>CM051240.1:182739327-183339327 GCA_027917425.1 Gastrophryne carolinensis
GAAACTCCAGAATTCTGGGAATAGAAAACACCCTACAAGGCAAGGCCCTGACCTCACACCAATCAATATAAGACCTCCAAGTCCTATAGTAGATGGTAGAGGAAGACCGATTCCTAGCGCTAACAAGAGTCCGAATCACAGCATCGGAAAGACCTTCCTCCTTCAAGATGGAGGTTTCAGCAGCCACGCCGTCAAAGCCAGCGTTGGTAAATTGGGGTAAAGTAGTTGACCCTGGGTGAGCAGATCCGGCAGCAGGGGCAGAGCGAACTGATCCTCTGCCAACCTTACCATGTCTGCGAACCAAACTTGTCTTGGCCACTTTGGAGCCACCAGGGTTGCTGACGCGCCCTCTAGGGCCAGCTTGCGCAACACTCTGCCCACCATGGGAAACGGAGGGAACAGGTACAGAAACCCCAGATCCCTCCAGTTCAGAGACATCACATCCACTGCCAGAGCCAGCGGATCCCGCAAGAGAGACACAAATGCCGGAAGCTTGTGATTGTGCCGAGAAGCAAAGAGGTCCACCTCCGGAGACCCCCACCTGAGGTAAATCGAGCGAAACACCTTGGGGCTGAGAGACCATTCCCCCCGGCGAGATGAGACCCTGCTCAGAGAGTCCACCTCCGTGTTCTCCACTCCCGGAATGTAAACTGCCGAAATGCACGGGACATGTCTCTCCGCCCAGGCCAGAATCAAAGACACTTCCCTGAGGGCACTCCTGCTGCGAGTCCCTCCCTGGTGATTGATGTAGGCGACTGCCGTCTGATTGTCCGACCGAACCTGAACCGGCAAGCCCTGTAACTGATGAGTCAAGTGAAACAGAACCAACCTGATGGCTCTCAGTTCCAGAACATTGATGGGCTTGTGAGCCTCCTGAGGCCCCCACAGACCCTGAAACTGACGATCCTTCCAGAAGCCCCCCCATCCTGACAGGCTGGCATCCGTGATGACCGTTTGCCAACAAGGAGTCAGAAAGGATCTGCCCCTCAACAGATTGATTGGATCCAGCCACCACTGAAGGAACGCCGAACGCGGGGGGTCATCAGGAAAGACTGATCCAACGACAGTGGAGACCTGTCCCAGGCCGCCAACAGATGGAGCTGGAGCGTCCTCGTGTGAAACTGAGCAAAAGGAACCGCGTCGAATGAAGCCACCATCAATCCCACCAGCCTCATCCCCAGCCTGATGGCCGGACGAGGGATGGACAGGGGAAGCCGAGCCAATTCCTGAATCAAGAGAACCTTGGACTGAGGAAGAAACACCCTGGTCTGAGAAGTATCCAGAGACATCCCCAGAAAAGACACTACCCTGGACGGAGAAATGGAGGACTTGGGATAGTTGATCACCCATCCGAACCTCTCCAGAGTGGATACCACAGTCCTGGTGTCTAACTCCGCTTGGCTGAAGGAAGACGCCATAATGAGAAGATCGTCCAGATATGGCACGATGAGGATGCCCTGGGCTCTGAGGAGAGCCATCACCCCTGCCAGCACCTTGGTGAAAACCTTTGGAGCCGAGGTAAGACTGAAAGGAAGGGCCACAAACTAAAAATGCCGATCTTCCACCACGAACCTGAGAAATCTCTGGTGCGCCGGAAAGATTGGAACATGCAGGTAAGCATCCTTGATGTAGGAAAAATAGCAAATGTCAGCACTCCTTAAAATTCAAATACTTTAATAAAGATGATTAAAATTGTATCTCCATATCAAAAAGACAGCTAAAAGCAGTATCAGACCCTGGCAAATGTCAAAGGTGCCATGCAAGCTTATGCGTTTCGGACTGCTGGGGTCCTTAGTCATAGATAAAGGCATGGTATACAAGAAAACACTTTTATAGAATAAAAAATGGGCTTACCTCCCGCCGCCATCACGCCAGCCAGACCCACGCCACCGACGGAAGTCTGGGTGCGCCGTCACCCGGAAGTCGTCCTGTGAGCCAATAGCAACGGGAGAAGAAGGAGCCAATCAAAAGAGAGGACAACACAACGTCACCTCGCAAGCTACGGGGACCCGGACGAGTTACCAAGGCAACGGAGCCACAGGACGCCAACAGGGAGTGAACGGCAGCTGATGGATGTTTTGGGGCTTAGGGACTGCCCTTTGTCCTTGGATTTCAGAGTGCGTTTATACCTTTCCGTTTTAAGCATCCTTGATGTCTATGGACATCATGAAGTCCCCCTGACGAAGAGAGTAGATGGCTGAACGCAGCGTTTCCATGCAGAACTTCCGGGGACAGACGAACCTGTTGAGGATCTTGAGATCCAGGATGGGCCGAACAGAGCCGTCCTTCTTGGGCACCGTGAACAGATTGGAATAAAAGCCCCGACCCCGGTCCGAGGGAGGCACCGGGCAAATGACAGCCATATCCATGAGATTTTTTACCGCCGCCCGGAGCCCCTGCGCGGCTGAAGGCACCCGAGACCTGAAGAATCTGGGAGGGGGCCGGAACTCGAACTCCAGCTTGTAGCTGGAAGACACCACTTCCCGGATCCATCTGTCCGAGACCTCCTGGTCCCAGACCTGGGAGAAGTGTCGCAGCCGTCCCCCCACCCACAAGGGTGAGGGCGCCCCCTCATTGCTGAGCTGGCTTGGCAGCAGCTTTGGCCCCAACTGTGTCCTGGACGGGCACGTCCCCTGTCCCTGTTCCAGGAGTCACCTCTGGATGAGGAGAAAGCCAATCCTCTGCTAGCTCTGGCCCCACGAAAGGAAGGGGTAAAGGAAGCCGGCCCCCGAAAGGAACGACGTTGCTTCTGTTGAGGTAACTTACCGCCTTTGGCGACTGAATCCAATTTCTCTCCAAAGAGCCGCAACCCCACAAAGGGAAGAGCCGTAAGCGACTTTTTGGACACAAAATCAGCCACCCACTAGCGCAACCAAACCGAACGTCGAATAGGCACAAGCAAGGCCGACGTTCTGCCACACATCACCAATGTGTCATCCAAGGCGGCTAGTACAAATGACAAACAATTCACACCGTTTGAGAGCAACAAACACATCACTAGCCGGATCTAGCCTGGAAGTAGTCAACAGGTCCCTAACAACCGACCTGGTAGCTACCACTAACAGCTCCGAAGCACAAACAGGCCGCAAGGCCGACCCGACACTGGCAAAACCATGACAAGCCATCTGGTCAATGCGTTTATCCTCACCATCTTTAAGAGTGCAACAATCAGGAGAATTCAAAATAGCGGTGTCGGACAACCCCAAAACCGGGGCATCCACCTCAGGAGGAGACGACCAACGCTTTACTGCATCCAACGGAAAAGGATATTTCTTATCCCAACCCGGAGGAACACCTGGGAGCCGAGTAGGCCTCTCCCATTCCTTAGTAATAATGCCATCAAAATGCTTTTGATTAGGGAATTCCAAGCGCGGCTTGGACTCCTCGAAAAACTCCCCCATTTGCGGAGGAGCCACCTCAGGAAGAGAAATAGCCAGAACCTCAAACATCTGAGCCAGAACCTTAGGGGTATCCAAGAAATCCCCCAGCCCCCGCTCGGTATCAGCGCCAACAAACTGCTGATCGTCAGAATCATCCGACTCCTCAAATAGCTCCCCTTCCTCTAGCGGGGAGTAATCGGACCAGTCCAGAGAATCAAACTCATCAAAGTCAACAGCCGGTGTAGCTGGAGACAAGTGCTTTCTCTTAGCCGGGGCCTTTCTGGCAACCGCGCTAGAAAATAATTTCGCAAGATTGGCCAATCTGGCACACACCTCAGATTGCGACTCCCCACCCATGACAACGTCACATGGGGCACGGATCAGTCGGGGAGGGGTAGGAGAAGAGACCGGCGGCGCTGAACCAGACGCCTGGGGTCCGGACTGCCGCGTAATAGTCTGCTGTGCACATGGTATACAAAGAAACACATCATCCCCCGTAAGGGATACCCCACACCCCATACACTGCCGGGATTGCCCCGAGGGGAGCCCAAGCCCAGTATCCGGGGACGCCTCCATACGGTGATCTTATAGGTAGTCGCAATGACCAAGGGAATTACGCATATAAGCAACCCGGGATGCCCCTTTAATATCCCAAGTGGGAGGATTTACATATAAGCCCAATTTGAACCCAGGGACCCTAGGACCGGGAGAACCCCTTAATAAGCACTGCAGGTCCACCTGGAAGACACAAATAAAAAAGCCCATTCAGCATCACCAGCCTTCCTATGTAAAACATATCACCTTATATGCAATACTAAAACACACACATATATGCAATTAAAGAAGGCCCACAGGGCCACTCACAGCGCTGCTATGGCGTCCACAGAGGACCTCACGATGCTGATAGGAAAAGAAGAGAGGAGAAGGGGGGCGTGGCCAGCGCGGTTCGCACCCTGGTCCGCCCCCCCCCCTCACACAACGCAGTTCCCAGCCAGTGGCCGGGCTCCGCAGCGGCGCCAGCAGCACGGGGCGGGCCGCGGCGTCGTGCCAAACGCCCGGCCCCGCCCCCCTCAACCACCGCACTGGAAGGGAGAAGCGCCCCCATGCTAGCGACGGCTGTAACAACACACTCAGTCAAACACCATGCTGACAATAAAAAGCAAACTGACAGACATTGACAATAAAAAAATCAAACTGACAGACATTGCGGAAGACGGGTCGCCCCCCTCTAAGGAGAAGGGCATCCGGAGAGGGGAGAAAACCACCAGGGTGTAAAGCCAAGGGACAGGGCATCCCAAAACCGGGGGCATCAACCCGGTTAACCGCCTACCCTTTAGTATAGGGTCTCACGGTGGAGCATTAGCTCCTAAGCACCTACGGTGCCATTCTACCCTCGCCCGGACCAGCAGCCTAGGCTGGGAGGCAGGGTAAATCGAAAAGGGATCCGGGTGGAAATAGACAAAATAACGGGCCGGGAATCATCCCGGCTACCTGAAATCCCCCTGTGCAAGGAGGAGACATCATCTTCTGACTTGCTCTCCGTCTGCAGAGATGAAAGACTGGGTAATGAGTGGGAGGTCCCAGGTCCAGGAGGGGCTCTCTTTTTTCCTTTACATCTCTGCAAGATCGCCATCTACAGGTCAGTATAACCCACATGTAATGAATGTTTTGAAGCGGGGTGTGTGACATACTTAGAATAGTACGCTCCTGGCGCAAGTGACACAAACCATGCTGAGTCCGCCCAGAGGGCTGGTACCGCACATGGGGCAGAGCTTCACCCGCCCAAAAGGGGCCCCTAGCTCACTATCTCCAGAAGCCTCCATTATGGTGATTATAGTGAAAATTACACAGGTTATAAGGCACTAACGGCCCAAACCTAAAAGATTCCCAACTTAGTCCCTATTTTGTGATCCCTCTTAGGGGAGAGGGCACGGAGAGAGGGGGGGGTGGTAGGAGACTGGGAGGAACCACAACCCTCAGCTGGCTAAGGGGCCCACCTAGAAGACAC
Organism: Gastrophryne carolinensis; assembly: GCA_027917425.1. NCBI lineage: Eukaryota > Metazoa > Chordata > Amphibia > Anura > Microhylidae > Gastrophryne > Gastrophryne carolinensis. Next base: position 182,744,716 of record CM051240.1, read on the forward strand.
AAGCAGAAAAGGGTCTATGAGCATCCCACAGCACATGCATCAACGAGGCTAAGGAGTTAAAATGAAGTACTCACGGTTACCAGGCCAGCAACGCTTGGGGGAGCCAGGAACAGCAGCAGGAGGAAGATGGCGCTGTGGACAGCCTCGTGAGCACCTCGAGGGGCGGGCCGTGCAGCCATGATGCAAAACATGTCATTGCGCAGCCCCGCCCCCCGCTGCAGGCGCGAAAAGAGCGCCCTCCCCCATAAAGATGGCGCAGAATCAAGCAGGGAGGAAGGGCGGCCCACGGAGGGTCCCCCCCCAACGCGGAGCGCAGCGTGCTCCACACACAGCCGCCGTGCCTTGGGAAACAACCCCGCCGAAGCGCCGCTCCCGAACCCCCCCCCCCCTCACAGCGCTGTCAAGATGGAAGGGAGAGGAGAAGGAGACGAGGGAACAAGGGAGGTAAGTATCCAACACAGCTGTCAGCAGATCAGTGAAAGTAAAAGAGAGTGAATAAGCACAACACATGAAATAATAAAGCATGTGGGCACAAATGTGGGCATAACCCTGGGCATTAGGTGGTTCCTCGTCCGCCAATAGGTTCACCATCGCCTATGGCCGGCTACCCTTTATGGAGGGTCTGCGGCCCAGAGCCTAGCTCTGTCAACACCTGACCCCGGCGTTCTCCCTACCTTCACCTGTCCCGTCAGCCGAGGCTGGGAGGCATAAGTGGGTCCACGGGAACAGTGGAAATAGGGGTGCAGCTCAGCTGCTATATCCAGAGAGAGTATCCAAGACGATCCTAGCAGCAGTACTGCAAGATGAACTCTGGGAATTCTACTGAGACAGCTCATTTTATAGGGGGGCGGGAGGAGTTACAGCTCTGGATCTTGCAGTAACTGCAACACCTGGTGGCGGACTACCCAACTGTCATCACTTCTGGGACGACCTGGACTGAATATAGCGAAAAAGAGAATTCTGTGAGTACTCACTTGTAGAATTAATTTCTCTTCCATTATTACTTCAGGACATCAGATTTAATTCAGAGACGATTGGGTTAACCTCTCCCGAAGGGTGTGGTCTGCAAGAACAAAGGTGTGTCTCCACCTCCTGGGCCTATATCCACCTGGCTGACTTGATGCACTTTAGTTTAATTAAAAAGCAGTAGAACCAGCCACCCGGGAGGCATACCTATATCTCCTGTTGGAAACAAAAGGCTGGAGACTCCGTTTAAATTTTTAGGTTTTTTTTACGCAGATCATTATTTACAGCAACTATTTACATATTTACCACTCCACTAAAACTAGGCATCCACACATGGACATAGTAACCTAGCAGACAGGGAGGGTCTGATGTCCTGAAGTAATAATGGAAGAGAAATTAATTCTACAAGTGAGTACTCACAGAATTCTCTTTTCTCTTCCATTTTACTTCAGGCCATCAGATTTAATTCAGAGACGATTGGGACCTACAAAAGCAGTACCCTAATTCGGGTGGGATCCCCAAACCTTATTCCTTTCAGGAACTAGACATTCCAAAAAAACCTTAATCCTTTCAGGAATAAGAAATCTCAAAAACCCTTATTCCATTCAGGAATAAGACATTCCAAAAACCTTTATTTCTTCCAGGAATAAGACATTCCAAAACCATCTAATTACCTCTGTATGTAATTCCTTCCTACCAAAGGCTGTACCTTATAGAATTTGGTAAATGTATGAGCTGAAAACCAAGTAGCGGCTTTGCATACTTGTGCTATTGAAGCTTGATGCTAAAAGCCCAAGAAGCTCCAATAACTCTTGTCAAATGAGTAGTAGTCCTAAAAGAAGAATCCTTCCCCTTAGGGAATATAGGCTTTTACCACTGCCTGTCTAATCCATCGCTGATGGTAGACTTAGATGGTGGAAGACCTTTCCGTGGACCCTCAGGTATGACAAAAAAGGGAGTCTGACCTACGGAAAGATTGTGTAGCAGTGAGATAGTATCTTAGTGCTTTTCACTACATCCAGCAATGAACAATCCTCTCTTTATCGGACACTGGAGTAGGACATAAGGAAGGCAATTCATCTCTTCTTTAAGATGGAAACCACCTTAGGAAGAACATCCTGTTTAACCCTTTCGCTGCCAGCCTACCTGAAGTTTTCATCACCCTTGGTGCCAGACCATTTTGCACTATTTTGCGCTCCTCATGTTCAAATGTGATTTTTGAAGGGATTTCCAGGGATTTCCCAGGAAAATGATATATTGTTTTTTTCAGCAGAGTCTAGGCTTCAACATGCGATGTCTTGTTTGGCCTTTTTTTTTTGTGTATTCTCATATATATATTCTCTGGAAGTACACACCTCAAGCTTTCTAGGTGTACCAGGGTTGTTGATGTGGCCACAGTTTTCTGGAAGTAATCCCTCAATGTATTCTTTGGTTGCAAAGAGTTTCCCTAAAAAAAGGATAAAAAAGCAGAATCAAAGCCACATTTTCCTAAAAAAACTATATACAAACAAGAAAAATCAAGTATAATCTGAAAAAGTAACCTCCGCCGAACAGAACAATACCCAACATACATAGCTACTGTCAAGGGAAGAGTTGCCAAACACCCCAAAGTAAAGCATGTGCGTAACGGTAATTTTTCTTGAAAATTTCAGCTCTGCAGACAAGGTGCGCACCTTGCGATTTTTCAACCAAAACAACCCTTTACATTTGGAATATCCCCCATAAACCATATATTCCCTAAAAGTACACATGTTAAGCTTTCTAAGCGTACCCAGCTTGTTGTAGTGGGCTCATCTTTCTGGAATTAATCCCTCAAAGAATTCTTTGGTTGCGCAGGGTTTCCCTAAAAATTTTATAAAAAAGCTGAATAAAAAACACCTTTTCCTAAAATATAAATATGCAAACCAGAAAAAACAAGCTAAGTCTGAAAGCGCAAGGTCCCCCGAACAGAACAATACCCAACATGCACAGCTACTTTTAATCCTTTTAATTGCCAGCCTACTTGAGATTTTGTCACCCTCTGTTGACAGGACATTTTTCTCCATTTTGCGCCATGTTTTGCGACATTTTTGCTGGAATTTTCAGGAAAATGATATATATTTTTTGCAGCAGAGTTTAGGCTTTAACATGAAATGTCTTGTTTGTAAATTTTATTCTGTTTTTTACAATATTAAGTAAAAAAAAAATAAATAAATAAAAATTTTTTTTTAGAAAATTGCCTCCTTTATTTTAAATAAAAAATGTATTTTATTAAAGAAAACCGTATTGCATGTGAAAGCCCCATTTCTACAGATTAGAACGGTACCACATATTTATCGGTAGCCCCCCGTTCCTGCCCAGGAGACCCCCCTAACTGAAACAAGTACTTTACAACATTTACAAATAAATACAACTACCATCCACACTACAAAGGGTTAAATTGGGGAAAAAAATGACACAGGGTCCCCCCTCCCGGGGGGAACCCCATTTTTTGGGGGGGATTTTTAAGGGTTAAAAACCCTTAAAAATGATAGCCACCAAAAAGGCAACCTTTAGAGTGAGAATGGAAAGTGCAGCATCCTGCACTGGCTCAAAGGAGGACCCAGGAGGGCCGACAAAACCAAATTCAAGTCCCAAACTGGTAACAAAGGCTTGCGAGGGGGCCGCACATGAGTGAAGATTTCTTCCTAGCCCTAACAAGCATCTGGACCACAGCATCAGACAAACCCTCTTCTTTTAGGATAGAGGTTTCAGTAGCCACGCCGTCAAAGTCAGCATTTGTAAATTGGGGTAACAAAGCTGACCTTGAGTGGTCAGATCCGGAAACAGAGGCAACCTGTACTGATCGACCGCCAGGCGCACGACGTCTGTGAACCACCTTGGAGCCACCAGAATTGCTTTCACACCCTCATGAACCAGCTTGCGCACCACCTTGCCTACCATGGAGAAAGGGGGAAACAGAAACAGGAGACCCAGATCCCGCCAGGCCAGAGATATGGCATCCACTGCCAGAGCCAGAGGATCCTGGAACAGAGACACAAAGGCAAGGAGCTTGTGGTTGTGATGGGAGGCAAAGAGATCCACTTCCGGAAACCCCCACCTGTGACAGATGGACAGCAATACCCTGTTGCTAAGGGACCATTCCCCTCGGCGAGAGGTCCCCCTGCTCAGAGAGTCCGCTTCCAGGTTTTCCACCCCTGGAATGTACACCACCGAGATGCATGGAACATTGCTCTCGGCCCATGCAAGAATCCGAGACACTTCCCGGAGGGCACTCCTGCTGCGAGACCCTCCATGGTGATTGATGTAAGCGACCGCAGTCCAATTGTCTGATCGAACCTGAACCGGTAAGCCCTGAGATGATGTGTCAGGTCTGACAGCACCAAACGAACCGCCCTCAGCTCCAGGATGTCGATGGGGATGTGAGCCTCCTGAGGACCCCACAGCCCCTGGGACTGATGTTCCTTCCAGAAACCCCCCCAGCCCGACAGGCTGGCAGCAGTGGTGACCGTTTCCCAATGGGGTGCCAGAAAGGATCTGCCCCCCAGAAGATTTCTCGGGTCCAGCCACCACTGAAGAGACCGACGGACCAGAGGAGACATCACAAAGGACTGATCCAAGGACAGAGGGCATCTGTCCCAGGCCGATAACAGATGGAGTTGAAGAGGCCTCAAGTGAAACTGAGCAAAAGGAACTGCCTCGAAACAAGCCACCATCAATCCCACCAGTCTCATCCCTTGCCGGATAGACGGGCGAGGGTGGTACAGAAGGAGACGTATCAGATCTTGAACCACCTTCGACTGGGGTAGAAACACCATGGTCTGAATGGTATCCAGATTCATGCCCAGAAAGGAAGCCTCCCTTGACGGGGAGAGAGAAGAATTGGGGTAGTTGATCACCCAACCGAACCTCTCCAGCGCTGTCACCACCGTCCTGGAGTCCAGCTCCGCCTGGCTGAGAGAGGATGCCGTGATGAGAATGTCATCCAGATACGGCGCAATGCGAATGCCCTGGGCTCTGAAAAGGGCCATTACACCCGCCAACACCTTGGTGAACACCTGTGGTGCCAAGGTCAGTCCGAAGGGAAGAGCCACAAACTGGTAGTGCTGATCTCCTACTGCAAATCTGAGAAACTGTTGATGCCCCGGGAAGACCGGCACATGAAGGTAAGCATCTTTAATGTCCATTGAAGTCATAAAGTCCCCTGGACGAAGGGAGTTGGCGGCAGAGCGCAGAGTCTCGATGCAAAACTTCTTGGTTCTGATGAACCTGAGTGGCCCGGGAGTCCGTCGGAACCCGAGACCATAGGAATCTGGGAGGAGACCGGTACTCAAACTCCAGCTTGTACCCAGAGGAGACCACCCCCAGGATCCAGAGCCGCAGCCGTCCCCCCACCCGCGAGGGTGAGGGCGCCCCCTCATTGCTGAGCGGGTTTCGGCAGCGGCTTTGGGTTTAGAACCCCAGGCAGTCCCGGGTCAGGCACGTCCTCTGCCCCTACCCCAGGAATCACCTCTGAACGCAGGGTAAGAGATTCCTCTGCTTGTCCGACAGCCAAAAAAGGAGGAATTAAAGGAGCCTGAACCCCGAAAGGGTTGGCGCTGCTTAAGTCGCGGCAACTTACCTCCTTTTGCCACCGAGTCCATTTATCACCAAAAAAGGTGCATACCCACGAAGGGTAGCCCTGTAAGCGCCTTCTTTGCAGCAAAATCAGCCGCCCATTGACGCAACCAAACCGATCGACGTATAGCCACTAGCAATGCCGAGGTCCTACTACACATACATATTTATCATCCAAAGCAGATAAGACAAAGGCAATGAACATTTCACAACGCGTCAGTGCTGCAAATTCCTCACTAGAAGGGCTCAGATGGGGACCCTCCAACAGGCCCCTGATTACAGATTTAGTAGCTACAGCCGTGAGAGCTGAGGCACAAAACAGGGCGTAAAGCCGAACCCACACAGGCAAAGGCATGCGAAGCCATGTGGTCAAGACGTCGGTTCTTCACTATCCTTCAAGGTAGTGGAATCGGGGAGTGCACAACAGATGTGTTGGACAGTCCCAGAACCGGAGCGTCGACCTCTGGGGGTGACGACCAACGCTTAACCGCATCCACAGGAAAGGGATGCTGCCTATCCCACCCCTGAGGGATAGGCAGCATCCCTTTCCTGTGGATGCGGATCCTCCCACCCCTGAGGGATACCAGGAAGCCGGCCAGGCTTTTCCCATTCCTTAAGAACCAAATTGTTGAAGCGCTTTTGAACTCTTAACGAGGCTTAGTGATCCCAAGAAATTCCCCCCTTGCGGAGGTGCCTCCACAGGAGAGGAAATAGCAGGCACTTCAAAAAATATGGGCCAGAAGCCTGGGGGTATCCACGGTATCCCCACGCTCCTTACCAGCATCAGCATCCAGAAAACTGCTGATCATCAGAGCCTTCAGATTCTGGAAACAATTCCCCTTCTGCAAGCGGGGAATAATCAGACCAATCAAAAGAATCATAATCATCAAAATCAAAGGCCGGCGCAGCAGGCGCCAAGTGCCGTCTCTTAGCCGGGGCCGACTTGACCGCAGAGCTAGCAATCATCTTCTCAATGTTGGCCAATCTAGCACAGACATCGGATTGCGACTCCCCCTAATGACAGCGTCACTTGGGGTCAAGGCCAGGCGTGGGGGTGTAGGTGATGAGGCCGGCGGCGCTGATCCAGACGCCAGGGGCACGGATTGCCGCGGAATGGCCTACTGTGCACATGGTACGCAAATAAGCACACTGTCCTCCGCAAGGGATACCCCACAAACCACACACTGCCGGGGTTGCCCTGAAGGGATCCCGAGCCCGGTATCCTGGGAAGCCTCCATATGGTGATTTTTTATGGTAGTCGCAATGACCAGAGGGAATTACGTTAATAAGCTACCCGGGGTGCCCCTTAACGTCCGTTAGTGGGAGGATTTGTAAATGACAAGGAAAAACCCCAATTTAAACAAGGGACCTTTATATCAGGCAAGGTAATCCCCCTGAAAGACACAATATACAGGCACCAAAAGAAAAATGCACCCAGCGCTATATACAGCAGCATACACTCAATATATATATATATATATATATATAAAAATATAACTACATGTGTCAACATAACAAAGGCACCTTCTAAAATTACTTTCCATGACAGTTAATGGCAATGGAAAAAATGGAAATTGCAAGCCCCGCAGGGCACTCACATACAACCGGAGGAAAAGGCTTCCACACCGCAGCAGAGTGAAGAGGAAGAGCGGGCAAGAGCGGATCGCGCGCCGCCCCGCCCCCTCCTGACGCGGACAAAGACAGCGGTTCCCAGCCATAAGCTGAGAGTGCACTACACAATCACACCAACAAACTCACACAAACACATATAGGATGGCCCGGCCAGCCAGGGAAAGCAAAAAGGTCACACATTCAGGAACAGGGAGCAATGGGTGGGGGGTCCCAAGCCACCTAATGCAGCACAGGGAATAACACGGACAGGGCATCCCAAACCAGGATCCCGAACCTGGTAGCCGCCTACCCCTTGGAGGGGGTCTCACGGAGGAGCATGGCTCCTAGTTATTACACCACTAAGGTGTATCCTACCCTCGCCCGGACCTACAGCCAAGGCTGGGAGGCATAGGGACTTAATTAACAAGGTCCGGGCAGAAATAGGGAAAAGAAATGGCCGGGTGTACACCCGGCTTACCTGCAAGGAAGTAGACAGCCATCTTCTGACTTGCTCGCCATCTGCAGAGACGATTACTGGGGAATGTGTGGGAGGTCCCAGGTATTTATGGACCAGGAGGGGCTTCTTTTTTTCTAGTCATCTCTGCAGAAGTTCGCCCTCTACTGGACATAACCCAGAAGTGATTAATCATTCCGAAGCAGGGTGTGAGACATACTTGGAATAAAGATAACCTTAAGAGTCAATAAACTTAATGATGGATCTGCCAATAGTTTAAAAGGAGGACGCTGATAAAGAGCTGATGAAACTAAGTTCAGGTCCCAAACCGGCAGAAGTAGCTTACGAGGAGGCCATACATGAGCGACTCCCTATACAAAAAGCTTTGATACATTTATTCACAGCAATGGGTTTCTGAATAAAAAGATAGATAAAGCAGATATCTTTCCCTTTAAAGTACTCAATTGAAAACCTTCATCAAGACCTTTCTGCCAAAAAAATCAAATATTCTGGGAACAGAAAAAATTCTACCAGCGAACCTTCTGGATTCGCAACAAGCGATACTGCTTGCCAGACTCTATAGTAGATCATTGATGAAGGCTTCATCCTGGCCTGAATCATAGTCTGCATGACTATGTCAGAAGAACCCCCTTTCTGCCAAGACAAAGGATTCAATAGCCAGGCCATCCAAGCCAGAACATGTGGATTGGGATGCCTTAGAGGCCCCTGTGTGAGAAGATCTGGATTATCGGGTAACCTCCACGAGTTGCCCTCGGATATCCTTACTATGTCTGAGAACCAGCTTCTTCTTGGCCACCGAGGAGCCACCAGAATGGTTGGGACTTCCTTGTGAGCTAACCTTTCTTAGTACTTGACCCAGGAGTGGAATCGGAGGCAATGAATAAAGAAGCTTGAACGCTGACCACTGAATAGTCAGGACATCTGTTGCTATAGTTAGAGGATCCCTGGACTGAGGCACAAACTTTATAACCTTCCAATTGTGTTGTGATGCACAAGAGATCTATGTCCGGAATCCCCCAGCGCATGCATAGGGATTGAAAAAAAACCCTTTGACTAAGAGACCATTCCCTCTGATGCAGGACCATTCTGCTGAGATGATCGGCCTGCAAGCTGTCCACTCCAGGTATGTGTACAGCCGAAATGCATGAAAACGGTTTCTCGGCCCAAAGTAAAAACCAACTCACTTCCATGAGGGCTTCACTGCTTCAGGTGCCCCCATGGTGGTTGATATATACCACCGCCGTCCGATTGTCTGTTTGAATCCGGACGGAATGCCCCTTCAGATGGTCTGTCCAATGACTGAGATAAAATAGAATCGCTCTCAGTTGCAGGATATTTATGGAGTTTGCTCTCCTTCAGACTCCACTGTCCCTGGCGCGTTGGTGACTCCATGACACTCCCCCAACCCGATAGACTGGCATCCATGGTGATGATCTTCCACTGCACTGGAAGGGAGGATTTGCCAGTCTGAGGAGGCTGAGGACCAGGCTAGAGACTGCCTTGTTGACGGTGTCATGCAAAAAGAGTGATCCAGAGTGTGTGGGTCTTGATCACAGATTGTGAGCAATTCCATTTGCAGGGGTCTTGTGTGAACAGTGCAAAAGGTACTGACTCAAAGCAAGATACCATCAGGCCCAACAGACATATTCCTTGATGAATCGTCGGTGAGGGTACGACAAGAGACCCTGTACCCTGGCCTGGAGTAAGAGTCACTTCTGTGTTGGAAAAAAAACACTTTTGCCTGAGACTTGTCTAACAACTTTTAAAGCTATGATATGATATTTGACTTAAGAATTCGACTGGATAGTCAATTATCTAATGTCAGACAGTCTGTGTATTCTTCTGGGCCTCCTGACATGATTGGGCCCATATCAACAGATAGTCTAAGTAATACAATTCTGTGAAGTACTCACCTGTAGAATTGATATTATTTGTATACAGTACGTCCTGCTCCAGATATAATACTTACACTTGGGTTATCCTCCGCCAGATGGCGCTGTGCTGCAGAGACATGGAAAAAAAGGCTCCTCCCAGCCCTTCGAATACCCAGGGACCTCCCACGAATCCCCAGCATTGAAAAGCAGTGAACAAGAAGCCGGGAGAATTAAACCACCCAGAACAACTGGTAATGATAACAATCACCATACAGGGGATCTAGAATAATGCAACAACAGGGTGGGGTGGAGCAGGACGTACTGTATACAAATAATATCAATTCTACAGGTGAGTACTTCACAGAATTGAATTATTCTTAGTATACAGTACGTCCTGCTCCAGATATAATACTTACACTTGGGACATCCAATAGCAGTGTCCATAAAGTAGGGTGGGATCCCCCAACAAAAGGCGACAACAAGCAGTTTAAACTACTGCCGCTTGCAAAACCTTGCGGCCAAAAGCAGCATCAGCTGAGGCCCTAACAAGGACCTTGTAAAACTTTGAAAAGGTATGAACAGAAGACCAAGTAGCAGCTTTGCAAACTTGTTCAACAGAAGCCTGGTGCTGAAAAGCCCAAGAGGCACCAATAGCACCACCTTAGGCAGAAAATCTGTCTTAAAGCGGAACACCACCTTGTCCTGGTGTCTCTTGTAGTATGGGGGCTGAATAGACAGAGACGCCAGCTCAGACACGCACCTGACCGAAGTAATAGCCACCAGAAAAACAACTTTGAGGGTAAGTACAGCCAGAGCAGCATCCTGAATAGGCTCAAAGGGAGCACCCTATAAGGCAGACAAAACCAGGTTCAAGTCCCAAACAGGGACCGTAGGCTTACGTGGGGGACGCACGTGAGTGACCCCCTGAAAGAAGGTCTTAATCAAGGAATGCTGTGCAAAAGACCTCTGAAAGAAGACAGACAGGGCAGAAACCTGACCCTTCAGAGTACTGAGTTTTAAACCCAACTCCAATCCATGTTGTAAAAACTCCAAAATTCTAGGGATTAAGAATTCCCTGCAGGGGAGAGACCTAGACTCACACCAGTCAATGTAGGAACGCCATACCCTATAATAGATAGCAGAAGAAGTTTTCTTCCTAGCCTGTACCATGGTATCCACCACGGAGGCGGACAAGCCTTTCTCCATCAAGATGGAGTTTTCAGCAGTCAAGCCGTCAAAGCCAGAGATTGTAAACTGGGATGGCGTAGGGAGCCCTGAGTGAGTAGATCTGGCTCCTCTGGCAGGGCGTACTGGTCTACTGCGAACCACACTCTTCTTGGCCACCTCGGGGCCACCAGAATCACTGGCACCCTTTCCAGGGCAATCTTGCGCAGAACCCTGCCCAGCAGGGGAAACGGGGAGAAGGCATACAGAAGCCTGAATTTCTTCCAAGACAGTGACAGAGCATCCGTGGCCAAGGCCAGAGGATCCTGCGACAGGGAGACAAAGGCCGGAAGCTTGTGATTGTGACGGGATGCAAACAGATCCACATCCGGTAGGCCCCACCGGTAGCACAGGGACTGGAATACCCTGTTGCAGAGGGACCACTCCGCCTGGCGGGAAGTCCTCCTGCTCAGAGAGTCTGCTAGAAGATTCTCAACCCCCGGGATATAAACAGCCGAGATGCATGGAACATTGGCCTCCGCCCATGTCAGAATCCGCGACACTTCCTGGAGGGCACCCTTGCTCCGGGTCCCTCCCTGATGGTTGATGTAGGCAACCGCTGTCCTGTTGTCTGAGCGCACCTGCACAGACAGACCCTGCAGGTGATCGGTCAACTGTTCCAAAACCAACCTGACCGCCCGTAGTTCCAGAATGTTGATGGGTAAGTGGGCCTCATGAGGGCCCCACCTCCCCTGGACCCTCAGGGATTTCCAGAATCCCCCCCAACCTGACAGACTGGCATCCGTGGTGACCATCTCCCAGGAGGGGGCTAGAAAGGACCTGCCCTTGAGTAAGTTCTTGTGGTCCAGCCACCACGAGAGGGACCTTCTGACCAATGGGGGAAGCACACAAACCCCGTCCAAGGACGCAGGGTCCTTGTCCCATACTGACAGGAGGTGAAGCTGCAGAGGCCTCTAATGGAACTGAGCAAAGGGCACCGCCTCGAAGCTCGCCACCATCAGGCCCACCAGCCGCATTCCCTGTCTGAGGGAGAGCTGGGGGCACGAGAGCAGGGACCTTCTGTTGGGGAAGGAATATTCGAGACTGAACCGTATCCAGAATCATCCCCAGGAATGGGGTCACCGGGGAAGGAGACAGGGAGGACTTGGGATGATTGATCACCCAGCCGAAGGATTCCAAGGTGGACACCACCAGCCGAGTGTCCAGCTCCGTCTGCTGAAGAGGCCATGAGAATGTCGTCCAGGTAGGGCAGCACTCGAATGCCCCCTGACCTTAGCAAAGACATCACCCCCGCCAATATCTTGGTGAACACCCTGGGAGCTGAAGTGAGGCCAAAGGGTAGAGCCACAAATTAGTAGTTTTGATCTTTCAACTCGAACCTGAGAAACCTTTGATGCCCGGGAAACACAGGGATGTGAAGGTAAGCATCCTTGATGTCCACAGACGTCATAAAATCCCCTGGATGTAGAGAGCCAACGGCCGAGCACAGGGTTTCCATGCGAAAGCGCTTGCTCTTGACAAATTTGTTGAGGATCTTTAAATCCAGAATGGGCCTGACCGACCCATCTCTTTTGGGTACTGTGAAAAGGTTGGAATAGAAACCTTCTTCCAATTCTCTCAAGGGAACTTTGCAAATAACTATAATAAGTCCTTGTACTGCCTGCATCAGGACCTGAGCTCATACCGGTCCTGGGGTATCCGGGACCTGACGAATCTTGAGGGGGGCCGCACAGCAAACTATCTTGTAGCCGGAGGTAACTACCTCCTCAATCCACCGGTCTGAGACTTGACGCCTCCAGACTTGCGCGAAGTGCTGTAGTCGTCCCCCCACCCTGGCGGGCGAGGGCGCCCCATCATGCTTGAGGGGTCTTGGGAGGAAGTTTGGTCCCCCAGGAGGAGCTAGGGCGTCGCCCCCTGCTCCTATGCCAGGAGTCTGTGCGAGACCCCGCGAAGGACACCCCTTTACCCTGCTTAGCGCCTCTGTAGGGGGCTGAAAGGAGGCCCTGGTTGCGAAAGGGCCGAGGCAGCCGCCTGCGCTGCGGTAACTTACCTCCTTTAGCAAAGAGGTCTAGGCGGTCCCCAAACAGGCGTAGTCCCTTGAAAGGGAGCCCAGTAAGGGCTTTCTTAGCAACATTGTCGGCCGCCCACTGTCTCAGCCATACCGCGCGGCGTATAGCCACCGCCAAGGCGGAAGATCTGGCACACAGCCTAATAGCATCGTCCGATGCAGACAGGATAAAGTTCACAAATACATCACAGTTAGACAGTGCATTAATAGTATCAGCAGGCAACTCGTCTGGGGCGTCAAGTGCATTCCTGACCATGGCCCTGAGCGCCATGGCAGTAATGGCCAGAGCGCAGCCCAGGCGCAGTGCCGCCCCTCCAAACGCAAAGGCATGGCACGCCAATTGATCAACGCGCTGGTCCTAAGAATCCCGCAATGTAGTAGTGTCGGGAGAGTGCATAATAGAGGTGTTAGACAGCCCTAGAATAGGAGCATCGACCTCGGGGGGCAATGACCAGCACTTGATCATGTCAGCAGGAAATGGATACTTCCTGTCCAGACTCTTAGGGATCCCGGGAAGTCTACTGGGATGTTCCCACTCCTTCAGCACGAGGTTATTGAAATGGGTCTGCTCAGGAAATTCCAATCGAGCCTTAGCAGTATGAAATAGCTCACCCCTTTGCCTGGGAGCCGCAACAGGGGGAGAGATGGACAAAACCTCAAAAATCTGAAGCAATAGCTTATCAGTATCATCCGGGGTCCAGTGATCCGAACCAGAATCGTCATGACCCCTAGACTTCTCATCAGATGACTCTGAGTCAGAAAGCAGCTCCCCATCCTCCGAAGGGGTATGGTCATATAGATGCGTAAACTCTTCAGACTCCGTAGAGAATGGAACAGAGTCAGGGACAATGTGCCGCTTTTTTGCGGTAGCCTTGCACGCTAGAGTACTAGCAAGCAATTTTTCAACACTGGCCAGTCTAGTAACCAAATCAGGATGAAAATCCCCGCTTGCATTGGGGGTTAGACTCAGGCTTGGAGGGGTAGGTGAAGTGAGGCGAGGTGCAGACCCAGCCCCAGAAGGGGCAGGAAGTACCAGTAACACCTGCTGTGCACAAGGGACGCAGACCCGAGCATTGTCACCGTTGATAGATGAGACCCCCACAAGCTACACACAGCCGGGCTTGTCCCGAAGGAACCCCGTTAACAATATCCTGGGATGGCTCCATATGGTGATTAATGGGCACAATAGGCCAGTAGGGATTGACGCTATAAGCTACCCTGGATGCCCCAAAGACCCGCAGGGAAGTGGGAGTAATTATACTAGGTCCAACAGGGAATTACACCGGGCCGGGAGAAGCCACTGGATTCGACCGTCTGAAAGACATAATGGGAATAGCAATGTCAGAGCCATGCGCAGTAAGCAAGACAAATGAAAATCGCCCGCGAGGGCACTTACAGATCGAGGAAGGAGGAGGACCGTTACCACGCGCGCGATGAGCATCGAAATGGCGCCAAGCGGACCTCGAAGGGCGGCTGTGACGCGGAGACCGCCAAGCCAGGTCTCCGCCCCCCCCCCCCGAAGAGCGCGAAGCTCTGAATACAGTCAGCGCAGACAGTAGAGTGAATGACACACTATAGAAGCAAAAACAGGGATTACTTCCAGATGCGCCCAATAACAAATACCAATAAAGACGCCGCAGCGTTTGAGGCGCCGCCGCCGCCTGTTCACGCTCCCGTACAATAAGGGCAGATAATCGCCCGGCGGCGGCCGATACACAATGAAGAACAAACAGCGCGGCTCTGACACCAGGTGTATGAGTCGAGGACAAAACTAAGGCCATAACGTGTACTGAATACACAAGACCACCACACACACCCCCCCCCCCTTTCTTTCCCCCCGAACTACGGGGGGAACGAGGGAGAATGGCGACCCTTTGAACAGGGTCCGCCGCTACACGGGGTATGGGGCAATAGCGCGGGAGGGGCATCCACAAGAGGCTCACGATTAGCCTAAACCGCCTACCCTTTGGTGGGGGACTGCGGTGGAGCATGGCTCCATAAGCACACGTAGTGCTGCCTACCTTCACCCGACCAGCGCAGCCCAGGCTGGGGGGCACATCACGAAGAGGACGGGTGGGAGTAGTCCAACAGGCCGCAGGCTTTAATAGCCCCGCTCACCTGCGAGAGAGTGATACATCATGTCTTCGCAGTCAGCACTGCAGAGAAATCTGGGGATTCGTGGGAGGTCCCTGGGTATTTGAAGGGCCGGGAGGAGCCTTTTTTTTTCCATGTCTGCAGTGCACAGCGCCATCTGGCGGAGAATACCCAAGTGTAAGTATTATATCTTCGACGGGGCACACACAGATCCACACTGGTTGGACCTAATAGTGACACAAGGATTAGCACATCCTGTCGCAGAGGGACTGCCACCGGAGCGAATACCACTGATATGCAGGGAACATTGTCCACCACCCAGATCAGGATTGGAGACACTTCCCGGAGGACCCTCCTGCACCGGGTCCCTCCCTGAATATTCAATGTAGGCCAAGGCCGTCAGCTAGGCCTAGCTCCCCTGAACAGGCAGGCCCTGAAGAGGAGTAGGCAAGCGAGTTAGAACTTGAATGCTCAGAGATTCAAACATTGATAGGTGTATAGGCCTCCTAAGGGCCCTACCTCCCCTGGAACCGTAGGGACTTCCAGAAGAAGACCCCCCTCAACCTGATAGATTGGCATCCATGGTGACTGTCTACCCAGGAAAGGGCAAGAAGGGACTGCCCTCAGGCAGGTTCCTTGAGTTCATCCACTACAAGAGGGACCTCCTCACCAGGGAGGAAGGCACACACACACCCTGCTCCAGGGATGCTGGGTCCTTGTCCCGCAGAAGGCCCCAGGGGGGACTGAGCATAAGGGGCTCTTCAGAGTACGCCACCAGCGGGCCCACCAGCTGCATCCCCTGCCTGGTGGAGGGACGGGGACAGCTAAGAGGGACTGAGTCCATACAACCAGATTGTCCACTTTATTGCTGAGGAAGGAAGATCCTTGCTTGGACTGTATAAAAATCATTCATAGGAATGGAGTTACCAATGAAGGGGACAATAAGGACTTGGGATGTTTGATCACCCCTCCAAATAACTCCCAAATGGACACCCTCCAGCCAAGTATCCAACGTAGCCAGACGTAGAGACTGGGAAGTGTTGAGGACGTCCAGGTAGGTCATCGCGCGGACGCCCCTTGGTCTCATGAGAAACCACACCCCTGTCAGCACCCTGGTGAGCACTCTGGGAGCTGAAGAGAGGCCAGATGACAAGGTCACGATTATCAGTGTTGGTCAACCAACGCGAATCTGAAGAACCTCTGTGTCCAGAAGACACAGGGAAGTAAAAATAAGCAGCATTGAGCTCCACAGACGGCAAGAAGCCCCCAACGCGCAAGGAGCCGATGCAGAGGCAGGGACCAGGAGCACCCGGGACCCGATCTTGGGTGAGGCCGCGCAGCAAACTCTATCTTGTATCCGGGGGGCACTACCTCCTGAATCCACCAGTCTGAGGCGAGATACCTCCTGGCATGAGCAAGGAGCCGCAGCCGTCCCCTCACCCAGACGGGCAAGGGCGCCCCAACATGCTTGAGGGGATGTTGGTGGAAGACTTAGGCTTAGCCCCGCCAGAGGGGCCAGAGCATTATATGCCGCTCCTGGGGCAGGAGTCTGCACGAGCCCCCAGGAAGGACACCCCTGGTTCTTGTTTTACACTATGGTAGGGAGGGGTTACCCTGCCCCGAGGGGCCGGGACGGCCGCCTACATTGGGGTGAATTGCCCTTATTTACCAAACAGGTCCAGACGGCCCCAAACAGGCGTTGTCCTCTAAAGGGAAGCCCAGTAAGAGTCTTCTTAGCATCATCGTCAGTACCCCACTGTCGCAGCCAAACCAAGCGACGTATAGCCACCACAAGGGCAGGAGTCCTTGCACACATTCTAATGGTGTCATCCAGTGCTAGTAGGATAAATTTTACAAATACATCACAACTGGAGAGTGCATTAAACACATCCCAGGGGAGATACTCAGGGTGATGATCAAGCATCCTTCTGATGAGGGTTCTAGCAGCCACTGCAGTGATGACCGTGGCACAGACCGGGCGCAGCGCCGTCCCTGTACAAGAAAAGGCGTGGGAGGCCACAGGTCAATGCGCCGGTCCTCAGCATCCCGAAGGGTACTATAAGCAGGGGCTGTAATAAAGGGGGGGGGGGGTTAGAAACCCCTACGATCTGCGCATCCACCATGGGGGGTGATGACTAACAATTGACCACCTCAGGGGGAAAAGGGGTATTTCCTATCCCAGTCCCCTGGGACCCCTGTAATTTACTGGGGAAATCCCATTCCTTGAGTACAAGAGCATGGAAACGAGCCTGCTCTAGAAATTCCAAGCGCGCTGTCGCTGTATGGAAACGCTCCCCTCTCGGCTTGGAGGCCTCACCAGGGAGAGAGATAGACAGGACCTTAATCAACAAATCTCACACTGGCCCCAGTATTCAGGGCCAGAATCGCCATGACTCCTCGGCCTCTCATCAGATGAGCCTGAGTCAGAGACCAGCTCTCCATCAGAAGGGGTATAGTCACACGGAGTAGTCAACTCCTCAGTTCCCATAGGACAACAGAAAACGGGAGGCGTCAAGGGCCACTTCTTACCAGGGCCCCTGCGCCCTGACAAACTCGCCATAATCTGATCAGCCGTAGGCAGGCTGGAAGACACAGCAGGCTGCAAATCCCCACTTGTATGCGACTCAGCAGGAATGAGAATTAAGCATAGGGAAATAAGTGTATTGAAATGAGGTGCAGCCACTGGCAAGCCTGATTGCAGGGCCAGTGCTTGCTCGGCACATGGTGCGCAGACCCGTGCCCTGTCAGCATCAGCATGGGGTTGACCACACGCTATACACAGCTGGTCTTGTCCCAGAAGGACCCCAGTCACATAATTCTGAGATGCCTCCATATGGTGATTATCTAGGCACAATATGCCAGCAGGGATTTACGCAATAGGCAACCCTGGATGCCCCAAAGACCCGCTAGGAAGGTGGGAGAATTTTACAAGGCCCGCAATAATTTAACCCAGGCCGGGGAAGCCACTGGATTCAACTGTCTGAAAGACATAATGGGAATAAAGGGGTGTCAGAGCCATGCGCAGTAAAAGGAATCATGAAAATCGCTCGTGAGGGCACTTACAGACCAAGGTAGAAAGAGGGCCGTTACCACGCGCGCGCGACTAGCATCAAAATGGCCCCAAGCGAGCCTCGAAGGGCGGGCTGTGACGCGGAACGCGCCAAACCAGGCCCCCGCCCCCCCGAAGAGCGCGAAGCTCTAAGGCAGTAGAAAATATTGTAAAAAGAAGCAGAGTGTATGACACACATAGCATAGATGATTTTTGCCAATGGAGACGCCGCAGCGTCTGGGGTCAATATTGTAAAGAGAAGCAGAGTGTATGACACACATAGCATAGATGATTTTTGCCAATGGAGGCGACGCCGCCGCCGCCCGGCGCAGCACATCCAGTAAGGAAAGAGACGAGCGCGGCAGACAACAAAAAAGCAACCAGCGCGGCTCTGACACCAAGTTACAAGTCAAGGACAATACTAAGGCCATAATCGTGTAACTTGAGACCGCCACACACACACACACACACACACCCCTTTCTTTCCCCCCAAGCTACGGGGGGAAACGAGGGAGGATGGCGACCCTTTGGATAGGGCCCACCGCTACATGGGGCAATAATGCGGGAGGGGCACTCCGCTATGAGGCTCACCATCAGCCTAAACGCCTACCCTATGGTGGGGGACTGCGGTGGAGCATGGCTCCGTTAAGCACACATGGTGCTGCCTACCTTCACCCGACCAGCGCAGCCCAGGTTGGGAGGCACATCACAAGGAGGACGGGTGGGAATAGTCCAACAGGGCCGCAGGCTGTAAAAGCCCCGCTCACCTGCGAGAGAGTGATACTTCATGTCTTCGCAGTTGGCACTGCAGAGAAATCTGGGGATTTGTGGGAGGTCCCTGGGTATTTGAAGGGCCGGGAGGAGCCTGTTTTTCCATGTCTCTGCAGTGCACAGCGCCATCTGGCGGAGAATACCCAAGTGTAAGTATTATATCTGGAGCAGGACGTACTGTATACTTAGAATATATTCTTCACCTTCTTCCTTGAAGCCAAAGACACAATAGCCGTGGCACAAACAGGGCGTAGAAAGGAACCTACCATAGCAAAGGCATGGCGGGCCAACTGATCCATTCGTCTCTCTATGGGATCTCTTAAGGATCCAATAGTAGCAGACGGCATGATAGAAGTATCAGACAAGCCTGATACTGGAGAATTCACCTCGGGTGGAAAAGACCAAAGCTTAATCATATCCGTCGGAAAGGGATACCCAGCAT
The DNA here is from genome assembly GCA_027917425.1 of Gastrophryne carolinensis. Taxonomy (NCBI): domain Eukaryota; kingdom Metazoa; phylum Chordata; class Amphibia; order Anura; family Microhylidae; genus Gastrophryne; species Gastrophryne carolinensis. Next base: position 182,763,847 of record CM051240.1, read on the forward strand.
CTAGGATCCTAGGAACAGCCGGTAACTTGTTAGGATTTTCCCACTCCTTACACCATTCAGGAAAAATGCGGCTGTTCCGGAAAAACCTGCCTTTGCCTTACTGGCTTAAATAGGTCGTCCTTCCCTCTTTTTGCCACCTCAGGAGGGGTAATATTCAAAGTTTCAAAAACTGATGAAAGCAAACAACTCTGTTTCATCTGAGAGAAGGGGATCCTCATCAGAAGAGAATAAAAATGCAATTCTGTGAGGTACTCACCTGTAGAATTGTTTTTTCTGGGAATCCATTCCATACACTCCTTACTCCTGGGTTTCCTCCTCCTTGCTGATCACGTGACTGCAAGAAAGAAAACAGGCGTGGCCCTCCCGGCCCATGAGTAGCAGCTGCCCCTAATCAGATCAGTTTACTTAAAAAGCAGTAAATAATTTAGAGACAGGCCGCGAGGCCCTAAAAAGAGTCCATGTTACTACACATCAAACTCAACCAAAAAAAAATGCTCTGAAAATTTAGTCCGATTACTTTTTTTCCCCAATACTATGAATTAATAATCCAAAAAATGGATTAACACCTCAGAAAAACACCGGAAGATACCATGACCCAGAACGGGTGGGCCGGAGTGTATGGAATGGATTCCCAGAAAAAACAATTCTACAGGTGAGTACCTCACAGAATTGCATTTTTTCTTCCAATCCATTCCATACACTCCTTACTCCTGGGATCTCCAAAAGCAGTGCTATCCATGGGCGGGATCCTCTAACGCAGAACGGCAGGAAGTTCACTTCACTACTGCCTGTAGAATCTTCCGACCCACAACAGCGTCAGCTGAGGCTCTAACATCTACCTTGTAAAACTTGGTGAATGTATGCACCAAAGACCAGGTGGCAGCTTTGCAGACCTGTTCCACCGAAGCCTGATGTTGAAAAGCCCAAGAAGCACCAATGGCCCTAGTGGAATGGGCCGTGACCTGAAAAGGGGGTTCCTTCCCCTTGGCCGAATAAGCTCTAGCTACTGCCTGTGTAATCCACTTACTGACAGTGGCTTTAGCTGGCGGAAAACCCTCCCCCTTTTTTCCTTTTTTGGTCCTTCTGAAATGACAAAGAGAAAATCCATCTTGCGGAAGGCATCTGTAGCTGCCAAATAATACCTGATGGCTCTAACCATGTCTAGAGAATGAAGTGCCCTTTCCTTAGTATTAGCTGGAACTGGGCATAAGGAGGGTAGAATTACCTCCTGATTAAGGTGAAAGGGAGAGACAACCTTAGGTAAAAAATCAGGCTTAAAAACGAAAACCTTGTCTCTATGTAACTCAAAATAAGGAGACTTGATACATAAGGCGGCTAACTTTTTTTTTATTTATTTTTTTTTTTAAGCCTACGGCACCCGGTATTCCCAGACGGTCTCCCATCCAAGTACTGACCAGGCCCGACCCTGCTTAGCTTCCGAGATCAGACGAGATCGGGCCCATTCAGTGTGGTGTGGCCGTAGGCCCGAAATACGCCGCACAGAAGTAATTGCCACTAAAAAACTACTTTAAATGTCAAGATGCTCATTGGAGCGTCAATCATAGGTTCAAAGGGAGCGCCCTGTAGAGCCGTCAACACCAAATTCAAGTCCCACACCGGTAATATAGACTTGCGCGGTGGACGGACATGAGTGACTCCCTGAAAAAAAGTTTTAATGAGTCAAGCGATATTTCAAGCGATAGACCTCTGGAAAAAAAATAGATTAGGCCGATACCTGCCCTTTTAGGGTACTTAATCGTAGGCCCATTTCTAAGCCATCCTGAAGAAATTCTAGAACTCTGGAAATTGAATACGTTCTGCATGAACATTTCCTAGCCTCACACCAGGATATGAATGACTGCCAGACCCTGTAATAAATCATGGAAGACGACTTCTTCCGGGCCTGGATCATGGTATGAATGACCTTAGCTGATAATCCTCTCTCTGCTAGGACCGCTATCTCAATAGCCAAGCCGTCAAAGCCAGCATCTGTAAATTCGGGTGCCGAAACGCCCCCTGAGTGACATGATCTGGCTCGACCGGAAGACGCCATTGGTCTACCGCCATCCTTGTTATGTCCGAGAACCAACTTCTTCTTGGCCAATGAGGAGCTACTAGAATGGTGGGTACTCCTTCCTGAATTATCCTTATTAGCACTCGACTCAGAAGCGGAAACGGGGGAAAAATGTACAGAAGCTTGAACCTTGTCCAAGGGACTGAGAGGGCGTCCGTGGCTATGGCCAGAAGGTCCCTTGACAGGGACATGAATTTTGGCCGCTTGTGATTGTGTCTGGACGCAAAGAGATCCACTTCCGGGCGCCCCCAGCGCCAAGGGCTTGGAAAACCTTCCGACTGAGGGACCATTCCCCCCGGCGCAGGACCTTCCTGCTCAGAGCGTCGCCTCCTGATTTTCTATCCCCGGAATGTAAACTGCCGAGATGCAGGGAACACCTCTGCCCAGATCAGAATCCAGCTTACCTCCAGTAGAGCACCCTTGCTCCGGGTACCCCCCTGATGATTGATATAGGCTACCGCCGTTCGGTTGTCCGACTGGACCTGGACTGCCTGCCCCTTCAAGCAGGGGGTCAGATACTGAAGCACTAACCCGATCTACCACTGTGGGGTCAAGAAGGATCTGCCTACAGACAGGTGAAGAGGGTCCATCCACCACAGAAGAGAATGTCTTGCCGAGGGCGTTAGTACAAAGACTTGATCCAGCGACTGTGGGGCTCAATCCCAGCTTGCCAACAGATTCCATTGAAGGGGCCTCATGTGAAACTGGGCAAAAGGTACCGCCTCAAAGCAGGCTACCATCAGGCCTAACAACCTCATACCCAGCCGAATGGTCGGCTGCCGGCAAGCCAGGAAGCATTCTATCTGATCTTGGATTAGTCGCGCCTTCTGTCCTGGTAGATACACTTTGACTTGGACAGTGTCCAGAATCATACCTAAGAAGTTCCTTACTGGCGCCGGAGTGATATGAGACTTCGACTCTGGAGGAATTCGGCTGGGTGATCAATTGCCCGATTGGACCGTATGCGTGTCCTTCAGGATCAGTTGCTGCGATCCGGCTGATATTAGAAGATCGTCCAAATAGGGGATAATACAAATCCCCTGGCTCCTGAAAATTGCCATGAGACCTGCCAAACCCTTGGTGAATACTCTTGGAGCCGAGGATATCCCGAATGGGAGTGCCACAAACTGGAAATGCTTGTCTTCCAGGGCAAACCTCAGGAATCTTTGATGTCACGAAAAAATTGGCACATGCAGATACGCGTCCCTTATGTCTATGGTAGTCATAAGATCCCCGGGTCGAACTACTGTTAAAGCTGACCTCAACATCTCCATCCGGAAACGCTTCACGCGGATATATCTGCTGAGATCCTTCAGATCTAAAATGGGACGAATCGACCCGTCCATTTTGGGGATTGTAAAAGGGTTGGAATAAAACCCCTGACCTTCTTCCTAGAGGCGCCTTACGCGGCGCCTCCAGATATGAGCAAAATGCTAAAGCCGTCATGCTGGAGTGGGCTTGGCTGGAGGATTAGCCCACTTCTCCAGGCCCCTCCTGCCCTATTACGTGCTATGCCGCTACGGGAGCAAGGACGAAAGGCCCCTCTGCCAGTCCAAAAGAGTCAATATGATGAAGTCCTCTGAAAAGGCCGAGTCGTCCTCTTCCTCTGAGGCAGTTTGCCATCCTTCACCATACCGTCCAGTTTTTCTCCCAAAAATCTGCTCCCTAAAAAAGGTAGACCTATAAGAGCTCTCTTAGTGGCGGCAACCGCCAACCATTGTCTTAGCCATAAGGGACGGCGCAAGGCCGCAAGCAGAGCAGAAGTTCTAGCAGCTAGCCTGACTGCATCATCCATCGCAGTGATAGCGAACGAGTTAAAGTCCAAACAATCCTTAAAATCTTTGGACTCTTGAATAAGCCTGCGAGACTTAGCCCTGGCTAAACTTTTTCTTCATCTTCTTCCAAGAAAGAAAACAGGCGTGGTTTGAAGCCAGGGACACAATGGCCATGGCACAAACAGAACGGAGAAAGGATCCTTTCATAGCAAAAGCATGGCGGGCCAATTGATCCATTTGTCTCTTTGTGGGATCTCTTAAAGATCCCATAGTAGCAGACGGCATGATGGAAGTATTAGACAAGCCTGCTACTGGAGAATCCACCTCAGGTGGGTAAGACCTAATCATGTCCGCCGGAAAGGGATACCTAGAGTCTAGTACCCTAGGAACAGCCGGAAATTTGTTAGGATTTTCCCATTCCTTTAACGCCATTTTAGAAAAGTGCGGCTGCTCCGGGAACACCTGCCTTTGCCTTACTGGCTTAAACAGATCATCCTTCCCTCTTTTTGCCTCAGGAGGGGTGATATTATTATTATTCATTTATATAGCGCCATCATCTTCCGTAGCGCTTTACAAAGCAGTAATTACAGACAGGGTAGAACATACAGTACATACACTATTTCAAACGCAGTTTACAGATTTGACAGTGGATATTCTGAGTACAAGATACAATATGGGAGAGAGTGATATTCAAAGTTTCAAAAACCGAAAAGAGCAGACACTGTGTTTCGCCTGCGAGGAGGGGGTCCTCATCAGAAGAGAAAAAAATAGAGTTACTATCTTCCTCACCAGAGCGTAACTCGCCTTCTGACAGCTGCTCATCTATATACTCTTCTTCCTCCCGCTCTCCAAAAGAGGCAAATAAATCTCTTTCCTCCGCAACAGGTTCCAATGCCTCCTCTTACAAGTGGCCTTCTTTGGAATAACCAAGGATAACTGTCTCTCCAGGTTATCCAACCTGTGCACCACATCTGACTGCGCCTCGCTGCCTCCCCCCTTCCAGGGGAAGGAAGGGAAGGGTGAGCCGTTGCGCTCACACCAGTAATAACTGGACTAAGACCTGAGCCGCCGCTCTATTATGGTCTAACCAATTCTCATTGCGCAAGTGGAACAAACCGTGCTGAAACTACCCAGGGGATCCTGCTTACATAAGGGGCAGAGCCCGCCCTGCTCAAATGGGATGCCCGAATCACTATCCCCTGATGCCTCCCTCATGGTGTTTTTTTTTTTTTTTTTTAATTTGGCAATCAGACCTAAAAGGCCCTAAGCCTAAAACCAATCCCAAAAGGGACCGGGAGGAACCACAACCCTTTTCTATCCTTCTTCCAAATTCTAAAAAACAAAACAGGAGAAAAAAAAGAGCATTAATCTACCTCTTTTTTTTTTTTTTTAACTGCTAAAAACTGACAATCATAATAATAAAAAATATTCATACAGATAGTAAAATATTAAAATATATCTATATCTATTATAAACATATAAAAAAAATATATAACAACAATAACACTTAATGTTATAACAATAGCACTTAATGATAGAAAGGGGGCACAACCTGAAGCTAGTCGGGGGGAAGATCAGGAGCAATATTCGAAAATATTATTTCACAGAAAGAGTAGTAGATGCTTGGAACAAACTTCCAGCAGAGGTAGTTGAAAAATCAACAGTCACTGATTTTAAACATGCCTGGGATAAGCACACATCTATCCTAAGATAAGGAGTACATACAGTATACACATAAGGGCAGACTAGATGGACCGTATGGTCTCCTTCTGCCGTCAACCTTCTATGTTCCTATGTTTCAATATAAATAATATAAATAATATACTAACTGAAATATGAAATTGATAATGCAATTAATCAAAAAAATTGATATACAAGAGAAATGATCAAACACATAATATATATATCATAGCTTAGTGCAAACAACGGCAAAATCAGCTTGCCCTGAGGCAGCAATATGAATAAACCAGCGGAACCCCCGAAGCCATCCTAATCACAAGGCATTTCTAGGCCAGCACCTTGGCCCAACTGGCCGCCGCAATCGCACTGCTATCTGGCCGCAATATATAAATATATATATAAAAAAAAATATATATATATAAAAATATATATATATATACACACACACACACACACCTAGCAATATGCGATTTCCTCGCCCGGGGAGAGAGACACTGAATACACGTACTTGTGGTTCCGGGTTAAACTATGCCCCTTGCGTGATGTCAGCCACATCCCTTAAAGGCATACATAACTTTTTTTTTTTTCTCAATTTTTCTTTTTCTTTTTTTTTTTTTATGATAAAAAAAACCTAACTGGAAGAAGGAAGGGTTGGGTAAAAAATAATAAACATTCCTCAGCAGGTACACCAGAGAAAAACCTGCGGCTGACTTACTTTTCAAAAAAGCCTGCAGCCCAGAGCATATACACTCTGTAAGCGCCCCAAGACCCCGGCGCTTCCACCTTACCTTCACGGACCCCAAAACAGCCAACGCTGTGGAGGCATAAACTTGGGTCTTGAGGGATCTGTGGGAATAAGGCTCTGCAGAGAGCAGACAGGGTTCAGTCCCTCGCTTGCTGCCAAAACCTTGAGAGCTACCTGAATCTTCAGTCAGTCATCTTGCCACTGTAAGAAAGAAAACTGATCTGATTAGGGGCAGCTGCTACTTAAGGGCCGGGAGGGCCACGCCTGTTTTCTCTCTTACAGTCACGTGATCAGCAAGGAGGAGGAAACCCAGGAGTAAGGAGTGTATGGAATGGATTGGAAGAAAAATAGAATTACTATCCTTCTCACCAGAGCGTAACTCGCCTTCTGAGAGCTGCTCATCTATATACGCTTCCTCCTCCTAAGACCCCAAAGAGGCAAATAAATCTTTTTCTTCAGAAACAGGCTCCAAATGCCTCCTCTTATAGGTGGCTTTTTTAGGAATGACCAAGGATAACTGTCTCTCTAAGTTATCCAACCTGTGCGCCACCTCCGCCTCGCTGCCTTCCCCCTCTCCGGGGGATGTAAGAGACAGCTGAGCCGTCACGCTCCCCAAAGCAATAGCTGGGCTATAGACCCGAGCCGCCGCTCTATTATGGTCTAATCCAATTCTTATGGCACAAGCGGAACACACCGTGATAAAACTGCCCAGGGGATCCTGCTTACATAAGGGGCAGAGCCCGCCCTGCTCAAGTGGGATGCCCGAATCACTATCCCCTGATGCCTCCCTCATGGTGTTTTTGTTATATTTTTTTTAATTCGGAAAACAGATCTAAGGCCCTAAGCCAATCCCAAAGTGACTGGGAGGAACCACAACCCTTTTTATCCTTCTTCCAATATCTAAAAATAAACAGGAGAAAAAATCCTATTAGAAAGAAAAAAATGTAATTTCCCCTTTTATGCATAAAAAACCTACTTTATTATCAATATAACCATTTAATAAATGAGTAATAAAAATAGATATAAAAATAAATAATATAATATAATAAATATCGTAAAAAAGATAATAAATATCTACTAGCATTGACGTCCACTTACCCCAGCAGCCCTTCACACAATAGCCTAGGCAAAGAACACAGAAAATATATATATATATATATATATATATATATATATATATATATATCTTAAAAATGGGACCCTGCAAGCTCCATAACCAACAAACGGCGATCCACCGTATCATGAGTGATCCCCCAGACTGCGCACACAGCGAGGCCATGATCCTTTTAAGCCCCGATAGCCTGGACCCCTAGAGAGCCCCCAGCCGGGGCTGCTGACACTTACCTCCAGCGAGGTAACCTGTAGAGCGAGCGCGGACACAACCTCCCTCCAGCCAGAGAGAGAGATACTGAGGAAAAACGCGACCTCCTGCTTCCGCATTTAAGCTTCGCCACCTGCGTGACGTCAGACCACGCTCCTTCAAGGCGCGATCTTTGAATTCGAAAACGAAAAAACTGAATTTTTTTTTTTAAAAACAACCTAACATGAACCAGGAAGGATGGGTTGAATAAAAAAGGTTCCTCAGCAGGTACACCAGAAGAAACCTGCGGCTGACGTGCTTTCCAAGAAGCCTGCAGCCTAGAGCACAAAGAGCTCTGTAAGCGCCCCAATACCCTGGCGAGCCCCAAAACAGCCAGACGCTGTGGGAGGCCATTTGGGTCTAGGGGATCCGTGGAAAATACCATTTTGTGAGTACTCACCGGAAAAATGGATATTGTCAGTGTGCCACACACCCCGCTTCCCCTTTAATTCTTACGATCGGGTTACTCCACCGCCAGGTGGCGACGTTGCAGAGAGAAGTCTTGAAAACGAGCCCCCTTCCGGCCTATATATACCTGGGACCTCCCACTTAACACCAGTGATTTAAAAAGCAGAAAGACAAGGTACCAGGAAATCCAATGGTAACCTCAAAATAAAGAAAAAGCTTCACCATATAAAGGAACCGGGATACCGAAAAGGGCGGGTGAAGCGCGGTGTGTGGCACACTGACAATATCCATTTTTCAGGTGAGTACTCACAAAATGGTATTATTCTCAGTGTGCCACACCCCCCGCTTCCCCTTTAATTCTTACGATCGGGACATCCAAAAGCAGTGTCCACAAGGGATGGGTATCCGAAGGCAAAGTGAAGCATAACTTAAATGACTGCAGTCTGCAGAACTTTGCGGCCAAACACAGCATCCGCTGAGGCCCGCACATCAACCTTGTAAAACTTAGAAAAAGTATGGACAGAAGACCAAGTAGCAGCTTTACAAACTTGTTCAACAGAAGCTTGGTGCTGAAAAGCCCAAGACGCTCCAACGGCGCGAGTTGAATGAGCAGTGATACGGAAAGGGGGAACTTTCCCCTTAACAGAATAGGCCGCAATAACGGCCTGACGTATCCATTTGCTAATGGAAGATTTGGGCGGCGCCAAACCCTTCCTAGGCCTACAGGGCACAACAAAAAAGGCATCAGTTTTACGAAAAAAGGAGAAGTAACAATCAAATAGTATTTGAAAAACAAGAGCAATTCCCGCACTGCCAGGTGTAACAGTGTATAGTTCTGGATGCTGGCTAGGGGAGGGTCAACCCTTCAGGGTCAATTACGTCTAGTGGAAACAAATGGTGAGTAACCAGCCCAACTCACCAGAATCCCCCCTCCTTCAGTGGTCCAAATGGTTCAAGGATCCTGAGCAGTATATTTCAAACTGTCCAGAGGTCTTGAGCGATCCAATCCAATTTTCATTCTTGTCGGGTAGGTCCCTTTTCATTTGGTGCAATCAAGGGAGGACACGATGGCGGATAATGAAGTCACACGCTTACTAGGATCTCTCCTTTTGTTTTTTTTCGTTTGGTTCCGTTGTTTCTTGTACTGTAGGAGATCTTCTCTAGGTGTCTGTGATGCTCTCGAGATGGCCCTTTGGATTATTCTCGTGGGATATCCTCGTTTCTTAAAGCGTCTCTTCATTTCCAGGGATTCCTTTTTGAAATTCTCATCCCTAGAACAGTTCCTTCTTGCCCGCAACAGTTGCCCCACTGGTATACCTTCTTTGCATCTCTGTGGATGGAAGCAGGTTGAAGAATGTCTGGATCGCAGGGCTATTGTTCCAAGGTGGTACAAAAGTAGATGGCTTTTTAGAATGGACTTCTTCTGCACATCTTCAGTGGGGTCTTGTTCTCCTTTTGTTTCTTTATTCACGTTTCAAGTTTATTTTTACACCTTTGCATGAGTTTGGCACTGCTTTATATGACACTACAGCACTTTCTGAGGGGTAGATCCCGTGGCATTTATCAGTACACCAATTGTAGCTATTAGTATAGATATTGTTAGTACAATCATGGAAGTGTAAATATCTTTGTAAATAGTCCCATTGAGTATATATGTACATACTTGGCTCAACTAAACATATGTTTTGAGACAGTCCAACTATATTCCGCCACACCCCACGGTTGGGGTTTTAATTGTGTGTTTTAAATGTATGTCCTTTTTTTGGCTCATAATAAAATTTGTATTTTGAAGTAACCTCATTCTGTTGAGCGGCCCATCTGTGTAGATAGGAGGGGGGGTTCTGGCGAGTTGGGCTGGTTACTCACCATTTGTTTCCACTAAACAATCAAATAGTACTTAACACAGCGTACTACATCCAAACAATGCAAACCCCTCTCCTTGTCATTCTTAGGCTTAGGACACAAGGAGGGAAGAACAATATCCTGATTCAAATGAAAAGCAGAAACAACCTTAGGAAGAAAGTCCGGTTTGAACCGAAAAAACACTTTATCCTGATGCCTCTCAAAGTAGGGCGCCTGAATAGACAAGGCCGCCAACTCCGAGACACGCCGAACCGAAGTGATAGCTACCAAGAAGACAATCTTCTGAGTCAGGGTAGGCAAAGCAATATCTTGCAAAGGCTCAAAGGGAGGAGCCTGAAGAGCGGAAAGAACCAAATTTAAGTCCCAAACAGGGAGTAAAGGTTTCCTGGGAGGCCGCACATGCGCCACCCCCTGGAAAAAAGTTTTAACTAAAGGATGAAGTGCAAAACGCTTCTGAAAAAAGATAGTTAAGGCAGAAACTTGCCCCTTCAAAGTACTCAGCTGAAGACCAGAGTTCAGCCCTGATTGCAAAAACTTCAGAATCCTGGAAACCGAAAAGACCCTACAAGGCAAACATCTAATCTCACACCAAGCGATATAGGCTTTCCAAGTCCTATAGTAGATGATAGAAGAAGACCTCTTCCGGGCACTGATCAGAGTCTTAACGACCGAGTCAGAAAGACCCTCCTCCTTCAAGATGGAGGTTTCAGCAGCCAAGCCGTCAAATCCAGCGTTGGTAAATTGGGGTAACACAGCTGACCCTGAGTGAGCAGATCGGGCCGAAGAGGCAGAACTAGCTGGTCCACTACCAGCCGAACGATGTCTGCGAACCATACTCGCCTTGGCCACCTTGGGGCCACGAGAATGGCGGACACCTTTTCCAGAGCCAGCTTCCGTACCACCCTGCCCAGCATGGGTATCGGGGGAAACAGGTACAGAAACCCCAGATCCCCCCAGCTCAGGGACATGGCGTCAACTGCCAGAGCCAGAGGATCCTGGGAGAGCGACACGAAGTTCGGGAGCCTGCAATTGTGACGAGAGGCAAACAGGTCCACCTCCGGTGTCCCCCATCGGAGACACAGTGACCGAAAAACCTGGGGATGGAGAGTCCACATTCTCCCAGACGGGAAGAGCCCCTGCTCAGCAGGTCCGCTTCCTGGTTCTCCACCCCTGGGATGTAAACCGCCGAGAGACAAGGAATATGGGCCTCCGCCCAGGTCAGGATCAGGGATACCTCTCTGAGAGTACCCAGACTGCGAGTCCATCCCTGATGATTGATGTAAGCAACTGCTGCTCGATTGTCTGAACGGACCTGAACCGGAAGGCCCAGAACATGTTGAGTCAGAAGAGCCAGAACCAGACGGATGGCTCTCAGTTCCAGAATATTGATGGGTAAGTGGGCCTCTTGAGGTCCCCACTGCCCCTGGAACTGAAGATCCTTCCAGAATCCCCCCCATCCCGAAAGACTGGCGTCCGTGGTGACAATTTCCCAAAGAGGAGTCAGGAAAGACCTGCCCCTCGAGAGATTGGTCGAGACCAACCACCACTGGAGGGACTGCCGGATCCGGGAGGACAACTGGAAGGGCCGATCCAACGACCGCGGTCGCCGGTCCCAGGACGCCAACAGATGAAGCTGCAGCGTCCTCGTGTGAAATTGAGCGAAAGGCACTGCCTCGAACGAGGCAACCATCAAACTTACCAGCCTCATCCCCAGACGGATGGACGGCCGAGGATTGGAAAGAAGGACCCGAGCCAACTCCTGAATCAGATAAATTTTGGACTGAGGGAGAAACACCCAAGAGTCCAACTGCATTCCCAGAAAGGACACCACCCTGGCCGGAGCGAGGGAGGACTTGGGAAAGTTGATCACCCAACCGAAGCTTTCCAGCGTGGAGACCACCATCCTGGTGTCTGTCTCTGATTGATTGAGGGACGGAGCCATGATGAGAAGGTCGTCCAAATAAGGTACGACACGAATGCCCCGAGATCTGAAGATGGCCATCACCCCTGCCAGCACCTTGGTGAACACCCATGGGGCCGAGGTCAGGCCAAACGGAAGTTCCATGAATTGAAAATGCTGGTCGTTCATCATGAACCGAAGAAAACGCTGATGAGCTCGGCATATGGGAACATGAAGGTAAGCATCCTTGATGTCTATGGACGTCATGAAGTCCCCCTGCCGAAGAGAACCGATGGCCGAACGCAGTTTCCATGCGAAACTTCCGGAAACGGATGAACCTGTTGAGCAATTTCAGGTCCAGGACGGGACGAAACGACCCGTCCTTTTTGGGGACTGCGAAAAGATTGGAGTAGAAACCGAGGCCCACCTCTAAGCGCGGCACCGGCTGGATGACCGCCATTTCCAAAAGATTCCTTACCGACGCCAGGAGCCCCTGTGCGGCCAAAGGATCGGTGGGCACCCGAGACCGAAAGAACCGTGAAGGAGGGCGAGACTCGAACTCCAGTTTGTAACCGGACGACACCACCTCCTGGATCCATCTGTCCGGAACCTCCTGGTTCCAGACCAGGGAAAAGTGTCGCAATCGTCCCCCCACCCGCACGGGTGAGGGCAGTCCCTCATTGCTGAGCGGGCTTACCAGCAGGTTTGGGCTTGGCACCCCAGGACTGACCGGGACGGCCACGGCCCCTCCCCCGGGTCCAACCTGCACCCCTGGTAGCGGGAAAGGAAGCCCCCTACCCGCTCTGACTCCCCGAAAGGATTAAAGGCACTCGCACCCCGAAAGGGGCGACGAGGCCTCTTGCGTTGAGGTAATTTACCACCTTTTGCCACTGAATCTATTTTATCACCAAACAGGCGCAAACCCAAAAAAGGGATCGCTGTAAGCACCTTTTTAGAGACAAAGTCCGCCGTCCAATGGCGCAGCCACACTGACCAACGAATTGCCACCAGCAGAGCCGCTGTCCTGCTACTCATTGCCAGAGCATCGTCCTGAGCGGTCAAGACAAAGGAAATAAAACTCATCACAAGCGGGATCAAGACCTGCGTACAGATCCCTAATCATGGACCTAACTGCCAACAGAAGCGCCGAAGCACACACTGGCCACAGTGTCGATCCTGCACTGATAAAACCATGGCGAGCAAATTGATCAGACGATCCTCACTATCCTTAATGGCAGTGGTCTCAGAAGATTGTACCACAGCCATGCTAGACAGCCCTAACACAGGGGTATCTACGTCAGGGGGAACTGACCAAAGCTTCACCAAATCCTCCGGAAAGGGATAGCGTTTATCCCAACTACGAGGAATTCCAGCCAGTCGCGTGGGTTGTTCCCATTCCTTAAGGACAACCCTCACAAAGTGTTGTTGCCTGGGAAAAACCAAACGCGGCTGGGGAACATCAAATAACTCACCCTTTGGCAGGGCGACTGCCTCAGGCGGATCCAAATTCAAAATTTCAAACATTTGAGCCAGAATGGAAGGGGTGTCAAAGGACACCCCCGTAGCCTGATCGCCAGCAGCGTCAGTCCCTAGCTGATCTGCAGGCTCATCCGACTCCACAAGGAGTTCCCCCTCCTCATCAGGGGGACAATCGGACCAATCCACTATTTCACACGTCTCATCCTCCGAAGCAGATGCTGCTGGAGAAAGGTGTTTCCGCTTCGCTGTAGCCTTCTGAGCTACTTTTGGCGGAAATTATTTTCTCGAGGTTGGCCAATCGTGCACACACCTCGGCTTGCGAATCCCCGGGAAAGGGAGGATTACATTTTTTTTTCAAAAATCTTAGGACAAAACCCAATTTAGAGTACTAAGGCTAGCCAGGTAAAACAGAACCTGGAGAGCCACTGCAGTGAGGGGATCCCAGGATCTGTGGGGGGAAAGAGACAACAGTCAGACCCCCAGAAGAAAAGGCAGCATGCAGCATAGTCGTTCAATACAGAAAAAGGCATAATAAATAACAATAGCAAAGCCCCAGAGTGGCTTAAGAGTTAAACTGAAGCCAGCCAACATACACTTTTTATAAACATGCTGAAGCAAACTGAAAGTAAAAAGGACGGCCCCACACACAAGGTGGGGACCGTTTACCTGTACGAAGAGCAGCAGCAGCCAGCCAGCAACCTGCAGCCGAGTCCCCCGCACCTGACTCCTTGATTAGAAGGAGGAAGTGCGGAGGGGCCGAGCTGCAAGACAACCAGCTCAAGCCACGCCGACGCCCTCGGAGTCAGTGGGGGGGAACATGCCACACATATCACAGCCCTAGCAGTCCAGGCCGCATGAGCGCTACCCGCGACGCTGAGCCTGAGACTGCCAGCACTCTTTAATCAGCACTAACGTTAAAACACACATGCACACAGTATAAGAACCCCCAAACCCCCCCCCCCCCCATAGTGAAGGGAGAAGGGGACGTAACGGGAGAGAAATGGCCAAAGGGGAACCTCGGGACAGGGGCATCCTAAATCCGGATCACCATGCCGGATAGCCGCATTGCCCCACGTGTGGGGTTGAGCGGAGGAGATAAGCTCCTAGGCACCTATAGTGCCATCTACCGTTGCCCAGTGAGCAGCCTAGGCTGGGAGGCTTCCATTAACCATCTAGGTAAACAAACAATCAAAACTGGGCAGAAATAGACCCAAGGGGGGTGCCGGGATAAGACCCCGGCTACCTGCAAGCAGGAGACTTCTTTCTTCTGTCTTGTCGCCTCATGCAGAGAGAAAACACTGGTGTTAAGTGGGAGGTCCCAGGTATATATAGGCCGGAAGGGGGCTCGTTTTCAAGACTTCTCTCTGCAACGTTGCCACCTGGCGGTGGAGTAACCCGATCGTAAGAATTAAAGGGGAAGCGGGGTGTGTGGCACACTGGAATATAAGGCTAAGCAGGAAGCCGACAGGGTGACTTCCCCCGCTTGCTGCCAATCCTTGAGAGCGAATCCTGAACAACCTTCACAGTCACTTGCAACTGCAAGAATGAAACTGATCTAGGTTAGGAGGCAGCTGCTACTTATGGGGCCGGGAGGGTTTTTGCCTTGCAGTCACATCCAATCGGCAAGGAGGTAATCCCAAGTGTAAGGAGGGTCTGGAATGGATTGGAAGAAAAAACATGAGACCTGCCAACACCTTGGTAAACACCCTTGGTGCCGAAGATAGACCAAAGGGTAACGCCACAACTGAAGATGTAGGCCACCTACAGTAATGTAGGTATGTATCCTTATATATACAGTGCCCGGCTGGAGTAACTTTACTGTGGATCAACAACTCCAATCTCTAAAAAGGTGAGATACAGCAGATCTCAAAGCTTCTGCTTTCTGCGGAATTCGGGATACCCCTGACCAAGAGAATCTCCAAGGGAGTCTGGCTCCAAATTTGATCTTGTAACCTGAGGATACAACTTCCTGTATCCAATATCTGTTACATGAAGCCTCCAAATATGAGCAAAATGCAGAAATGCACCTGCAAGTGCGGGGGCATCCCTTCATGCCTGAACAGGCTTTGAAGGGGGTCTGGCTTTATTCTGCCAGACACCTGTTGCCTTAATTTGGAACTTTGTCTTATTCCAAAAATCTCTTCGGTATCCCGAAGAGGCCGAACCTCTAACCGGAACCCCGGAGTATTAGAGGCCCTGCAGAAGCAGTATTAGACTTCCGTTTCTGTGGCAGATTAGATTATTTAACACTAGCAGCATGCTTTACCATGTCAACCAAGCACTCCCCAGACACTCCACCTTAAAGGGGAGTCCTGTCATTCTTTTTTGGAGGCTATGTCAGCTGACCATTGCTTAAGCCATAAAGCACGCCTTAAGGCTAATACCAGAGCTAGGCCTCTGGCACTTAACCTGCTCAATCCTCCATAGTCCGTATCATATACCTGTTGTAGCCAAACTGGCCTTGATCACCTGGGAGCATGACTTCCATGAATGACCCCTACAAGTCTTCAAGTCCAGTTGTTTAACAACCTCCTGCTCCCCAAAAATGCTATGGATGTAGCCCAGGCCGGCCGCAAGTTCGACCCCATAATAGAATAAGCAGGACATGCCACCTGATCCACACGCTTTTTCGCTGGATCCTTTGGAGAAGCACTATCCGAGGATGGAATAACCATAATCTTAAAAAGACCTGGCCCCAGAGCGTCCACCACAAGAGGGTGAACCATAATTCAATCTGATCTGGAGGAAAGGGATACATAGTATCTAGTACCTTAGGAATGGGCAGAAGACAACCTGACTTCTGCCACTCCCTATTGATCACATTAGAATAATGTGTATGCTCTGCAACATCCTCCAGAATCGAGGAATCAAAACCATCCATCCATCTTAACTGAGCACCCTCTTGTGTAGAGGACTTCTGAATATGAGTCCCTACTTGATAAATCCTCCCAACGGATACTTCCTGGGAGACTATGGCAGCTACAATATCTTCTTCAAGTTAGAGGATAAATCTTTTCCTTAAAAACCTTTTTAGTAGCCAATCCTGCTAAATGACTCTAAAGGTTTAGGACCACTTGAGGGCTGCCGACAGTTTAAAGACTCAGAAGGAGGCTATGGCAGCCACAATATCCTCTTCAAAAGTCAGAGGAATTTTGTTTTTTCAAAACCTTCTTAGTAGCTCATATGACTTAAAGGTGTTAGGTCCGCTTGAAGGCTGCTAACTGAGCACCCTCTTGTGTACAGGACTTCTGAATAGGAGTCCCTACTTGATAAATCCTCCCAACGGATACTTCCTGGGAGACTATGGCAGCTACAATATCCTCTTCAAGTTAGAGGATAAATCTTTTCCTTAAAAACCTTTTTAGTAGCCAATCCTGCTAAATGACTCTAAAGGTTTAGGACCACTTGAGGGCTGCCGACAGTTTAAAGACTCAGAAGGAGGCTATCCCAACGGATATTTCAAAACCTTCAAAACCTTGTTTTTTCAAAACCTTCTTAGTAGCTCATATGACTTAAAGGTGTTAGGTCCGCTTGAAGGCTGCCAGGGGGGGGGGTTTAAGCTCAGAGAGCACCTGCAACTAGGGTCAGAGCCCTTGCAGGGAGGAGACAATTGTCTTCCATATGCACTACTACAGTAGCATAACCCCGCACACCGTGCTATCCTTGTCCAGTGTCTGTTTGCATACTGGACATGGGGTGAATCCCTTGTCCAGTGTCTGTTTGCATACTGGACATGGGGTGAATCTATCTGCTAAAGGACCAGAGCCGATTACCCCAGATGCCTCCGTCATAGTGATTAATACTAGATTACCTCCCAGGGGGTCTAAAACCTAGTATATGAACAGTTCCCGATAGTCGCAAGACTATTCTGAGAGCTCAGAGGGTGAACCACATCAATATATTGCCAGTCTTATCCCACAACTATAATACATATTTTTTTAAAACAATAAGAAATAAAAAACATTATTATGTATATATGAATAAATATCACGTTAATACACATAATTAAAAAATGACCTACCTAAGATTTAGGTCCACTTGAGGGTGGCCGTGCAGCAGCTCATGGTATTTTTGTACTTCCCCCAGGCGAAAATCTTCCAGTGAAGGCGGCCTGAGAAGAACCGCGATCTCAGCTGTACTCGGCGCTTCGCCCAGCCGAAAATCTTCCATTGAAGGCGGCCGGAGAAGAACCGCAATCTCAGTGGTACTCAGCGCTTCGCCCGGCCGAAAATCTTCCACTGAAGTGGGCGGAGAAAAAACGCGATGTTAGCGGTACTTGCCGCTTAGTCCCGGCCAAAAATATTGCAGTGCGTGCAGCCGGAGAAGAACCGCGATGTTAGCGGTACTTGCCGCTTAGTCCCGGCCAAAAATGTTGCAGTGCGAGCAGCCGGAGAACCGCGATGTTAGAGGTGCTTGCCGTTTCACCCGACCGAAAATCTTCCAGCGTGAGCGGGGTAAGAAAAGAGCCGCACACCGGTGCTATGCTAAGCCGAAAATGTTTCCATAGTGGCTGGCGCAAATTTTGAATTTTTCAACCAGTAAAAACACATGGGAAGAGCAATAAAGAGGAAATTAATTCCCCTGGTTCCCCTCAATCAGGCTCACCAGACAAAAGCCTTATGGCTGCTTTTTCCTGTGGCGGAATTCTCAGCCAGGTAGTGTCACTCTTTTTTAAAAAACAAAAGGGTGACACCCCACAGCGCTCCAAGACCCTGGCGCTTACCTTACCATCCTGATCCGAATGCAGCTTAGCTGCGGAGGCGAAGTGGGTCCATTCAGATCCAAGGAGTAGGAGTATAAGGGCCAAGGAACAGTCAGGTTTACATTACCCCCGTTTCCAAGGCATAATCTTCCTTTAAAACAAAAAGTAAATGGGAGAGGTGTTCAGATAAGTCCTTGCAGTGACCACTGTAAGAAAGAAAACTGAAGTGCATCAAGTCAGCCAGGTGGATATAGGCCCGGGAGGTGGAGACACACCTTTGTTCTTGCAGACCACACCTTTGAGGAGAGGTTAACCCAATCGTCTCTGAATTAAATCTGATGGCCTGAAGTAAAATGGAAGAGAAATATACATTGCCAGAGTGGTTCTGTTCTAATCAGCTTCTCTGGCCTTGTGCCATGGTAATGTGTGGCCACAAAATCTGAATGGAAGCTTTGTCTCACAAGTGATCAATGCATGGCAATCCCTGCATCCCTCTACGGCTGTGTGCAGCCACTCCAGCCATTCAGTTATGGCAGGTGTGGGCGGTACAGACCTAAAAAGATGTCGCCACCAGCCAAGCATGCACCATAAGTTCAGTGAGAAAATTGGGCAATTACCACCAAAGGGTGGATATTTAAAGTGGACCAAAACCCAAATAGTAAAGCAGACCCCCCCCTCCCTTCTCACCACTGTTCCTGTGACAAGCATGGATGTGCTCCTTGAAAGAACTGACCAGGTCCACTCACAGGAAGGCCTAAAAGTGGTTGTTGAATATCCAAGGCTTCCATCTCGGATTTTTTAGGAATCCTTCAGCATGACCACCTAGTACCCGCCCAGAGTCCGAGGGTTATTTAAAGTGGACCAAAACCCAGGATTTTGACTATCCTGGGCTTTGGTCCTTTCCCCCTACATGAAACCCCCCAGATCTCCCACATCAACTCACCTCATCCTGGTCCTACGGTGCAGGCGTGGCTGCTCGTCCAATCAGCACGCTCGGAGCCGCTGAGCTATGGACGTCTAAGCTGACATCACAAATGGCCAGCGCGGGCACCCATCCTGCTAGAGGGATAGCAGGGATGCAGCGCCTCCCGGGCATTCGTTGTTGGACCGGGAAGTAAGGTAAGTGAAGGGGGCGACCTGGGGGGTTTCACACAGCGGGGCATCCTGATTTTGGATGCCCCGGGTGTGTGTGGGGGGGGGGAGGAAATGCTCAGTTTTGGTCCACTTTAAGGTTACTTTACAAAGACTGGGGGTAGGGAGAAAGGGGTGGGGATTTTAACCTCCGTTTCAGTTTGTGTTTCCTCCCAGGGGGTGGAGCCTCACTCTCTCTCTCTCCGTGTGGTCATGCTGAAGGATTCCTAAATAAATCTGTTACCGGTAAGTCTAACAGTGGTTTTCATTTTTGTACTAATAGCTCAGCATTGTGCTATAACTGTGTTCTCAATTTACACAACAGCAAATAGACCACTGTCAAGATCCTATATGACGAATAGGGAATTGAGGACCAGACGGCACACTATCATGTCGGCAAATCATAAGTACCCTGCCGGTCCCAACTGTTCAGCACCAGCAGGCAGGCATTCTCTATGCCCAATGTTGTCAAAAAATACTTCCTATTTTAACGACACTGTGGGTGATCCTAGGGATACAGATCTCCTCATTTGCACGAACAGTTAGAAGCAGAGATCCAGAATCGGGCATAATGTCTCCGTTTGTTTCCTAATGCGAGCTATCAAAAGTAGAAATAGACGCCTCTCTCCCAAAATTAAATAAGAAAGAAATCGCTGACAAAAGGAGAGTATAGCATAGTATAACCCAACGGAGAAGGCCAGCGGGATGCCCCACTTTGTGAACTCCAATGCTCCCCACCCCTGGCAAACTCACCCTCTTGGCTCTCTTGCCTATGTAAATATGGGCTCCTGCAACTACAGCATCTCTGGGCACTGTGCGTACTCCTGCTTCCGTCTGAGAGCGAGAGCACTCCCGCTGCTGGGGATGCAGGCACTCGCATTCCTGACTACCATAAACAGAGGTTTTTGGTGAGCATTATATATGCATGGCAAAAAGCTCTGATTGGACAAAAGCCCACACATACACAGTAGAACCAGGGAAAAGTTGGTTTTTCTAGGCCATCTTGGTTTCACACAGTCTCCGGGCAGGGAACAAAACCCAGATACTAAAATTCTTGTGTTTTAATCCGCTTTAAAGAGGGGGGTAAAGGCAATGTACAAAATAAAAGAAACAGCCCAATGGTAGACTGGTGTTGAACCAGTCTACCATTTAGACTGGTTGACTATTTCAAACCTGCCGTCTATCCTATGGGGATGCTAACTGCTTGCTTCTCCATCCAGTACTGCTATTTATTTAGGACTCTGTCTTGAGTACTTTCTGTGCTGCGGGAGATGTTAGAATTCTATGTATGCACCCTGTGTGCTAGCTGAGTTCGTTCCGTGTGCACTCGGCTCGGAGCCGTGACTGGCACTGCCCATAGATGCTTTTTTAATGACACTCTGTAGATGCACAATCTGTCCGGCCCATGCTCTTCTATGCCGCAGAGAGACATCTTGGCATAAGTGAGTATGTGCCACAAACTCTATAGTGTGCTGTGTCAGAAACTTGCTATGAGATTTAGCTGTCATTCTCCAACGGGGCCCAGGCGCATATACATGTCCATAGCTGTAAGGCTGCAGTAAAATAATTTAAAATATACAAAAGCTAAATGGATGGTGTTATTAAAATGCATTAAAGTGGACCAAAACCCATGATTTTGACTATCCTGGGTTTTGGTCTTTGCCCCCCGGGCACCCCGATCATGGGTGCCCCGCTGTGTGAAACCCCCCAGGTCGCCCAATCTCACTTACCCTTCCCATCGGCGCATGCGCAGCCCTCTCGTCCAATCAGAACGTCTAATGCGAGTGGATCCAAGCAGGCTGGTGGCTGCATCTCCCGCTACCCTTTAACAGGGAACAAGCCCGTGCTGGCCATTCACAAATGCCTGGTGCGGTCATGCGCCCTGCTAAAGGGATAGCGGGCATGCGACCGCTGTTCGCACATGCGCCTCTGGTCCGGGAACGAAGGCGAGTTTTAGGGTGACCGGGGAGGTTTGACACAGTGGGGCATCCCGAATCTGGATGCCCCAGGGGGAGAGTGTATGCCTGCCCTAGAGTCTCAGACTCCAGGGTGGGTTTGAGTCCACTTTAAGAGGTCTGCTTTAACCAAGTTCTTAAAAATAATGAATAATCACTAGGGCATTTAAATACAAAAAAAAAAACCTTATAGTAGCGATAAATTAAATCTGCTACTAGATATAAACGCGTTTGACAAGTATACTGTATATAATAAAATCCACACCAACCTTTCTCCTTACTGTGGTGATCCTTTGTTGCATCACAAGTAGAAACACTTGAAAACTCCTAAAAAGAGACAAACGTACAATAAAGCAAAAAAAGAAAAAAAAAAAACTTATTAAAAAGGAAAAACACTTCACAGTGTTTTGGATTAGGGGGAACCGATGCGGAGGGTCACAGCATTGCAGCCAAACAATAACAAATACAGAGGTTTTTTTTTTCAATATGTGTCAGCTATAATATTTCTTTCGCCGATGAATTGTGTGACTTACTGAGCACTGATCCATGTGCCATCTGATGAAAATTATAATGACATGTTATTTTCACAATGGGGAAAAGCGGGAATTACAATAGCATTGTTGACGGAAAAGCACTTCCCCCATCTGTAAGCCACTGCTATAGTATTATCAAAAAGCAGCACTGCACCCTGGTTACCTCTTAGAAATTGGGTCCTGTGTTAACAGAATTATCCTGAAATCTGCTGATGAAGGTTTCACAACTAGTATGATGTGCATTTGTATTGTTTTATATAGGTTGGTATAATTAGGGATACAAAAATACCATTTTGTGATTACTCACCTGTAAAATGGGTATTATAAGTATGACACACCCCCTGCTTCCACTATTCATGACATATGGGTTATGGTCCAGTAGAGGGCGAACTTCTGCAGAGATAAAAGCAAAAAAGAAGACCCTCCCAGTCCATAAATACCTGGGACCTCCCACACATTCCCCAGTATATGACAGCAGTAAGGGGACCAGGAAGAGCCAATAAAACATTCTTAACAATAAAAGGTTCACCATATAAAGGATCCAGAATACCAAGGGGCGGGATGAAGCGGGGTGTCTGACATACTTATAATACCCATTTTACAGGTGAGTAATCACAAAATGGTACTATTCCAAGTATGCCACACACCCCGCTTCCACTATTCATGACATATGGGACATCCAATAGCAGTGTCCGTCATGGGTGGGGATCCAAATACAGCAAAAAATGCACCAATTTAAACCACTGCAGGTTGCAGAACCTTGCGGCCAAAAACAGCATCCGCTGAGGCCCACACATCAACCTTATAAAAAATGGAAAAAGTATGAACGGAAGACCAAGTAGCAGCCTTACAAACTTGTTCAACAGAAGCCTGGTGCTGAAAGGCCCAGGAAGCCCCAACAGCACGAGTAGAATGAGCAGTGATCTCAAAAGGAGGAACCCTCCCCTTAGCGGAATAGGCCCCAACAATGGCCTGACGTATCCATTTACTAATGGTAGACTTGGCTGGCGCCAAACCTTTCCTGGGCCCGGAGGGCACCACAAACAAGTAGCGACCAAATAGTACTTCACACAACGAACCACATCCAAAGAGTGCAAAACCCTCTCCTTGTCATTGCTAGGCCTAGGACACAAGGAAGGGAGAACTACATCCTGATTGAGATGGAAAGCGGAAACCAGCTTAGGAAGGAAATCTGGTTTAAAGCGAAAAACCACCTTGTCCTGGTGTATCTCAAAGTAAGGGGCCTGAATAGACAGAGCCGCCAACTCAGAGACACGCCAAAAAGAAGTAATAGCCACCAAAAAGGCCACCTTTTGAGTGAGCACAGAAAGTGCCACATCCTGTATTGGCCCCTGGAGGGCCGAGAGAACCAAATTTAGGTCCCAAACGGGAACCAAAGGCTTTCTAGCGGGCCGAACATGAGTGACCCCTTGGAAAAAAGTCTTGACCAGATGATGCAAAGCATCCCCTTTGAAAAAAAGACAGTCAGGGCAGAAACCTGACCCTTCAAAGTACTGAGCTGGAACCCCAGATCCAGACCGTGTTGTAGAAACTCCAAAATCCTAGCCTCACACCAGTCAATATAGGACCGCCAAGACCTATAGTAAATGGTAGAGGAAGACCTCTTCCTAGCTCTAATCAATGTCTGAATAACCGCCTCCGACAAACCTTTCTCCCTCAGGAGGAAGGGTTCAGCAGCCACGCCATCAAAGCAAGTGTTTGTAAATTGGGGTAACGTAGCGGACCCTGAGAGATCAGATCCAGAAACAGGGGCAGCCTGTACTGATCTACCGCCAGTCTTACGACGTCTGCGAACCAAACCTGTCTTGGCCACCTTGGGGCCACCAGAATTGCTGGTGCCCCCTCTAGAGCCAGCTTGCGCACTACCTTGCCTACCATGGAGAAGGGGGGAAACAGATACAGAAACCCCAGACCCCTCCAGGCAAGGGACAAGGCATCCACTGCCAGGGCCAGAGGATCCTGAGACAGAGATACAAAGGTTGGGAGCTTGTGATTGTGGCGAGAGGCAAAGAGATCCACCTCCGGAGACCCCCAGTTGTGACACAGGGCCGAGATGCAAGGAACATTGCTCTCCACCCATGTCAGAATCAGAGAGACTTCCCTGAGGGCACTCCTGCTGCGAGTCCCTCCTTGGTGATTGATGTAAGCTACCGCAGCTCGATTGTCTGATCGAACCTGAACCGGTAAGCCCTGTAGGTGGAATGTCAGACGTGACAGAACCAAACGGATAGCTCTGAGCTCCAAGACATTGATGGGGTTGTGAGCCTCCTGAGGACCTCACAACCCCTGGAACTGTTGATCCTTCCAGAAACCTCTCCAGCCCGACAGGCTGGCATCCATGGTAACCATCTCCCAACAAGGGGCCAGAAAGGATCTGCCCCTCATCAGATTGCTTGGTTCCAGTCACCACTGAAGGGACTGCCGGACCCTGGGAGACATCAGAAAAGACTGATCCAAGGACTGTGGACATCTGTCCCATTTCAGCAATAGATGGAGTTGAAGCGACCTCATGTGGAACTGAGCAAAGGGGACTGCCTCGAAGGAGGCCACCATCAAACTTACCAGAGTCACCCCTAGCCGGATAGAAGGGCGAGGATTGGTCAGGAGAACACGTATCAGATCCTGTACCTTCTGCACCTTTGGCTGATGTAGGAACACACTGGCCAGACTGGTATCCAGATTCATGCCCAGAAAAGAGATCTCCCTTGATGGGGAGAGAGAGGACTTGGGGTGGTTGATCACCCATCCGAACCTTTCCAGCGTCGCCACCACCGTCCTGGTGTCCAACTCCACCTGGCAGAGGGAAGAAGCTGTAATGAGTAGGTCGTCCAGATACGGAACAATGCGTATGCCCTGGGCTCTAAGCAGTGCCGAGGTCAGCCCGAACGGGAGGGCCACAAACTGAAAATGCTGATCTCCAACCACGAACCTGAGAAATCTCTGGTGCGCTGGGAAAATTGGTACATGAAGGTAAGCATCCTTGATGTCTATGGACATCATGAAATCCCCCTGACGAAGGGAACCGATGGTTGAGCGCAGAGTCTCCATGCAGAACTTCTTGGTTCTGATGAACCTGTTGAGAAGCTTCAAATCCAGAATGGGTCTTATGGAGCCATCCTTTTCGGGAACCATGAAGAGGTTGGAATAATAGCCCTGGCCTCTCTCTGAAAGGCACCGGGCATATGACTGCCATGTCCAGGAGATTATTTACAGCCAACAGGAGCCCCTGCGCCGCCCGAGGATCCCATGGCTCCCGAGACCTTAGGAATCTGGGAGGGGGCCGGAACTCGAACTCCAGTTTGTACTCAGACAAGACCACTTCCAATATCCCCTTGTCTGTGACCTCCTGGGCCCGGACCTGGAAGAGGACCAGCAGCCGTCCCCCCACCCGCAAGGGTGAGGGCGCCTCTTCATTGCTGAGCTGGCTTGGCGGCGGGCTTGGAACCCCAAGTAGAGGCCGGACGAGTGCGTCCCCTGCCTCTGTTCCAGGAATCACCTCTGAAGCTAGAGTAGGCAAGACCTCTGCCCACTCTGGCACCGCGAAAGGGAGGATTGAAGGAGCTTGCCCCCCGAAAGGAGCGATGCTGCTTCTTACGCTGAGGCAGCTTCCCACCTTTTGCCACAGAATCCAATTTGTCACCAAACAGCCGCATACCCAGGAAGGGCAGTGCTGTGAGTGATTTCTTGGCCGCTATGTCAGCCGCCCACTGGCGTAGCCATACAAATAGACGCATGGCCACCAGCAGAGCCGAGGTTTTACTACACATGATAATAGTGTCATCCATAGCCGGCAACACAAAGTTCATGAACAATTCACACTGGCCGGGTTGAGTTGGGACCCTTTTAACATGTCCCTAACCTCAGACCTGGTAGCCACAGCCACGAGTGCAGAAGCACAAACAGGCCGCAAGGCTGAACCCACACTGGCAAAGGCATGGCATGCCATCTGATCAATGCGCTTATCCTCGCCATCCTTAAAGTGGACCAACACCCAGGATTTTGACTATCCTGGGTCTTGGTCCACTTCGGTGGGGCACCCCCGATCGGGGTGCCCCGCTGTGTGAACCCCCCCCTAACCCCCCGAAAAACTCACCTCTCCCCGCTCCCAGCGCCGACGTACAAGGGAAGATCTGGAACGTCTAAGCGGCGGCGGCCGCCGCCGCCTCCCTCGCGTCACTTTTGACGCACGCGCCCACGCCGGCCATTCGCAGACGGCCGGCGCGGAGGCGCGCACGCCTACAGGGGAAGATATGGTAGGTGAGTTGGGGTGTTTGGGGGGGGTTTCACCCCGCGGGACATCCCGATCTCGGATGTCCCGCGGGGTGGGGGGTGATAGATTCCCGGGCCGATCACCCGTGGGTGTTGGTCCACTTTAAGGGTAGTGGCGTCAGGAGTATGTACAACGGAGGTGTTGGACAATCCTAAGATGGGCGCATCGACCTCAGGACGGAAAGAACATCGCCTCACTGAGTCCACCGGGAAGGGATACTTCCTATCCCATCCCTGCGAAACACCGGGAAGCCGATTCGGCTTCTCCCATTCTCTTAAGAATCATGCTATCAAAATGATCCTGATTTGGGAACTCCAAGCAGGGCTTAGATGAGCCAAAGAATTCCCCCTTCTTCGGAGGGGCCTCCGCTGGAGGGCAAACATCCAGAACCTCTAAGAGATGGGCCAGGACTCCCGCCCGGCATCAGAATCAAGGAACTGCAGTTCTTCAGTCTCAAGATTCCCCAAACAATACCCCCTCCTCAAGATGGGAATAATCAGACCAGTCAGGGGAGTCATAATCATCAAAATCAAGTACCGGCGTAGACGGTGACAGATGCCTTTTCTTAGCAGGGGCTTTTCTGCCCTCTGAGCTAGAAATAATTTTCTCTAGGTTGGCCAGCCTGGCACATACATCAGAGTGCGACTCCCCACTAATGACAGTGTCAACTGGGGTACAGATAATGCGGGGTGGGGTGGGAGATGAGACGGGCGGCACTGACCCAGACGCCTGGGATCCCGACTGCCGCGTTATAGCCTGTTGCGCAAATAGTATGCAAATTAGTACATTTTCCCCCGCAAGGGGTACCCCACAACCCACATACAGCTGGGATTGTCCCGAAGGAAGCCCGAGACGGTATCCTGTGGAGCCTCCATATGGTGATTTTTTAAAGGTAGTCGCAATGACCAGAGGGAATTACGCTGATAAGCAACCCGGGATGCCCCTTTAAGTCCCAAGTGGGAGGATTTTTGAGGTGCCCAATTTACTCTAGGGACCCTAGGACCGGGAGAACCCCCTTTTAAGCAGGTAGCAGGGAGTCCTCCTGAAAGACACAAGCAGTGGTCATAAACACATGCGCACACACACATATAAAGAGCAAAATATCCAACAAATAGTTAATCACACAGTGTGACCTGCGCTGCCCCCAGCTGAAGGGAACACAATTATGCTGAATAATGATGAAAAAGCAGGGCCCCAGGAGGGCACTCACGTGTCACACAAGATGGCAGCCAGCAGCACAGCACTCCCGAGAGAGAGAGGGAGAAGGAAGGGCGGGCCAGTGCGGATCGCGCGCCGTGCCTGGCCCCGCCCCCCCTTCCCTCACAACCAGCAGCGCGGTACCCAGCTATAGGCTGGGTTCCGCAAAAAGCGCCAACAGGAGGGGGCGGGCCGCGGCAGCGCACGAGCGCCCGGCCCCGCCCCCTCGACACCGCAGCCTGAGGGGAAGAAGCTCCCCTCAGTGTATAAAAAATACCATTTTGTGAGTACTCACCTGAAAAATGGATATTGTTGGTGTGCCACACACCCCGCTTCACTTCTTAAATATTCATCCATTATTGGGTTAATCCACCGCAGGTGACGTAGTGCAGAGAGGAAGTCTTGTAACGAGCCCCCTTCCGGCCTATATATACCTGGTACCTCCCTTCAATCACCAGTATATTTAAAAAGCAGAAAGACAAGGTACCAGTATTCCACCGATAACCTCCAAAATCAATTTTGATATAAATAAAAAAGGGCTTCACCATATAAATGCTTCGGTAATACCGAAAAGGGCGGGTGTGAAGCGGGGTGTGTGGCACACCAACAATATCCATTTTTCAGGTGAGTACTCACAAAATGGTATTATTCTTGGTGTGCCACACACCCCGCTTCACTTCTTAAATATTCATCCATTATTGGGACATCCAAAAGCAGTGTCCACAAGGGAAGGGCATCTCAAGGCCAGGTGAAGCATAACTTAAATGACTGCAGTCTGCAGAACTTTGTGGCCAAAAACAGCATCCGCTGAGGCCCGCACATCAACTTTGTAAAACTTAGAAAAAGTGTGAACAGAAGACCAAGTGGCGGCCTTACAAACCTGTTCAACAGAAGCTTGGTGCTGAAAAGCCCAAGACGCCCCAACAGCGCGAGTGGAATGAGCAGTAATACGAAGAGGGGGAACTCTTCCCTTAGCAGGATAGGCCGCAGTAACGGCCTGACGTATCCACTTGCTAATGGCAGATTTGGCTGGTGCCAAACCCTTCTTAGGCCCATGGGGCACAACAAAAAAGGAATCCGTCCTACGGAAAGGAGACGTGATAATCAAGTAGTACTTAACACAGCGTACTACATCCAAACAATGCAAAACCCTCTCTTTGTCATTCTTAGGATTAGGACACAAGGAGGGAAGAACAATATCTTGGTTCAAATGAAAAGCAGAAACAACCTTAGGAAGAAAGTCTGGCTTGAACCGAAAGACCACTTTATCCTGATGCCTCTCGAAGTAAGGCGCCTGGATAGTTAAGGCCGCCAATTCTGAGACACGCCGGACAGAAGTGATCGCTACCAAGAAGACAATCTTCTGAGTCAGGGTAGACAAAGCAATATCTTGCAAAGGCTCAAAAGGAGGAGCCTGAAGAGCCGAAAGAACCAAATTCAAATCCCAAACAGGGAGTAATGGTTTCCTGGGAGGCCGCACATGCGTAACCCCCTGGAAAAAAGTTTTAACTAAAGGTTTAAGCGCAACACGCTTCTGAAAAAAGACAGATAAGGCAGAGACCTGCCCTTTCAACGTACTTAGCTGGAGACCAGAGTCCAGCCCTGATTGTAAAAACTCCAGAATCCTGGGGACCGAAAGGACCCTACAAGGAAAAGATCTTATCTCACACCAAGTGATATAGGCTTTCCAAGTCCTATAGTAGGTGATGGAAGAAGACTTCTTCCGGGCACTGATCAGAGTCTTAATGACTGAATCAGAAAGACCCTCCTCCTTCAGGATGGAGGTTTCAGCAGCCAGGCCATCAAACCCAGCGCTGGTAAATTGGGGTAACACAATTGACCCTGAGTGAGCAGATCGGGCCAAAGAGGCAGAACGAACTGGTCCACTGCCAGCCAAACGATGTCTGCGAACCTTATTCGTCTTGGCCACTTTGGGGCCATGAGAACGGCGTACACCCTTTCCAGAGCCAACTTCTGAAGAACTCTGCCCAGCAAGGGCCACGGAGGAAACAGGTATAGAAATCCCAGAGCTCCTCAGTTCAGGGACCTGACGTCCACTGTCAGAGCCAGAGGATCCCGGGAGAGTGACACGAAGCTCGGGAGCCTGTGATAGTGATGAGGGGCCAACAGGTCCACCTCCGGAGTCTCCCACTGGAGACACAATAAGTGAACCACCCGAGGATGGAGAGCTTATTCTTCCAGACGGGGAGAGCACTTGCTCAACCGGTCCGCTACCTGTTCCATCACCTCTGGAATGTAAACCGCCGAGAGACAGGGAACATGCCCATGTCTGGATCAGGGACATTTCTCTGAGAGTACTCAGACTGCGCGTCCTTCCCTGAAGACCGACGTAAGCAACCGCTGATCGATTGTCTGAACACAGGCCCAGAACGTACTGAGTCAGGAGAGCAAACACCTGACAAAGGGTTCTCGGATTCAGAATACTGATGGGTAAGTGGGGCCTCCACTGCCCCTGAAACCGCAGCTCCTTCCAGAATCTGTCCCATCCCGACAGACTGGTGTCCGTGGTGACACCTTTCCAAGGGAGGGTCAGGAAAGACCTGCCCTATACAAGATTGGTCGAGACCAATCACCACAGGAGGAACTGCCGTACACGGGAGGACAACTGGAAGGACTGATCCAACAACAGAGGTTGCTGGACCCAACACGCTAGCAGAAATAGCTGAAGCGTTCTTGTGTGAATTTGGGCAAAAGAAAGACACACTCCGTCTTGATGAGAGTTCAGGCCGGGATGAACCGACCCCTGAATGGACCGCGAGGGAGGGTGAGACTCGAATTCCAGGTTGTGACCTGGCGACACTACCTCCTGGATCCATCTGCCTAGAACCACATGGTTCCAATGGTAGAAGTGTAGCAATAGTCCCCCCACCCGCACGGGTGAGGGCAGCCCCTCATTGCTGAGTGAGCTTATCAGCAGGTTTGGGCTTAGTGCCCCAGGACTGAGTGGGCCGGCCACGGCCCCTCCCCCGAGTCCAACCTGCGCCACTGGTAGCGGGAAAGGACGTACCTTTGCCCGCTCTGAACCTTTGAAAGGAAGGCCTACCGGAACTTGTCCCCCTGAAGGGACCACGAGGCCTTTTGCGTTGTGGCATCTTACCACCTTTTGCGACTGAATCAATTTTCTCCCCAAACAGACGCAACCCCAAAAAGGGGAGAGCTGTGAGTACCTTTTTGGAAGCCGTGTCTGCTGACCACTGACGTAGCCATACTGACCTGCGAATAGCCACCAGCATAGCTGCCGCCTTGCTACTCATAGTCAGCGCATCGTCCTGAGCGGCCAGGACATAAGCCACAAAAGATTCACACTGCTTAAGTGCAGTGAACTGTTTGCAAGCGGGATCAAGATCCTCATATAGCCCCTGAATTAGGGACTTAATTGCCAATAGAAGAAGGGCTGAAGCACATACCGGGCGCAATGCTGACCCGGAATAGATAAAACCATGTCGAGCGTATTGGTCAATCCTGCGATCTTCCCCATCTTTGGGGACAGTGGTCTCAGCAGATTGTACCATAGCCGAGCTGGAGAGTCCTAGTACAGGGGTATCGACGTCCGGAGGGACAGACCAAAGCGGGAAAGGACGTACCTTTGCCCGCTCTGAACCTTTGAAAGGAAGGCCTACCGGAACTTGTCCCCCTGAAGGGACCACGAGGCCTTTTGCGTTGTGGCATCTTACCACCTTTTGCGACTGAATCAATTTTCTCCCCAAACAGACGCAACCCCAAAAAGGGGAGAGCTGTGAGTACCTTTTTGGAAGCCGTGTCTGCTGACCACTGACGTAGCCATACTGACCTGCGAATAGCCACCAGCATAGCTGCCGCCTTGCTACTCATAGTCAGCGCATCGTCCTGAGCGGCCAGGACATAAGCCACAAAAGATTCACACTGCTTAAGTGCAGTGAACTGTTTGCAAGCGGGATCAAGATCCTCATATAGCCCCTGAATTAGGGACTTAATTGCCAATAGAAGAAGGGCTGAAGCACATACCGGGCGCAATGCTGACCCGGAATAGATAAAACCATGTCGAGCGTATTGGTCAATCCTGCGATCTTCCCCATCTTTGGGGACAGTGGTCTCAGCAGATTGTACCATAGCCGAGCTGGAGAGTCCTAGTACAGGGGTATCGACGTCCGGAGGGACAGACCAAAGCTTCACCAATTCTGGTGGAAAAGGATAACGCTTTTCCCAACTGGAAGGAATTCCAGATAACCGTGTGGGATGTTCCCATTCCTTAAGAACCACCCTCTCAAAGTGGTGCTGTCTGGGAAAAACCAAACTCGGCTGAGGCTCTTTAAATAACTGACCCTTTGGCGGGGCGGCCGCCTCAGGCGTATCTAAAATCAAAATTTTAAACATTTGAGCCAGAATGGAGGGGGTGTCAAAAACAATCCCCTCTGACCAATCGCCGATCTCATCAGCCACACGCTCACCTGTCGGCTCATCTGACTCCGACGGGAGTTCATCCTCGTCAGGGGATCCATCGGACCATTCCACAGGTTCATAAAACTGGTCCTGTGGAGCCGAAGGTTCCGGAGTCAGGTGCCTTCGTTTTGCAGCGGTCTTCAACGCTGCTTTAACAGGCATCATTTTCCGGGGGCAGGGCTGTGCTGCCGCCTCGGAATGCGAATCCCCACTTTTGACAGTGTCATGCGGGGTCCGGAATAGGGAGGGAGAGGTAGGAGATGATGAAGGATGTGATGGCCCCGCAGCCGAAGCAACGGACTGGCGCGCAATAGTCTGTTTTGCACAAGGGATGCAAATAAAGATATCATCAGCTGGGAGTGGAACCCCACAACCTACGCACCCCCCAAACGGTACAGCAGAACCGTTTCCAGAATCTACGGAAGCCTCCATATGGTGATTTATGGTATTCGCAATAATGGGACTTTTAAGGCATAAGCCGACCTGGGATGCCCCCTTTATTTAGTAATGTCCCGGAAGGGAGGATTTTTAATTTTTTTTTTTTTTAGTTCCCCTTTAAGTTTTAGGTCCCCTTTAATAGAAACTATATATATATTTATATATAGTCTATGTATATAAACATTCAAAAGCAATCCCAATAATTAGCCAGGCACATAGAGCCGGAGGGCCACATAAGCAGGGATCCCAGGATCTGCAAGGCAAAGAAACAACCATCAGATCCTTCACATGTGTATAACATAAGTATAGCACCAAGTGCCCTTAAATGGCACCCCCTTAATAACAGTGACTGCTCACTGTATTGTTTAAAAAGTATTCCCCATTTAACAGCCCCAACGGGAGGGGCCGCTTACCTGGACAGCAATCAGCCGGTAACCTGCAGCCAGCAGTCATGAGCAGACATGAAGTCAAAGTGCGGCCGTGCGCCCACGTGACTTCCTGTGTTTTGAAGGAAGCAAGGACGCTGGGCCCGCCGCAGACGCCGTATGACGCCGCATGACGTCGGCG
Source organism: Gastrophryne carolinensis (assembly GCA_027917425.1). Taxonomy (NCBI): domain Eukaryota; kingdom Metazoa; phylum Chordata; class Amphibia; order Anura; family Microhylidae; genus Gastrophryne; species Gastrophryne carolinensis. The sequence goes on from CM051240.1 coordinate 182,796,385, forward strand.
CCGCGCCTCCGGCGCCGCGTCAGCGGGACCCGCCCCCCCCTACGCCGATCAGCTGGAAACACTTACAGCTGGGCCACAGCACGTGCGCCCAGGCGGCGGAGGGGGGAGGGAAAAAAACGCATGGTGCTGTATAATGCTAAATGAATGCCAGGCGAGGAGAGGGGGTAGGGGGCCACAAAGCAACAAACTGCCAGAGAAGTGGCCAGCCTTTACCCAGCGCAGCCTGCCCTTAAAGCAGACCCAAAATATACACATGCTACAGTGAATGTATAAACATGACATATATGTTAACATGCAGTGATATAAGTGAAAACACACATACTAAAAGCACACCCTCACACCCCCCCCCCCCCCCCATAGTGAAGGGAGAAGGGACCGCAACGGGAGAGCAAGGGGCTACAGGGACCCTCGGGACAGGGGCATCCCATTTCCGGATCACCATGCCGGTTAGCTGCATTGCCCCACGCATGAGGTCGAGCGGTAGGAGATAAGCTCCTAGGCACTTAAAGTGCCATCTACCATTTGCCGGTGAGCAGCCAAGGCTGGGAGGCTTCCATTTCACCATAAAGGTATACAAACTCAAACCGGGCAGAAATAGACCAAAAGGGGGGTGGCGGGGTAAGAATACCCCGGCCTACCTGTAAGCAGGAGACTTCCATCTTCTGACTTGTCAGCAAGCACAGAGAAAAAATACTGGTGATTGAAGGGAGGTACCAGGTATATATAGGCCGGAAGGGGGCTCGTTACAAGACTTCCTCTCTGAACTACGTCACCTGCGGTGGATTAACCCAATAATGGATGAATATTTAAGAAGTGAAGCGGGGTCTGTGGCACACCAAGAATAAATGCGATCTGTGCACACCACAAGCACACTATATCACCCACACAGTATAAAGAGTGAAAAGCTGAGCAGGAAAAGAAATCTATTTGTACTCAGGAACGCACACCACAATTCAATTTATGCAAAAAGTGTTTATCCACTAAGAAAAGTTTACAGAAATCATCTGACTTATTTGCCAGTCATTACAAGATATAGAGCTCAAATGAAATGACATCTCTCACAATTAGTATCAAATACCACAACACTGCATTTTTAGCCATAAGAACATATTATAGCTGGACAGTATCAATGAAGAGTAAATGCTGCCACCTACTGGTTGCACATAAACATAGGCTTAGATCCATGGAAAGACTCTGAACAGATACAAAAAATGAACACTTGGTACAACGTGCAAGACACATAAACACACAGTATAACAGGCAGTACTATTTACCAGAGGATACAGGTGGAGAGAAGATCGCTCATGTAAGGGACGTTTCGGGGCAACAAAGCCCCTTCCTCAGCTGAGCGATGAGGCTGCATCGCATGTCAGCTTCTTAAATCCGCCATCTTTCCCTTGGCCGGCCAATCAGTGACTGCCAGCGCGCAGCCAATCAGGCGCGCGCTGACGTCACTCCCCCAGACGGCCGTCCCGGCCAGCCGCTCAGCTGATGGTTTAAACAAACCATCAAAATGGCGGCGGCGCACGGGGCAGCGACCTGCGGCGCCTCCAGCTAAAACAAGCTTTATTTAGTAATAAAAGAAGGTACAAAAAGACACAATGTTAATGAGGCGTGCAGGAAATGTTTGTTGCAGTGATTTTGAAGGGAAGGCGTGGAGGCTCTGAATCTTATAGACCGGATAGCTTGATGTATGCCTGAGATAAAAACATTACATTAATACAGCTCGCATAGGCAACCATAAAGTTTAAACATATACCTGCATAGCATGAATTATTAAGGGGGCACTCCACACAAACAGAAAACGTTGCACATAATTATAACTCAGTAAGAGTTTTTAGAAAAAAAACAATATAAAGGGGAGCTCCCCCTGCAAGAATTAAAGGGAAAGGAGACATTTTTTATTTATATATAAAAACAATTACTAACTCATCCATCCAATTTCAAAAAAATGCTGAAAAATCTATATCTTCATTAAGGCCCCTTGGGGACCTGGTATCCAATTTATAGATCCAATGCAGCTCTCTCTGGAGCAAGATTCTGTTCCGATCACCACCACGCCGAGGTGGTTCTACACTATCTATGACCGTAAACCTTAATTGGCTAATTTGATGCCCCTTTTCCATGAAGTGGCGAGCTAGTGCAGAGGTTTTTCCTCCCCCAACCCTCCCCATCTACCCTCTGGGGTGGACCTCTCAGGATGCCGACCGAAGAGTGCCTGGATCCCTCCCTCCTCCTGGCATTGTGTGGAGGCATTTATCCAGTTGGTTGATCAAGATATCAAGGATATACGTTGGGATAATCCACTCAGAAAAGGTGGGTCTAACTTCACACGTGAAGAGAGAACAGCATTACGCTCCCTCCAGACAGATTCCTCCATTGTTATTAAGCCAGCAGACAAGGCCAGAGGATCCTGGGACAGAGAGACAAAAGCTGGGAGCTTGTGATTGTGGCGGGACGCAAACAGATCCACATCTGGTTGGCCCCAACGGTGACAAGGAGATTGAAACACCCTGCTGCACAGGGACCATTCTCCCTGGCGAGAGGTCCCCCTGCTCAGAGAGTCCGCCAGGCGATTTTCCACCCCTGGGATGTACACAGCTGATATGCAGGGGACATTGGCCTCCGCCCAGGTCAGGATCAGAGACGCTTCCTGGAGGGCCCCCTTGATGATTGATGTAGGCAACTGCCGTCTGGTTGTCCGAGCGCACCTGAACAGGCAGACCATGAAGGAGAGTAGTCAAGTGAGCCAGAACTAGCCTGTCGCCCGCAGTTCCAAGACATTGATAGGTGTGTGGGCCTCCGGAGGGCCCCACCTCCCCTGGAACCGCAGGGACTTCCAGAACCCCCCCCCCCCCCAACCTGACAGACTGGCATCCGTGGTGACCGTCTCCCAGGAAGGGGCAAGAAAGGATCTGTCCCCCAACAGGTTCCTTGAGTCCATCCACCACGAGTGGGACCTCCTGACCAGGGGGGAGAGCACACAGACCCTGTCCAGGGACGCTGGGTCCTTGTCCCATACTGACAATAGGTAAAGTTGCAGAGGCCTCAAGTGGAACTGAGCATAAGGGACCGCTTCGAAGCATGCCACCATCAGGCCCACCAGCTGCATCCCCTGCCTGATGGAGGCATGGGGACAAGCTAGGGACTGAGCCTGTGCAATCAGACTGTCCACCTTCTGTTGAGGAAGGAAGATCCTTGCCTGAACTGTATCCAGACTCATTCCTAGGAATGGAGTTACCAAGGAAGGGGACAGTGAGGACTTGGGGTGGTTGATCACCCATCCAAATGACTCCAGAGTGGACACCACCAGCTGAGTATCCAACTCTGCCTGATATAGAGACTGAGAAGTGATGATAATGTCGTCTAGATAGGGAAGCATGCGGACGCCCTGACATCTGAGCAGAGACATCACGCCAGCCAGCACCTTGGTGAACACCCTGGGATCTGAAGTGAGGCCGAAGGGCAAGGCCACAAACTGGTAGTGTTGATCCATCAGAGCGAACCTGAGGAACCTTTGATGACCTGGGAACACAGGAATATGAAGATAAGCATCTTTGATGTCCATAGAAGTCATGAAATCCCCTTGGCGCAGGGAACTGATGGCAGAGCGCAAGATTTCCATGCGAAATCGCCTGACCCTGACAAACTTGTTGAGGATCTTCAAGTCCACGATGGGCCTGACTGAACCATCTTTTTTGGGTACTGTCAATAGGTTGGAATAATACCATTTTGTGATTACTCACCTGTAAAATGGGTATTATAAGTATGTCACACACCCCGCTTCCCATATTCATGACATTTGGGTTGTTACCTGTAGAGGGCGAACTTCTGCAGAGATGAAAAGAAAAAGGAGCCCCTCCCGGTCCATAAATACCTGGGACCTCCCACTCATTCCCCAGTATAAGAAAGCAGTAAGGGGACCAGGAAGAGCCAAATATAAAAATCTTAACAATAAAAAGTGCACCATATAAAAGATCCAGAATACCAAGAGGGCGGGATGAGGAGGGGTGTGTGACATACTTATAATACCCATTTTACAGGTGAGTAATCACAAAATGGTATTATTCCAAGTATGTCACACACCCCGCTTCCCAATAGCAGTGTCCATCATGGGTGGGGATCCAAATACAACAAAAAATGCACCAACTTAAACCACTGCAGCTTGCAGAACCTTGCGGCCAAAAACAGCATCCGCTGAGGCCCGCACATCAACCTTATAAAACTTGGAAAAGGTATGAACAGAAGACCAAGTAGCAGCCTTACAAACTTGTTCAACAGAAGCCTGGTGCTGAAAAGCCCAAGAGGTCCCAACAGCACGAGTAGAATGAGCAGTGATCCGAAAAGGGGGAACGTTCCCCTTGGCAGCATAGGCCCCAACAATGGCCTGGAGAATCCATCTACTAATGGTAGCCTTGGCGGGCGCCAAACCTTTCCTGGGCCCGGAGGGCACCACAAAAAAGGTGTCCGTCTTACGAAAGGAAGAAGTAGCCACCAAATAGTACTTCACACAATGAACCACATCCAAAGAGTGCAAAACCCTCTCCTTGTCATTGCTATGCTTAGGACACAAGGAAGTGGGAACTACATCCTGATTGAGATGGAAGGCAGAAACCACCTTAGGAAGGAAATCTGGCTTAAAGCGAAAAACCACCTTGTCCTGGTGTCTCTCAAAGTAAGGGGCCTGAATGGACAGAGCCGCCAACTCAGAGACACGCTGAACAGAGGTAATAGCCACCAAAAAGGCAACTTTTTGAGTGAGCACAGAAAGTGCAACATCCTGCACCGGCTCAAAAGGAGGCCCCTGGAGAGCCGACAGAACCAAATTCAAATCCCAAACGGGCAACAAAAGCTTTCTAGGGGGCCGTACATGAGTGACCCCCTGGAAAAAAGTCTTAACCAGAGGATGCAGAGCAAAAGACCTTTGAAAGAAGACAGTCAGAGCAGAGACCTGCCCTTTCAAGGTACTAAGCTGGAACCCCAGGTCCAGACCGTGTTGAAGAAACTCCAAAATCCTAGGAATCGAAAACACCCTGCAAGACAAGACCCTAGCCTCACACCAGTCAATATAGGACCTCCAAGTCCTATAGTATATGTTAGAGGAAGATTTCTTAGCTCTAACAAGAGTCTGAATCACAGCCTCAGACAAACCTTCCTCCCTTAGGATGGAGGTTTCAGCAACCACGCCGTCAAAGCCAGCGTTTGTAAATTGGGGTAACGTAGTTGACCTTGAGTGATCAGATCCGGAAACAGGGGCAGCCAGTACTGATCCACCGCCAGCCTTATGACGTCTGCGAACCAAACCTGTCTTGGCCTCCTTGGGGCCACCAGAATTGCTGGCGCACCCTCTAGAGCCGGCTTGCGCACCACCTGGCCTACCATGGGGAAGGGGGGAAACAGGTACAGGAACCCCAGATCCTTCCAGGCAAGAGACATGGCGTCCACTGCCAGGGCCAGAGGATCCTGAGACAGAGACACAAACGTTGGGAGCTTGTGATTGTGACGTGAGGCAAAGAGATCCACCTCCGGAGTCCCCCACTTGCGACAGAGGGACCAGAATACCTTGGGATTGAGAGACCATTCCCCTCGGTGAGAAGACCCCCTGCTCAGGGAGTCCGCCTCCATGTTTTCCACTCCCGGAATGTATACCGCTGAGATGCATGGAACGTTGCTCTCCGCCCATGCAAGAATCAGAGAAACTTCCCTGAGGGCACTCCTGCTGCGAGTCCCTGTTTGGTGATTGATGTAAGCAACTGCAGTTCGATTGTCTGATCGAACCTGAACCGGTAAGCCCTGTAAGTGATGCGTCAAGCATGGCAGAACCAACCGAATAGCTCTGAGCTCCAAGACATTGATGGGGGTGTGATCCTCCAGAGGACCCCACAACCCCTGGAACTGAAGATCCGTCCAGAAACCTCCCCAGCCCGACAGGCTGGCATCCGTGGTAACCGTCTCCCAACAAGGGGCCAGAAAGGATCTGCCCCTCATCGGATTGCTTGGTTCTAGCCACCACAGAAGGGACTGCCGAACCCTGGGAGACAGCAGAAAGGACTGATCCAAGGACCGGGGACATCTGTCCCAGTTCAGCAATAGATGGAGTTGGAGCGACCTCATGTGGAACTGAGCAAAGGGGACTGCCTCGAAGGAAGCCACCATCAATCCTACCAGTTTCATCCCTTGCCGGATAGAGGGGCGAGGATTGGCCAGGGTAATACATATCAGATCTTGAACCCTCTGCACCTTTGGCTGAGGTAGGAACACTTTGGCCTGACTGGTATCCAGATTCATGCCCAGGAATGAAATCTCCCTTGATGGGGAGAGAGAAGACTTGGGGTGGTTGATCACCCATCAGAACCTTTCCAGCGTCGTCACCACCATCCTGGTGTCCAGCTCCGCCTGACATAGGGAAGAAGCTGTAATGAGTAGGTCGTCCAGATACGGCACAATGCGAATGCCCTGTGCTCTGAGCAGGGCAATTATGCCCGCCAGAACCTTGGTGAACACCCTTGGTGCCGAAGTCAGCCCGAACGGGAGGGCCACAAACTGAAAATGCTGATCTCCCACCGCAAACCTGAGAAACCTCTGGTGTGCTGGGAAGATTGGTACATGTAGGTAGGCATCCTTGATGTCTTGACGAAGGGAATTGATGGCAGAGCGCAGAGTCTCCATGCGGAAATTCTTGGTTCTGATAAACCTGTTGAGAAGCTTCAAATCCAGGATGGGTCTTATGGATACATCCTTCTTGAGGACCGTGAAAAGGTTTGAGTAATAGCCCCGGCCTCTCTCTGAGAAAGGCACCGGGCGTACGACTTCCATGCCCTGAAGATTCTTGACAGCGAGCAGGAGCGCCTGCGTAGCCTGGGGATCCGAGGGCACTCGGGACCTTAGGAATCTGGGAGGAGGCCAGTACTCAAATTCCAGTTTGTACCCGGACGATACCACTTCCAAAATCCACTTGTCTGTGACCTCCTGAGCCCAGACCTGGAAGAAGAGCCGCAGCCGGAGGGTGCCTCCTCATTGTTGAGCTGGCTTGGCAGCGGACTTGGGCTTGGAACCCCAGGTAGAGGCTGGACGGGCACGTCCTCTGCCTCTGTTCCAGGAATCACCTCTGAAGCTAGAGTAGGCAAGACCTCTGCCCGCTCTGGCACCGCGAAAGGAAGGATTGAAGGAGCCTGCCCCCCGAAAGGAGCGACGCTGAGGTAGCTTTCCACCTTTCGCCACAGAATCCAATTTGTCTCCAAACAGCCGCGTACCCAGGAAGGGCAGTGCTGTAAGTGATTTCTTGGCCGCAATGTCAGCCGCCCACTGGCGTAGCCAGACCGATCGGCGCATGGTCACCAGCAAAGCCGAGGTTCTACTACACATGATAATAGTGTCGTCCATAGCAGCCAAGACAAAATTCATGAACAATTCACACCTCTTAAGGGCTGCGAATTCAACGCTGGCCGGGTTGAGCTGGGAACCATTTAACATGTCCCTAACCACAGACCTGGTAGCCACAGCCGCGAGCGGCGATGCACAAACAGTGCCACACTGGCAAAGGCATGGCATGCCATCTGATAAATGCGCTTGTCCTCGCCATCTTTAAGGGTAGTGGGGTCAGGAGTATGTACAACGGAGGTGTTGGGACAATCCTAGGACAGGCACATCGACCTCGGGAGGGGAAGACCAGCGCTTCACCGCGTCAACCGGAAAGGGATACTTCCTATCCCATCCCTGAGGAACACCTGGAAGCCGGCTCGGCTTCTCCCATTCTCTAAGAATCAAAATTATCCTGATTTGGAAACTCCAAGCGGGGCTTAGAGGACACAAAGAATTCCCCCTTCTTCAGAGGAGCCTCCGCTGGAGGGGAAGTATCCAGGACCTCTAAGAGATGGGCCAGGACTTTGGGGGTATCCACAGCATCCCCCAGCGCCTGCCCAGCATCAGAATCAAAGAACTGCAGATCCTCAGTCTCAGATTCCTCAAACAATTCCCCCTCCTCAAGTGGGGAATAATCAGACCAGTCAAGAGTCATAATCATCAAATTCAAGTACCGGCGCAGCCGGTGACAGATGCCTTTTCTTAGCAGGGGCCTTTCTGCCCCCTGAGCTAGAAATAATTTTCTCGATGTTGGCCAGCCTAGCACATACATCAGAGTGTGACTCCCCGCTAATGACAGTGTCACTTGGGGTACGGATAATGTGGGGTGGGGTAGGAGATGAGATGGGTACTGACCCAGACGCCTGGGCCCCCCGACTGCCGCGTTATGGCCTGTTGCGCACATGGTATGCAAATCAGTACATTCTCCCCCGTAAGAGGAACCCCACATCCCACACATAGCTGGGATTGTCCCGAAGGCAGCCCGAGCCCGGTATCCTTTGTAGCCTCCATATGGTGATTTTAAGGTAGTCGCAATGACCAGAGGGAATTACGCTGATAAGCTACCCGGGATGCCCTTTTAAGTCCCAAGTGGGAGGATTTATAGGTGCCCAATTTACTGCAAGGGATCCTAGGACCACCTTTTAATCAAGAAGCAGGGAGTCCTCCTGAAAGAAACAAAGGAGTGGGTAAATCATAATACAATGTGAGAAAAGGGACCAGCTATCCCCTGTCTGAATGGGGCACATGGCTAAGTCAGTAAACAATAAAAGGGGGGCCCCCGGAGGGCACTCACGTGTCTGCAACAATGGTGGTCAGCCAGCTCAGCAGCTCAGAGAAGGAGAGAGAGAAGAAGGGGCGGGCCAGCGCGGATCGCGTACTGCCCCCGCCCCCTTCCCTCACGACCAGCAACGCTCCGCAATGGCGCCAAAGCAGGAGGAGGCGGGCCGCGGCAATGCGTGAGCGCCCGGCACCGCCCCCTCACCAACGCCGCCTGAGGGGGAGAAGCTCCCTTCAGCAAATAGCAAAGAGAGTGAAAAATGGCGTCCAGCCCTGTAACGTGAAGCACCCAAGCGCACATCACACACATGCATTCACCCACAGATGAGCGAAAAGAATGAAGAAGGAGAAAGTACACATGGGTGTAGGGGATATATATATATATATATATATATATATATATATATAATCCACAACAGTGAGTCTGCCAGCACAGGCTCAAATGGGTGCTTTTAAAGATGAGGCCGCACAAACCAACAATAATTCAATATATTTAATATCGCAAAAGTACCAAAAACACATATCCATATATACACATACAAAGACAAAACTCTTAAAAAACATAGAAAGACAATGCCCTCCGGTGGCCAAACCCTATAACTGACTATAAACACATGTATATAAAATGCCTGCCTATTAAAGATGCATATAGCTGTTTGGGGCCATTTGTAAACACTCAATAGTGAAGTATATAGAAAAATATATTATTTCAACACATGATGACAAAAAATGAATCTACACATTTATATGTAAAACAAATTCATAATAAGATCAACAAAGTGCAAAGTGCTAAGTAATTATGTGCAAAAATATGCTAAAGAATAGCAGCCAAATAATAAACCATACTGTAGTGTTCTATAGTCTCTAAAGTGACAAGTGCAAAACTCTCCAATTGTAAACAAACCTACTTGGTTCCCAAGCAACTGTTTATACAGGTATAAGTAAGGATAAAAGCAGGCATAAGGTAAGAAATTTTAGTATCACCGTAATGAAGATGAGTCTCAGGTGCCACCGGAGGAATGCAAGCACCTACGCGTTACGTGGCCCCGCCCAATTCCTCAGGATGCTGTCTATATATATAGGGACAGGGCATCCCAACCGGGATCACCAACCCGGATTCCGCCTACCCCTTGATATGGGGTCTCACGAGGCAGCGTAGCTCCCTGAACACCTAAAGGTGTTGTCTACCCTCACCTGGACCTGCAGCCAAGGCTGGGAGGCTAGTATTGGCCTAAAGTATAAGAGTCCGGGCAGAAAGAGAGCAAAAAATGGCGGGGTGTAAGCCCGGCTTACCTGCAAGGAAGATAAGCAGACATCTCTGACTTGCTCGCCGTCCTGCAGAGAAAATACTGGGGAATGAGTGAGAGGTCCAAGATATTTATGGACCGGTAGGGGCTCCTTTTTCCTTTTCATCCCTGCAGAAGTTCGCCCTCTACAGGTAACAACCCAAATGTCATGAATATGGAAAGCGGGGTGTGTGACATACTTGGAATAAAAGCCCTTGCCTTTTTCTCTTAAGGAGACCTGGCAGATGACCCCCAGCTCCAGGAGGCCTTGCACTGCTTGCACTAGCTCCTGAGCTGACACAGGGTCCTGAGGAATCCGGGATCTGATGAATCTTGGAGGGGGACAGGCAGCAAACTCCAACTTGTAACCGGAGGACACTACCTCCTGTATCCACCGGTCTGAGACATGAAGCCTCCAGACGTGAGCGAAGTGCTGCAGCAGTCCCCCCACCTGGATGGGTGAGGGAGCCCCATCATGCCTGAGGGGGCTTGGGAGAGGATTCTGCTTTGGGACCCCAGGAGGAGCCAGGACGTCCACGTCCTCTGCCCCTACCCCAGAAATCTCCCCCGGGCCCCAGGAAAACCCCCTTCCCTGTCTGGCACCACAGTAAGGGGAGGAGAAGGAACCCTGACCCCGATAGGGCCGAGATTGCCGCCTGCGCTGGGGTAACCTGCCTCCCTTAGCAAAAAGGTCCAGGCGGTCCCCAAACAGGCACAGACCTTTAAAGGGAAACCCAGTGAGGGCCTTCTTGGCAGCGTTGTCAGCAGCCCACTGGCGCAGCCAAACCGAGCGGCGTATAGCCACCACGAGGGCAGAAGTTCTGGCACACATTCTGATGGTGTCATCCAATGCTGAGAGGACAAATTTTACAAAAACAACTCACAAATCACAACTGGATAGTGCATTAAACACCTCACAAGGCAAATCATCAGGGGCACTATCAAGCATATTTCTGATAAGGGTTCTAGTGGCCACAGCAGTAATGGCAGAGGCACAGACCGGGCGCAGGAAAGGCGTGGGATGCCAGCTGGTCAATGCGCCGGTCCTCAGCATCCTGCAGCAGGGTAGAGGAGTCAGGGGAATGCATGACAGAGGATCGGGGCATCCACCTGGGGGGGGGGGGGAAGCTCCCCTCTTTGCCTGGGAGCCGCAACAGGGAGAGAGATGGACAGAACCTCAAAAATCTGGGTCAATAATCTGTCAGTGTCATCCGGGGCCCAGGGGTCAGAGCCAGAATCGTCATGACCCCTTGGTCTCTCATCAGATGAGCCTGAATCAGAAAAGAGCTCCCCTTCATCAGACGGGGTATAGCCACAGAGATTCCAATACTCCTCAGTTCCAATAGGGAAAACAGTGACATTAGGCGTCAAGTGACGCTTCTTAGCAGGGGCCTTACGCGCTAAGGACTTGGCAATCAACTACTCAACAGTAGCCAGTCTAGAAGACACATCAGGCTGAGAGTCCCCACTAGTATGCAACTCAGTAGGAGTGAGGTTTAAGCTTGGGGGAGTAGGCGAAGTGAAACGAGGTGCAGCCACTGGCAGGCCAGATTGCAATGCAAGCACCTGCTCAGCACAGGGTACACAGACCGCGCCTTGTCAGCGTCAGCATGAGGCTGCCCACACGCTACACACAGCCAGTCTTGTCCCGAAGGGACCCCGGACACATTATCCTGGGATGCTTCCATATGGTGATTATAGCGGCGCTATACGCCATTAGGGAATAACGCTATATAGCAACCTCGGATGCCCCAATAACCCGCTAGGGAAGTGGGAGTATTATTTTTTACAAGGCCTACAAGTTATATACTAATACAGGGCCGGGGGAAGCCAAAAGGGTTCGCCCCACCTGAAAGACATAAGCAGACAAGACCTGTAAGCACACAGTAACAAAAGTGAAAGATATAAAGCCACCCACTTATGGACCGCGGTAGGTAGGGGTCCGTCGCGCATGGGCCAACCAAGCAGGTTAAAGATGGAGTCGGTATACCTGGATGGGTGGGCCGGTATCAGCGATGACGCTGAGCGCGCCATAGACGGGCCCCGCCCCCCCTCCCGAAGAGCGCGAAGCCAGAACGTGCAAGTAGCCAATGACGGCGCACCAGCCGCACCGCCGCCAAGCATGGAACCAAGTCAGCGCGCGGCGGCAGCAATTTTAAAAAAGACAGTAAAGGCAAGTCAGAGCGGCGGCTGACACAAGACTAAACAGAATGGAAAAAGAGTGTAACACACAGAATGCATAGCATACACATTTACACACACCCCCCCTCCCCTTTTCCCCCGAAGGCTACAAGGAGGATGAGGGAGGACAGCGGCCACTTAAACAGGTCCCACCGATGGGCAGGGGCAAGGGGGCACTAGTGCGGGAGGGGCATCCCATAGAGGCTCACCATAAGCCTGAATCTCCTAGCCTTTGGTAGGGGGTTGCGGTGGAGCAGTGCTCCTAAGCACCTAACAGCGGTGCTGCCTACCTTCACCCAACCAGTGCAGCCAAGGCTGGGAGGCATATTACTAGTGGAACGGGTGGGAATAGTCCTACAGGGCCGCAGGCTAATAGCCCCGCTCACCTGCGAGTAGAGAGCCATTTCTCGTCCTTCGCAGCCAGACTGCAGAGAAATTCTGGGGATTTGTGGGAGGTCTCCGGGTATTTGAGGGTCCGGGAGGAGCCTATTTCCGATGTCTCTGCAGTCCAGCGCCATCTGGCGGAGTATATCCCAAGTGTAAGTATTAGATTTGGAGCAGGACGTATTGTATACTTAGAATAATGCGTCTCTGATGTCCACTGTCATGAAGTCTCCCTGCTGCAAGGCTGCTATGGTGGATCCTAGGGATTCCATCTGAAACCTTGGCAAGCGAACCAAAGTGTTGAGACGCTTGAGGTCTATAATAGGCCACACTGATCTGTCCTTCTTGGGGATTACAAAAAGATTTGAGTAGAAACCGTATCCTCTCTGATGGAGGTAGAGGGATAACTACTCCTCTCTGCACTAGACCTTCTACCGTTGCCTCTGCCCTTCTGGGGTAGTCTTGATGGAAAATCTTTCCATGGTGGTTTGGCGGCTAGTTCCAATTTGTAGCCCAATGAAATTACCTCCTGAATCCAAGCATCTGTCCCTGTTCCCTCTAAAGAGGGGCAAAGAGCTGAAGGGGGGGGGGGGGGGGCTTGGATTTGTTTTGCCAAAAGGGCTTGGCCTTATTACGGACTTAGCCCAAAATTCACAGTAGGGTGCACCCTTACGTCCTCGAATAGGTCAGGAATTTGACCTTTGAATTCGAAAAGGATTAGGCTTTTTTTCTGAGGTAGATGAGTAGATTTACTGCCAGAAGCCCTCTTAACTGTATCGAAGGCATTAACCCAAACAGTCAAAGTGAATGGGCAGGCCTATTTTCTGATGGGCAGGATAGGTAGCTGGACTGCAGGCATGCAGGTGGGTGGACGGATGAGTAGGTGGCTGGGCAGTCCGGCAGGTGGACGAGTGGCTGGGTCATTAGGAAGGTGGGCGGATGGATAGGTGGCTGGCACAGTGAGGAAGGAGGGTGGGCGGGAAGGACAGTAGGTGGGTGAGCAGGAAGGCAGGCGGGCATGCAGGCACATGGGTGGCTGGGTAGGTAGGGCCTGGGCTTGCAACCGGCATCTCAGCAGGGTGTGACAGGATGGCAACCTCATCTCAACAGGACAGGGCGGCAACTGGCATACAGTCCAATGTTTCAAGCCGCAGCATGCCCCTTTCCCAAAGATCCAAGATCAAGATGTGCAAAGATGTTTGCTGTGGTTTGAAACATTGGATTGTTCTTGTGTCTGCACTGGTGCTTGTGCCTCAACTAGGTATGCACTTCTACCTCTAAGTTTATGTGTTTATGTGACTGACCAATTCTATCTCTCTTCCATTGAACAAACAGGCATGGCTGTAATTTGGACACTTATGCCATCTAGTGGCTATTACTGGGTATGATTTCTGCATATACTGTGCTTATGCAATCACCTGTATAGCTAGTGGAATTTCTGCAAATCTACTAGGTGATGTTTGGCTTCTCTATGTAATACATCTGTGACCTCAGTGTTGTAAATAATCTATTTAAAGAAACTACAGTACATATAGAAATATTTACCAGGTTTTCAGATCTTTAATAGCAAAACTTGACTGTCTGATTTTTTGGTTTTTGTTGGTTAGAACCCTGTGGGCAAAAAGCCTGCCCTAACCCACCTCGAAGTTTGGGGCTATAATCCCACAGTAGGAAGGAGACAGTAGTAGTACACAATTAGAAAAAAGGCAAGAACACAGAAAATCAGGGTGTTTAAGTTCCTGAAAGTTTCCTAAGCATACAATTTTACAACAGTACAAAGGCCTCTGCATTGCAGAAAAGTGTGGAGGGGACACATCCTGACTGGGAAATGGCAGGGGGGGATTCTAAATAAATTTGATTGCTTCAGTAGTCATTATTCATGGACCCATATTTAAGCTGAATAAACCATTTCATCCTGGTTTCCTTTTGTTAAAGTGGAAGAACACCGGACCTAGCACCTGGACTAAGCTCTAGGGAACCCCTAATTGCGATGCTCCGCTACATGAAGCCCTGCCAGTCCCTGATTACACATACCTCACTGGCATTTCCAACGTGCCATAACGGTTTGGCTGATGCAGCCACACAGAGCCATGGGGTGATGCATAGGATTGCGCATTTTTAACCGCTTATTTATATGCCAAAAAAAATTGGAGCAAAGCCGTGCCTAAATTGTGGGATTGCCAGTGGGGTCCATAACCCAGGATAGTGAAAATATGCTGGGACAAACCCCAGAATTAAAAGGGGCTCTGACACCATTCCTGGCAAGCCTTTATCACCAGCAAGCACCCAACTGGAGAGGAGGGGGGTGGGCATCCAGAATGCTGAAGCCCCCCTCACCCCCGTACATAACCTCCCGTAAACCTGTGTTGCTGTGGCTGCCGATTGCTCACATGAGCAGTGCCGTTCCAGCCGCCAAATGCAGGCTTTAGCGCCACTGTCATTGCCCGCCGTATGCCGTTGAGGGTGTTGGTCCGCTTTAATGACTGGCAATGAATGCTGACTGAAGGATAGTACACAGGTGCGCATAAATTGATTGGGGGGGGGGGGGGTATTCCTTGGTTTTGGTATGCTGTGAAAGTAGGCATAAAGCTTACCATCGTGACTTAAACTCCCCCTACCCCCACCGGCTTCAAAAGCATTGAAGCTAAACAAGCTTTACAGTCAGTCAAGTACATTTTTGCTTTGCAAAAAAAGAATTATTTTTTTTTTGGAATACTGGTTAATTTGAAAAAAAGTTTGGTATACAAGTGACAAGTTAGTACTTTACATTCTCCAGAAGATCGGTTCTCTGCAAGTCTTTATCACTTGACGTTTTTTCATTTGTGCTGCACTGAAAAGTCTCTGTAAAGCACTGATTCAGCAAATTGCTGCAAAACAGGTAGTTCAATTATCACACTCATGCAGATTTGTTTTCAATAAGCAGATACATGTCATATAAAATGTAAATACTTACCCAGATGGAGTTTCAATTTTAGTAAGCTATGGAACAAAAAAAAGTTTTTATTAAAATAAATGCTCACAAGCCAAACATGACACACATGTAAAAACTAAAGCTGTTCAGATTGAAAAGCACAATAAAAAGTCTAGTATACTACAAAAATGAGGTATGCACAACTAGATATTGCAAGTAATCAATTTCTAATAAATTAAAAGAACACCAGTAACAAAATTGAAAATGAAAAAAAGTTAGCAGTTTCTAACTAAAAGATTTTACTCAAAACTTGTCATCCGGCAAGGCTAAATAAGCCAAGCAAAAAGTGGACCAACACCCATTGTTTAAAGATTATACCCAGCTGTGTATATCTTATCCCAGCAAGCCTGGTTTGGTTCCCCCTTATCGCTCTCCCTTGGTTGGGCCTTAAGGTTGATCAGTAGCAGTCACGTGGAATCCCAAGCGCTGAACCATGTGACAACCAGCTAATAAGGGGGCCTAGGATTGTAAATGGAGCAAGGTTATGTTCATGTTCAAACTCCTTGCTGAATTAGATAACTGTAGGAGACCTAGTTTGAGGCCCCTTTCACACTAGGGCCTTTTGCTTTGATTGTGGGACAACTTTGATCGACACGCAATGGCAAATTAAACTTTGGGCCCTTTTTACGTGCGCAATCACATTTTTTTCTATCAGAAACAGCCTTGTCTGTAGCTATTTGGTAAAAAAAAAAAAAGGAGTTTGTGATTTCAGTCCGCTAAACTGGAATCAAAAGCGTGAACTGCTGTCCAATCTCAAAAAAGGCAAATTTTGTGTACTCACCTTTTGTGTACTCACATGTCTGTTACTCCACTCTGGAGGCATACCAAATTCAGATACTTGTGGGTTAAATCCTAGCATGAGACGTAGCTTAAACAAATAAAACTCCTCCAGACCCTGTAGTAAATCTTTGATGAAGACTGCTTTTAGACCTGGAGCATGGTTTGAATTACTCTGGCCGATAAACCTCAATGTGACAAGATCTTGGTTTCAATAGCCAAGCCATCAAAACCAGCATTCGTAAATTCGGGTGCCGAAGAGACCCTTGAGTTAGAAAGATGCCAATGATCTGCCGACATCCTTACTATGTCCGAGAAACAGCTTCTCCTACAGGAGATTGAATTCGGACCACAGGGTCATCAGTGCGTCTGTCGCAGTCCTGCGATAGGAACACACTTTGTAAGCTTGTGATTGTGTCTGGATGCAAAGAAGTTCACATCCGGATGCCCCAAACGAAGTAAAAAAAATTCAGAAAAACCTTCTGACTGAGGGAGTCGGCCTCCAAGATTTCTATCCCTGGGATGTAAACTGCCGAGATGCAGGGGACAAACACCTCTGCCCATAGCATTATCTGCCCCATTTTCCTTAGGGTTCTCCTGCTCCTTGTACCACCAGGGGGGGTGGTTGATGTAAGCCACCGCTGTCTGAATGTCTGACTGGACCTGAACAGCATGTCCCTTCAGACTGAGAGTTCAATGCTGGAGCACCAAAAATATCCTCAATTCCAAAAGATTTATAGGAAGCAAAAAACTCTTGCCTGGACACCATGGTTCCTGGATCGTTAGTACCCTTCAGACTCCTCCCCAGCCTGTCAAACTGGCATCCGTGGTGATGATCTCCAGAGAGGCGGCAAAAAAGACTTGCCCACCTCTAAGTGTAGGAGGTCCAGCCACCAGGTAGGGATTGCCTGGCCAAGGCCCATAGAACAAAAGTCCGATCCCAGACCGACAAAAGCTCCCATCTTTAGAGGCCTCATGTGAAACTGAGCAAAGGGTACTGTCTCGAAGCAGGACACCCTCAAACCTACCAGTCACAACCCTTGACGAATCGTTGGCTGCTGGCAGGCCAGAAGAGCCTCTATCTGGGTCTGGAGCAGCAAAATTTTCTGTTCTGGGAGAGAAATTCTTGCCTAGGTCGTGTCCAAGGACATCCCCAAAAAAGACCTTACTCTTGATGGGGTGATGCAAGATCTTGGATAATTGAATATCCAGCCACACCTCTAGGGTTGACAATGCGTTTCCCTCCCAGCCTCCTGAAGAGACAGAGCCCTGAACAACAGATCGTCTAGGTAAGGGATTATGTGAATCCCTAGAGCCCTCAGGATGGCCATTGGCCCTGCCAGCACCTTGGTAAATACCCTTGGTGCTGTGGATAGACCGAAAGGAAGGGCCACAACCTGAAAATGCTGGCCTTCAAGGGCAAACCTTAGAAACTTCTGATGACCTGGAAAAATGGGAATGTGAATATATGCAACCCTTATATCTACCATGCTCATGAAATCCCCCGTAAACAGATTGAAGTAGAACCCCTGAACCCTTTCTAGGAGGGGAACATGACAATCACTCCAATCTGTAGTAGATGCATGACCATGGCTTCTGCCCTTACCAGATTTGGGATGCCCTTGACCAAAGAACCCTGAGGGAGGTCTGCCTGTAAACTCGACTTTATAGCCTGATGACACCACCTACTGTATCCGAAGATCGAACCCGTAGTGCTTCCAGACCAGATTGCAGGAGCCGTCCCTCCACCCGCAGGGGTGGGGAAGCCCCTTCATGCCTGGGCGGAACTGGCTGGAGGCTTTGATTTATCTCCCAAGAGGTACCTGGCTTCTTCTGGGATCTACGTCTGCTCCAGTAGTCCCTGCGGGAACCCGAAAGAAGGAACCTCTACCTCGAAAGGATCGGGATACCGAGGACTTACAAAAAACCCCAGTAGACTTCTTCTTTTGAGGAAGCTTGGTCACCTACTTAACTATAACAACAAGGCGCTCTCCAAACAACCGACCCCCAAAAAAGGGGGAGGTCCTTAAAGAGATTTCTTAGCCGCGGCGTCAGCCGACTAAAGCTTTAACCATAACGACCGACGCAAGGCAATAAGCAGAGCATAGGTACTAGCACCAAGTCTGAACAAAACATCCATAGCAGTGCTGAAATAGTTATTCATTTCTAAACGAGTCTTGAAAGCTCGGATACCCGAGTCCTTAGACCTAGCATTGGCCATAAGTTGTTTCAACAAACTCCTAATCGCAAAAGACACAAAGATATGACACAGGCAGGACGCAAAAGAGAACCTGGCAATGCAAAAACCTGGCGCGCCAACTGATCCATACGTTTCTCAGAAGGATCACTTAAAGACGCATTGGAGGCAGAAGGCATAACAGAAGTATCGGCCAGGCCTGACATGGGTGGGTCCACCTCAGGAGGTAGAGACCACAACTAAATCATATCAGCTGGAAAAGAATATCTGGAATCTAATACCCTGGGAATAGGAGGAAGTTTATTTGGTTTTTCCCATTCCTTCAAAACCAAATTGGAAAAATGAGACTCTCCGGAAAAAACTCGTCTTGACCTTCCCTCTTGGGGGGTTTTGGAGGGGAAATGAGAAGCACCTCAAAAACAGATGCAATTAGGGCCTACATCACATCAGTGACCAAGGGATCCTCATCTGAAGAACAAAAAATATTTGAACCACTGTCCTCATCTGAAGAACAAAAAATATTTAAACCACTGCCCTCCTCACTAGAGGGCAATTCACCTTCAGCTCCTCAACCTCCTGAACTTCCTCCTCATCCTCGGTCCCTAAGGAGGCATATAAACCGTCCTCAGAAATAGGAGGATCTAAATTTTCTGCTGCCTTCCTAGGGACTGACAATAACAGTTGCTTCTCTTAGGTAGGCTAAACTTCCCGCAAACTCGCCTGGGGAGGCTGAACCTTTAAAGAAACCTTAGGTTCAGAGGGACCAGCCACTGTAGCAACAGGCCTAGAAATGTTTGGAAGCAATACATCGGGCACAAGGAGAACATACCGTGCAAAAGCCGCCCAGGGGATTCAGCCTACATAACGGACAAAGACTGACCTGATCAGCTGGGATGCCGGAATCATTATCCCCTGATGCCTCCGTCATGGTGATTAGCTTAGTAAAAAAATACAATTCTGTGAAACTCACCTGTAGAATTGTCTCCACTGCAAGATCAAAAAATGTAGCTTCTCCCGGCCCCCTATAAAGGTAGGTGTCCCTCTATCATTCTCCAGTGGTTAAAAAGCAGTAAACAAAAAAGAGGACAGGCCGGGAGGCCAAGAAACCATGTTACTTCACATAGCTTCAGCTTGTACTCTCTCTAACAAGACTTAAGGATACAAGTCCAATGAATAAAAAATAGTAATCACCATAACAGGCAAACAAGAGATAATGAACAAAAAGGGCAAGTGGGACGACCTGGACTGGATATAATCAAAAACAATTCTACAGGTGAGTTTCACAGAATTGTATTTTTCCCTATATCCAGTCCAGGTCGTCCCAGTTATGACATGTGGGACATCCAAAAGCAGTGTCCATTTGGGCGGGATCCCCAGTGCGGAACAGCATGTAGTTCATATCACTACCGCCTGAAGCACCTTTTGGCCATAAAAACAGCATCAGCTGAGGCCCTAACATCCACCTTGTAAAACTCTGTAAAAATATGAACGGAAGACCAATTGGCAGCCTTACAAACCTGTTCAACCGATGCCTGATGCTGAAAAGCCCATGAGGTACCAATACCTCTGGTAGAATGAGCTGTGATCCAAAAAGGGGGTTCCTTCCCCTTGGCAGAATATGCTTGCACCACCGCCTGCCTGATCCACCTACTGAGAGTGGACTTGGCTGGTGGCAAACCATTTCTAGTGCCCTCTGTTAAGACAAAGAGAAAATCCGATTTCCTGAAGGACTCAGTCGCAACCAGGTAATACTTAATGGCTCTGACCACATCCAAGGCATGGAGGGTCCTTTCTTTAGGATTAGACGGTGCCGGACACAAGGAAGGTAAGACAACTTCCTCATTAAGGTGAAACGACCTTAGGCAAAAAATCAGGTTTAAAGCGAAAAACCACCTTATCCTTATGCGGCTCAAAATAGGGAGGCTGCTCAGCGGGCCAGGCTAGGCCCCGGGACATAGTCTGCCGCATCCACTATTATAAAATCAAGGAGGAGATCCTGCAAAAAGCATGGGAGAGAGGGCCTCTGAAGTATCGTGGCGCCACAATCCTACTCTTGCCCGACCTGGCGAGAAGAACCCTTCAGATGAGAAGAACACTTAAACCCCTACTCGAAAGGATCAAGGAGGTGGGTGCCACTTATAGGTGGGGCCATCCGTTCCACCTGGTGGTGTCAAAACAGGGGCACTCTTATGTGTTGCGCTCTCCCTCCCAGCTTCCGGATCTTTTTGGCTTTCTGGACCTCCCGGCCTTCCCTGTTGAGGACTGGCTGTCCCCAAACCTTGGTGTGAGAGAGGAGGGGCCGGCGGTCCCGATGCGAGGCGGTGGGCGCCCACGCAGACCAGAAAACCTACGACGAGGGCGCAGGGCTCGTATCCAACAGGACTAACTAACCTGCTTTGATCCGCCATCGTGTGCGTAAGCGGACTGTCTCATATAAAAGTTGTTTTGCTCTATGGGAAACTACCCTTGTTGGTGTTGGTCCTCCCTCCTGCGTGGGTCGCTCGGGCTGGTGGGTTCCCCTGCTCCTGCTCTGTGTACCTATACTTTTAGATTAAAGGATAGACACAGTATCTCACCTGGGACCTCTTCTGAACCCGGGTGCTCATAGGATGTGGGGCCGGAGCGGGATCGGGGGGCGCTCGCCGGTCTGAGTGGGTCCTGGGACGGATCCTGGGTTTACAGTTATGTGTTAAAATTATTAATTATGTTTTAACTGTTTTAATTGGCTAATTCAGGTTAAAGGTTAAAGTTCGCCGCTGTTTGCCGGCCCGGGGATTGTGTTATGTGTGTTATGTGAAAGATGTTGCAGCATTTAACTATTGATATACGATGTCCGGGCCCTTATGGCCGGTAACTTGGTGTTAGCACTCAGAGTCTTGCCCTCCCCAACACCAATGGGTACAATTCTAACACGTAAAGAATGCGCACCCTTCGCTCCGCGGCTTTGGCTTTCCAACCCCCACTATAGGCCAATCTTCCTTCTCCTCTAGCGTGGAGAGCGAAGAAAGTAACTAGTTACACCTAGACTATCCCCCTTGTTGTTATCTTTTGATAACTCGTATAGTTCTACCTACTATTCTCCATACCCCCTCCCAAATCTCCCTGTTATACTCTAACTAGAACCTCCCTCCCGCCTCCCTACCCTCTCCCGCGGGGCGCGGGTCTGACCTGCTTAAAATGGCAGAGGTGGTTATCTGTTCCTTCAATGCGAAGGGCCTCAATATACCAGAGAAAAGGTCCAAGGTCCTATATGACCTCCATAAACAAAGGGTTAAAATTATCATGTTTCAGGAGACACAGTTCAGGGCCGATCACGTCCCTAAAATTGGAAGTAAACACTTACCGGCCTGGCACCACTGCCCCAACCCTGATTCCAAGACTAAAGGGGTGTCGGTGGCATTCCACAAATCACTTCCACATGAAATAGTAGAGACTAAGACGGACCCCTCAGGCCGGTTCATCTTTGTCAAAGTTAAGCTGTTCAATAAATTGTACACAATAGCCAACATATATGCCCCAAACTCCGACCAGATTAACTTCTGTGTCAGGACGCTAAAGCTGTTGGAGGATTTTGCGGAGGGAATAATTATTGTGGGTGGTGATTTTAACACCCCATTTAACCCAGACATTGACACTTCATCCGGGAGGGCGTGGATGTCTCTCAGCAAGGTCAACAAGCTGAAAAGGTCCTTGATGAACCTCCAATTGATTGACACATGGAGGACCCTCAATGGCACTAAGAGGGACTATACGTTCTACTCGCATACGGCCAACTCATATAGCAGAATAGACTACTTGCTGCTTAGTCACCACGCCCTGGATTGGAACCCTAGGGCCTGGATCGGTTCCATACTATGGTCTGACCATGCCCCGGTCTTTATTTCACTTTGCCTCCCTGGCCCCTCCCCCCCGGGCTGGTCTTGGCGGCTGAACGATGACCTGCTGGGCGACACGGTCTGCTCTGCCGCAATTGACAAGACGATTGAACACTTTCTCGTGGACCACAGGGATGACCCCACCCCACTACCCTACCAGTGGGAGGCCCTGAAGTGTGTCCTCAGGGGGGAACTTATTAGACATGGGGCCAGGCTTAAGCGGGAAAGGGCCTCACTCATAACCAAGACACGAGACCTGATCCACACACTCGAAAGGGAGCATAAAAACAAGCCCATGAATACCAAATTGCTGGAACTGCAAAACGCCAGGGAAAAGCTGCAAAAGCTATATAACCAATCATACTTGCGCTATAGAGCCAGAGGTAACGCTCTCATCTATGAGTCGGCAAATAAATGTGGCCGTATGCTTGCTAAAATGCTCCACCCTCGGCCGACGGCAACTTACATCCCGGTCCTCCAAAAACAGGGGGGAGGGCCGGCTCAGACTCCTTCCGATGTAGCGGACACATTTAAGAGTTTCTACGCCTCACTTTATAACATACATAGCTCCCCCAGCTCTACTGCACGCACCCAGGCATCCCCGGAGGAAATCGACGCCTACATAGAAAGTACCCCTCTCCCCACTATCCCTAAGGAAGAGGCGGAACTTCTAGAAAGACCCTTCACAGAGCAGGAGGTGGCTAAGGCAATCAGGGAGTCGCCAGCGGGTAAATGTCCAGGCCCGGACGGGTTTTCGCCCAAATTCGGAACCCGTCTGACCCCATTATTAACGAAAACTTTTAATGCAATAGGTGAACAATGTCCCTTCCCCAAGCAGGCACTCGAGGCAACGATTGCATTCCTAAACCGGGCAAAGATGCCACCATGTGTGGCAATTACAGACCAATATCCTTAATCAACATTGATCTTAAGCTTTACGTCAAGATCATTGCCACGAGACTGCAGCCATTGCTCCCGGCCCTGATCCACCTGGACCAAGTGGGGTTTGTCCCGGGGAGGGAGGCCAGGGACAACACCAATAAGCTTCTGGACCTAATATCTTATGTTACCTCCGTGGGGGAGCATGCATGCCTTCTGTCGTGCGATGCGGAGAAGGCATTTGACAGAGTCGACTGGAATTTTCTGAAAGCTTCCCTGCGTCAGGTTGGTGTTGGACCTGGCCTCCTTTCCAAAATTCTTGCACTATATACTTCCCCATCAGCCAGAGTTAGGGCTAACGGGCTCCTCTCTACCCCTTTCCCTATAAGTAATGGTACGCGCCAGGGGTGGCCGCTCTCCCCCCTCCTCTACGTCCTCACAATGGAGCACCTGGCTAAAGCCATACGGGACAACCAGGACATTAGGGGGATCCAAATAGCAGACCGCCAATACAAAACTTCCCTATTCGCTGATGATTTATTGCTACACCTAACTTCTGTACACATTTCCTTCCCATCGGTCCTGAAGAAGTTCCAGCGATTTGGTCGAGTAAGCAACTTCAAAGTTAACTATTCGAAGTGCGAGGCTCTTAATATCTCCCTTCTGACGCAAGACGTCAAGCAATTAGAGAGTAACTTCCCTTTTAGGTGGAGGTCTCACGCTATTAAATACTTAGGTGTGCAAATCCCAGCCGATCTTAATAAATTATATGAGTTGAATTACGCGCCACTTCTCACTAAAGTTCTGTCTGACCTTGGCTCCTACACAAAGAGGCCGATCTCTTGGTTTGGGAGAATTAATAGCTTAAAAATGGACACGCTCCCCAAACTTTTATACATATTCCAAACAGTTCCAATCAAAATCCCCAGTGGGTTCTTCCGCAAGCTGAGGTCAGCATTTTCCAGATTTGTCTGGGGAGTCTCCAAACCAAGAATTAAAATTTCTACTCTCACAAGAAGTAGGTCCGACGGGGGGGTTGGACTCCCGGACTTGAAGGGTTACCATACAGCCGCGATCCTTCAACGGATGATAGACTGGTTTCATAGGGGGCATGACAAACTATGGGTGCAGCTTGAAAAATCAATATCCCCATTTAATCCCACCTCCCTAGCGTGGGCCGGCCCCCTCTCCAGATCTCAAAAAGAGTCCATGCCTCTCCTGGTGAAGCATTTCTTGGAGATTTGGGACCCTTTGCAAGACAAACACAATCTGATACGCAGACCGGGCCCTCTTACCCCACTGTTTGACAATCCAGCATTTGAACCTGGAATACGGGCTAAGAGCTTCCTTATATGGAAAGCCTCTGAAAATACCACGATTGGGCACATAGTGAAGTCAGGGGCAATTCCCTCACTGGCTAGCTTGAGGGAGGGGGCGGAGGGGAGACATGTCTCGTGGCTCCTCCACAGGCAGTTGAGTACATACATAACTTCCAACAATATGTTGGAAATCTCTCGAGACCCACCTACGGAACTGGAGTCCCTGATCGCCCGGGATGCCCCCCCCCCCTCCCGGGTCATATCATCCATCTACTCAATTTTAAATAGATCACTCAATTCATCTCGCCCTAAATACATAGCAAAATGGGAAAAGGAACTGAGATCCAGATCTCCGACAGTGATCTCACCAAGATACTTCTGGGTACCCGTGGCATGTCTATGGCAAGCGCTGCCCAGGAGAGAAACTATAAGGTCCTGGCCAGGTGGTATAGGTGCCCGGAAGACATACACCGGTTCGCAACCTCACACTCGGACAGATGTTGGAGGTGTCAGAAGGAGGTGGGTAACATGTCTCATATCTGGTGGGGATGCCCGGTTGTTAAAACCCTTTGGGATCGTATCTTCACTATATATGAGGACATCACCGGGACCAAGGTGCACAATACACCACAGGTGGCGCTGCTCTCAATTATCCCTGGCCCAGTCTCTGACATTAAGAAGGGAATCTTGAGACATTTTATAACGGCAATGAGATCCATTATCCCGAGACGCTGGAAATCACAGGTCCCTCCTACGCTGATGGAGTGGGTGCAGGAATTAGAGATGATCCGTAGTATGGAGGAGATTGCTGCTGCCAGGGGGGATGCCACGGATCGGTTCCTGGCCACCTGGACAGGCTGGATAATATATCGCGACACACATTTGTTGGCCCTTCTCTAGCCGGGCGGGTGTTAGAGAACTCGACTGGGGAACTCTAGCTGAGTGTGATACCTGACAGAGCGGCAGGTCGCCCAGAGGCCCAAGCAGGTGAATCGGCCCGATACCCCGCATCCTTTAATTTTTTCCCCCCTCCTCATCTTCTCCATACTTTTCGTACTTCACAGCTAAACACAGGGCCCAATACCCACTAGTATATGGGCCGTTGATAAGTGCCAACACGTAATCTTCCTTCTTCCGGCCATAAACAGATCTATGTGGCCTGATAGTGTGGCCCACATGTATGCAAGCCCATCTGGGGAAAGGAAGCGGCTACACCGCTTCTAGTAATGATGCCAGGGTACACAAATAAGGGGACGACGTGCCTCCTTATAATAGCCAATAAACCCCCTCCTCTAAATTATAGTAATGTATCTTTACATGTTTTGACATAGCCAGAATGTTTTAGGGTTCGGAAGAATGTTACTGTCACCATTTATCTGTATGTAGACCTATCTATGGATATTGAAGTACCACTGTCATCCTTGAATACCCTTCTGTACTTGTTTGCTTTGTTCCCTTGCTTACTATTGTATGCATATTTTTGTTTTCCTTTTTTTTTGTTGTTGTTATTTCCATTTAAAACCAATAAAGCTTGATTATAAACAAAATAGGGAGGCTTCATACAAAGCGTGGCCAGCTCTGATACGCAACGCACAGAGGTGATCGCTACCAAAAAAAACACTTTGAGAGTCAAGTTAAACAATGCAGCATCACACAATGGTTCGAAGGGAGGACTCTGAAGAGCAGAAAGCACTAAATTCAAGTCCCACACCGGTAATACTGATATCACGCTCGGGAAACTCCAATGTCACGCTCAGGTAACTCCAGCCCTCCAGGTAAGCCCTCAACCCCCAATCTCCGCAGCCAGCTTCACCTGTAGGAGCCCCCGCTTGCCGGGATGCAGTACACGCCTGCCCGGGATCGGTTGCCCCCAGGACTTCAATAACTCAAAGGATGGGAGCTTACTGGTTGGAGGTCTGAAGAACCAATAACGAAGACCGGAATTAGACCGAGTCCCAATTGTTGAAGCAGGTATCACTAGGAAGTCCGAAGACAAGCCAGAGGTCAACACCGGGTAAGCAGCGATCGCGACGGTACAGTAGGATGAGGCAGCTCGAGGTACGAAGCAGAGGTCAAGGCTGGCAGCGGACAGGATGGTCGTGGATAGCAAAGGTCAGCAACAGAGATCAATCAGAGAGAGTAGTCGGTTCAGGCAGGGGTCGGCAACGGAGATCAGACAGAGAATGGTCGGTTCAGGCAGGGGTCGGCAACAGAGATCAGACAGAGAATGGTCGGTTCAGCCAGGGGTCGGCAACGAAGATCAGAGAATAATTCAGAAGACAAACAAGGTACAAGGCTCTATCACAGGGACTGAGTAACTGACGGAGTGAAGCCAGATATGATTGGAGATGGGGAAAGTGGGTGCATGATTGGTGCTTACTACAACTCAGAATACAATTGGATCACAGCCAGAACAGAGCGTATAGCCCAACAGCTCCTTTGGGCTCATTGGCCCCATCACTGCAAGGGGCGTTCTCCCCCCACCCCACCTGGGCTCATTGGCCCTTTACTTTTCCTCCGGTGGCCGCGCTGAGAGCAGCGCCGCCCGTGGGCATAAACAGAACGTGCGTGCACGCGAGCACGTGTACCGATGCCGGGGACGCCGGCAGAGGAGGAGGCGGACGCGCTCGCAGAAGTGTGAGAGGCCGGCAAAGGAGCGGGGAGGCGGCGGAGACACCGCTGGAGTGCGGCGCATGTAAGCTAGTTGTGACACTACCCCCCTTCATGAGGGGCCTCCGAACCCTTACCAGGTTTCCCTGGATTGTCACAATGGAATTTCTTTATAAGAATTTTAGCATGCACATCTTTCTCCGCAACCCAACACCTCTCCTCCGGACCGAAGCCCACCCAGTCAATCAAATATTGCAACGAATTACGGATTTTACGCGAGTCTAGAATCTTGTTAACTTCATATTCTGGTTCGTTATCAACTAGGATTGGTGACGGGGATGGAAGCGGTGTATTCGTAGCTGGTTTTAGCAGCGACACAGGAAAAGAGTTTGGGATTCTCATGGTTTGAGGAAGTTGGACTTTAAAGGTTACAATGCTCAACTTCTAAATAATAGGTAAAGGGCCAATAAACTTGGGCCCAACTTACTGGAAGGTTGCCAGAGAGAAATGTTTTTAGTAGAAACCCAAACGAGGTCCCCAACCTGAAGTGTGGGTTCTCGAGACCTGCGGTGATCAGCAAATCTTTTGTATCTTAAAACAGTCTTTTTCAAAGTCTTTTGGACGCGGGCCCAGATGTTCTTCCGCTCTTGGAGCCACTCTTCCAATGCCGGTAAATCGGAAGGTGACCCTGAGAGAGAAGAACCTCTGTGATTTTTCCCAAAAGTGCAGAAAAATGGGGACACTTTGGTACTCTCACTCGGCGCAATATTGTATGCAAATTCCGCAAAGTCAATGAATTCTGACCACTGTTCTTGAGCGTCAGAAATATAACACTTTGATTGGTTCTTTCAGTCTGCCCATTGGTTTGAGGATGGTATGCAGATGACAAAGATATCTGAATACCCAACCGCGAACAGAAGTTCTTCCAGAAACGCGAAGTAAATTGTACACCCCGATCGGAAATTATATTAGAGGGTATGCCATGGATACGGAAAAACACAATTCTGTGAGGTACTCACCTGTAGAATTGGTTTTTCTGGGAATCCATACCAGGCACTCCTTACGCTTGGGATTACCTCCTTGCTGATCATGTGACTGCAAGAAAGAAAACAGGTGCGGCCCCTCCCGGCCCATAAGTAGCAGCTGCCTCCTCACCAAAATCAGTTTACTTAAAAAGCAGTAAAAACAGAAAAACAGAGGTAGGCCGGGAGGGCCTATATAGGAGTCCATGTTACTTTGCACCGAACTCCGCGAGAATACTCTCAGAAATTAAATTTTGTTCTTTTCATTTTCCCTTACACTTTTCTATTTTCTCTCTTTTTTTTTTTTTAAATGCTAATGAAATAAATGGACTAAACACCATCAAAAAAGCATCAAAAGATAGATCATGACACAACGGGTGGGCCGGAGTGCCTGGA
The DNA here is from genome assembly GCA_027917425.1 of Gastrophryne carolinensis. Classification (NCBI taxonomy): domain Eukaryota; kingdom Metazoa; phylum Chordata; class Amphibia; order Anura; family Microhylidae; genus Gastrophryne; species Gastrophryne carolinensis. The sequence continues at coordinate 182,824,922 of CM051240.1, forward strand.
ATGGAGTTCCCAGAAAAAACAATTCTATAGGTGAGTACCTCACAGAATTGTGTTTTTTCTTCCAATCCATTCCAGGCACTCCTTACACTTGGGATCTCCAAAAGCAGTGCCATCTATGGGCGGGATCCCCTAACACAGAACAGCAGGTAGTTCACTTCCCTATTGCCTGGAGAATCTCCCAACCAACAACAGCGTCAGCTGAGGCTCTAACATCTACCTTGTAAAACTTGGTGAATGTATGAACCGAAAACCAGGTGGCAGCTTTGCAAACCTGTTCCACCGAAGCCTGATGGTGAAAAGCCCAAGAAGCACCAATGGCCCTAGTGGGATGGGCTGTGACACGAAAAGGGGGTTCCTTCCCCTTGGCCGAGTAGGCTCTTCCTACTGCCTGCCTAATCCACTTACTGACAGTGGCTTTAGCTGGCGGAAGCCCCTTACTCGGCCGTTCCGATATAACAAAAAAGGAAATCCGTTTTGCGGAAGGAATCTGTAGCTGCCAAGTAATATCTTACGGCTCTGACTACATATAAAGAATGAAGCGACCTTTTCTTAGCATTAGCCGGAACTGGGCATAAAGAAGGTAAAGTTACCTTTTGATTAAGCTGAAAGGGAGAGACGACTTAGGTAAAAAAATCAGGCTTAAACCGAAAAACTACTTTGTCTCTGTGTAACTCAAAATAAGGAGACTTCATACATAAGGCGGCTAACTCAGAAACACGCCGCACAGAGGTGATTGCCACCAAAAATATCACCTTAAGCGTCAAAATGCTCAATGGAGCGTCAATCATAGGATCAAGAGGAGCACCCTGCAGAGCCGTCAACACCAGATTCAAGTCCTACACTGGTAAAATAGACTTGCGCGGTGGTCGGACATGAGTGACCCCCTGAAAAAAGTCTTAATGAGACTATTACTAGCGATAGACTTCTGGAAAAAAATAGACAAGGCCGATACATGCCCTTTTAGGGTGCTTAACTGTAGGCCCGGTTCTAAGCCATCTTGTAGGAATTCTAGAATTCGAATACTTTCTGCACGAAAAATTCCTAGCCTCCCACCAGGATATGAACGACCGCCAGACCCTGTAGTAAATCATGGAAGAAGACTTCTTCCGGGCATGAATCATGGTATGAATAACCTTGGCCGATAAACCCTTCTCTGCTAAGATCAAGGTTTCAATAGCCAAGCCGTTAAAGCCAGCATCTGTAAATTAGGGCGCCGAAGCGCCCCCCTGAGTGAGAAGATCTGGCTCGACCGGTAGGCGCCAATGGTCTACCAACATCCTTGTTATGTCTGAAAACCAACTTCTTCTTGGCCGATGAGGAGCTACTAGAATGGTAGGTACCCCCTTTCCTAATACACGGCTCAGGAGCGGAAGCGGGGGAAAAACGTACAGAAGCTTGAACCTTGCCCAAGAGACTGACAGGGCATCCGTTGCTATGACCAGAGGGTCCCTTGACAGGGACATGAATTTCGTCCGTTTGTGATTGTGTCTGGATGCCAAAAAATCCACTTCCGGACAACCCCAGTGAAGACAAAGGGCTTGAAAGACCTTCCGACTGAGGGACCATTCTCCCCAATGCAGAACCTTCCTGCTCAGAGCGTCGTCCTCCTGGTTTTCTACCCCCGGGATGTAAACTGCCGAGATGCAGGGAACATTCTCCTCTGCCCAAGTCAGAATCCGGCTTACTTCCTCTAGAGCACTCTTGTTCCGGGTACCCCCCTGATGATTGATATAGGCTACTGCCGTCCGATTGGACCTGGACTGCCTGCCCCTTTAAGCTGGGGGTCAGATACTGAAGCACTAGTCCGATTGCTCTTAATTCCAATATATTTATGAGAAGATGATACTCCTTCGGCCCCCATTATCCCTGGATCTTCTGTGTCTGCCAGATGCCCCCCCCCCCCCCCCCAACCTGTGAGACTGGCATCCGGGGAAACGATCTGCCACTGTGGTATCAGAAAGGACCTGCCTACAGACAGATGAAGAGGGTCCATCCACCACAGAAGCGATTGCCTGGGCGAGGGCGTCAGAACAAAAGACTTGATCCAGCGACTGTGGGGCTCGATCCCAGTTTGCCAACAGATTCCACTGAAGAAGCCTCATGTGAAACTGGGCAAAAGGTACGGCCTCGAAGCAGGCTACCATAAGGCCTACTAGCTTCATCCCTAGCCGAATGGTCGGCTGCCGGCAAGCCAGTAAGTACTCTATTTGACTTCGAATTAGCAGAGCCTTCTGCTCTGGTAGAAACACTTCGACTTGAACCGTGTCCAGAATCATTCCTAAGAAGTTCCTTACTGGCGCCGGAGTGACATGGGACTTGTATAATTGATCACCCAGCCGAACTCTTCCAGAGTTGATAGGACCATCTGCGTATCTTTCATGATCTGCTGAAGAGACCCGGCTGAAATTAAAAGATCGTCCAAATATGAAATGATGCATATCCCCTGGCTCCTGAAAAAGGCCATGAGACCCGCAAAAACTTTGGTGAACACTCTTGGAGCCGAGGATATCCCGAATGGAAGGGCCACAAACTGGAAGTGCTGGTCTTCCAGGGCGAACCTCAGGAACTTCTGATGCCCTGGAAAAATTGGAACATGCAGACACGCGTCCCTTAAGTCTATAGTAGTCATAAGATCCCCTTACCGCTGACCTTAGCGTCTCCATGCGGAAATGTTTCACGCGCATATACCTGTTGAGACCCTTTAAGTCTAAAATGGGATGCATCAACCCATCCTTTTTGGGGATTGTGAACAAGTTGGAGTAAAAACCCCTGACCTTCCTCCTGAAAGGGTACCTGACAAATTACCCATTTTTGAAGGAGATGCTGGACTGTGGATCTCAGGGCATCTATCTTTGACTGGTTCCGGGATACCCCTGACCGAAGGAACCTTGCGGGTGGTCTGGCTGCAAACTCGATCTTGTAGCCTGATGACCAAAAAATCTGCGCCCTAAAAAGGTAGATCTATAAGAGTTTTTTTTTTCTTTTTTTTTTTAGCAGCGGCATCCGCCAACCATTATCTTAGCCATAAGGAACGGCGCAAGGCCACAAGCAGAGCAGAAGTTCTAGCAGCTAGCCTGACTGCATCATCCATCGTAGTGATAGCGAACGAGTTAAAGTCCAAACAATCCTTAAAATCTTTGGACTCTATGAAGGTCCGCATACAGTCTTCATAGCAAGGTACAATACTTAACTATTAGCTATATGGTTACACACGCCTTTCTGCCACATTATAATAATTAGTGGAGCCCATATAAGATTGCTAAATGTTATGATAAATGCATCATCTTTTGCTTTGTATTGTTGTAACCCTCCATAGAGGGTCTTTATTTGCCTGCAGTTAAGTTGACATCGATATATGCACCTTTACTTTCCAGCATGCTTACTGTTGTATACGTACTAAATGCTTGCAAACCCAATAAAATTTTTTTGAGAAAGAAAATCTTCCTTCCTTGAAGCCAGGGACACAATGGCCATGGCACAAACAGGACGTAGAAAGGATCCTTTCATAGCAAAGCATGGCAGGCCAATTGATCCATCTGTCTCTCGGTGGGATCTCTTAAAGATCCCATAGTAGCAGACGGCATGATGGTATTAGACAAGCCTGCTACTGGGGAATCCACCTCAGGTGGGTAAGACCAAAGCTTAATCATGTCTGCCGGAAAGGGATACCTAGAGTCTAGTATCCTAGGAACAGGCGGTAGTTTGTTAGGATTTTCCCATTCCTTTAACACCATTTTTAGAAAAGTGCAGCTGCTCCGGGAACACCTGCCTTTGCCTTACTGGCTTAAACAGACCATCCTTCCCTCTTTTTTCCACCTCAGCAGGGGTGATATTATTATTATTGTTCATTTATATATTTATATGACTTAATAAATGTAATTTTTTAATTTACTCAAGAAAAATCTTTTGGTGTGCGGCAGAGCGCTAGGTGTCATTGGGCTAATCTAGGGCCCGTTTGTGTGGTATACATTTATATAGCGCCATCATCTTCCGTAGCACTTACAAAGTAGTAATTACAGACAGGGTAGAACATACAGTACATACACCATTTCAAACGCAGTTTTACAGATTTGACAGTGGATATTCTGAGTACAAGATACAATAGGGGAGAGAGTGATAAGCAAAGTTTCAAAAACCGAAGAGAGCAGACACTCTGTTTCGCCTGCGAGGAGGGGGTCCTCATCAGAAGAGAAAAAATCGAGTTACTATCTTCCTCACCAGAGCGTAACTCGCCTTCTGAGAGCTGCTCATCTATATACTCTTCTTCCTCCCACTCTCCAAAAGAGGCAAATAAATCTCTTTCCTCCGCAACAGGTTCCAATGCCTCCTCTTATAGGTGGCCTTCTTTGGAATAACCGAGGATAACTGTCTCTCCAGGTTATCCAACCTGTGCACCACATCTGACTGCGCCTCGCTGCCTTCCCCCTCTCCAGGGGAAGGAAGGGATGGGTGAGCCGTTGCGCTTACACCAGCAATAACTGGACTAAAGACCTGAGCCGCAGCTCTACTATGGTCCAACCAATTCTCATGGCGCAAGCAGAACAAACCGTGCTGAAACTTCCCAGGGGATCCCGCTCAAATGGGATGCCCAAATCACTATCCCCTGATGCCTCCCTTATGGTGTTTTTTTTTTTAAATTTGGCAATCAGACCTAAAAGGCCCTAAGCCTAAAACCAATCCCAAAAAGGGACCAGGAGGAACCACAACCCTTTTCTATCCTTCTTCCAAATTCGAAAAATTAAAACAGGAGAAAAAAGAGCATTAATAATGTCCCTCTTTTTTTTTTTTTTTTTTTATATGATAAAAAGATAAAACTGACAATCATAATATAAACTTAACTGAAACATGAAATTGATAATGCAATTAATCAAAAAAATTGATATAAAAATTGATAATGGCGATGTCCACTCACCACCACCGCTCTTCTCTTTACCGTTATACAAAATAAATGATTAAACACATAATATATATATATATATATATATATATATATATATATATATATATATATTATAGCTTAGTGCAAACAACGGCAAAATCAGCTTGCCCTGAGGCAGCAACAGGAATAAACCAGCGGAACCCCCGAAAGCCACCTAATCACAAGGCATTTCTAGGGCAGCACCCTGGAAACCGGCCACTGCCACAATCGCACTGCTATCTGGCTGCTATATATATATATATATATATATATATATATATATATATATATATATATATATATTACATACATACACACACACACACACACCTAGCAATATGCGATTCCCTCGCCCGGGGAGAGGACAACTGAATACACGGCCTTGTGGCTCCGGGTTAAACTCTGCCCCCTGCGTGACGTCAGCCACGTCCCTTAAGGGCATGCATAAAATTTTTTCTTTTTCTTATTTATTTATTTTTTTTAAGAAAAAAACCTACCTAACTGGAAGAAGGAAGGGTTGGGTAAAAAATAAAAAAATACCATTTTGTGAGTACTCACCTGTAAAATGGATATTGTCAGTGTGTCACACACCCTGCTTCCCCTTTAATTCTGACAATAGGGTTATCCTCCAGCAGGAGGCGACGTTGCAGAGAGAAGTCTTGAAAAACGAGCCCCTTCCGGTCTATATATACCTGGGACCTCCCACTTAACACCCAGTGAGTTCAAACAGCAGTAAGACAAGGTACCAGGAAATCCAACGGTAACCTCAAAATAAAATAAAAGGAAAGCTTCACCATATAGAGGATCCAGGATACCAAAAAAGGGCGGGTGAAGCGGGGTGTGTGACACACTGACAATATCCATTTTACAGGTGAGTACTCACAAAATGGTATTATTCTCAGTGTGTCACACACCCCGCTTCCCCTTTAATTCTGACGATAGGGACATCCAAAAGCAGTGTCCACAAGGGGTGGGTATCCGACAGTAAAATGAAGCATAACTTAAACGACTGCAGTCTGCAGAACCTTGCGGCCAAACACAGCATCCGCTGAGGCCCGCACATCAACCTTGTAAAACTTAGAAAAAGTATGAACAGAAGACCAAGTAGCAGCCTTACAAACTTGTTCAACAGAAGCTTGGTGCTGAAAAGCCTAAGACGCTCCAACTGCACGAGTAGAATGAGCAGTGATACGAAAAGGGGGAACCTTCCCCTTGGCCGAATAGGCCCCAACAACTGCCTGACGAATCCATTTGCTAATGGAAGACTTAACCGGAGCCAACCCCTTCCTAGGCCCACAGGGCACAACAAAAAAGGCATCGGTCTTACGAAAAGGAGAAGTAGTAAGCAAATAGTACTTAACACAGCGTACCACATCCAAACAATGCAAAACCCTCTCCTTGTCATTCTTAGGCTTAGGACACAAGGAGGGAAGAACAATATCCTGATTCAAATGAAAAGCAGAAACAACCTTAGGAAGAAAGTCCGGTTTGAAACGAAAAACCACCTTGTCCTGATGCCTCTCAAAGTAGGGCGCCTGAATCGACAAGGCTGCCAACTCCGAGACACGCCGAACCGCCGAAGTGATAGCCACCAAGAAGGCAATCTTTTGAGTCAAGGTAGAAAGAGCAATATCCTGCAGGGGCTCAAAGGGAGGAGCCTGAAGAGCAGAAAGAACCAAATTCAAGTCCCAAACCGGGAGCAATGGCTTCCTGGGAGGCCGCACATGCGTAACCCCCTGGAAAAAGGTTTTGACTAAAGGATGAAGCGCAAAAGGCTTCTGAAAAAAGATAGACAAGGCAGAAACCTGCCCTTTCAAAGTACTCAGCTGGAGACCAGAGTCCAGCCCTGATTGCAGAAAATCCAAAATCCTGGAAACCAAAAAGACCCTACAAGGCAAAGATCTAACCTCACACCAAGCGATATAGGCTCTCCAAGTCCTATAGTAGATGGTAGAAGAAGACCTCTTCCGGGCACAGATCAGAGTCTTAACAACCGAGTCAGAAAGACTCTCCTCCTTCAAGATGAAGGTTTAAGCAGCCAAGCCGTCAAACCCAGCGTTGGTAAATTGGGGTAACACAGCCGACCCTGAGTGAGCAGATCGGGCCGAAGAGGCAGAACGACCTGATCCACCGCCAGCCGAATGTTGTCTGCGAACCATACTCGCCTTGGCCACCTTGGAGCCACGAAAATGGCAGACACCTTTTCCAGAGCCAGCTTCCGTACCACCTTGCCTAGCATGGGTATCGGAGGAAAAAGGTACAGAAACCCCAGTTCCCCCAGCTCAGAGACATGGCGTCCACTGCCAGAGCCAGAGGATCCTGAGAAAGCGACACGAAGGTCGGAAGCCTGCAATTGTGACGAGAGGCAAACAGGTCCACCTCCGGTGTCCCCCACTGGAGACACAGAGACCGAAAAACTTGAGGATGGAGAGACCATTCCCCCAGACGGGAAGAGCACCTGCTCAACAGATCCACTTCCCTGTTTTCCACACCCGGAATGTAAACTGCCGAGAGACAAGGAACATGGGCCTCCGCCCAGGTCAGGATTAGGTACACCTCTCTGAGGGCACTCAGACTGCGAGTCCCTCCCTGATGATTGATGTAAGCAACCGCTGTCCGATTGTCCGAGCGAACCTGAACCGGAAGGCCCAGAACATGCTGAGTCAAATGGAAAAGAACCAGACGGATAGCTCTCAGTTCCAGAACATTGATGGGCAAGTGGGCTTCTCGAGGCCCCCACTGCCCCCGAAACTGAAGATCCTTCCAGAATCCCCCCCATCCCGAAAGACTGGCGTCCGTGGTGACGATTTCCCAAAGAGGAGTCAGAAAAGACCTGCCCCTCAAGAGATTGGTCGAGACCAACCACCATTGAAGGGACTGCCGGACCCGGGAGGACAACTGGAAGGGCCGATCCAATGACCGTGGTCGCCGGTCCCAAGACGCCAGCAGATGAAGCTGAAGCGTCCTTGTGTGAAATTGAGCAAAAGGAACTGCCTCGAAAGAGGCAACCATCAACCCTACCAGTCTCATCCCCAGACGGATGGACGGTCGCGGATTGGAAAGAAGGAACCGAGCCAATTCCTGAATCAGAAAAATCTTGGACTGGGGCAGAAACACCCTGTGTTGACAAGAATCCAACCGCATTCCCAGAAAGGACACCACCCTGGCCAGGGCGAGGGAGGACTTGGGATAGTTGATCACCCAACCGAAGCTTTCCAGCGTGGAGACCACCGTCCTGGTGTCTGTCTCCGATTGATTGAGAGAAGGAGCCATGATGAGAAGATCATCCAGATAAGGTACGATGCGAATTCCTTGAGTTCTGAGAATGGCCATCACCCCTGCCAGCACCTTGGTGATCACTCTTGGAGCCGAGGTAAGGCCAAACGGAAGTGCCACGAATTGAAAATGCCGATCCTTCATCACGAACCGAAGAAAACGTTGATGAGCCTGGCAGATGGGAACATGAAGGTAAGCATCCTTGATGTCTATGGATGTCATGAAGTCCCCCTGCCGAAGAGAACTGATGGCCGATCGCAGAGTTTCCATGCGAAACTTCCGTGTACGGATGAACCTGTTCAGGAACTTCAGATCCAGAACGGGGCGAACCGACCCGTCTTTCTTGGGGACTGTGAAAAGATTGGAGTAATACCCGAGGCCCACTTCCAAGTGCGGCACCAGCCGGATGACCGCCATTTCCAGAAGATTCTTCACCGACGCCAGGAGCCCCTGCGCGGCCAAAGGATCGGTGGGCACCCGAGACCGGAAAAACCGTGAAGGAGGGCGAGACTCGAACTCCAGCTTGTAACCGGACGACACCACCTCCCGGATCCATCTGTCCGGAACCTCCTGGTCCCAAACCTGGGAGAAGTGTCACAATCGTCCCCCCCCCCCCACCCGCACGGGTGAGGGCACCCCTTCATTGCTGAGCGGGCTTGCCAGCAGGCTTGGGCTTGGCGCCCCAGGACTGACCGGGACGGCCACGGCCCCTCCCCCGGGACCAACCTGCACCCCTGGTAGCGGGAAAGGAGGCCCCTCTGCCCGCTCTGGCTCCCCGAAAGGAGGGACTAAAAGAAGCCAAACAGGCGCAAACCCACAAAAGGAAGAGCTGTAAGCGACTTCTTAGAGCTAAAGTCTGCCGTCCACTGACGTAGCCACACCGACCGACGAATAGCAACCAGCAGGGCCGTGGTCTTGCTACACATCGCAAGTGCATCGTCCTGGGCGGTCATGACAAAGGAAATAAACGACTCACACTGCTTGAGAGAAAAGAACTCATCACAAGTGGGATCAAGATCTGCGTACAAATCTCTAACAATGGACCTGACAGCCATCAAAAGAAGTGCCGAAGCAAAAACCGGCCGCAGTGCCGATCCAGCACTGATAAACCATGGCGAGCCAATTGATCAATCCGACGATCCTCACCATCCTTAATGGTAGTAGTGTCAGGGGAGTGCAACACAGCCGTGTTAGACAGCCCCAACACGGGGGCATCGACGTCGGGGGGGGAACCGACCAAAGCTTCACCAAATCCTCCGGAAAGGGATAACGCTTACCCCAACTAGGAGGAACTCCAACAAGGTGCGTAGGTTGTTCCCATTCCTTAAGGACAACCCTCACAAAGTATTGTTGTCTGGGGAACACCAAACGCGGCTTGGGCACATCAAACAACTCACCCTTGGGCGGGGGGGGGGGGGGGCGCATCATGTGGATCCAAAGCCAAAATCTCAAAACATTTGAGCCAAAATGGAAGGAGTGTCAAGGAACACCCCCGCAGCCTGATCGCCAGCGGTACCAAACAATTGCTGGTCTGCAGGCTCGTCCGACTCTAGGAGCTCCCCCTCCTCAGCCAGGGGACAATCGGACCAATCCAACACTTCCAACACCTCATCCTCCGGAACAGGCGATGCCGAAGAGAGGTGCTTCCGCTTAGCCGTAGCCTTCTGAGCCACCGCGGCGGAGAACATTTTCTCGAGGCTGGCCAACCGTGCACACACCTCGGACTGCGAATCCCCACCTTTGACAACGTCACACGGGGTCCGGAATAGGTGGGGGGGTGTAGGAGATGACGGAGGTTGCGAGGAGCCAGAAGCCGGAGTGCCGGACTGGCGCACAATATTCCGCTGTGCACATGGAATACATATTATGACATCATCGCCTGGGAGCGGAGCCCCACAACCCCCACACAGCCTGGATAGGCCCGAAGAGCCGTTTCCGGTAATATCGGAAGCCTCCATATGGTGAATTTATGGCATTCGCAATAACCCAGGGATTTACGCATTAAGCAACCCGGGATGCCCCTTTTATAATTAAAGTCCCGGGAGTGGGAGGATTTTTAAACAATAAGACTAGCCAGGTATATCAGACCGGGAGACCCACCGCAGCACGGGAATCCGCGGATCTGTAAGAAAGAGACCACAATCAGCCTCCAGAAAGTACAAAAGGCATGCAGCAAGAGTATAAAGACACACAGACACACAAACAGTCACTAAAGGTATACTGGCAATCACAAACATATAAGTGAAAAAAAAAAAAAATATATATATATATATATATATATATCAATATGCAGCCCTCTATACTCCCAACGGGCTCGAAAGTGCACCAGCACAGTAACAAATCAGTGCAACCAATCGTAGAGGAATTACTTCCAAATTGCCCATAACATCATAGGGATAAAATACTTTATATGTTTGAAAACATGTCCCCACCTGATAACTGACATCCGCGCAGCACAGAAAATAAAAGTAAAAGGAAAACTTGCCAGACAGAGCTCAGCAGACCCCAGACCGCAGGCGAACAACTACCGGAGCGAGGAAGACGAAGGGCGGGCCAGCAAAGCGTGCGAAGCGCTCCAGCCCCGCCCCCCGCTCACGCCAGCACAGCGCGGGCCACGAAGGAACGCGGCCCCGCCCCCTAGAGACGAGCACCGCGGCCGCACATACGAGCGAGGCGGGTGCCAGAAGCAGGAACCCCGCCCGCGCAGCACAGCCGCACAAAATACACACAGAGCCCCCACAGCCCAAGGACATATTCCCAGACCGCAGCGCCGACCTATTAAGCTGCCTACAAACAACACACACATCATCTGGCCAGAATAAACATCATTATTAAAGACACCCCACAACGCCCCCACACTAAGGGAGAAGAGACCAAGCGGGAGAAGGCAGACAAAAAAAGGGGGACCGGGACGGGGCATCCCAAATCCGGATCACCAGCTGGATAACCGCGTTGCCCCACGCGTGGGGACGAGCGGAGGAGATAAGCTCCTAGGCACCATGAGGTGCCGTCTACCATTGCCCAGCCAGCAGCCTAGGCTGGGAGGCTTCCAATATCAACTAAGTGAACAAAACAAGTAGCTGGGCAGAAATAGACCATGGGGGGATGCCGGGGTTTGACCCCGGCTACCTGCAAGCAGGAGACTTCTTTCTTCTATCTTGTCGCATCTTGCAGAGAGAAAGCACTGGGTGTTAAGTGGGAGGTCCCAGGTATATATAGGCCGGAAGGGGCTCGTTTTTCAAGACTTATCTCTGCAACGTCGCCTCCTGCTGGAGGATAACCCTATCGTCAGAATTAAAGGGGAAGCGGGGTGCGTGACACACTGAGAATACATTCCTCAGCAGGTACACCAGAGAAAAACCTGCGGCTGACTTGCTTTTCAAAAAAGCCTGCAGCCCAGAGCATATACACTCTGTAAGCGCCCCAAGACCCCGGCGCTTCCACCTTACCTTCACGGACCCCAAAACAGCCAACGCTGTGGAGGCATACACTTGGGTCTTGAGGGATCCGTGGGAATAAGGCTACGCAGAGAGCCGACAGGGTTCAGTCCCCCGCTTGCTGCCAATCCTTGAGAGCTAGTTTCTTGAACAACCTTCACAGTCATCTTGCCACTGCAAGAAAGAAAAACTGATCTTGGTGAGGAGGCAGCTGCTACTTATGGGCAGGGAGGGGCCGCACCTGTTTTCTTTCTTGCAGTCACGTCAGCAAGGAGGCAATCCCAAGCGTAAGGAGTGCCTGGTATAGATTGGAAGAAAAATATGTGAAATAAATAGTCGAGAGAGCTCAGGAGCCGACGGGAGTTTAGGTAAAGGAATGAAATGTGCCATCTTACTAAAACGGTCGACGACCACCCAAACAACAGTGTTCCCATGTGAATGTGGCAAATCAACTATGAAGTCCATAGAGATACGAGTCCACGGTTCTTTAGGAATCTCAAATGGAACCAAACACCCACTAGGGGCCTTGTGTACTCCTTTACTTCGCGCACACACAGAACATGCATAGATAAAGGTAGATATATCGGGCTGCATAGTAGGCCACCATACATGGCGTCGGGCTAGGGTAAACGCATTGCCATTTCCCAGGTGACCGGCAGTTTTTGCATCATGGGTACGCAGGTGCGGCGGAACAAACTGACACCCCAAAGGTACATCTACAGGAGATTTGTTCTGGAATGGCACCAAAGTATTAGATTGATCAGGAAGTAATGCCCCCACCACGCAACCTAGAGGCAAAATTGGTTCACCCATATCACTCCTATCTTTACATTCCCTGAACATGCGTGACAGGGCGTCTGCCTTAGTATTTTTAGCTCACACCTTAAATGTGATTAAGAAGTTGAACCGCGAAAAAATACAATTCTGTGATTACTCACCTGTAGAATTGGTATTATGAGTATACAGTACGTCCTGCTCCAAATATAATACTTACACTTGGGATATACTCCGCCAGATGGCGCTGGACTGCAGAGACATCAAAAATAGGCTCCTCCCGGCCCCTCAAATACCCATGGACCTCCCACAAATCCCCAGCATTGAAAAGCAGTTAATGAGAAGCTGGGAGAATTAAACAATCCAAACTATCAACTAACAATGATAACAATCACCAAACAGGGGATCCAAGAAAATGCAAACCAAGGGTGGGTTGGAGCAGGACGTACTGTATACTCATAATACCAAATCTACAGGTGAGTAATCACAGAAATGTATTATTCTTAGTATACAGTACGTCCTGCTCCAAATCTAATACTTACACTTGGGACATCCAATAGCAGTGTCCATAAAGTAGGGTGGGATCCCCAATAAAAATCAGTAGCAGACAGTTTAAACCACTGAAGCCTGCAGAACCTTTCGGTCAAAAGCAGCATCAGCTGAGGCCCTAACATCAACCTTGTAAAACTTTGAAAAGGTATGAACAGAAGACCAAGTAGCGGCCTAAACTTGTTCAACAGAAGCCTGGTGCTGAAAAGCCCAAGAGGCACCAATAGCATGAGTGGAATGAGCAGTAAGGAGGAAGGGAGGATTCTTCCCCTTAGCAGAGTAGGCCTGAACCACAGCCTGACGAATCCACTTGCTGATAGTAGACTTGGCAGGAGCCAAACCCTTCCTAGGACCAGAAGGGACCACAAAAAGAGCATCAGTTTTCCTGAAAGGTGCAGTAGCCACCAGATAGTACTTCAGACACCTAACCACATCCAAAGAGTGCAAAACCCTGTCCTTAGCATTGCTAGGATTAGAGCACAAAGAAGGAAGAACAATATCCTAATTCAAATGAAAGGCAGACACTACCTTAGGCAGAAAGTCAGGTTTGAAACGAAACACCACCTTGTCCTGGTGTCTCTCATAGTAGGGGGGCTGAATGGAAAGCGCCGCCAACTCAGACACATGCCTGACAGAAGTGATAGCCACCAGAAATACAACCTTAAGCGTAAGAATGGCCAAGGCAGCATCCTGCACAGGTTCAAAGGGAGCACCCTGCAAGGCTGACAGAACCAAGTTCAGATCCCAAACAGGCACCACAGGCTTACGTGGGGGGCGCACATGAGTGACCCCCTGGAAAAAAAAGTCCTGATCAGAGGGTGCTGAGCAAAGGACTTCTGGAAGAAAATAGCCAGGGCAGAAACCTGACCCTTCAGAGTACTGAGTTGGAGCCCCATCTCCAACCCATGCTGCAGGAACTCCAGAATCCTGGGAATAGAGAACACACAACAGGGAAGAGACTTAGACTCACACCAGTCAATGTAGGCACGCCAAACCCTGTAATAAATGGAAGAGGAAGACTTCTTCCTAGCTTAAATCAAAGTATCCACAACCGAGGAAGACAACCCTTCTCCATCAAGATGGAGGGTTTCAGCAGCCAAGCAGTCAAAGCCAGAGTTTGTAAATTGGGATGGCGTAGTGAGCTCTGAGTGAGCAGATCTGGCACCAAGGGCAGAGCGTACTGATCTACTGCCAGCTGTACCACGTCTGCGAACCACACTCTTCTTGGCCACCAGAATTGCTGGCACCCCTTCCAGAGCAATCTTGTGCAGAACCCTGCCCAGCAGGGGGATTGGAGGGAAGACATACAGGAACCGAAAGTCCTGCCATGACATTGCTAGTGCATCCGAGGTCAAGGCCAGAGGATCCTGGGACAGAGAGACAAAAGCTGGGAGCTTGTGATTGTGGCGGGACACAAACAGATCCACATCTGGTTGGCCCCAACGGTGACACAGAGATTGAAACACCCTGCTGCATAGGGACCATTCTCCCTGGCGAGAGGTCCCCCTGCTCAGAGGGTCCACCAGGCGATTTTCCACCCCCGGGATGTACACAGGTGAAATGCAGGGGACATTGGCCTCCGCCCAAGTCAGGATCAGAGACGCTTCCTGGAGGGCCCCCTTGCTCCGGGTCCCTCCCTGATGATTGATGTAGGCAACTGCCGTCTGGTCGTCCGAGCGCACCTGAACAGGCAGGCCCCGAAGGTGAGTAGTCAAGTGAGCCAGAACTAGCCTGATCGCCCGCAGTTCCAAGACATTGATAGGTGTGTGGGCCTCCTGAGGGCCCAACCTCCCCTGGAACCGCAGGGACAAGCTAGGAGGGACTGAGCCTGTGCAATCAGACTGTCCACCTTCTGTTGAGGAAGGAAGATCCTTGCCTTAACTGTATCCAGATTCGTTCCTAGGAATGGAGTTACCAAGGAAGGGGACAGTGAGGACTTGGGGTGGTTGATCACCAATCCAAATGACTCCAGAGTGGACACCACCAGCTGAGTATCCAACTCTGGGGAGAAAGTGGAGCTAAATGGCTGAAGGCTATAAATGCTAATCAGTCATAGAACACCAGTCTGCAGGCGCGCTGTGTTAGAGCAACAGTGTATTCAGAATGAGAGGACAGATACTCTTACTGTTTGTAACCTTTTTGTTTTCAATGTTTTGCTCTCTATGTTCTTTGCTGTGATAAAGCGCTATGTCTGCGCTGAGACAGCTGCATTCAATGACACAATAAAGTATCCAAAGTATGCACAAACTTAGCAGGTAGTAAATAATCAAAAAAACTTACCCACCAGGCCCGGCAGGTTTTACCTAACCAGGGCCCCCTTCTTATAATGTCTGTTAATTGATTTCTGCTGAATTCAGACTTCAGAGGAACTTCTTCATGGCAAAATCTTTAATACATATACTGACAAACAAACTGTGACAGGTGTACATAAAATGGCTTCTTGGGTGTTATAGTCCCTTTAAGAGCGCTGCTTGATTCCGTAATACAGCCGATTGCTGCTAGGGTAAGAGTCCTTATAGTCCAATAAAGTTCTCAGGGTAGTGTCCACTGAGCTAGTTCAAACTGCTAAATCCGCAGACATACAAACAGAAAGCGGCTCCTAATAGTACAGAGGTCCTACACGTGTTTCAAGTTTACTCTTCTTCAGGGTCCTCAGTGCACAAAAGAGTGCTGGGGGTTTATATAAGCCCCATTCGCTTGGGCTGATGGGATTTGTAGTATCCATGTGTAGTTTACTTGGCCCCATTCACTAGGGCTGATAGGATTTGTAGTATCCATGTGTAGTTTACTTGGCCGTGAGAGGCAGCTTAGTTCCCCTACACCACCGCTGCTAAGGCTTCTGGGTTATGTGGTCTATTCCAGTAGTTTTAAGCATATACAGCAGCGGATTTTGAAATGTCATCCTGTAAACATATTTCTGATCTTGTAAGTCTTTCACTGGATTGTGCTAGCAATCCTGCAAAAGACATATAACAAAGGCAGCAGTATCTATATTGTTACAATGTATGTTTTAAGTGCATGAGTGGATACATTTTGTATTACTGCCTGTATGTTATAATGTTGTCTACATACACAAATAGGAATCTGTTTTGACCTTATATTCATGCTAGAAGATGGACTATTATGTTAAAAGTGAAACTTATTGTGCACACTTTAGTTAGTAAAGATGTATATATAAATTGATTCTTAATATAAAAGTGTATATTTTAATTAATAAATATTAATTAATAAAAGTATGTTAAAAGTCTAATAAACAGGATAGGCTGGATGCATTTAGAAATGTCTGGACGATCTGGCAAGTGTTTAGGGACTCAGATGAATACAAAAGGGAATTCCCCTCTTGAGCGGTTACTCGGCCGAGTCACCTGGTGTGGTGGAGGAGCTGACCGGGAGCTGGGCATAGTCAGGGGCCCGGGAGCATTTGGTCGTTGGAAGGTTAAGACTGGAGGGTTGACTCCGTCTCTGCCTACCCTCCCCTTCCCTCCCCCTCACCAATATACCTTCTCTTCCCCCCCTCCCCCCCCCTTTCCTTGCCGGCATGGCTCCCACAACTCCTACCACTGCTCTCCCCCTCCCTCCCCTTCCTTCACTTCCCATACCTCCTGATCTGACCCTCCTGGTCTATTCGGTTCTCTCCTCTCCTCTTCTAGTTCTCATAGTTTTTTCTTGTCTTGTTGAGTTGTCGGTGTTGTTGGCGTCACCTGTCCTGCTGTAGGGGGTGGGGGGTTGGAGACCCCTAGGGGTCTGGTCAGTTCTGTCTAACTCAGGGATCCTGCTCTTAACACATGGACAGCGGTACTGAGGATGGAAGCAGAGAAGTGCACCCCTCCCCTAACGCTAGGCTAACGACTTCCTAACGTATAAATTGGAGTGGTCGGCTAGAACATTGGCAACTGGTCTTAGAAACTATTCCCTCGAGTACATTTCTGAGTAATGTATATTATGAGCGAATCTGAATTTTATTTCTGTAACTGACTGTCCTTCGCTGAGATGACTTGTGACAACGGTCCCCTTCACATTGTTTGTACTGCAAATAAAATGGACCCTCCTTCCCCCCCCCCATCCCACCTCCCCCTCTCTCATCCCTCCCCCCCCCCTCCCACCTCCCCCTCTCTCATCCCTCCCCCCCCCCCTCCCACCTCCCCCTCTCTCATCCCTCCCCCCCCCCCTCCCACCTCCCCCTCTCTCATCCCTCCCCCCCCACCTCCCCCCCCCCTTTTCCTTCCTTCCCCCCCCTCCCACCTCCCCCTCTCTCATCCCACCCCCCCCACCTCCCCCCATCCCACCTCCCCCTCTCTCATCCCTCCCCCCCCCCTCCCACCTCCCCCTCTCTCATCCCTCCCCCCCCCCTCCCACCTCCCCCTCTCTCATCCCTCCCCCCCCCCTCCCACCTCCCCCTCTCTCATCCCTCCCCCCCCCTCCCACCTCCCCCTCTCTCATCCCTCCCCCCCCCTCCCACCTCCCCCTCTCTCATCCCTCCCCCCCCACCTCCCCCCCCCTTTTCCTTCCTTCCCCCCCCCTCCCACCTCCCCCTCTCTCATCCCACCCCCCCCACCTCCCCCCCCCCTTTTCCTTCCTTCCCCCCCCCCCTCTTCCCCCCCCACCCCCCCCCCTCCTTTTTTGATTTATGTTACAAATGTGATCTGTATATGTTGATATCTGCACTCTCCTTGTTACATGATTACAGATTGCTAATTGTTATTGTCAAAATTGTCAAAATTTTCTTTTCTCAATAAACATAAGTATGGAGAAAAAAAAAAAAAGTCTAATAGTGTAAAAAGACATTTATATAAAAAATATGCTTAAAAATATTTTTCTCTCATAAAAAATATAAAAATTGTTTCTGATATGGAGGAAAAAAGGAAATACAAAAAAAAGTTTTTAAAAGTGTAAAAAAATGTTTTAATCATCAACCAAAAAACAATACAGATCTAACTCTATGTTTAATCCCTTTGGTGTGTGGCAATCAAGCTCAAAGATCCATGTAGTCTCTTTTTTGGACAATTCCCTTTGTAGGTCCGCACCTCGCCAGCTTATCATAATTTTTTCAAGGATCCAGAATTGCAACCCTTCAGGGTTTCCATTATGTTCCGAAGAAAAATGAGAGGACACACTATGAGACTATAATCGTTTCTTTATGTTCCTAATGTGCTCACCTAACCTCACTTTGAAGGCGCTTTTTGTACGCCCTACATATAAGAGACCACAAGGGCACTGTAAACAATATATTATTTCCGAGGAATTGCATGATGTATGATCCTTGAGTTTGTAGGTTCTTTTAGTTGCTGGATTTACAAATTCTACTCGGTTCCTAGGGAAGGATTTATTCTTACAGGTTAACTTACAGCCTATACAGTCTCTGCACCTTGTAAAACCTACCGGTAGTAACGGATGTTCTCTTTTTCCCGGGGTATTAATAAAACTGGCCGTTAAGTATTGTGATAGGGCTCGAGGTTTCCTGTAGATACATTTGGGTTGGTTTCCTACTTTTTTTTTTTTATTGTTGGGTCACTCTCCAGAATTTTCCAATGTTTTTAAAAAAAATGTTCTATCATTTTGTGATTTTCACTATATTTGGTGATAAAAGGGACCTTTTCTGTCGTCTATTACAATGGTTTGTTGTCTCTTGTTCCACTTCTTCTATTGTTTTCTGGATGGCATTTCCCTCGTAGCCTTTTCTTGGAACCTTGCTTTAATAAGTGCGGCTTTTTCATAATAAACAGACTTATCCGTGCAGTTGCGCTTAATCTTTTTTTATTGGCCTTTAGGTATGTTTTTTATCCACACCCGATGGTGACAACTGTCCATAGGGATGTATCCATTCCTGTCTGATTCTTTAAAAAAAAGTCTTTGTTTTTACTATTCCTTCTTCTTTGTATACTGTTATGTCAAAAAAATGCATCTCTGTATCACTTATCTCAGGTGTGAAGGATAGATTCCAATCATTCGTATTTATAGTAGTTAAAAATTGTTCTAAAACATCTCTTGTTCCTTCCCAGATTATAAAGCATAAATATACCGCCTGTAAAAGACCATCTCCTTTGGCATAATTAAATCAAGTGCTAAACTTTCCCAGAAAGCCATAAAAAGATTAGCCAGGCTTGGGGCAAACTTGCCCCCCATTGCTACGCCCGTCTACTGTAAATAGAACCGTCCTTCAAACCAAAAATAGTTGTGTGTAAGAGCGAAAGAGAGGCATTCAATTAAAAATTCAATTTGTGTGGACCCTAAGTCACTCCACTTTTCCATAAAGAATCTGATCGCATCTATTCCCTTCTCATGCAGGATTATGGTATATAAAGAAACATCCACCGTGGCCATAATCGCATCTGGATTTTTGAAGTGGTTATCAATTTCCTTTAAGAAACTTCCGGAGTCCTTCAAATATGAAGCTGTTTTTACTACTAAAGGTTGAAGAAAAATGTCAATATATTCATCTAACCGACTAGTAACTGAACCAATACCGCTTACTATCGGTCGTCCTGAGGGATTAGTTTTACTCTTGTGTAACTTAGGTAAATAGTATATTGTAGGTATCCTTAGTGCTTTCAAATTCAAATAGTTGTATTCTTTTTTATTTAATGTGCCCATCTGTTTCCCTTTATCTAAGAGTTTGATAATACTCATTAGTAGGACCCGATGGTAGTATTTGATATGTCGTGTCATCCTCCAAGAGCCTGTTTGCCTCCTTTATATAATGATTTTTATTTAGGATAACTAGACCGTCCCCCTTATCAGCTGGTTTTATCACCAATTCCTTCTTTTCAGTGATGGATTTTAATATCTCTCTTTCTTCTTTTTGTTTCCTCTTGGTTGCTGGCTTCAATTTTGGTTCCAGTTTTCTCAAGTCTCCCACTACCAACTGTTTAAATATATTTATTGCCCCATTATTCGTCCGGGGATTGAAGGTAGACTTATTTTTCAACTTACTATGTTTGATATCTTTACTTGATGTCTCTTCTTGAGCCTGGCAGTCCCCCAGACCGTTGTTCATCAGGTTTTTTGTTTTATCCGCAAAAAACTTTTTTCAGCTTTCTAGTGAACTTAAGGACGTCAATAAAGGTCCCAAACTTATCTATATTAGTGGCCGGGGCATATTTAATCCCTTTGTTGAGCAACTGGGTTTCGTTATCGGAAAAGGTAGTCTCAGTGAGATTGAATATTCCACTAGCTTCTGTTTTTTGTGCTAATCGTAGGCTTTCTTCTTCTTGCTTATATCCGATACCCTCCTCGTCGTCCTCTCTCTTTTTTTTCTTTTTGTGGTGGTACTTGGGGTCTGCTCTAAAAAATGCTCCCGTTGACTAGTTTTGGCTTAATTGGCCTTTGTTTCCCTCTCTTTTCTCTAAAGGTACTTCCTTGTAATCCTTCATGGTTTGCTTTGGGTATTCAATTGTTTCAGATCTAGCCTCAGATGGTTGTGGATTTGTCCAATCTTTCTGCCTGTGAACTCTTAAGGGAGATCTTCTTTCAGTGGATTGCCTATATCTCCAAACTCCCCTTCTATGATGGTCATATGGTGATTGGTAATACGGGAACTTAGTGTTTCTCTCCTCAGATCTAACTAGGGATCTTCTTCTGAGGCGGTACGGAGTGTGCCTTTGAGGAGGGCGTACCTGCCTCAGGTTTGGGGATCTACTTCTATATCTAGCCCCATGCGGTCGTTCCCGCATATTTATATCATCCCTTTGGTTGTGCTTAAAATGATAATCATGATTCCAATTTTGATTCCTATCTACATGATATTGCTTTTATTATGATTGGGTAATGTGGTTTTATTATAAAAAACATCTTTGGTAGTATCCTTCCTGCTTGTAATTTCTTGTGAATTCCCTAGTTTATTTTGCCATTTATATATTCTATTATTCTTATAATCCTCCAAGTCTTGGCTTATTTTCTTCTGCTTTTTAATTTTCTGTTCTTTTTCAAACTTGATTAACTTGTCTTTAATACTCATTATGTGTTCCTGATATTCAGTTTGCTCCTTACGTGGTGCTAAATTGGATTGCAGATCCTCAATCATTGACACCACTTTTTCAAGTTTCTGTTTTTTCTTCTTAATAATTAATCTCATCAAGATTATACTACTTTGATTAAAACATTCATACCATTCTTCTATATCATTTATTTCACCTTCTAAGTCTTTTTCTGGTGCCACTTCCCAGTGCAGGCTTCTGGGGATAATCCCCTTTGATACGTATAGCTCTAAAGTGCTTATGTGCCATCTTAAGGCCATTTCCTTATGTAATACATTTTCTACTGATATAAAGAGGCCATTAAAGCGTTAGTTTATTTCTTCCATATCATTTTCTTCTTCAAACGTTAAATCAGGTTTATTGAATTCTCCTCTTAACTGGGAGATATCAAACATTTCTGCTGCCAAAACTAATAGCCGTTAGTAGTATAAAGGTGTGTGAGTTTTTTAGTTAGCGCTATAGAAATGTAATGTTTAGCTGCAGCCTGACAGGATGGCTAGTCCGTGTTGATCACACAAAGGGGAGAAAGTGGAGCTAAATGGCTGAAGGCAATAATTGCTAATCAATCATAGAACACCAGTCTGCAGGCGCGCTGTGTTAAAGCAACAGTGTATTCAAAGTGAGAGGACAGATAGTATCCAACTCTGCCTGATGTAGAGACTGGGAAGTGATGAGAATTTCGTCCAGATAGGGAAGCACGCGGACGCCCTGACATCTGAGCAGAGACATCACGCCAGCCAGCACCTTGGTGAACACCCTGGGAGCTGAAGTGAGGCCGAAGGTCAAGGCCACAAACTGGTAGTGTTGATCCATCAGAGCGAACCTGAGGAACCTTTGATGACCTGGGAACACAGGAATATGAAGATAAGCATCTTTGATGTCCACAGAAGTCATGAAATCCCCTTGGCGCAGGGAACTGATGGCAGAGCGCAGAGTTTCCATGCGAAAGCGCCTGCCCCTGATAAACTTGTTGAGGATCTTCAAGTCCAGGATGGGCCTGACAGAACCATCATTTTTGGGTACTGTGAATAGGTTGGAATAAAAGCCCTTGCCTTTTTCTCTTAAGGGGACCTGGCAGATGACCCCCAGCTCCAGGAGGCCTTGCACTGCTTGCACTAGCTCCTGAGCTGACACAGGGTCCTGAGGAATCCGGGATCTGATGAATCTTGGAGGGGGACCGGCAGCAAACTCCAACTTGTAACCGGAGGACACTACCTCCTGAATCCAGCGGTCTGAGACATGAAGCCTCCAAAGTGCTGCAGCCGTCCCCCCACCCGGATGGGTGAGGGCGCCCCATCATGCCTGAGGGAGTGTGGGAGAGGATTTAGCTTTGGGACCCCAGGAGGAGCCAGGACATCCACATCCTCTGCCTCTACCCCAGAAATCTCCCCGGGTCCCAGGAAAGGAAACTCCCCTTCCCTGTCTTGCACCACGGTAAGGGGAGGAGAAGGAACCCTGACCCCGAAAGGGCCGAGATTGCCGCCTGAGCTGGGGTAACCTGCCTCCCTTAGCAAAAAGGTCCAGGCGGTCCCCAAACAGGCGCAGTCCTTTAAAAGGAAACCCAGTGAGGGCCTTCTTGGCAGCGTTGTCAGCAGCCAAACCGAGCGGCGTATAGCCACCACAAGGGCAGAAGTTCTGGCACACATTCTGATGGTGTCATCCAATGCTGAGAAGACAAATTTTACAAAAACATCACAACTGGTGTGAGTGCATTAAACACCTCACAAGGCAAATAATCAGGGGCACTATCAAGCATGTTTCTGATAAGGGTTCTAGTGGCCACAGCAGTAATGGCAGAGGCACAGACCGGGCGCAGCTGGTCAATGCGCCGGTCCTCAGCATCCTGCAGGGTAGTGGAGTCAGGAGAATGCATGACAGAGGTGTTAGATAGCCCTAGGACTGGGGCATCCACCAACATTTAACCACCTCAGCAGGAAAGGGTTACTTCCTATTCCAACTTTTTGGGACCCCGGGAAGTTTACTGGGGCGCTCCCATTCCTTGAGCACAAGGTCATGGAAATGTGCCTGCTCAGGAAATTCCAGACGTCATTTTGCTGTATGGAAAAGCTCCCCTCTTTGCTTGGGAGCCTCAACAGGGAGAGAGATGGACAGAACCTCAAAAATCTGGGTCAATAATCTGTTACTGTCATCCGGGGCCCAGGGGTCAGAGCCAGAATCGTCATGACCCCTTGGACTCTCATCAGATGAGCCTGAATCAGAAAAGAGCTCCCCTTCATCAGACGGGGTATAGCCACAAAGATTCCAAAACTCCTCAGTTCCCATAGGGAAAACAGTGACATTAGGCGTCAAGTGCCGCTTCTTAGCAGGGGCCTTACACGCTAAGGACTTAGCAATCAACTGCTCAACAGTAGCCAGTCTAGAAGACACATCAAGCTGAGAATCCCCACTAGTATTCAACTCAGTAGGAGGTTTAAGCTTGGGGGAGTAGGCGAAGTGAAGCGAGGTGCAGCCACTGGCAGGTCAGATTGCAATGCAAGCACCTGCTCAGCACAGGGTACACAGACCCGCGCCTTGTCAGCATCAGCATGAGGCTGCCCATATGCTACACACAGCCGGTCTTGTCCCGAAGGGACCCCGGTCACATTATCCTGGCATGCCTCTATATGGTGATTATAGCGGCGCTAACGCTATATAGCAACCCCGGATGCCCCAATAACCCGCTAGGGAAGTGGGAGTATTATTTTTACAAAGCCTACAAGTTATATACTAATACAGGGCCGGGAGAAGCCAAAAGGGTACGCCCGGCCTGAAAGAAATAAGCAGACAAGACCTGTAAGCACCCAGTAACAAAAGTGAAAGATATAAAGCCGCCCGCGAGGGCACTTACGGACCACGGTAGGTAGGGGTCCGTCGCGCATGGGCCAACCAAGCAGGATAAAGATAGCGTCTGTATACCTCGAGGGGCGAGCCGGTATCAGCGATGACGCGGAGCGCGCCAAAGACGGGCCCCGCCCCCCGAAGAGCGCAAAGCCAGAACGTGCAAGCAGCCAATGATGGCGCACCAGCGCCCGAGGTCAGCGCTCAGCAGCGGCAATTTTAAAAAGACAGTAAAGACAAGTCAGCGTGGAGGCTGACACAAGACTAAACAGAATGGAAAAATACAATTCTGTGAAATACTCACCTGTAGAATTGGTATTATAAGTATACAGTACGTCCTGCTCCAGATAGATTACTTACACTTTGGTTATCCTCCGCCAGATGGCGCTGCACTGCAGAGACATGTAAAACAGGCTCCCCCCGGCCCCTCAAATACCCGGGGACCTCCCACAAATCCCCAGCATTGAAAAGCAGTGAACGAGAAGCCGGGAGAATTTAACCACCCAAACTGGTAACTATAACAATGATAACAATCACCATACAGGGGATCCATAATAATGCAAAACCAAGGGTGGGGTGGAGCAGGACGTACTGTATACTTATAATACCAATTCTACAGGTGAGTATTTCACAGAATTGTATTATTCTTAGTATACAGTACGTCCTGCTCCAGATAGATTACTTACACTTGGGACACCCAATAGCAGTGTCCATAAAGTAGGGTGGGATCCCCAACAAAAAAGGTAACAGCAGACAGTTTAAACCACTGCCGCCTGCAAATCCTTGCAGCCAAAAACAGCATCATCTGAGGCCCTAACATCAACCTTGTAAAACTTTGAAAAGGTATGAACAGAAGACCAAGTAGCGGCCTTGCAAACTTGTTCAACAGAAGCCTGGTGCTGGAAGGCCCAAAAGGCACCAATAGCACGAGTAGAATGAGCAGTAAGGCGAAAGGGAGGACTCTTCCCCTTAGCAGAATCCATTTGCTAATAGTAGACTTTGAAGGAGCCAAACCCTTCCTGGGCCCAGAAGAGACCACAAAAAGAGCATCAGTTTTCCTGAAGGACGCAGTGACCACCAGGTAATACTTCAAACACCTGACCACATCCAAGGAATACAAAACCTTCTCCTTAGCATTGCTAGGATTAGGACACAAAAAAAGAAGAACAATATCTTGATTCAAATGAAAAGCAGACACTACCTTAGGCAGAAAATCTGGCTTAAAGCGGAACACCACCTTGTCCTGGTGTCTCTCAAAGTATGGAGGCTGAATAGAAAGAGCCGCCAACTCAGACACACGCCTGACCAAAGTAATGGCTACCAGAAAGACAACCTTGAGGGTAAGAACAGCCGGAGCAGCATCCTGCATAGGTTCAAAGGGAGCACCCTGCAAGGCAGACAAAACCAAGTTCAAATCCCAAACAGGGACCACAGGTTTACGTGGGGGACGCACATAAGTGACCCCCTGGAAAAAGGTCTTAATCAAAGAATGCTGAGCAAAAGACTTCTAAAAGAAAACAGACAGGGCAGAAACCTGACCCTTCAGAGTACTGAGTTGGAGTCCCGACTCCAACCCATGCTGTAAGAACTCGAGAACCCTGGGGACTGAAAACACCCGACAGGGAAGAGACCTAGACTCACACCAGTCAATTTAGGTACGCCATACCCTGTAATAGATGGAAGAAGAAGTTTTCTTCCTAGCCCTCACCATGATATCAACCACCGAGGCGGACAAGCCTTTTCTCCATAAAAATGGAGGTTTCAGCAGCCAGGCCGTCAAAGCCAGAGTTTGTAAATTGGGATGGCGTAAGGAGCCCTGAGTGAGCAGATCTGGCAACCCTGGCAGAACGTACTGGTCTACTGCCATCTGCACCACGTCTGGGAACCACACTCTTCTTGGCCACCAGAATCGCAGGCACCCCTTCCAGAGCAATCTTGCGCAGAACCCTGCCCAGCAGGGGGAATGGAGGAAAGGCATACAGGAGCCGAAATTCCTACCATGACATGGACAGAGCATCCGTGGTCAAGGCCAGAGGATCCTGAGACAGGGAGACAAAGGCCGGGAGCTTGTGATTGTGACAGGACGCCAACAGATCCACATCTGGTAGACCCCAACGGTGACACAGGGACTGGAATACCCTGTTGCAGAGGGACCACTCTCCCTGACGAGAGGTCCCCCTGCTCAGAGAGTCTGCCAGGAGATTCTCTGCCCCCGGGATGTACACAGCCGAAATGCATTGAACATTGACCTCCGCCCATGTCAGAATCCGCGACACCTCCTGGAGGCCCCCCCCCTGCTCCGGGTCCCTCCCTGATGGTTGATGTAGGCAACCGCCGTCCTGTTGTCTGAGCGCACCTGCACAGACAGACCCCGCAGGTGATTGGTCAGCTGATCCAGTACCAACCTGATCGCCCGTAGTTCCAAAATGTTGATAGGTAAGTGGGCCTCCTGAGGGCCCCACCTCCCCTGGAACCGCAGGGACTTCCAGAATCCCCCCCATCCTGACAGAGTGGCATTCGTGGTGACCGTCTCCCAGGAGGGGGCCAGAAAGGACCTGCCCCCCAGCAAGTTCCTGGAGTCCAGCCACCACGAAAGGGACCGCCTGACTAGGGGGGGGGGGATGGGGGAGCACACAGACCCCGTCCAGGGACGTTGGGTCCTTGTCCCAAACTGACAGAAGGTGAAGTTGTAGAGGTCTCAAATGGAACTGAGCAAAAGGCACCACCTCAAAGCACGCCACCATCAGGCCCACCAACTGCATTCCCTGCCTGAGGGAGGGATGGAGACACGACAGCAGGAACCTCACCTGCGCAGTTAGAGCCCCCACCTTCTGTTGAGGAAGGAATATCCTTGACTGAACCGTATCCAGAATCATTCCCAGGAACGGGGTCACCGAGGAAGGGGACAGAGAGGACTTGGGGTGATTGATCACCCAGCCGAAGGACTCCAGGGTGGACACCACCAGCTGAGTGTCCAACTCTGCCTGCTATAGAGACCGAGAGGTGATGACTATGTCAGCCAGGTAGGGCAGCACGCGGATGCCCCTTGACCTGATCAGAGACGTCACCCCAGCCAGCACCTTGGTGAACACTCTGGGAGCTGAAGTGAGACCAAATGGCAAGGCCACAAATTGGTAATGTTGATCTTCCAACGCGAATCTGAGGAACCTTTGGTGTCCTGAAAACACAGGGATGTGAAGGTAAGCATCTTTGATGTCCACAGACGTCATGAAATCCCCAGGGTGCAGGGAGCTGATGGCCGAGCGCAGAGTTCCAATTTGTTGAGGATCTTTAAATCCAGAATGGGCCTGACTGACCCATCTTTTTTGGGAACTGTGAAGAGGTTGGAGTAGAACCCCTTGCCTCTTTCTCTTAAGGGAACCCTGCAAATGACCCCCAGACCCAGAAGGCCTTGCACGATCTGCGCCAACACCTGAGCTGAGACAGGGTCCTGGGGGATCCGGGACCTGATGAATCTTGGGGGAGGCCGCACCGCAAACTCTATCTTGTAGCCGGAGGACACTACCTCCTGAATCCACCGGTCTGAGACGTGATGCCTCCAGACGTGTGCAAAGTGCTGTAGCCGTCCCCCCACCCTGATGGGCGAGGGCGCCCCATCATGCTTGAGGGGGCTTGGGAGAGGATTTAGGCTTAGACCCCCAGGAGGAGCCAGGACGTCGTTCTCTGCTCCTATGCCAGGAATCTGCACGAGCCCCCGCGAAGGACACCCCTTTTTCCTTGTTTAGCACCACGGTAGGGGAGTGAAAAGAAGCCCTAGCCCCGAAAGGGCAGAGACTGCCGCCTGCGCTGGGGTAACTTACTTCCTTTAGCAAAAAGGTCTAGGCGGTCCCCAAACAGGCGTAGCCCCTTAAATGGAAGTCCAGTGAGGGCCTTCTTTGCAGCATTGTCGGCAGCCCACTGGCGCAGCCAAACCGAGCGGCGTATAGCCACCACCAAGGCAGAAGTTCTAGCGCACATCCTAATGGCATCATCCAAGGCAGATAGGATAAAGTTTACAAACACATCACAGTTAAACAGTGCATTTAACACATCAGGTAGCAAATCATCAGGAGCACCGTCAAGTACACTTCTGATCAGGGACCTGAGCGCCACAGATGTAATGGCCAAGGCGCAGACCGGGCGCAGCGCCGTCCCCCCAAATGCAAAGGCATGGGACGCCAATTGGTCAATGCGCCGGTCCTCGGCATCCCGCAGAGTAGTAGAGTCAGGGGAGTGCATAACAGAGGTGTTAGACAGCCCTAGAATAGGGGCATCCACCTCGGGAGGGGATGAACAGCACTTGACCATATCAGCAGGAAAGGGATACTTTCTGTCCCAACTCTTAGGTATACCGGGAAGTCTACTGGGATGTTCCCACTCCTTAAGCACGAGATTATTGAAATGAGCTTGCTCCGGAAATTCCAAACGAGCCTTAGCAGTATGAAAAAGCTCACCCCTTTGCCTAGGAGCCGCAACCGGGGGAGAGATGGACAAAACCTCAAAAATCTGAACCAGCAGTCAGTATCATCCAGGGCCCAGGAGTCAGAATCGTCATGACCCCTGGGTCTCTCAACAGATGACCCTGAATCGGAGAACAGTGCCAGTGAGCCCCGGGGGTGGAGTGGTACTTTGAGATTGGTCCTCTTATGGACCTTCATTGGTCTATCTGCAGCAGTGGGTGGTCCTTATGACCCCTTATATAGCAAGGATGGGTCCCCCCTTGAGCACTTTGCCCTGAGGAAGTAGTGTGGTCACACTACGATACGCTTTGGCGACGGTTTGTGGGGGTGCCCCTGGTCGGTCTGTATTCACGCTCACTTTTCTCTTACTCTTGGCTTCACTCAGGTGCGCTGTCTTGCACCTGGCTGGGACCATTCTATCTGATAGTAGATGCACCAGTAGATTAGTAGATTATATCTAGTTGGCATATTGTTTGCACATTACACTTATTTGCATATTTGCACATATTTGATTGATTGACTGAGTGAACAACTATCATGTACTTAGTTTTTAGCTTTTAATATTTTTGTAATGAATTCACGTATTAGGTATTATATCTAAGACCTTCGGCGCCCTCTGATGTTGTGTTGTGTATGTAATGTAATTGTTTGTGATTTTAATGTGTAGCTCATCATGTAATAAATTGGAATTTTTATTGTACATATAGTGGGTTGGTGCCACTTTGTCTACAACACTTTGTGGGAGGCGTGGTCTGCTCCCTGTGTGCTTTTGTCCATATGGTGATTATTAGGCACAATATGCCAGTAGGGATTGACGCTATAAAGCAACCCTGGATGCCTCAATGACCCGCTAGGGAAGTGGGAGTAATTATACAAGGCCCAACTATCAATTACACCGGGCCGGGAGAAGCCAATGGATTCACACGTCTCAAAGACACAATGGGAAGAAGGGGTGTCAGAACCAAACACACTAAAATGAGTATAAAGCCGCCCGCGAGGGCACTTATGAACTGCGGTAAGTAGAACCGTCACACACACACGCGCGCGCCCTGACAAAAATGGCGCCGAGTGTATCTCGAAGGGTGGGCCAGAGCGAGCCGTAACGCATAGCGCGCCAAGCCAGCCCCCCCCCCCCGAAGAGCGCGAAGCCAACAGACAAGCAGCCAATGAGAACGCAGAAGCGTCTGAGGTAACGCCAACATCCAAATGAAGGAAAAGACGCACGCGGCGGCATTTGCAATAGTAAAAAAGACAAGTCAGCGCAGCGGCTGACACCACATATACTAGTCAAAAAACATGACAAAACGCTGTATGCACGAATCACGATACACGCTCACCCACACACCCCCCCTTCTTTCCCCCCCCCGAAGGCTACAGGGAGAATGAGGGAGGATGGCGGCCCTCTGTACAGGACCCACCGCTACATGGGGCATGGGACAATAATGCGGGAGGGGCATCCCATAAATGCTCACCATCAGCCTATACCGCCTAGCCTTTGGTGGGGGACTGCGGTGGAGCAGCGCTCCTTAAGCACACATGGTGCTGCCTGCCTTCACCCGACCAGCGCAGCCCAGGCTGGGAGGCACATCACACGAGGAACGGGTGGGAATAGTCCAACAGGGCCGCAGGCTAATAGCCCCGCTCACCTGCGAGAGAGTAATAATTTCATGTCTTCGCAGTAAGCACTGCAGAGAAATCTGGGGATTTGTGGGAGGTCCCCAGGTATTTGAGGGGGCCGGGAGGAGCCTGATTTACATGTCTCTGCAGTGCAGCGCCATCTGGCGGAGGATAACCCAAGTGTAAGTAATCTATCTGGAGCAGGACGTACTGTATACTAAGAATACAAAAACAGGGAGAGAGGCCGGTCAAAATAAGTAAAGGCAATTGGCATAATAAACAGTATACACAAGAGGGACTCACAACAACGACAGAGGGACAGTCCCTGGAACCGCTCGCAGCCTTGGATGACGAGTCCCCAGCAGCGACAGTAGCAGCCAGCAGGGACACCGCAGCACACGACTGCCCAGCAGGCCCCACAGCATTAGCAGCACAGCTCACAGCCCGAACAGCCGGCCAGAGCTTCCAGAGCGTTCCTCGAGGGGCAAGTGGCGCCATAATGACGCGGAACGCATCAGCACCCAGCTCCTCCCCCTCCAGCGGCGGGAAAATATGCGCCCGCCCATCCCCTCTCTGAGGGAGTCTAACAGTATGGCCAACGGCCAGGAAAAAACACTGGCGAGCCGCGCCGCAGCTTTAGCGACGCACCGGCGGCATCTCACCCCCCCGTCACGGACAGCGCCGCAAGGACGGAGAAAGGAGGCCTGCGGGTGCGGCAACCCTTAGCAGACAGCGACAAGGGAGCGAGGAAGGTAAGTTATACATGCTCCAAGACTCATGCTGAGCCAGCGCGGAGCCACACAGTGAAAACACAGTCAAAAGTCACAATGCCAAAACACCAATAAAGCTTGTGGGCAGGGAGGGTACATTAAGATAACTAGTGGTCCTCCACCCCAGGCTCACCATAAGCCTGTGGCCGACTACCCTTCAGTATAGGGTCTGCGGCCCAGAGCCAAGCTCTGCCAAGCGCCGTATAGACCCCGGAGTTCACCCTACCGTCACGATCCCGTAGCAGCCTGCGGCTGGGAGGCAAGGGTGGGTCAGAAGGGATCAGTGGAAATAGGGTCGCAGCGGCCGACGGGCTAGGTGGCCCCCCCCCTCTGCTGCTATTGTCTGAGAGAATGGGACACCTGCCTTCATAGGGGGCCGGGAGGAGCTACATCTTTTGATCTTGCAGTCGAGCACCCCCTGGGGGCGGAATACCCACATGTCATCACTGGGACGACCTGGACCGGATATAGGGAAAATAACCATATGGGTTTAAGACTAAGAACCCAATTCCCCAATAATAACTAAAGGGACGGGGAGGAACCACAACTCCCCTAACCTTCTTCCCATAATCAAAAGAAAAACAAAAATGGAAAAATACTATAAACAATCAATAGCAATAAAACAACATAATGCTTGAAATAAAATCACTCACCAACTGCAGGTTGAAGTGCCTCTTTAAGCTACCGGAGGCTGGGGCCTGCGCCAGATAAACGAAACTGCCTTCCCCCCCCCCCATAGTAGCCGCTATTCTAGTGAAGTGCAGACCAGCCAGAAACCCAAGGCGAAGAAGCTGCCTGGAGGCAGCGGAGGCCCGAACCGTGGAGGCCTGGGCAGCAGTGGTCGGGAGCAGCGCAGCCGGTGGCCTACCAGCGCCTGCATTCCGTCCGAGAGCAAGACAGAGCAACCACCTCTCTCCGCGCCTAAGAGAAAGTACTGATGCACTGTCCGGCCAACTTCCGATGACAACTCTGCCCCCTGCCTGCCTCTCCTGTTGAGACACGCCCCCTTAAAGTGAAAAGGCGCGAAATTTAAAAAATGTAAGTAAAAACATGTGAGAAGAAGGGGGGGGGGGGTACATATATAAAAATATACAAGGTTCCCTGCAGGTTCACTAAACAAACCTGTGGCTAACTTGCTTTTCTTTAAGAAAGCCTGCAGCCCAGAGTGAAAAAACACCCTGAAAGCACCCAAGACCCCGGCGCTTACCTTACCACACAGATCCACATCAGCAAAGCTGGGGAGGCAGACGGGTCAGGAGATCCGTGGAAATAAGGCCGTGCAGGAAGCTGACAAGGTAAATCCCCCACTTCCTGCTAAACCTAGAAAGTTGAGAGAGAAAATCCAATCAATCTTCACAGTCCAGTCCAACTGCAAGAATAAAACTGGCTTGGTCTGAGGCAGGAGGGTCTGTATATCGGCCGGGAGGAGCCACACCTTTCTGTCTTGCAGTCCACGCCCTTTGGGCAGGAATTAACCCTATCGTGACTGAAGCTGACGGCCTGGAAGGGATTGGGAGAAAAATGGACCTGCCTGTTCAAGCCCATAGCGTAGGTTACTTACCTAAACCAACGTGGTTCAAGAGCTAGTGGTCTGGCTTCTATCCCAAGGAGAAACACGAAAACAACTGGGGACTGGAAGGAGGAGTCAAGTTTTATGCTAATCTGGTGGTCAGGTGTTCCCTCTCAAGGAGGCCGTAACATGAGGTCTCATATGTAAGTAGCAGTTCCTGGAGTCCTAACTAAAAAGTGGGAAATCAAAGCACAAGATTTAAAACATATTGTAAACTACAGTCCTACAAAAGAGGAGGTGAGGAATCAAGGCTGTATTTAAGGCTCAGTAGCGCCTGTTCTAAAAGGTGGGTCTATGCTCAGCCAGTGAGCGGCACTGGTACTATTCAGATTTCCTTTGGCGCTATGGGCTTGGTTACGCCGACCATTCAGAAAAGCCCAAAAGGCCACATGCTGGGAATGTGGCCAGTGAATGGAGATGCGGGGTAAGAGATGAGTGGCTCAGGAGGTAAGGGGGTTTCATGCAGAGGTGGCATCCTAATTCAGGATGCCCCATAGAGAGTAGACCACCACCCAAGTAGTCTTATAGACTCAAGGTGGTTGCTTCTCTTTAATTTGATCTTTAATCATCAGTGCTTGGTGTAAGAATTTCTGACCTGTATGCCACTATAGGTTTTGCCTCATTAAGCACTAATAATAAGTACACATTTCTGCAATTTTGTGTATCATAATACAAGATTTGCAAAGCTACAAATACTTGTTCTTGTTCCTACTTGACTTCTGTCTTAGAAGTCAAGTAGGAACAAGAACAAGTATGTACAGTGTTACCTGCATGCTCAAAGGAACCAATAGATCAAGTGCTACTCCAGACTGAATTTGTGCCTTCATCTCCAAATACTTTTCCTCCACTTCAGCAAGCGCAGATAATAGGTTAAAGTTCACCATTGCTGGGGAATGATCAGCTGATGTTAGATGCATGCTTAGCAAAGACTGTTTTTCAATAAACTGCTGTTGAGTTTTCCAGCACAGCTGCCAGCACATCCAGCGTTGCACATCTACGAGTTGTAGTTCAGCCTTTACTGCTCTCTGTAGCAGTGCTAGACTTGATTGTGAAATGTCACTGTGTGGTGAAAATAAAGTTATTGCAGCCTGAAATTTGCAATTTATACTACACACAAAAAGTCAGAACTCTGAAATATATGCTAGCTTTTTTTTTTATAAAACACATCACTATTTCTTCAACATAAATGCTTATGTATATTGGTGTGGAAAAAATACCTATAACTAAAAATACAAATATTCCTATAACATTATTTTCCACTTTATCATAATTAGGCAGCTACCACCAGGAAAAAGACCCATCCTTCTCATTTATAGCAGATGTAGTGCATAGGCTTCAGATTCTAACCTGCACTACCACAGAAGCATCCTTACTATGACTCCTGCCCTCTGATTGCAAAAAACGAATAGAAAAGGACGTTGTCAAGATATAGCACAATCCTATAAAACCCTTTTTTCAAAACAACAAAATTATATTTCAGGTACTCATGAAAACGTGTAAATGCATATCACAGAAAAATGGGCAAAAACATAAAAAAAAAAACACCATCCTTTTCTGTAAAACTGTCTCTCTTGTCAGTGGGCACCAGTGATCGGTAATATAACCCAAACAAGGAGACATTAGGGATCCGATCATACTCCAACCATATGTAGTTCCAAGAGGCATGAAGTGAAAAAAAGTATATATTAATACTATCTCGCGCCCACTGTCCCCGTTTTGGCTTTTGGCGGTGGCAAAAGCCGGGTGCTTGTGTCAGCGTGCTCGAGAGGCAGTGGCACCGTGTGCCAGAGCGGGGACAGACAGCGTGCCTCTTGGTCAGCACGCGCTGACACAAACACACCACAGAGGCAGTGACGCCGTCTGAAGCCACAGCGGGGACAGGTGCCCCCCCCCCCCCCCCTCTGCTGCTATTGTCTGAGAGAATATCCAACAATCTTCTGAAGCCAAGACTGCAAGACGAACACTGGAGAATGGGACACCTGCCTTCATAGGGGGCCGGGAGGAGCTACATATTTTGATCTTGCAATCGAGCACCCTCTGAGGGCGGAATACCCACATGTCATCACTGGGACGACCTGGACTGGATATAGGGAAAATAACCATATGGGCTTAAGACTAAGAACCCAAAATCCCCAATAATAACTAAAGGGACAGGGAGGAACCACAAGCACCTGAGAGAGGCAGTAGGGACACCGGAAGCCAGAGCGGGAACAGCGTTCATATAAGTATACTTTTTTTTGTCTTTCTGGGGGGGTTGGAGGAAATGCCACACTGATTAAGGGGGGGCATGGGATGGGCGGATGCCACACTGCCTATGGGGGATGGGGGGAATGCCACAATGCCTATGGGGAATAGTAGGTGGGCAGGGGGAATGCCTATATGGAGAATGAGAGGGGGGTACCACACTGCCTATAGGAATGGGAGCGGAAATGCCACATTGCCTATGGGAATGGAAGGGGGGAATGCCACACTGCCTATGGAAATAGGAGGGGTAGAATGCCACACTGCTTATGGGAATGGGAGGGGGGTGCCACACTGCCTATGGGAATGGAAGGGTAATGCCACACTGTCTATGGGAAAGAGATGGGGGAATGCCACACTTTCAATGGGAATTGGAGAGGGGAATTCCACACTTCCCATGAGGCATGAGATGGGGGGAATTCTACACTGTCCATGAATATTGGGATGAGGGAATTCCACACTGCCCATGAGAAATGGGATGGGGGAATTTCACACTGCCCATGAGAAATGGGATGGGGGAATTTCACACTGCCCATGAGAAATGGGATGGGGGAATTTCACACTGCCCATGAGAAATGGGATGGGGGAATTTCACACTGCCCATGATGAATGGAATGGGGGAATGCCACACTGCCTGTAATGGGGTGTTTTAGCACAACATTTGGTTTAGAATATTTTTTTATCCAAATCCTGGGTGCATCTTATTGGGCAAAAAAACAAATGTTTAAAAAAACTAAACCTAAACAGTTGGCTGCAAAACATTGTGATGTGTCTACTGACATACTACTTGTCAAACTTGTAGAATTTTGAAAAAATACAATTCTGTGAAACTCACCTGTAGAATTGTTTTTGGATACATCAAGTCCAGGTCGTCCCAAGTGATGACATGTGGGTATCCACCCCTAGGAAGCCCTGACTGCAAGATCAAAGATGTAGCTCCTCCTGGCCCCCTATAAAGGCAGGTGTCCCTCTATCATTCCCCAGTGGTTAAAAAGCAGTAGACAAAAAGAGGACAGGCCGGGAGGCCCAAGAAACCATGTTACTTCACATAGCTTCAGCTTGTACTCTCTCTAACAAGATCTATGAAAACAATGTCCAATGAATAAAAAATGGTGATCACCATAACAGGCAACAGGAAACAAAGAACACAAGGGTGGGCTGGGACGACCTGGACTGGATGTATCCAAAAACAATTCTACAGGTGAGTTTCACAGAATTGTATATTGCCTACATCCAGTCCAGGTCTACCCAAGAGATGACATGTGGGACATCCAAAAGCAGTGTCCATATAGGACGGGATCCCCAGTGCGGAACAGCATGTAGTTCATTTCACTACCGCCTGAAGCACCTTTCGGCCAAAAACAGCATCAGCTGAGGCCCTAACATCCACCTTGTAAAACTCTGTAAAAGTATGAACTGAAGACCAAGTGGCGGGCTTACAAACTTGTCCAACCGATGTCTGGTGTTGAAAAGCCCATGAGGCACCAATAGCTGTGGTAGAATGAGCTGTGATCCGAAAAGAGGGTTCCTTCCCCTTGGCAGAATAGGCTTGCACCACCGCCTGTCTGATCCACTTACTGAGAGTGGACTTGGCTGGAGGCAAACCTTTCCTAGAGCCTTCTGTTAGACCAAAGAGCAAATCCGATTTCCTGAAGGATTCAGTAGCAGCCAGGTAATACTTTATGGCCCTGACCACATCCAAGGCATGGAGGGTCTGTTTTTTGGAATTAGCTTATCCCTATGCCGCTCAAAATAAAGAGGTTTCATACAAAGCGCGGCCAGATCTGATACGTGACGCAACGAGGTGATCGCTAGCAAAAAGACAATGCAGCATCGCACAATGGCTCAAAGGGAGGACCCTGAAGAGCAGAAAGTACTAAATTCAAGTCCCACACCGGTAATACTGACTTACGCGGTGGCCGGACATGGGTGACTCCCTGGAAAAAAGTCTTGATCAACCTATGGTTGGCAATGGATTTCTGGAAAAAGATGGCTAAGGCTGAGACCTGGCCCTTGAGGGTGCTCAGCTGGAGACCCAAGTCCAAGCCATGCTGTAAAAACTCCAGAATCCTAGAAATGGAAAATATGCGGCAAGGGAGACTTTTGGTCTTGCACCAAGCAATATAGGCGTGCCAAACTCTGTAGTATATCATGGAAGAAGATATCTTCCGAGTCTGAATCATTGTCTGCATAACCGTGGCCGACAACCCCTCTTCCGTCAGGATTGAGGTTTCAATAGCCAGGCCGTCAAAGCCAGCATCAGTAAATTGGGGTGCCGCAACGACCCCTGTGCTAGAAGCCCTGGGCATAATGTAGTAGTCTCTTGACATCTGAACTATGTCCGCAAACCAACTCCTTCTCAGCCAGCAAGGAGCCACCAGGCTGGTTGGTACCCCTTCCTGGGCTATCTTGTGCAGCACTCTGAGGGAAAGCATACAGAAATTTGAGCTCCGTCCAAGGAATCGCCAGAGCGTCTGTTGCAATGGCCAGAGGATCTCTTGAGAGGGAAACTAACCTTGGAAGCTTGTGATTGTGTCTGGACGTAAACAGGTCCACGTCCGGCTGACCCCAGCGGAGACACAGAGCGTGAAAGGTCCTGCTGCTGAGAGACCATTCCCCCAGACGCGAGGCGCTCCTGCTCAGGGAGTCTGCCTCCTGGTTTTCCACCCCGGGAATGTAGACTGCCGAGATGCAGGGAACATTCTCCTCTGCCCAAGTCAGAATCTGAGTTACCTCTTGAGGGCTCTCTTGCTCTGAGTCCCTCGCTGGGGATTGATGTAGGCAACAGCCGTCTGATTGTCCAAGCAAACCTGGATCGCACGACCCCTTAAATGGGAAGTCAAGCGAAGAAGCACCAACCGGATCGCTCTGAGCTCCAAGAGATCAATGGGTAAGCGGTTCTCCTGTGGACCCCACTGACCCTGGATCTTCTGAGTCTGCCAAACGCCGCTCCAGCCTGTCAGACTGGCATCCATGGTAACTATCTCCCAATGGGGAGTCAGAAATGACTTGCCCACCAGCAGGTTCCTGGAGTCCAACCACCACAAGAGGGACTGCCTGGCCAAGGGGGGACAACGAAAAATACAATTCTGTGAAGTACTCACCTGTAGAATTGGTATTATACATATACAGTATGTCCCGCTCCAGATATAATACTTACACTTGGGTTACCCTCCGCCAGATGGCGCTGTGCACTGCAGACATGCAAAAACAGTCTCCTCCTGGCCCTTCATATACCCAGGGACCTCCCACAAATCCCCAGCATTGAAAAGCAGTGAACAAGAAGCCGGGAGAATTTAACCACCGAAACTGGTAACAACAACAATTATAACAATCACTATACAGGGGATCCAGAATAATGCAAAAACCAGGGTGGGGTGGAGCAGGACGTACTGTATAATACCAATTCTACAGGTGAGTAATTGTATTATTCTAAGTATACAGTACGTCCTGCTCTAGACATAATACTTACACTTGGGACATCAAATAGCAGTGTCCATAAAAGTAGGGTGGGATCCCCAACAAAAAGGCAACAGCACGCAGCTTAAACTACTGCCGCCTGCAAAACCTTGCGGCCAAACACAGCATCAGCTGAGGCCCGAACATCAACCTTGTAAAACTTTGAAAAGGTATGAACAGAAGACCAAGTAGCGGCCTTGCAAACTTGTTCAACAGAAGCCTGGTGCTGGAAGGCCCAGGAGGCCCCAATAGCACGAGTAGAATGAGCAGTAAGACGGAAAGGAGGACTCTTCCCCTTAGAAGAATAGGCCTGAATCACAGCCTGACGGATCCATTTGCTGATAGTAGACTTGGCAGGAGCCAAACCCTTCCTAAGCCCAGAAGGCACAACAAAGAGAGCATCAGTCTTCCTGAAAGCCGCAGTGACAACCAGGTAATACTTCAAACACCTGACCACATCCAAGGAATGCAGAACCCTTTCCTTGTCATTGCTAGGATTGGGACACAATGAAGGAAGAACAATGTCCTGATTCAAATGAAAGGCAGACACAACCTTAGGCAGAAAATCCGGCTTGAAGCGGAATACCACCTTGTCCCGATGCCTCTCATAGTACGGAGGCTGAATGGATAGAGCAGCCAGCTCCGACACACGCCTAACCGAAGTTAAGGCCACCAAAAAGACAACCTTGAGAGTAAGAACAGCCAGAGCAGCATCGTGAATAGGCTCAAAGGGAGCACCCTGCAAGGCAGATAAAACCAAGTTTAAATCCCAAACGGGGACCACAGGTTTACGAGGGGGACGCGCATGAGTGACCCCCTGAAAGAAGGTCTTAACCAAATGATGTTGAGCAAAGGACTCCTGAAAGAAGACGGACAGGGCAGAAACCTGACCCTTCAGAGTACTGAGTTTTAGACCTAACTCGAAACCATGCTGTAAGAACTCCAGAACCCTAGGGACAGAGAACTCCCTACAGGGAAGAGACCTAGACTCACACCAGTCAATGTAGGTACGCCATACTATAATAGATAGCAGCAGAAGTCTTCTTCCTAACCTGCACCATAGTATCTACCACAGAGGCAGACAAACCCTTCTCCATCAAGATGGAGGTTTCAGCAGCCAGGCCGTCAAAGCCAGCGTTTGTAAACTGGGATGGCGTAGGGAACCCTGAGTTAGCAGATCTGGCACCCCTGGCAGATCGTACTGGTCTACTGCCATTTGAACCACGTCTGCGAATCACACTCTTCTTGGCCAACTGGGGGCCACTAGAATCACAGGCACCCCTTCCAGAGCAATCTTGCGCAGAACCCTGCCCAGAAGGGGGAACGGTGGAAACACATACAGGAGCCGAAACTCCTTCCATGACATGGACAGGGCATCCGTGGCCAAGGCCAGAGGATCTTGAGACAGGGACACGAAGGCCGGGAGCTTATGGTTGTGACGGGACGCAAACAGGTCCACATCCGGTAGACCCCAACGGTGACACAGGGACTGGAATACCCTGTTGCAGAGGGACCACTATCCGGCGCAGGGAGCAAATGGCCGAGTGCAGAGTTTCCATGCGAAAGTGCCTGTTCTTGACAAATTTGTTGAAGATTTTTAAATCCAGAATGGGCCTGACTGACCCATCCTTCTTGGGTACTGTAAAAAGGTTGGAGTAGAACCCCATGCCCCTGTCTCCTAAGGGGACCTTGCAAATGACCCCTAGACCCAGGAGACCCTGCACGGCCAGCAACAAGACCTGAGCTGAGGCAGGGTCCTGAGGAATCCGGGACAGAAGGAATCTGGTGGGGGGCCGTACAGCAAATTCAATCTTGTAGCCGGAGGACACTACCTCCTGAATCCACCGGTCTGAGACGTGGAGCCTCCAGACATGCTCGAAGTGCTGCAGACGTCCCCCCACCCTGACGGGTGAGGGCGCCCCCTCATGCCTGAGGGGTCTTGGGCCCCCAGGAGGAACCGGGACGTCGTCCTCTATTCCTGTGCCAGGAATCTGCGCGGGACCTAGCGAAGGACACCCCTTTCCTCTGTTTAGCCCCACGGTAGGGGACTGAAAGGGTGCCCTGGCCTCGAAAGGACCGAATCTGCCGCCTGCACTGGGGCAACTTGCCTCCTTTGGCGAAGAGGTCTAGACGGTCCCCAAACAGGCGCAGCCCCTTAAATGGAAGTCCAGTAAGGGCTTTCTTAGCGGCATTGTCAGCAGCCCACTGTCGCAACCAGACCGCGTGGCGTATAGCTAACGCCAGAGCAGAAGATCTGGCACACATCCTTATAGCATCGTCCGATACAGACAGGATAAAGTTTACAAACACATCACAGTTAGACAGTGCATTGACAGTATTAGGTGGCAACTCATCTGTGCAATCGAGTGCATTCCTGACCATGGTCCTGAGCGCCACTGCCGTAATGGCTAAGGCGCAAACCAGGCGCAGGGTCGCTCCCCCAAATGCAAAGGCATGGCATGCCAATTGATCAATACGCCGGTCCTCAGAGTCCCGTAGCGTAGTAGTGTCAGGGGAGTGCATAATAGAGGTGTTGGACAACCCTAGAATAGGAGCATCGACCTCGGGGGGTGATGACCAGCACTTAACCAAGTCAGCCAGGAAGGGATACTTCCTATCCACACTCTTAAAGATCCCAGGAAGTCTGCTGGGATGTTCCCATTCTTTAAGCACGAGGCTACTGAAATGGGTTTGCTCGGGAAATTCCAGGCGAGCCTTAGCCGTATGAAAAAGCTCACCCCTTTGCCTGGGAGCCGCAACAGGGGGAGAGATGGACAAAACTTAAAATATCTGAACCAGCAGTCTGTCAATATCATCCGAGGACCAGTGCTCGGAACCAGACTCGTCATGACCCCTTGACTCCTCGTCATATGACCCCGAGTCAGAGAACAGCTCCCCTTCGTCCGAGGGGGGGGGAGTGGCCGTAAGGATGCAACAAGTCATCGGATTCCATAGGGAAAAGAGCAGAATCAGGGGTTAAATGCCGCCTCTTAGCGGTGGCCTTACGCGCTAAAGAGCTAGCAAGTAATCTTTCAACACGACCAACACGGAGGCTGAATGGATAGAGCAGCCAGCTCCGACACACGCCTAACCGAAGTTAAGGCCACCAAAAAGACAACCTTGAGAGTAAGAACAGCCAGAGCAGCATCGTGAATAGGCTCAAAGGGAGCACCCTGCAAGGCAGATAAAACCAAGTTTAAATCCCAAACGGGGACCACAGGTTTACGAGGGGGACGCGCATGAGTGACCCCCTGAAAGAAGGTCTTAACCAAATGATGTTGAGCAAAGGACTCCTGAAAGAAGACGGACAGGGCAGAAACCTGACCCTTCAGAGTACTGAGTTTTAGACCTAACTCGAAACCATGCTGTAAGAACTCCAAAACCCTAGGGACAGAGAACTCCCTACAGGGAAGAGACCTAGACTCACACCAGTCAATGTAGGTACGCCATACTATAATAGATAGCAGCAGAAGTCTTCTTCCTAACCTGCACCATAGTATCTACCACAGAGGCAGACAAACCCTTCTCCATCAAGATGGAGGTTTCAGCAGCCAGGCCGTCAAAGCCAGCGTTTGTAAACTGGGATGGCGTAGGGAACCCTGAGTTAGCAGATCTGGCACCCCTGGCAGATCGTACTGGTCTACTGCCATTTGAACCACGTCTGCGAATCACACTCTTCTTGGCCAACTGGGGGCCACTAGAATCACAGGCACCCCTTCCAGAGCAATCTTGCGCAGAACCCTGCCCAGAAGGGGGAACGGTGGAAACACATACAGGAGCCGAAACTCCTTCCATGACATGGACAGGGCATCCGTGGCCAAGGCCAGAGGATCTTGAGACAGGGACACGAAGGCCGGGAGCTTATGGTTGTGACGGGACGCAAACAGGTCCACATCCGGTAGACCCCAACGGTGACACAGGGACTGGAATACCCTGTTGCAGAGGGACCACTATCCGGCGCAGGGAGCAAATGGCCGAGCGCAGAGTTTCCATGCGAAAGTGCCTGTTCTTGACAAATTTGTTGAAGATTTTTAAATCCAGAATGGGCCTGACTGACCCATCCTTCTTGGGTACTGTAAAAAGGTTGGAGTAGAACCCCATGCCCCTGTCTCCTAAGGGGACCTTGCAAATGACCCCTAGACCCAGGAGACCCTGCACGGCCAGCAACAAGACCTGAGCTGAGGCAGGGTCCTGAGGAATCCGGGACAGAAGGAATCTGGTGGGGGGCCGTACAGCAAATTCAATCTTGTAGCCGGAGGACACTACCTCCTGAATCCACCGGTCTGAGACGTGGAGCCTCCAGACATGCTCGAAGTGCTGCAGACGTCCCCCCACCCTGACGGGTGAGGGCGCCCCCTCATGCCTGAGGGGTCTTGGGCCCCCAGGAGGAACCGGGACGTCGTCCTCTATTCCTGTGCCAGGAATCTGCGCGGGACCTAGCGAAGGACACCCCTTTCCTCTGTTTAGCCCCACGGTA
Organism: Gastrophryne carolinensis; assembly: GCA_027917425.1. Taxonomy (NCBI): domain Eukaryota; kingdom Metazoa; phylum Chordata; class Amphibia; order Anura; family Microhylidae; genus Gastrophryne; species Gastrophryne carolinensis. Next base: position 182,867,281 of record CM051240.1, read on the forward strand.
GGGGACTGAAAGGGTGCCCTGGCCTCGAAAGGACCGAATCTGCCGCCTGCACTGGGGCAACTTGCCTCCTTTGGCGAAGAGGTCTAGACGGTCCCCAAACAGGCGCAGCCCCTTAAATGGAAGTCCAGTAAGGGCTTTCTTAGCGGCATTGTCAGCAGCCCACTGTCGCAACCAGACCGCGTGGCGTATAGCTAACGCCAGAGCAGAAGATCTGGCACACATCCTTATAGCATCGTCCGATACAGACAGGATAAAGTTTACAAACACATCACAGTTAGACAGTGCATTGACAGTATTAGGTGGCAACTCATCTGTGCAATCGAGTGCATTCCTGACCATGGTCCTGAGCGCCACTGCCGTAATGGCTAAGGCGCAAACCAGGCGCAGGGTCGCTCCCCCAAATGCAAAGGCATGGCATGCCAATTGATCAATACGCCGGTCCTCAGAGTCCCGTAGCGTAGTAGTGTCAGGGGAGTGCATAATAGAGGTGTTGGACAACCCTAGAATAGGAGCATCGACCTCGGGGGGTGATGACCAGCACTTAACCAAGTCAGCCAGGAAGGGATACTTCCTATCCACACTCTTAAAGATCCCAGGAAGTCTGCTGGGATGTTCCCATTCTTTAAGCACGAGGCTACTGAAATGGGTTTGCTCGGGAAATTCCAGGCGAGCCTTAGCCGTATGAAAAAGCTCACCCCTTTGCCTGGGAGCCGCAACAGGGGGAGAGATGGACAAAACTTAAAATATCTGAACCAGCAGTCTGTCAATATCATCCGAGGACCAGTGCTCGGAACCAGACTCGTCATGACCCCTTGACTCCTCGTCATATGACCCCGAGTCAGAGAACAGCTCCCCTTCGTCCGAGGGGGGGGGAGTGGCCGTAAGGATGCAACAAGTCATCGGATTCCATAGGGAAAAGAGCAGAATCAGGGGTTAAATGCCGCCTCTTAGCGGTGGCCTTACGCGCTAAAGAGCTAGCAAGTAATCTTTCAACACGACCATCGAGGGACCAAGACTTGGTTGGTGTAAGACTCAAGTCTTCAACCCCCCGTTTCTGGTAATGTAAGACAAGGATATAGTGCTGTCAACCTGGGAATTAACAAAACTATGCTCCATCCACAGTTCCCTTCGGATATCCTAACTTATGAGGGCAACCGTCCATATCTGTTTGATACAGATGGATGCTGGAGAAAAGAGGATGCTATCCTCTGTCAATGTAGTTATAACAGGGTGCTTAAACCACAGTGTTGGGATACCAAAGGGTCCTGTGAGATGAAGGCAAACCGGATACCTCTTACTCGGGTCAGAGGTACTGGTGTTGGTATCAAATAAAATCTGCTTTATATGCCATATACACAACTAACAGTAGCGAAAGAGGAGAACTCCTCCCAGGGGCGTATTGTACTCTCAATCCTGTTTTAGGCATCTATGTAGCAGACTTGACACCAATTACTCCGGAGAAGAGAGTAGATATACGGCCAGACACCCCTGTGAGACTCCATAAGATTCCTCTTGGGTTTGGCACAGAACTGCAACGTATCCTCATGGAGTTTAGGGAGGAAAAGGAGATTGTCCAAAAGCTAAAAGAGTCTGAGGGGCAAGCTACTATCCAGCTAATGCACGATGCAACTAAAATCATGGACATTGTACATGCGCTTGAATCAGCTGTCTCATGGTGGGAAAGCCTATTCGGATACAGCCCTAAAGCCACATCTTTCTTTAATTTCCTTATACATCCAGTGATTATACTCTTGCTCTTGTTACATTATTGTATTTGGGTCTATTTCTAATCTACAGAAGAATCAAAGGCCTGGCTTCTCAACTGAGACTAAGTCTGGCCGAGCACCACGAACAAAGCCGGAGACAAGACCTCACAACTCATAGTTCTTTCATAGTTTAAGTATTGTATATGTGTATGTGGGGATGAATATATATGTATATAGGGGTGTCTATGGTATAATGCATGGGAGGAATAGACAGGAGCCACTAGGGACAGAGAAGGTGAATGTGATTACCACCACGACTTTCCAAAGGTATGGTTCTAATGAAGATGTCCTGAATGTCATGAAGGGATGAGAAGCTTTGCTTCTCCCCATAATTAGGCACCAACTACTTAGACATCAACAGCTCTCAGGGATTACATGCTGCCATGTAAGGATGCAGTCACCAGTCCACCGAGCCCACCTAGGCCTTGTGCCTGTGCACTGAGTTAAGGTGCAGGGATGAGTTGATATGTGGGACTGCCAGAAAGGCCTGGGTAACTAACCCAAAAATGAGTCCCATGTTGTCATGGTGAGCTGTTGCCAAAGGAGCACAGAGAGAGGCTATCCTAAGGTTGAATCTGGATAGGCCATTCTAAATAACAGCTGGCACCACAAGATGACAACCCTTTTCTAACGTCAACTCATAAGTGAACAGTTTCCATGGACACCATCTGACAGGCTACAAAGGAAGGCAGTGACACTTACCTGTGAGGCGGGGCATGTCTAGGTACCTGGACTCAAATTATACTTCAGTGCATCTGAGATCGATACCACATTAAGGAAAGTTGAGGCGGTAAATACAGTCGAACCAATCATTATTTGTCGGGTCTCCGACAACAGGGGGAATGTTAAAGGGTGGAACAGATTCCTTCGGTGTATATGTGTGTATATATGTATATATATATCTATATATATATATAGGTATCATGTGTGTATATATTTTGTATATATAGCTACCATTTGTGAGAAGGTTCTCGGGAACCATAACACCTACACAGTGACCAACATCCTTTCCCAAGTTAACACTGCCCTGTGAAATCCTGCGAAATTAACACAGTAAAGGATGAAAGGATTAACATCCTGACAGCCTGTGGAAAGTTAAACTTTGAAATGTCTCAAAACTTCTTTCTTAGATAACTTTAGTTATATTCATGGGATATTAATACAAATGACACAAACAGTTGCAGCTGGTATTGCACTGTCATGTGATACCAAACATTAATTTGCTAGTACACCGATCATGGCTAGAAAATCACTCATATATGGAAAGCCATAGACAGTTGAAGTTTGGTATCAAATGAAGGGCAATATTTTGCTGAGTTAGAAAATAACGTTTTATTAATTGTGGGACATATCTGGGAAAAGTTATTATGTGGATCAGATTCGGATGAAATATTGACCTCTGATTACTAGCCAACTCCCACAAGAGGTGTAGACTTTTCACACCTCTTGCTGTCAAGGGACATAAAAAGCCAGGGTGCAGACAGACTGGAGGAAGATCTTCTCCCCCCCACCGCCAGAGACACCAAGGGCCATTAACAACATACAAGAGAACTTCTATACGCTAAGTATCATTGCTTCCTCCCCATCTTGATCTCTCAATCTCTCTCTACTTCTCCCAATCCTTTCTTTCTTTCTCTCTATCTCTCAGTAAGCTACCTTTACCTCCCCTCTCTCTCAATCTTTCTCTCCAAAGCCTCTCACCACAATTCCTTTCTAAACCATCCCTATCTCTCTTTCCCTCTATACTTGTGTAACTCCCTTTCTGTAGAACCTAGGGACAGCTTAGTGTAGTAGGTGGGTGTGGGGCGGTAAATGTATGTGTTTATCAAGGTTTTAATAACGTTTGTATAGTAAAGTTGTATAGTTTTCTTGTAATTGGGGGCTGGTTCTGTTTGTATATTCAATCTGTATACTACATTATTGGGTTAAGGTTTTATCTAATAAATCTGTTGTGATTTTGCCTACATCCGTGTATATGTGATGTATACATCACTACATCATCATCATTACAGGACAAAGTGTGTTTAGATAGAAGACAAATACCAAGGGATACAATAGGATATAGACGGAGATTGTTAATTATAACCGATAATAATATTTCCGGTTATGATTATGAAATATCGATAATTAATATTCATAATAATTATCATATTTCATAACTCTCCTATTACAACTGGCCAGTCTAGTAGCCATATCAGGATGAGAATCCCCGCTTGTATTGGGGGTTAGACTCAGGCTTGGGGGGAGTAGGTGAAGTGAGGCGAGGTGCAGGCCCAGCCACTGAAGAGGTGGGAAGAAACGATAACGCCTGCTGTGCACAAGGAACACAGACCCGTGCATTGTCACCGCTGCTAGGTAAGACCCCACAAGCTACACACAGCCGGGCTTGTCCTGAAGAAACCCCGTTCACAATATCCTGGGACGTCTCCATATGGTGATTTTATCGGCACAATAGGCCAGTAGGGATTGACGCTGTAAGCTACCCTGGATGCCCCAATAACCCGCGGGGAAGTGGCAGTAAATTTAATAGTCTCAACCGGGAGATACACCGGGCCGGGAGAGGCCACCGGAATTCACGGTCTGAAAGACATAAGAGGAAACAGGAATGTCAGAGCCATGCGCAAGGGTGTAATAAAGGTAATATAAAGGTAGTATAAAGGTAATATAAGGTCACCCGCGAGGGCACTTACAGACAGAGGGGGGGGGAAGGCGATCTTCACCACGCGCGCACGAGTAAAAATGGCGCCAAGCGAACCTCGGAGGGCGGGCCAGAGCTGATCGTGACGCGGAACGCGCCAAACCGTGACGCGGAGCGCGTCAAGCCAGGGCCCCCACCCCGAAGGGCGCGAAGCTCCAAAAGTGCGTAGCCAATGGAGAAAACAGGGCAGTGACGCCCGAATGAATTGATCGGGTGGATTACCGCAGCAGAGCCACTACAGGTTAAGAAAGAGACGCCGCAGCATCAGCAAAGCCATATAGGAAGGGTGCGGCGGCTACCAATACAAGTAAAAGTAAAAAGTACACAGCGCGGCTCTGACACCCATTCCCAGTCAAAAGCGATACTAAGGCCATAAGCGTGTAATAGGGTATACTGAGGCCGCCATACTCAAAGACCCCTTCCCCCCCTTTCTTTCCCCCCGGGCTAGGGGGGGGGGGGGGAACGAGGGAGGATGGCGACCCTTTACACAGGGTCCACCGCTACACGGGGCGTGGGACAATTATGCAGGAGGGGCATCCCCTAAAGGCTCACCATCAGCCTAAACCGCCTACCCTTTGGTGGAGCATGGCTCCGTTAAGCACGCATGGTGCTGCCTACCTTCACCCGACCAGCGCAGCCCAGGCTGGGAGGCACATCACAAATAGGACGGGTGGGAGTAGTCCAACAGGGCTGCAGGCTGTAATAGCCTCGCTCACCTGCGAGAGAGTGATACTTCATGTCTTTGCAGTTAGCATTGCAGAGAAATCTGGGGATTTGTGGGAGGTCCCTGGGTATATAAAGGGCCGGGAGGAGCCTGTTTTTGCATGTCTGCAGTGCACAGCGCAATCTGGCGGAGGATAACCCAAGTGTAAGTATTATATCTGGAGCAGGACGTACTGTATACTTAGAATATTCTTGTTCCAGAGATTCCTGCGTCCGATTTCAGCCAGTCAGCAGGTTCAACTGTAGAGGTCTCATGTGAAATTGGGCAAAGGGCACTGCCTCGAAGATTGATACCATTAGGCCCACCAATCTCATGCCCAGACGTACCGACGGCTGCTGACAAGACAGCAAGGCCTGCACTTGCGTCTGGAGACCGAAAACCTTCTGCTGTGGCAGAAAAACCTTGACCTGAGCGGTGTCTATCGTCATTCCCAGGAAGGATCTCACTGTTGAAGGAGTGTTAAATGACTTTGGATACTTGATTACCCAGCCGAAGACCTCCAGGGTTGACAACACCGTCTGAGTATCGCTTTCGGCCTGCTGAAGGGACTGGGCCGCAATCAGCAAGTCGTCCAGATAGGGCAGCACATGAATGCACAGGTACCTCAGGATAGCCATGATGCCCGCCAGCACGTTGGTGAAGACACGGGGGGCTGAGGATATTTCGAATGGATGTGCCACAAACTGGTAATGCTGATCCTCCAGAGCAAACCTCAGGAACTTCTGATGCCCCAGGAAAATCAGGATGTGCATATAAGCATCCCTGATGTCCACCGTGTTCATGAAGTCGCCGGGCCGAAGAGATCTCACCGCCGACCGTAAAGTTTTCATGTGGAAATGTCTGACTCTTACAAACCTGTTGAGACCCTTCAGGTCCACAATTGGTCTTAACGTTCCGTCCTTCTTGCGAACTGTGAACAGGTTGGAGTAAAAACCCTGACCCTGTTCCTGGCGAGGTACAGGGCAAATCACACCTAACCACAGGAGGTGTTGCACAGCCGTTCTCAAGGCCTGGGCCTTTAGCGGGTTTCGAGATATCCGTGAACGGAGGAATTTTGTGGGCAGCCTGGCTGCCAGCTCTATCTAACTGGAGGACGCTACCTCCTGAATCCACCGATCCGAGACGTGCCGCCTCCAGATCTAAGCAAACAGCAGAAGCCATCCCCCCACCCGGACGGGTGAGAGCGCCCCCTCATGCCTGAGAGGGCTTGGCAGGGGACTTGGATTTAGCTTCCTAGGAGGGATTGGGCCGGCCGCGGGATCTACCTCTGCCCCAGGTATCTCTGTGGCCATCTGGAAATGAAGAGCCTCTTTCTCCTCGAAAGGAACGATAGGCAGAGGGATTCCGAAAGGACCAAGCAGACTTCCGTCTCTGAGGGAGTCTACCATCCTTGACCAAAAGGTCCAGGCGCTCCCCGAACAGCCTGTTCCCCACAAAAGGGATACTCGTAAGCGACTTCTTGGCCGCCGCATCAGCCGAACATTGCCGCAGCCAGTTCACTGGCAAAGGGTGCACCGCCTAAATATATAATACAATCTGTGTGTTCACCTACAACAATTAACTCTACAACACCTGGAGTGGACGTGCAGTGTGCACACCTTCCTCCTAAAGGAAGCACCACTAAAAATCTCAATCAAAATGTAATGCTTTATTGGTACAAAAATTGAAAATTAAAAACATACAGACGCCACAAGACAATTTAAAAACAATGTAGTATTTAATACAGATTGTGATCGGTTCCACCCCCTAATAGGGGGGTGGTTTAGATTTATTGACGATGTTCTCATTCTTTGGCAGGGATCAGAAGAGCTGGGCCTTGAGTTTGTAGAATATCTGAACAATAACCCTTGGAATATTCATTTGACTTCGGAAATCTCAGCTAAGACAGCCACCTTCTTGGATCTCAAACTTACAGTGGAGATGGATGGTTCTATCAGCACGGACCTAGACAGAAAACCCACGGCGGTAAATAGTTTTTTTAGACTATCGGAGTGCACATATTCCAAATCTCAAAGAAGCCATTCCCTATGGCCAATTTCTAAGGGCACGCCGGAATTGTAGTTGTGATCTTAATTTTGAAAGACAGGCTAAGAAACTTAAATACAGGTTTAGAGAGCGTGGGTACCCTGGTCGAGTAATTGATGCTGCCACCAGCGGGCAAAACGGACCCCGAGAACTGGATTACTTAGACCGGGCACTAGTGGTAGAAACAAATCATAACATCTGGGTAGTCCTCCGCCGCCGTGCACTGCAGACATGTAGAAAACAAGCTCCTCCCGGCCCTACATATACCGCGGGACCTCCCACAACTCCCCAGCATTGAAAAGCAGTGAGAAGAGAAGCCAGGAGGAACCAACCACCCAGAATAACTGGCAGCAAAATCTTAATGATAATAATCACCATACAGGGGATCCAGAATTAGTGAAACCAGGGTGGGGTGGAGCAGAACGTGCTGTATGCGTATAACTCTACAGGTGAGTACTTCACAGAGTTGTATTATTCTAAGCATACAGCACGTCCTGCTCCCGAATAGTCATAACATGTGGGACATCCAATAGCAGTGTCCATAAACAGGGTGGGATCCCCAGAAAAAGCAAGGCACAGCGGACAGTAAAGGCGCTGTCACCTGCAAAACTTGCAACAGGCATGACAAGAGCAGAGGCTCCAACGTCAGTCTCATAACAGAACCAAGGAGGTATGAACAGAGACAGGCCATAAGTCAAGTAATTGAACTAACAGAGAAAAAACCTTGGTGCTGAAGGGTCAGTGATACCCAAGCACCCATGATACCCATGATGATGAGTAAACAGTAACGGGGAAGAAACGCTCCCCTGAAGGAACATAGGGTCGTGTAGTGACCCAACCAGCTCACAGGCAAGGAAGCCTTGTGGCAACTCTTGTAACACCCCCAAAGGGAACAAAAACAGGTCACCCGACCAAGGCGGGAATACAGACTCTTAATTATCAGGAAGCCAAAGCTTCCTCAGGATCAGAGAGCATCCAGAAGGATCGATCCAAAGGCGCAATGGCGCTGGAATAGATATCAGGCGCATACCTAAGGAGGCGCCTGTAGACTCCAAGAACAGCAGTCCCCCTAAAGGCCCAGAAGGCCAGCATGGGGAGAAGTGCAAAACCTGTAGAGGGATGTAGGCCCTCATATTTAATATTATAAATAATCAGCCCATGGCTATACTAAGGGGCTGAATCAAGGGTCCAACAGACCACCTGGACCAGGAGCCCAGCGTAAAGGGAACACCCCCAGGCATGGGGTACCTGTAGCCGTATATAGCTGTATGTGTATACATCGCGTCAGGGAATAATTAACCAGAACCATCATCTCAGGCACATGTCTGACGGAGTAAGAAGGCCCCAGAAGAGCGGTTTGGCCTACAGGGCAGCTGAGACCGCATCCAGGCAGGGTCCCCAGGAAGTCCGCAGGGTAACAGAATTAAAAAGTTGATCCCCACAGGGACTTATGGGACTACTGGGGAGGTGCAGCTAAGCAATCCCAACGAGAATACTCTACAAGAGTGACAGAACCAGACTCCTGCAGGAAGGCCAAGACAGACCTACACCATCAGAGTCCCCAGATGGGGAGCCAACCCCAATTTATGCTGTAATGGCTTTAAAGGCCCTGGGAACCGATAACGTCTCACAGGGAAGAGACTAAGGCCCATGCCAGTCAATATGGGATACCACCAAGCCATTATAGGCGGAGTAAGGGGAAGCTGGGGAGCTAGCTCCCAAACCCCATCTCATACTAAGTCACCCAGGAGATGAGGCCCGCCCCAAAGGGCGATTAGCAGTCAATCCCAAGACAGGAGACCTTCGATTGGAAACAGGAAGAGACCTGATCAGAGCAGAACCGCACCACAACAGAGATATCACAATTCAGCAGCCTTCAGCAGAGGCATCTGCGAACCATTACTCCCAGGGCCGCCTAAGCCATAGATCCCATGGGACTCGCCATCCGGCCAGCCGTGCGCAGAACCCAAAGGTAGGATGATGAAAAGAAGGCATATTAAATAACAAGGCTATGCAAAAATACTCAGGCCCCCGAACCGGAGTCAGAATATCCTGGGACAGTAGGGACAGGGGCAGAGGCCCTGTGTCAGGAGGTGGACCCCTCAGAGCCACGCTAGGCTCCCAGGGCAACCTGGGATAGCATAACCTGCCGCTAAGGGCATCCATAGAAGCGAATACCGCTGAGAAGCAGGGGGGGTAGAACCCCACCCAGGCCAGGAACAGGGACCCTCCAGAGGTAGCAACCTGTCACAATCTTTAGACCAGCATTAAAAACATGCCATCGTCTTTCAACAGACCAGGGGTCCCCCATAAACCGACCGGTCCTGAAGGGGGGGAAGGCCCACCTTATAGAGTCAAAGGGGGGCCACCGTTTCAACAAGCCCAGCAGATAAGATGGACCCTCTAAGGGGCCCAACCTAGAACCACGGGGGTCGTGGGAGAGATTTACCTTTCCCCTGCCATACCAGCGAGACTTGGTACCCAGGGTGACCATACTCTAGGAGGTGCTGGTAAGGAAGGGGAGTGCCCCCCTGACGGGGCCCTTGCATATGGCAAGCTCCAGGGGAACCACCTTACCAAGAAGGCATGAGTACAGACCAAGCACCGGGACAAATGTAGTTTTAGTAACCTACTGCGCCGAAGAGCCCGAGGGCCCGGCATCTAAATGACATCATCTTGATGTGCCACCAACAGGCCCACCAGCTGCCAACCCGCCTGGTGAAGGCAAGGCGCCAGTAAGGAGGGGGGGGGCAGAGCCCCGTAACCATGGGTCCTCTAATGCCAGAGAAGAAGGCAGCAAGCCTGAACCGATTTCCCAGGGACGGGGGATCGTGGATAAGTGACCGTGAGGGGATGAGTGTTCAAGCAACCATCCAGTAGCTTCCGGGAGACACTGTCGGCCAACCGACCCGCTCCGTCTGATGCAAAGGCTGGGGAGAAAGGGAGACGACCCAGTAGGTCCCAACTCATAAGCCCCACCTCAGGCGTGTCCCCAGGCTAGTAGCCTGGGCCGAAAGAAAGGCCCCAATAGTGCCTCAAGCCGCAGGGTTGATCCTGTGACACTGACTAGAAATAGTCTTAGGCTTCCAGCTGACCCCAGATAAACTAAGAAGAGCTAGAACTTCGTAATAGGCCGACCCCCCCCCCCCCCCCGTGACCCAAGGCAGAGTTATCATATATGGGCTACTTGCGAATGGTAGAATTGCTAAGCCTGTCATAGGCCAACGGGGTCCAGACTACCTCATACTGATGAGGGGGGAGGATGGAAAAATTATATACAGAGGCCATGGCCCCATACCGTTAAGGCGATTAACAAGCGCGTCCAACACTGCAGGCCCAGTTTGGCCTGCGCCAGTTTCAGAAGGGAGAGCAGAAGAAGAGAGAGAAGGTAAGCATCTTTGATGTCCACAGAAGTCATGAAATCCCCTGGGCATGCGAAAGCCCCTGCCCCTGACAAACTTGTTGAGGATCTTTAAGTCCAGGATGGGCCTGACAGAACCATCCGTTTTGGGTACTGTGAATAGGTTGGAATAAAAGCCCTTGCCTTTTTCTCTTAAAGGGACCTGGCAGATGACCCCCAGCTCCAGGAGGCCTTGCACTAGCTCCTGAGCTGACACATGGTCCTCAGGAATCCAGGATCTGATGAACCTTGAAGGGGGATCGGCAGCAAACTCCCACTTGTAACCGGAGGACACTACCTCCTGAATCCACCGGTCTGAGACATGAAGCGAAGTGCTGCAGCCGTCACCCCACCCGGATGGGTGAGGGCGCCCCATCATGCCTGAGGGGGCTTGGGAGAGGATTTTGCTTTGGGACCCCAGGAGGAGCCAGGACGTCCACGTCCTCTGCCTCTACCCCAGAAATCTCCCCGGGTCCCAGGGAAAGAAACCTCCCTTCCCTGTCTTGCACCACGGTAAGGGGAGGAGAAGGAACCTTGACCGCGAAAGGGCCGAGATTGCCACCTGCGCTGGGGTAACCTGCCTCCCTTAGCAAAGAGGTCCATGTGGTCCCCAAACAGGCGCAGTCCTTTAAAGGGAAAACCAGTGAGGGCCTTCTTGGCAGCGTCGTCAGCAGCCCACTGGCGCAGCCAAACCGAGCGGCGTATAGCCACCACGAGGGCAGAAGTTCTGGCACACATTCTGATGCCGATAGGACAAAATTTACAAAAACATCACAACTGGAGAGTGCATTAAACACCTCACAAGGCAAATCATCATGGGCACTATTAACACTTTAAGTGCCAGCCTACCTTGAGATTTTGTCACCCTTTGTTGCCAGACCATTTTACACTATTTTGCGCTCCCCATGTTCAACTGCGATTTTTGAAGGGATTTCCAGGGATTTCCCAGGAAAGTAATAAATTGTTTTTTCAGCAGAGCCTGGGCTTTAACATGAAATGTCTTGTTTGTCATTTTCTAAGTGTATTCTCAATATTTTGGGGTGAAAATTGTGCAAAAAAATTAAAAAAAATTTTTTTTAAAATTTGTAGTGTTTTTTTGTAACAACAAATGTGAGTTTGTCAATAAAATCATATTTTGTGTGAAACCCCAATTTCTCCCGGTTACAGCGGTACCACATATGTATAGGTAGACACCCTTTCCTGCCCAGGAGACTCCCCCAAACTGAAACAACGCTTTAGGAGATTTTCAGATAAAATACAACTATGCTATGCAATATGCGCACCTTGCAGTTTTTCAAGAAAAACAACCCTTTACATTTGAAATACCAACAAACTATATATACACCTATGTATACACCTCAGGATTTCTAGGCGTACCAGGCTTGTTGACATAGGTGCAGTTTTCTGGAAGTAATCCCTCAATGTATTCTTTGGTTACACAGGGTTTCCCTAAAAATAAATAAAAAAGCAGAATCAAAACCACATTTTCCTAAAAAAAAACTATGAAAAACAGAAAAAAACTGAAAATCTGAAAAAGCAACATCCCCCAAACAGAACAATACCCAGCATGCATAGGTTCTGTCAAGGAGAGAGTTGCCATAAACCACAAAGTAAAGCATGCGCATAACGGTAATTTTACTTCAAAATTTCAGCTCTGCAGACAAAGTGCGCACCTTGTGCTTTTTCTACCAAAACGACCCTTTACATTTGGAATATCCCCGATAAACCATATATTCCCTGAAAGTACACATATTAAGCTTTCTAAGCGTACCCAGCTTGTTGTAGTGGGCTCATCTTTCTGGAAGTAATGTCTCGAAGAATTCTTAGGTTGCACAGGGTTTCACAAAAATTGTATAAAAAAGCAGAATAAAAAACACCTTTTCCTAAAATAAGCTGCAAATAAGAAAAAACAAGCTAAACCTGAAAGCGCAAGGTCCCCCGAGCAGAACAATACCCAACATGCATAGGTACCTGTAACCTTTTAACTGCCAGCCTACTTGAGATTTTGTCACCCTCTGCTGACAGGATATTTTTCACCATTTTGCGTGATGTTTAACTGTGATTTTTGCAGGAATTTCCAAGAAAATGGCATATTTTCTTTTTGTGGCAGAGTTTAGACTTTAACATGAAATGTCTTGTTTGTATTTTTTCTACTTTTTTTAAATATATTTTTAAGTAAATAAGTAAAAAAAAAAAAAAATATTTATATTTTTTAAATTGTCTCCTTTATTTTAACAAAAACATTTATTTTATTAAAGAAAACCATATTGTTAAAGCCCTTAAAAATAAAAAAAAAAAAAAAAAAAATGGCGTGAGGTCCCCCCTACCCAGCGTAACCAGCCTGTGACCAGCTATGGGGGCTTGTAGAACAGGGCGCAGGGGCCAGCTTTAGTGGCCCCTGGCCCTGCCGGCTGCAAGCCGCATAGCCTAGGGCCACGGCTCTTCTGTCCCCCCCCCGCCCCCCCGAGCCGCAGGTGACTTGACAGACCCCCGAGCCTTGTGAACTGGTATAAGGGGTATTATGGTCCCCTTACCAGTTCACAAAGGGTTAAAAGTAAAAAAAAAAGACTTTATTAAAAAAAAAAAAAAAAAAATTACTTTACTCACCTCCAATCTTCATCTCCTGTGTCCCGCGGCGATCATATGCAGGTGACGGCTGGGCTGTCCAGCCGTCACCGGCATCTGATAGCTGAACTGCCGGGTGCCCCGATGACACCCGGCGGTGACGTCATTGGCCCCGCCCCCGAAGGGGCCGCCATCGGAAGCTGCGGAGGGAGGACAGCTGTTCTGCCCCCTCCAGAAGACGGAAGAGCTGGGGGGGGGGGGGTGATTGGAGCCCCCCCCCCCCCCCCCCATGAAGAGGAGAGGCGGCGGGAGCCGGCGGGTGCGGAGGTAACTGTATTTTGGGCACTCCCCTGCAGCCGGAGGAGCCCCAATCGGCGATCGGAGCCCCTTTGGCTAAAGAGGAGACCTGGCCGGATCGAAAGAGGGGTCAGGTAAGTGACTTTTTTTTTTTTTTACTTTTTTTTACTGTTAGTGGGGAAAGTCAGGCACGTAAAATTTACTCGGCTGGCACTTAAGTGACGGAGAGGCAACCACGTAAATTTTACGTGGCTGGCATTTAAAGGGTTAAGCATATTTCTGATAAGGGTTCTAGTGGCCACAGCAGTAATGGCAGAGGCAGAGACAAGGCTCAGCGCCGTCCCCGCACATGCAAAGGCGTGGGATGCCAGCTGATCAATACGCCGGTCTTCAGCATCCCGCAGGGTAGTAGAATCAGGGGAATGCATGACAGAGGTGTTAGATAACCCTAGGATCGGGGCATCCACCTCGGGGGGGGGGGGGGGGGGGGATGACCAATGTTTAACCACCTCAGCAGAAAAGGGATACTTCCTATCCCAACTCTTTGGAACCCCGGTAAATTTACTGGGGCGTTCCCATTCCTTGAGCACAAGGTTATGGAAATGTGCCTGCTCGGGAAATTCCAAACGTGATTTTGCTGTATGGAAAAGCTCCCCTCTTTGCCTGGGAGCCTCAACAGGGAGAGAGATAGACAGAACCTCAAAAATCTGGGTCAATAATCTGTCAGTGTCATTCAGGGCCCAGGGGTCAGAGCCAGAATCGTCATGACCCCTTGGTCTCTCATCAGATGAGCCTGAATCAGAAAAGAGCTCCCCTTCATCAGATGGGGTATAGCCACACAGATTCCAAAACTCCTCAGTTCCCATAGGGAAAACAGTAACATTAGGCGTCAAGTGCCGCTTCTTAGCAGGGGCCTTACGCGCTAAGGACTTCGCAATAATCTGTTCAACAGTAGCCAGTCTAGAAGACACATCAGGCGGAGAATCCCCGCTAGTATGCAGCTCAGTAGGAGTGAGGTTTAAGCTTAGGGGAGTAGGCAAAGTGAAACGAGGTGCAGCCACTGGCAGGCCAGATTGCAACGAAAGCACCTGCTCAGCACAGGGTACACAGACCTGCGCCTTGTCAGTGTCAGCATGAGGCTGCCCACACGCTACACACAGCCGGTCTTGTCCCGAAGGGACCCCGTCACATTATCCTGGGATGCCTCCATATGGTGATTATAGCGGCGCTATATGAAGATAGGGAATAACGCTATGTAGCAACCCTGGATGCTCCAATAACCCGCTAGGGAAGTGGGAGTATAATTTTTACAAGGCCTACAAGCAATATACTAAAACAGGGCCGGGAGAAGCCAAGAAGGGTTCGTCCCGCCTGAAAGACATAAGCAGACAAGACCTTAAGTACATCGTAACAAAAGTGAAGGAAATAAAGCTGCCCACGAGGGCACTTACGGACCACGGTAGGTAGGAGTCCGTCGCGCATAGGCCAACCAAGCAGGAAAGATGGCGTCGGTATACCTCGAGGGGCGGGCCAGTAACAGCGATGATGCGAACGCGCCAAAGACGCCCCCCCCCCCCCCCGAAGAACGCGAAGCCAGAACGGCCAGCAGCCAATGATGGCGCACCAGCGCCTGAGGTAAAGCCGCTGCCAAGCGCGGAACCAAGTCAGCGCGCGGAGGCGGCAAATTTAAAAAGCAGTAAAGACAAGTCAGTGCGGCGGCTGACACAAGAATAAAAGGCATGTGAAAAGAGAAAGTACAGAATGCATAACATACATATCTATACACATACACACCCCCCCCCCTCTTTCCCCCCAGAGACTACAAGGAGGATGAGGGAGAACGGCGGCCACTTAAATAGGGCACACCGATAGGCAGGGGCAATAGTGCGGGAGGGGCATCCCATAGAGGCTCACCATAAGCCTGAACCGCCTACCCTTTGGTGGGGGATTGCGGTGGAGCAGCGCTCCTAAGCACCAACAGCGGTGCTGCCTACCTTCACCCGACCAGCGCAGCCAAGGCTGGGAGGCATATTACTAGTGGAACGGGTGGGAATAGTCCTACAGGGCCGCAGGTTAATAACCCCGCTCACCTGCGAGTAGAGAGTCAATTTCTCGTCCTTCGCAGCCAGACTGCAGAGAAATTCTGGGGATTTGTGGGAGGTCCCTGGGTATTTGAGGGGCCGGGAGGAGCCTATTTTCGATGTCTCTGCAGTCCAGCGCCATCTGGCGGAGTATAAGCTGATTTTAAGTATTATATTTGGAGCAGGACGTACTGTATACTAAGAATAACTGACGCAAGCAACTTCTCCGTATCATCAGGGAGCCACGCATCCTCCTCTGAGGAAGAACCAGACCCACTGTCATAGCCAACAGAATAATCCACTGTGGAGATGGAGTTCTCCTGCAACTCCCTTCCTCACGGAGCCAAGACCTCCAAAAAGATCATCATAATCATCATTATCCGAGTAAACGGGCTTGATATGCCGCTTCTTACTCGTGGCCTTCTTAGGGGCCGTTCGCAAGATCTGGCCACCCGGTATGCCAAATCAACATGGGTTCCCCTGCTGGCTTCCCCCTCACTGGGGGCTGAGTGCAGCAGCGGGGGTTCTGGAGAGGGCTAGGGGCAGGTACGCCCACCCGGTCATGCTCCAAAAGGACGCTCCTGGCGCAAGTGGTACAAACAGTGCTGAATCCGCCCAGAGGGCTTGCACTGCACATGGGGCACAGCTTCACCCGCCCAGATGGGGCCCCTAGCTCACTATCCCCAGATGCCTCCATTATGGTGATTAGAATAATTGGTATGCAGGTTACAAGGCACTGACGGCCCAAACCTAATAAGCCCTCTGAAATAGTCCCTCTTTTGTGATACCTCTTAATAGGTAGAGGGTGTGGGGCGGGGGGGGGGGGACCGGGAGGAACCACAACCCTCAAGCTATCAAAGGGCCCACCTAGAAGACACAAGCAAAAAAGTGGCCATTAGTATCCCACAGCACATGCGCAATACAAACAAAACAATAGATATTAGCAAGAGGGACTCATGACAGCGCTCAGCAGCTCGGAGGACTCCCAGGCAGCGTGGCAGGGGAAGGCAGACCAAGATGGCGCAGAGCCAGCAGCTCGGCGCGTTCCTCGAGGGGCAGGCCACACGGCAGTGACGCGAAAAGGGTCATTGTGCGGACTCGCCCCCCCCCCGCCGACGACGCGAAAGGGGTGCCCGCCCCCAAAATGGAGGACGAAGCCATCGCAGCAATCAGACACAGGGCGGCCCATGGAGGGGCCCTCGTACCAGCCCCTGCGGCGTGCACACGCGGCCACACCTCCGCAGTCAGGAGCTGCGGCCTCAGGCAAGATACCCCCGCCGAGCGGCACCGTCCCCCCCTCACAGCGTAGCAGGCAGAGATGAAGGGGAGACAGGAGCAGAACACCTCGAGGGAGGTATGTACAAAAAACACAGAGCATAAACCAATTCATTGAGGGACTACTTCAAAATGAGTCATTACTACGATCTACGCAAAGTATATAAGTGAAGGTCACACCAAACACAACACAGTAATAAAGCTTGTGGGGCAGGGAGGGTATGAAGCCCAGTGGGCATAAGTGGTCCCCCCCCCCCCCCCCCCCAATAGGCTCACCATCAGCCTATGGCCGGCTACCCATTAAACAGGGTCTGCGGCCCAGAGCCTAGCTCTGCCAAAACGCCTGACCCCGGCGTTCTCCCTACCGTCACCGTCCCGATCAGCCATGGCTGGGAGGCAATAATGGGTCCACGGGATCAGTGGTAATAAGGACGCAGCGGCCGACGGGCTAGGAGGCCCCGCTCAGCTGCAAAAATCCAGGAGAGAAAATCCAACAATCTTCAGCAGCCAGACTGCAAGATGAACACATCATAGTGAGACACCTGCTTTTATAGGGGGCCGGGAGGAGCGACAGCTTTTCATTTTGCAGTCGAGCGCCCCCTGGGGGCGGAATACCCACGTCATCACTTCTTGGACGACCTGGACTGGATATAGGGAAAATAACAATATATAATTTGACTTTCTGGGAAATCCCGTCAGAAATCACAGCTGAACATGTGTATTGCAAAATAGTGAAAAATGGTCTGGCAACAGAGGGTGACAAAATCTCTAGGTATGCTGGCAGTTAAAGGGTTAAAGCATTTATGAAAATGGAAATCACACTATGGCTTATTTTTAGGGAAAACATGGTATATTAAGCAGAAGAACTGGGACCCCTGCAGGACAAGGACAAAAATTACATATTACATTTAAAGGGTCAGTTCAGGCAATGGAAATAAGGTAGGAAGGAGATAACCTGAAGGCCGCCCCCTATCAATTCCATACATTCATGACCACCTTAAAATGCTCCCAGTGCACGTAAGGCCAGCAAGTTTGACCACTGTGGCTTGCTCAGCCTGGTAGTGCTGACGGAGAGGGGAAGGCTTACAAACCACATTTGAAGGCGATCATGGAAAGGAAAGGAGGGGCAAAATATGAAGGCCTGCTAGAGCATATTATTGGCATTGCTTGGACTGTCTTTTTAATTTCTATGGTACTATGGCAAGCCAAATAATGCTAACCAACAAATAGACATACCCTTTGATTTGATCCAAATTCTTACAATGGCCCAATCCCAAATTTACTGCATCCTAGTAAAAAGAAAACAGAGAGATAATGATTAAAAAAAAAATTAAATGGGTATTTCATACATACGATTATCAGAAGTTATGCAAATCTAGGTCAATAACCACATTGTAAGTATAGACGTGTAAAAAAAGAAAGAAAAGCAGGCTTGGATACCTAGACATCACATTTAACACTCATGCCCAACAGCCCTTTTATCTGACCCACTGGGCAAATCTGGGTCTACTTGCATTGTGCACTGCTGGAATAAAATATGAATATCCATATTCCTTAGTAAATGTTAATGTGGCTAAAACTAACGTTCATCTCCTTATGCAGTGTTATGTACTGTGCAGGGTACCTAGATCTTTTTTTGCGGGGGCCAAAAAAAAAAATGTTATATCCACAGAAATCTCCTTTTCTAGGGATATGAAGTGGGGAGCCATGCTATTTAGATGTACCTGGATTATTAGTGTTCAATTCAAGAGATGGTAAAGTGAAAATGAAACCCCTTTATTTCTACAATGACATGCCCTGCCCTAGCAGAAAAGGCTCAGTTTACAGTATTAGTATAACTCATAGATTACATTTTTAGCTATCAACCTGTCATGCGCAGGTAGTTACACAAAATACAATTCTGTGATTACTCACCTGTAGAATTGGTATTATGAGTATATAGCATGTCCTGCTCCAAATCTAAAACTTACAGTTAGGATATACTCCGCCAGATGGCGCTGGACTGCAGAGACATCGAAAATAGGCTCCTCCCGGCCCCTCAATTACCCAGGGACCTCCCACAAATCCCCAGCATTGAAAAGCAGTTAATGAGAAGCCGGGAGAATTAAACAATCCAAACTATCAACTATAACAATGATAACAATCACCATACAGGGGATCCAAGAAAATGCAAACCAAGGGTGGGTTGGAGCAGGACGTACTGTATACTCATAATACCAATTCTACAGGTGAGTAATCACAGAATTGCATTATTCTTAGTTTACAGTATGTCCTGCTCCAAATCTAATACTTACACTTGGGACATCCAATAGCAGTGTCCATAAAGTAGGGTGGGATCCTCAATAAAAATCATCAGCAGGCAGTTTAAACCACTGCCGCCTGCAGAACCTTTCAGCCAAAAGCAGCATCAGCTGAGGCCCTGACATCAACCTTGTAAAACTTTGAAAAGAAATGAACAGAAGATCAAGTAGCGGCCTTGCAAACTTGTTCAACAGAAGCCTGGTGCTGAAAAGCCCAAGAGGCACCAATAGCACGAGTGGAATGAGCAGTAAGGCGGAAGGGAGGATTCTTCCCCTTAGCAGAGTAGGCCTGAATCACAGCCTGACGAATCCACTTGCTGATAGTAGACTTGGCAGGAGCCAAACCCTTCCTAGGACCAGAAGGGACGACAAAAATACAATTCTGTGAAATACTCAGTAGAATTGGTATTATACGTATACAGTATGTCCTGCTCCATATATAATACTTACACTTGGGTTATCCTCCGCCAGAGGGCGCTGTGCTCTGCAGACATGCAAAAACAGACTCCTATCGGCCCTTCATATACCCAGGGACCTCCCACAAATCCCCAGCATTAAAAAGCAGTGAACCAGAAGCCGGGAGAAGTCAACCACCAAAAACAACTGGTAATGAGAACAATAACAACAATCACCATACAGGGGATCCAGAATAATGCAAAAACCAGGGTGGGGTGGAGCAGGACGTACTGTATACGTATAATACCAATTCTACAGGTGAGTATTTCACAGAATTGTATTATTCTAAGCATACAGTACGTCCTGCTCCATATATAATACTTACACTTGGGACATCCAATAGCAGTGTCTATAGAATAGGGTGGGACTCCCAACAAAAAAGCAACAGCAGACAGTTGAAAGCACTGTCACCTGCAACCTCGCTACCAAGAGCGACACAAGCAAGGGCTCTAACGTCAATATCAAAACAACCTTTGAAAAGGTCAGAACAAAAAAACAAGTAGCGTGCAAGCAAACCTGTTCAACAAAACCTGGTGCTGAAAGGCCCAAGACACCAAGGCACCAGTGGAGTCAGAATAGAGTGATAAGAACTCTACCCCTTAAGGAATAGGCCTGAGTAACAGCCTAACAAGATCAAAGCTAATAGTAGTCCAGGAAGAGGTAAAGCCTTCCCCAGGACCATAAGGGACGTCTATCTGAGTAAAAGCTAGGCCAAAGGCTGCTTAACCCCTGGAGGCATACAAAATCAGACACATCCGGATGTAGGTGCCCCCAACCCCAAGGAGCATCAGTCCGCTTAAGGGACAAGAGACAATTCCAACACCTAATGAGGGAAAATAGATTCCCTTACCCCAGCGGTAAAAGGAATAAGGCCCAGAAGAAGGAAAATGTCTTGACACCTGAGCCTAAGACACCACCTTAGGCAGAATATCCGGCGTAAGGCGGAACACGGCCTCATCTCGGTGTATATACATCAAGGAACGAGGGCTAGCTAGACAGAGCCGCCCGCTCAGGTGCACGGCCGGCTGAAGTAACAGTCCCAGTAGGACAACCTTAAGGAAAGAACAGTCAGACAGCATCCAGAATAGAGCCAAAGGGGAATACCCCTCAAGGCAAACAGGATAGAAATCAAATCCCAACAGGGACCCTAGAACTACGTGGGGGATGCCGCTGAGCCATTCCTGAAAGAATGGTCAACCCAGGCAAGAAACTGAGTAAAGACTTCTGCAGAAGACGGACAGGGCAGAGCCTAAACCACCAGGGCACCGAGTAGGAGAGCCGACTCCAACCCATGCTGTAATAACTATATCACCCCAGGAACAGAGCGCGTCCACAGGGGAGAGACCAAAACTCACACCAATCAATATGGGCAAACAATACCCCACAAGAGACGGAACAAGAGGAGGAAGAAGCCAACTCCTAGGCTACCAGAAGTCACAGACACCCAGCAGATACGCTCATCTCCATCAAGATGGATGAATCAACCATCAGACCATCCAGACCAGAGTCTGTACATTGGGGTGAAATGGAAAAGGGGGGCCTGAATGAGCAGGTCAGCCCTCCTGACAGGACGCTTTCCACACAACCACACCTGCAAACCACACTCCACTAGGCCACCCAAGGGCCGCCAGTATCACTGGTTCCCCCTTCCAGGGCAAACTTGCACAGAACCCTGTCAAGCAGGGTGAATGAAGATAAGAAACACAGAACAGAATGCCCAGTACTAAGCCTCATGACCAAGGTCAGAACAATCTGAGACAGGGAAACAAGGGCCTAGAACCCATAATGTCGACGGCCCAGAAAGATCCACACTAGACGGATCACATAGAGAAAACAAGAATTAGCACCTCCTGTCGCAGAAGGATATCCACAGAAGCGAACATCGCAGATATGCAGGGAACGCCGTCCTCCACCCAGATCGGGGTCAGAGACCCTCCTGGGGGATCATCCTGCTTCCTAGTCCATACAGATAATTAATACAGGCCACTGTCGACAGACAGACCAAGGAGCCTCCAAATAGCCAGATCCCGCAAGGGAAACGTCCAGCGAGATAGAGCCAACCTGAAGGCCTACCGCTTCAAAAAAAGGACAGGTGAATGGACCCTTAAAGGTCCCACCTCCCCCAGAACCACAGGGGAATTTAGAAGAAAACAGTCCCCCCTCCGTCAACCTGATAGATTCGGTATCCAACTACAGGAAGACGCAAGGAAGGGAGCGCCCCCTGACCGGTACCTCTAGTACAACAGTCTCAGGGGAAAACACCGTACCAAGGTGGAAGGGTACAAAGACCCAGCTCCAGGGAAGCTGGAACCCAGTCCAGCATTTACAATATGAATTGCAGAATAGCCCAAGGGCACTGAGCATAAGGGACAACCTTTGAATAGCCACCAACAGGCCCACCAGCTGCAATCCCACCTGGTGAAAGAGACGGGAACAGCAACGAGGGACCGAGCCCCTGTACCAGATTGTCCACAAGAAAGCAGGTTCCCACCTGAACCGAATCCAAGTTCATCCCTAGGAATGGAGATACCAAATAAGGGGACAATGATGAATTGAGGTGATTGAGCACCCATCCAAGACTCCCAAAGGGCACCGCCAGCCGAGTAACAAACTCGGCCTGACGTAGAGATTGGGAAGCAGTAGGGATATCACCCCTGACATCGCCTAGGCGATCACTCTGGGAACAGCAAAGAAGCCAGATAAGGCCACAATCAGCAGTGTTTGAGCACCAACACTAACCTGTAAGATTCTAGGTGCCTGGGAGGCACAACGGCAATGAAATACGCGTCTTAGATCCCCACAGACGGCAAGAGGTCCCTGGACACAGGGCACTGGCGGTCCAACTTCAGAGAAACCATGCAGTAAAACCGCCTGTGAATGTAAATTGCCTCACCTATGGAAGGCCATAATGAGCAGAGTGTCTCAACCTTTTGAAGGGATGTGGAAAGGTAAGTGTAGAGGCCCCTGTCTCTGTCTATAAAGGGCAACCAGCCGGTGACCCCAGACCTCGCAGACCGCGCGTGGCCTGCGTCAACACCAGAAGAGAGGCAGGGACCCGAAGCATCCTGAATATCTCGGGAAGGGGCCGCCCAGCAGACACTATCCTGCATCCAGAGGTAACTTCCTCCTGACTCCATCAGAACGAGGCATGACGCCTCCTGATAGCGGCAAGGTGCTGCGGCCATCCCCTCGCCCAAGCGGGCGAGGGTGCCCCATCATGCTTGGGGGGTTTTGGTAAAAGGTTTGGACTTGCCGGAGGGACCAGGGCGTTGTCTGCCACTCCTGGGGCAGGGATCTATACCAAAAAGCTGGAAGGACACCCCCGGTTTGGGTTTGACGCTAAGATAGGGGAGTGGAGGGGTGTCCCTGCCCCGAGAAGGCCGAGACCGCCTTCTGTAAAGGGGTGTTTTTTCCAAACAGGTCCAGACGGGCCCCAAATAGGCGTCGCCCTCTAAAGGGTGATGGCCGGCAGTTAACCACATAAGGGGGAAAAGGGTATTTCCAATCCCAGTCCCCTGGAAGTTTACTAGGGCATTGCCATTCTTTGAGCACAAGAGCCTGGAAGCGATCCTGCTCCAAAAATTCCAAACGCGGCGGCGCTGTATAGAAACTCTCCCTTCTAGGCCTGGAATCCTCACCGGGGAGAGAGATAGACAAGACCTCGAAGATCTTTATCAGTAATTCGTCGATGTCACACAGGCCCCGGATCATCATGACTCCTCAGCCCCTCGTCCAATGATCCGGAGTCAGAGAATAGCCGACCTTCGTCAGAAAGAGCAAAACCCTGCTCAGCAGTGAACTCTTCAGATTTAGAAGGAATGGGCGACACCGTAGGCGTCAGGGACCGCTTCTTACCAGGGCCCAAACGCTCTGCCACCCTCGAAATCACCTGATCGGCCGTGGCAGTCTGCGGGGCACGACTTGCTGTTCATTCCCGCTTGAGTGCGACTCATCAGGAGTGAGATTTAAGCACGGGAAGAGAGGTGTATTGAAACGAGGCGCAGCCACTGGCAACCCTGACTGCAGAGCCAGTACTTGTTCAGCACAGGATCCGCAGACCCGTGCTCTGTCCGCATCGGCATGGGGCAGTCCACACGCTGTACACAGCCGGTCTTGTCCCGAGGGACCCTGGTCACATAATTCTGAGATGCCTCCATATGGTGATTATTAATGTAATATATACCAGTAGGGATTTACGCAATAGGCAACCCTGGATGTCCCAAAGACCCGCTAGGAATGTGGGAGAATTTTGTAAGCCCGCTACAATATATGTTAGGCCGGGAGAAGCCACCGGACTCTTCAACGTCTGAAAGACAGAAGGGGAATAAGGGGTGTCGGGGCCATGCGCAACACAAAGAATACTAATGATGAAAACGCCAGCGACGGCACGCGGAGCGCGCCACGCCACGTCCCCGCCTCCTCCAAAGAGCGCGAAGCTCTGAAGCAGCCGTTAAAGGCTTGACAAGCCAAGCATAGAATATGCCAGTAAAGGCATCTGCCAGTGGATACACGTAAAGTCTAAATACGCCACCATCATTCTGACGCCCGTAGGCGTGCACAAAATTAGTTTCCTGCCCAAGATGCAGGAAAATAAAGCAGGTACGAGCTGTACACTATTGCATAGTAAATTGAGAAAGGCGGCGGTCAGTAATATGAAGGAGCAAGCAGCGCGGCTCTGACACCTAGTTGCCGGTCAGGGGCAAAAGCACGGCCATAAGCGTAAAAATACCGTACACGGAGACCGCCAATAGACACACACACACACCCCCTTCTTTTCCCCCCGACTACGGGGGGAAACGAGGGAGGACGGCGACCCTTTACACAGGATCCACCGCTACATGGGGCATGGGGCAATAATGCGGGAGGGACATCCACTATGAGGCTCACCATCAGCCTAAACCGCCTACCCTTTCGTGGGGGACTGCGGTGGAGCATGGCTCCGTTAAGCACACATAGTGCTGCCTACCTTCACCAGACCAGCACAGCCCAGGCTGGGAGGCACATCACAAGGAGGACGGGTGGGAATAGTCCAACAGGGCCGCAGGCTGTAATAGCCCCGCTCACCTGCGAGAGAGTGATACATCACTGCAGAGAAATCTGGGGATTTGTGGGAGGTTCCTGGGTATATGAAGGGCCGGGAGGAGCCTGTTTTTGCATGTCTGCAGTGCACAGCGCCCTCTGGCGGAGGATAACCCAAGTGTAATGAAATAATAGTGGGATGCACTACCTATCAAATTGCTTGTGCTCACACCCGCTATGGATAATATAACTCTGTATGGAGTGGACGTGAAAGACCACACCTCCCTCCCTATGTGGAGCACCAAAAAATCATTTGTGTATATATATATATATATATATATATATATATATATATATATATATATATATACTCAAAAATATTTCATTTTATTTATACCATATTTATACATCACTAGTCATAAAAAACATCTAAAGACAACTATACTACACAAAACATGTTAAAAACAAGCCAAGTCCCCCTCCATATCATTTCCAGTAAATACAACCATCATAATTCTAATAATCAAGATAATATTATAAAATATCTGTGTGCTGTGTACCTATTATATGGTAATTAAGCGGATAACCCAAGTGTAAGTATTATATATGGAGCAGGACATACTGTATACTTAGAATAAGAGCATCAGTTTTCTTGAAAGGTGCAGTAGCCACCAGATAGTACTTCAGACACCTAACCACATCCAAAGAGTGCAAAACCCTCTCCTTAGCATTGCTAGGATTAGGGCACAAAGAAGGAAGAACAATATCCTGATTCAAATGAAAGACAGACACTACCTTAAAGTGGACCAACACCCAGGATTTTGACTATCCTGGGTTTTGGTCCACTTCGGCGGGGCACCCCGATCGGGGGTGCCCCGCTGTGTGAAACCCCCCAGAAAGCCCCAAAATCTTACCTGTCCCCGCTGCCACGTGACTGGACGGTCCAATCCCCGCCGCCACGTGACTGGACGGTCCAATCCCCGCCAACGTCCAGGCGGGGATCAGGAACGTCCAAGCGGCTGCCGCCGCCGCCGCCTCCCTCGCGTCACTTTCGGCGCGCGCGCCCCCGCCTGCCATTCGCAGACGGCCGGCGCGGGCACGTCTACAGGGGCGCGAGGGAGGCGGCGCCGGCCGCCGCCGAAGATCAGGTAAGCGATTTGGGGTGTCTGGGGGGGTTTCACCCCGCGGGACATCCCGATCTCGGATGTCCCGCGGGGTGGGAGGTGATCGGCCCGGGAATCTTATAGATTTCCGGGCCGATCACCTCTCGGTGTTGGTCCACTTTAAGCAGAAAGTCAGGTTTGAAACGAAACACCACCTTGTCCTGGTGTCTCTCATAGTAGGGGGGCTGAATGGAAAGCGCAGCCAACTCAGACACACGCCTGACAGAAGTGATAGCCACCAGAAATACAACCTTGAGCGTAAGAATTGCCAAGGGAGCATCCTGCACAGGTTCAAAGGAGCACACTGCAAGGCTGACAGAACCAAGTTCAGATCCCAAACAGGCCCCATAGGCTTACGTGGGGGGCGCACATGAGTGACCCCCTGGAAAAAAGTCCTAAACAGAGGGTACTGAGCAAAGGACTTCTGGAAGAAAGTAGCCAGGGCAGAAACCTGACCCTTCAGAGTACTGAGTTGGAGCCCCATCTCCAACCCATGCTGCAGGAACTCCAGAATCCTGGGAATAGAGAACACACGACAGGGAAGAGACTTAGACTCACACCAGTCAATGTAGGCACGCCAAACCCTGTAATAAATGGAAGAGGAAGAATTCTTCCTAGCGTTAATCAAAGTATCCATAACCAAGGAAGACAGCCCCTTCTCCATCAAGATGGAGGTTTCAGCAGCCAAGCCGTCAAAGCTAGAGTTTGCAAACTGGGATGGCGTAGTGAGCCCTGAGCAGATCTGGCACCAAGGGCAGAGCCTACTGATCTACTGCCAGCTGTACCACGTCTGCGAACCACACTCTTCTTGGCCACCTGGAGGCCACCAGAATTCCTGGCACCCCTTCCAGAGCAATCTTGTGCAGAGGGGATTGGAGGGAAGACATACAGGAACCGAAAGTCCTGCCATGACATTGCTAGCGCATCCGCGGTCAAGGCCAGAGGATCCTGGGACAGAGAGACAAAAGCTGGGAGCTTGTGATTGTGGCGGGACGCAAACAGATCCACATCTGGTTGGCCCCAACGGTGACACAGAGATTGAAACACCCTGCTGCATAGGGACCATTCTCCCTGGTGAGAGGCCCCCCTGCTCAGAGTCCGCCAGGTGATTTTCCACCCCCGGGATGTACACAGCTGATATGCAGGGGACATTGGCCTCCGCCCAAGTCAGGATCAGAGACGCTTCCTGGAGGGCCCCCTTGCTCCGGGTCCCTCCCTGATGATTGATGTAGGCAACTGCCGTCTGGTTGTCCGAGCGCACCTGAACAGGCAGGCCCCGAAGATGAGTAGTCAAGCGAGCCAGAACTAACCTGATCGCCTGCAGCTCCAAGACATTGATAGGTGTGTGGGCCTCCTGAGGGCCCCACCTCCCCTGAAACCGCAGGGACTTCCAGAACCCCCCCCCAACCTGACAGACTGGCATCCGTGGTGACCGTCTCCCAGGAAGGGGCTAGAAAGGATCTGCCCCCCAACAGGTTCCTTGAGTCCATCCACCACAAGAGGAACCTCCTGACCAGGGGGGAGAGCACACAGACCCTGTCCAGGGACGCTGGGTCCTTGTCCCATACTGAGAATAGGTGAAGTTGCAGAGGCCTCAAGTGGAACTGAGAATAAGGGACCGCTTCGAAGCACGCCACCATCAGGCCCACCAGCTGCATCCCCTGCCTGATGGAGGGATGGGGACAAGCTAGGAGGGACTGAGCCTGTGCAATCAGACTGTCCACCTTCTGCTGAGGAAGGAAGATCCTTGCCTTAACTGTATCCAGACTCATTCCTAGGAATGGAGTTACCAAGAAAGGGGAGAGTGAGGACTTGGGGTGGTTGATCACCCATCCAAATGACTCCAGAGTGGACACCACCAGCTGAGCATCCAACTATGCCTGATGTAGAGATTGGGAAGTGATGAGGATGTCGTCCAGATAGGGAAGCACGCGGACGCCCTGACATCTGAGCAGAGACATCACGCCAGCCAGCACCTTGGTGAACACCCTGGGAGCTGAAGTGAGGCCGAAGGGCAAGCCCACAAACGGATAGTGTTGATCCATCAGAGCGAACCTGAGGAACCTTTGATGACCTGGGAACACAGGAATATGAAGGTAAGCATCTTTGATGTCCACAGAAGTCATGAAATCCCCTGGGCGCAGGGAACTGATGGCAGAGCGCAGAGTTTCCATGTGAAAGCACCTGCCCCTGACAAACTTGTTGAGGATCTTTAAGTTCAGGATGGGCCTGACAGAACCATCCTTTTTGGGTACTGTGAATAGGTTGGAATAAAAGCCCTTGCCTTTTTCTCTTAAAGGGACCTGGCAGATGACCCCCAGCTCCAGGAGGCCTTGCACCGCTTGCACTAGCTGCTGAGCTGACACAGGGTCCTGAGGAATCTGGGATCTGATGAATCTTGAAGGGGGATCGGCAGCAAACTCCAACTTGTAACCGGAGGACACTACCTCCTGAATCCACCGGTCTGAGACATGAAGCCTCCAGACGTGAGCGAAGTGCTGCAGCCGTCCCCCCACCCGGATGGGTAAGGGCGCCCCATCATGCCTGAGGGGGCTTAGGGGAGGATTTAGCTTTGGGACCCCAGGAGGAGCCAGGACGTCCACGTCCTCTGCCTCTACCCCAGAAATCTCCCCGGGCCCCAGGGAAAGAAACCCCCCTTCCCTGTCTTGCACCACGGTAAGGGGAGGAGAAGGAACCCTGACCTCGAAAGGGCCGAGATTGCCGCCTGTGCTGGGGTAACCTGCCTCCCTTAGCAAAAAGGTCCAGGCGGTCCCCAAACAGGCGCAGTCCTTTTAAGGGAAACACAGAGAGGGCCTTCTTGGCAGCGTTGTCAGCAGCCCACTGGCGCAGCCAAACCGAGCGGCGTATAGCCACCACGAGGGCAGAAGTTCTGCCACACATTCTGATGGTGTCATCCAATGCCGATAGGACAAAATTTACAAAAACATCACAACTGGAGAGTGCATTAAACACCTCACAAGGCAAAATCATCAGGGGCACTATCAAGCATATTTCTGATAAGGGTTCTAGTGGTCACAGCAGTAATGGCAGAGGCACAGACCGGGCGCAGAGCTGTCCCCGCACATGCAAAGGCGTGGGATGCCAGCTGATCAATACGTCCTCAGCATCCTGGAGGGTAGTAGAATCAGGGGAATGCATGACAGAGGTGTTAGATAACCCTAGGATCGGGGCATCCACCTCGGGGGGGGGGGGGGGGGGGGGGGGGGGGATGACCAATGTTTAACCACCTCAGCAGAAAAGGGATACTTCCTATCCCAACTCTTTGGAACCCCGGGAAGTTTACTGGGGCGTTCCCATTCCTTGAGCACAAGGTTATGGAAATGTGCCTGCTCGGGAAATTCCAAACGTGATTTTGCTGTATGGAAAAGCTCCCCTCTTTGCCTGGGAGCCTCAACAGGGAGAGAGATAGACAGAACCTCAAAAATCTGGGTCAATAATCTGTCAGTGTCATTCAGGGCCCAGGGGTCAGAGCCAGAATCGTCATGACCCCTTGGTCTCTCATCGGATGAGCCTGAATCAGAAAAGAGCTCCCCTTCATCAGATGGGGTATAGCCACACAGATTCCAAAACTCATGAGTTCCCTTAGGGAAAACAGTAACATTAGGCGTCAAGTGCGGCTTCTTAGCAGGGACCTTACGCGCTAAGGACTTCGCAATAATCTGCTCAACAGTAGCCAGTCTAGAAGACACATCAGGCTGAGAATCCCCACTAGTATGCAACTCAGCAGGAGTGAGGTTTAAGCTTGGGGGAGTAGGCGAAGTGAAACGAGGTGCAGCCACTGGCAGGCCAGATTGCAATGCAAGCACCTGCTCAGCACAGGGTACACAGACCCGCGCCTTGTCAGCATCAGCATGAGGCTGCCCACATGCTATACACAGCCGGTCTTGTCCCGAAGGGACCCCGGTCACATTATCCTGGGATGCCTCCATATGGCGATTATAGCAGCGCTATACGCTGATAGGGAATAGCGCTATGTAGCAACCCTGGATGCCCCAATAACCCGCTAGGGAAGTGGGAGTATAATTTTACAAGGCCTACAAGCAATATACTAAAACAGGGCCGGGAGAAGCCAAGAAGGGTTCGTCCCACCTGAAAGACATAAGCAGACAAGACCTTAAGTACATCGTAACAAAAGTGAAGGAAATAAAGCCGCCCGCGAGGGCACTTACGGACCGCGGTAGGTAGGAGTCCGTCACGCATAGGCCAACCAAGCAGGAAAGATGGCGTCGGTATACCTCGAGGGGCGGGCCAGTAACAGCGATGACGTGGAGCGCGCCAAAGACGTGCCCCCCCCCCCCCGAAGAGCGCGAAGCCAGAACGGCCAGCAGCCAATGATGGCGCACCAGCGCCTGAGGTAATGCCACCGCCAAGCGCGGAACCAAGTCAGCGCGCTGCGGCAAATTTAAAATGCAGTAAAGACAAGTCAGCGCGGCGGCTGACACAAGAATAAAAGGCATGTGAAAAGAGAAAGCACAGAATGCATAACATACATATCTATACACATACACACCCCCCCTCCTCTTTTCCCCCAAAAACTACAAGGAGGATGAGTGAGGACGGCGGCCACTTAAATAGGGCCCACCGATAGCCAGGGGCAATAGTGCGGGAGGGGCATCCCATAGAGGCTCACCATAAGCCTGAACTGCCTGCCCTTTGGTGGGGGATTGTGGTGGAGCAGCGCTCCTAAACACCAACAGTGGTGCTGCCTACCTTCACCCGACCAGCGCAGCCAAGGCTGGGAGGCATATTACTAGTGGAATGGGTGGGAATGGTCCTACGGGGCCGCAGGTTAATAACCCCGCTCACCTGCGAGTAGAGAGCCAATTTCTCGTCCTTCGCAGCCAGACTGCAGAGAAATTCTGGGGATTTGTGGGAGGTCCCCGGGTATCTGAGGGGCCGGGAGGAGCCTATTTTCGATGTCTCTGCAGTCCAGCGCCATCTGGCAGAGTATAACCCGATTGTAAGCATTATATTTGGAGCAGGACATACTGTATACTAAGAAGAAAGGTAATTTAGAAGCATGCAAACCGCTGCATGTTTATCAATGACCTACTGACCTGACCTTACCTGGCCATTACGCTCCGGGGAGGTGTATGTATCCCACAATTCTTCCTGGGTGCAGCCTCGAGGTTGTGCTGCAGCACCTGTGGCCTGGGAGGTGCAATATTTTTTGGCTTTGACCAGATTTTAATTTTATTGGTCTGCAGTAACCGATCACAACAGTTCGTTTAGCAGGTTTTAAAGTGGTACATTTCTGCAGGAACACCATTGTTATCCCTGCAAGCTCTGAAGCAGTCTAAGTTTGAAAAGAGCAGGTCCAGCCCGTAATCTGATATTAAGGTCCCTGATCCAAGAAAGTAGATAATGGGCACTAGAGCTGATTTGTGTCCAATGTCAATGGAAGCACTGGCCATAAGAGACAAATCACCCCTCCTGCAGCAGGAGAACCAATATCAACAAAGTCATTGTACAAGCACCAAATTCCCCCACACTTTGAAGAAGCGTTTTGGCAAGAGTTTCCATTCTCCACCACTGCACCTCCCCAGATGGTGAGAAACAAGGAGGAGATAGTTCTGGGACTACCTGCCATAGACTGTGAGTGACCCAAATTAAAGGAAAACTTTTTTGGTAAGGTTTGATGTTCTGCCTTACTGTTTTCCTCTTCTAGGATTTAAAATAAACATTTGTGTTAGGATTGTGCCCCCGTACTTGTAAATAGCACATCAGCATGCTTTGTCCCAACTTTCTTAGATTCCAGTGGATCTGTCTTGGTAAAGTAGGAGTGGCTTTCTTGCCCCTCAGTAAAGGTCCTAGTATCATATCAATACAAATCCCAGAATCCTTCAACTGTAACAGGTGTGTTTATTAGCAGCTTTGGCTAAACAAAGCACCAGAAATCACTCTTTTCAACTGAGAATGCTTGTAGTAAGCCTTTAACTTATTGAACACAAGATGGATTCCGCCTATCTGAAGAGACTGAAATAACGTGGATGGGGTTAAATTAGTCATGTCTACCTCGGCCAATCAGATGGTTAACAAGTTAGAGTGAGGAAATATACATCACAGTGGTGGTCAGATGTACGTTTCTAAGGTAAACACATTGTTATGGAGAAAAGTTTATTTTATAACATGGAGTTGCAAAAACATAGAAAAGTAAAACATTAATAGATAAACTCAGCACTTTGAGCGCATCATATTGGCAAACTAGATTGGAAACTAAAAAATGCCATCAAAAGTGGAATTACCCTTTAAGTTCAGTTCAGCTTCTATCACCCAGCCAGAAGGAAACAGTAATAACTATGTGCCTTTTAATAGATGGTACATTTGGGAATTTTTAATTAGAAACACCATAGTTCATCATAACAAATGTCAATAGAGTCTTCAGTCATCCAGGGTAACAAATTATATATTTCACAAGGAGCTTGTGCAAGAACTCTTTCCATCCTTTTTATGGAGGCTGGCCACCCCATAAGCCAACTTATATTTATCGTAATTGAAGTTGTTGAACCACCCAAAAGGGGTGGCAGCATTGAAAAGAAATTGCTGCAGTGGGAACTATACTGGATCCATCAATTGAACACCCTGCACCCCGGGGGTCTTAACGAGGAAATTGACTTCTCGGTCTTATACTGACAAGTCCCCCCAAGGTTAGCTTCTACTGTACATAGTCACTGTATATAGTTGGAGATAGGACCATACCTCTTTAATATACCTATTCCCCATTGGGACTTTTGAGCGATAATGTTTATTTTTCCGAGGCATACATATAATTATATATATGCCCTGGTGTCTGTTTTTAACTCTGCACTTATCGTCTTTTAACCTGTTTTTATTTTCCTCTTCTAGTATTGTGACATCAGCCTCCAGCACTCCTCCAGCGTAACGCACATATAACAGAACGGCTGCGCTATGTGTCTGCACGCCCATCCAACTACACGCTTCTATTGGCCGCTGAAATCCAGACCCACACCGCCGCCCACCGGCGTCATCATCTCCGCATTTACTGGCTGTCGCCGTCTAGGGGGCCGCTATTTTCTTGGTTAGGATTGCAGACCTACGCCGATACCGGATACGGCGTCATGCCTAGCCCCACGCCCAATTCCGGCCTCAGGATTGACATCGAGGCTTGGTGTGGCCGGGACAGGCATGGACGACCTCTGATGACGTCATAGGCTAGCGCCGACGCAAGCGCCGCAGACTGACGCCATTTCTTGCAAAACGCTGGAGGCTGTCACATTATTTAAACCTGCTCCCACTGGTAATAAAGACCGCACCTCTTGAAAAAGGCTGCAACCGGCCGAAAGGTCAAGCTTTTCTTGTCCACCTGGTATCCTAGCCTGTTGCTCACTATCGTAAGTCTTTTGCTGCTCATCTCCTCTGTACTACATGATATTGGATGAACTTGGGCTTGCTTGAAACAATTAACGTCG
Organism: Gastrophryne carolinensis; assembly: GCA_027917425.1. Taxonomy (NCBI): domain Eukaryota; kingdom Metazoa; phylum Chordata; class Amphibia; order Anura; family Microhylidae; genus Gastrophryne; species Gastrophryne carolinensis. The sequence goes on from CM051240.1 coordinate 182,900,501, forward strand.
TTATCTGCATTCCCCTCATATACTTTGGCAAACTGATTAAGCTTTGTATGCCTATAATCTCTGGAGCAACTATTCCTATTACATGCTGGATACCATGTCTTAACTTACCATATAGCGGTCCACACCCTGTATATAGAGTATTGTCATATGTCTGTATATATTATTGTATTGATCACCACTGCTGTTTTTCTATGTATTTTCACCAGCATTAAAAAATCATCCTTTTTGAACGCAAGTACGCATTTTGAGTGTTCAATTTTCCGCCTACATATATATAAATTGTCTGCGATGTGCAGAGAGTGAGTGCACATGGGGACTTCTGAACCCCTTACTGACTTTACTTACCCCATTCTATTTACCTTAATAAATGTGTCCTACAACCTTTAACATTGTATTTGTATTCTTGTCATGAAGCCAGTGTGCACAACCTTTGCTCACAAGAAAGTTTAACACAATCCGCCTGAAAGGGTCAGCTAATGTCAAATACTAGGCCAAATGAGGAATGCTGAATTTTGATTAGAGATGAAAAAAAAAATCACCAATAGACATACCAGTAATGTTTTTTCTATGTCAATCACGTCGCCATAAACTGGACCGACCTGGCAGAGTTGAAAAAATACCACCTGTAAAATGGGTATTATAAGTATGTCACACACCCCACTTCAGACATTAATTATTACATTTGGGTAATACCACCAGCAGGTGGCGACGTTGCAGAGAAGTCATGAAAAACGAGCCCCTCCCGGTCTATACATACCTGGTACCTCCCACTCATTCCCCAGTATTCAAACAGCAGTAAAGACAAGGTACCAGGAAAAAAACCAATAGGAAACCCTCAAACTGTAAACGAAACATCACCCTAAAAAGAATCCAGGATACCAAAAAAGGGCGGGTGAAGTGGGGTGTGTGACATACTTATAATACCCATTTTACAGGTGAGTATTTACAAAATGGTATTATTCTAAGTATGTCACACACCCCACTTCAGACATTAATTATTACATTTGGGACATCCAACAGCAGTGTCCAGAAAAGGGCGGGTATCCAACAAGGCCATAATGCATAACTCAAACCACTGCAGCTTGCAAAACCTTGCGGCCAAACACAGCATCCGCATCAACCTTGTAAAAACTTGGAAAAGGTGTGAACAGCAGACCAAATAGCAGCCTTACAAACTTGTTCCACAGAAGCCTGGTGCAGAAAAGCCCAAGTCGCTCCAACAGCACGAATAGAATGAACAGTGATACGAAAAGGGGGAACCTACCCCTTGGCAGAGTAGGCCCCAACCACAGCCCGACGAATCCATTTGCTAATGGAAGACTTAGCGGGAGCCAAAACCTTTCCTAGGCCCACAGGGCACCACGAAAAAGGCATCAGTCTTACGAAAAGGAGGCGTAGTAAACAAACAATACTACACACAGCGTACCACATCCAAACAGTGCAAACCCTCTCCTTGTCATTCCTAGGCTTAGGACCCAAGGAAGGAAAAACAATGTCCTGGTTAAGAAGAAAAGCAGAGACCACCTAAGGAAAAAAGTCCGGTTTGAAGCGGAAAACCACTTTATCCTGATGTCTCTCAAAGTGAGTAGCCTGAACCGACAAGGCAACCTTCTGAGACAGAGTAGAAAGAGCAATCACCTGCAAAGGCTCAAAGGAGGAGCCTGAAGAGCAGAGATAACCAAATTCAAAAAACCCAAAAAGAGAGAAAAGGCCTCCCAGGAGGCCGCAATGCGAGACCCCCTGGATAAATTCTTGACCAAAGGAGGAAATGCAAAGGACTTTTGAAAAACAGTCAGACAAGGCAGCAACCTGCCCCATCAAAATACTCAGCTGAAGACCAGAGTCCAGCCCCTATTGAATAAATTCCAAAATCCTAGAAACAGAAAAGACCCGACAGGGCAAAGATCTAGCCTCACACCAAACAATATAAGATCTCCAAGCCCTATAATAGATGGAAGAAGAGGATCTCTTCCTGGCATTAAGAAGAGTCCGAATGACCAAATCCGAAAGACCCTCCTCCTTTAAGATGGAGGTTTCAGCAGCCAAGCCGTCAAATCCAGCGATGGTAAACTGGGGTAGCACAGATGACCCTGAGTGAGGAGATCCGGCCGAAAAGGCAGATCAAACTGATCCACTGCCAGACGAACGATGTCTGCGAACCACACCCGCCTTGGCCACCTTGGAGCCACAAGAATGGCGGGAACCCCTTCCAAAAACCAACATTCGCAGCACCCTGCCTAGCATGGGGATCGGAGGAAACAGACAAAGAAACCCCAGGTCCCCCCAGCTCAGGCCCATGGCATTCGCCGCCATAGCCAGAGGATCCAGGGAAAGCGACACGAATGTCGGAAGCTTGTGATTGTGACGAGAGGCGAACAGATCCACCTCCGGCGTCCCCCACCGGAGCGAAGAACACCAGCTCAGAAAGTCCGCCTCCGTGTTTTCCACTCCTGGAATGTACAATGCCGAAATGCAAAGAACCTGAGTCTCTGCCCAAACTAGGACCAGAGAGTCCCTCCTTGGTGATTGATGTAAGCAACCGCCGTCCGATTGTCCGATCGAACCTGAACAGGCAATCCCTGTAAATGCTGCGTCAAGTGAGACAGAACCAACCTGATGGCTCTCAACTCCAAAATATTGATGGGCAAGTGGGCTTCCTGAGGACCCCACCGCCCCCGGAACCGAAGATCCTTCCAGAAACCTCCCCCTCCTGACAAACTGGCGTCCATGGTGACAGTTTCCCAAAGCAGGGTCAGAAATGACCCGCCCTTCAAGAGATTGGCCAAGACCAACCACCACAGTAGAGACTGCCGAACCCGGGGGGGGGACATCCTGAAGGATCGATCCAACGACCGCGGTCGCCGGTCCCAAGACGCCAACAGATGAAGCTGAAGCGTCCGTGTGTGAAACTGCGCAAAGGGAACTGCCTCAAAAGAAGCTACCATCAGCCCCACCAGTCACATCTCTAGACGGATGGGCAGGCGAGAATTTGAAAGAAGAAGAAGCTGAGCCAATTCCTGAATCAAAAGAACCTTGGCCTGAGAGAGAAAGACTCTGTGCTGGCAAGACTCCAAGGACATCCCCAGAAAGGTCACCACCCTGGCCAGAACCAGAGAGGACTTGGGGTAGATGATCACCCAGCCGAACCTCTCCAGAGTGGACACCACCGTGCTGGTGTCCCCATCCGCTCTACTGAAGGAAGGAGCCATGATGAGAAGATCGTCCAGATAAGGCACAATGCGAGTCCCCTGAGCTCTGAGCAGGGCCATCACACCCGCCAACACCTTGGTGAAAACTCTCGGAGCCGAGGTGAGGCCGAATGGAAGAGCCACAAACTGAAAATGCCGATCCTCCACCACAAAGCGAAGAAACCTCTGGTGAGCTGGAAAGATCGGAATGTGAAGGTATGCATCCGTGATGTCTAGGGACATCATAAAGTCCCCCTGCCGAAGCGAATTGATCGCAGACCGCAGAGTTTCCATGCTAAACTTCCTGGGACAAACAAACAGGTTGAAAAACTCCAAATCCAGGATGGGACGGAACGACCCATCCTTTTTGGGCACTGTGAAGAGACTGGAATAATACCCGTGCCCCACCTCCAAAAGGAGGGACCGGGCAGATGACTGCCATTTCCAGAAGATCCCTTACCGCTGCCAGGAGCCCCTGCGCGGCCAAAGGATCTGAAGGGACATGAGACCTGAGAAACCTTGGAGGAGTGCGGGACTCGAACTCCAACTTGTAACCGGCCGACACCACCTCCCGGATCCATCTGTCCGAGACCTCCTGGTCCCATACCCCGGAGAAGAGTCGCAGCCGTCCCCCCACCCGTAAGGGTGAGGGCGCCCCCGCATTGCTGAGCGGGCTTGGCAGCTGGCTTGGGCTTGGCGCCCCAGACGTGAACGGGACGGCCACGGCCTTACTCCTGTTCCAGCTGGCACCCCTGGAAGCCGAGAAGCCCGCACCCCAGCCAGCTCTGGCTCCCCGAAAGGAAGGATTGAAGGGGGCCGTCCCCCAAAAGGAGCGAAGAAACTTCTTGCGCTGAGGTAACCTTGGCAACAGCATCAAGCTTCTCACCGAAAAGTCTCAAACCCAGAAAGGGAAGAGCCGTGAGCGATCTCTTAGAATTAAAATCAGCAGTCCACTGCCACACTGAGCGGCGGATAGCTACCAACAGAGCAGTAGCCCTGCCACACATTAACATAGCATCATCCTGAGCGGCAAGAATAAATGAAACGAAGGATTCACAACGCTTAAGGGCAAGAAAACTCATCACAAGATCAAGATCCACACATAAATCCCTGACAATAGACCTAACCGCCAACCATAAAAGTGCCGAAGCACAAACAGGCCTCAAGACCGTACCCACACAGACAAAACCATGGCGGGCCAGCTGATCAATCCGGCGAACCTCGCCGTCCTTAAGAGAAGTCGTGTCAGGAGAAGGTACAACCGCCGTATTAGATAGTCCCAAAACCGGAGCATCAGCCTCGGGTGGGACAGACCAACGCTTCACCAAGTCCGCCGGAAAGGGATACTTTCCATCCCAGCTAGGCGGCACCCCAAAGAGACGCGTAGGTTGCTCCCATTCCTTAAGGACAACATCCACGAAAAGCTGTTGACTGGGAAACTCCAAGTGCGGCTTGGTCACCCCAAAAAACTGACCCTTAGGCCGAGGAGCAGCTTCAGGAGGGTCCAAATCCAAAACCTCAAACATTAGGGCCAGAATGGAAGACGTGTCGGGGACCGACCCCGTGGCCTGGTCATCCTCAGCACCCAGCAGCTGCTGAACCTTAGGATCATCTAAATCCTCAATAAGCTCACCCTCTTCAAGGGGACGATCTGACCAATCCAGAGCCTCAACAACCTCATCATCTGAGTCTGACGGAGGCGGAGACCAGTGTTTCCGCTTAACCGGAGCCTTCTGAGCGACCACAGCGGAAAACATCTTCTCGAGGCTGGCCAATCGGGCGCAAACCTCGGACTGCGAATCACCCCCAACGACAACGTCACACGGGGTCCGGAACAGGCGAGGAGGGGAGGGAGATGGTGCGGCCGGGGAAGTACCGGGCACCGGGGTGCCGGACTGGCGCTCAATGTTCGTGCACATGGAATACATAAAATGACATCATCCCCTGGGAGCGGAGTCCCACACCCCCCACAGAGCCTGGACTGCCCCGAAGAGCAATTTCCGGTATCTTTGGTAGCCTCCATATGTTGAAATTATGGTATATGCAGTAACCAGGGATTTACGCCTAAAGCGACCCGGGATGCCCCTTCTGTACTGACTAAATAGCTAATCTCAAAAAATTGGAATTTAGTCAAACAATGGCCCCCCCAACTAGCCAGGTATCTAAGACCGGGAGAGCCCTGCAGCGTGGGATCCCGGGATCTGAAAACCAAAGACAACCGTCAACCAAATACACAATAAGCACCTGGATAACTATATCAATGAAGAGACATAGGAATCTTCATAAACATAGAAAACCAATTATATATATATATATATATATATATATATATATATATATATATATATATATATATATATATATTAGAAGGGGGAATAAGGGAGTATATACATATAATATATATACATATACACTAAGAAGCCGTCATGGCCCAGGGCAGCAGTGGCTCCCTGTCAACTGGCCCAGAGCCGGGATAAGGGGAATGCCGCCCCCCCCAATCGGCGAGGAAGGGGGCCAAACCTGAGCTGTCCCCCCCCCCCCCCCCAGACAGTAACCCCCGGAAGGACAAGCACAACACCGCCTACCTGACTCAGAGCAGAAATGGCGGCTGCGCCCCGGAGGAGATCATGGAGACGAAGGGCGGGCCCAGCCAGAAGCGGGAGACGCTGTGGCCCCGCCCCTCACCAGGCCGTCAGACACGGCGCGGGCCGCGCAGCACGTGGCCCCGCCCACCCCTCCGGAACCGCGGCAACAGCGGGCGCCACAAAATGGCGCTTGCAAGTGCCGTCAGGCGTGCCGGCGGCCTACACGCCGCCCGGACCCGCCCGCACCGAATACCACGCCAGCGGCCGCCGAGACTGACACTCGGCGCCCCCACAGCCAGGCGGACCATCGCGCCGCCCGTCCCCGCCCACCGCCTGGAGATCAGACCGCGAGGCAGGCGCCAGGGAATGGCGCCTGACCTCCGGAGAAGGGCGGCGGGCCGGTGGCACAACGACGCCCGACCCGCCCCCCCCCCCCCCGAAAGCAGCTGTCCCGGGGGCTAAGCCCCCCCCCCCCCCCCGATCAGCAAGAGCCAGGCGGGCGATGGGACCACAGTATGCACAAAACACACACACATAAAAGGGGGAAAGCCAAAAGGGGGACCTAACCTACCGAACACTGGGGCATCCCACATCCGGATCACCAGGCTGGATAACCACTATGCCCCATAATATGGGGTCGAGCGGAGGAGCTAATCTCCTAGGCACCTTAAGTGCCGTCTACACTTTGCCCAGCCGACAGCCTAAACTGGGAGGCTACACATACAACAAGGGGCTGATAACAAAAAAGGCAGGGCAGAAATAGACCATGGGGGGGTGCCGGGGTCTGAGCTTCTGTCTTGTCGTCATCTTGCAGAGAAGAAACACTGGGGAATGAGTGGGAGGTACCAGGTATGTATAGACCGGGAGGGGCTCATTTTTCATGACTTCTCTGCAACGTCGCCACCTGCTGGTGGTATTACCCAAATGTAATAATTAATGTCTGAAGTGGGGTGTGTGACATACTTAGAATAGAAAGGTGGCGACCATTTTGGAACCAGCATCTCAGCCATTCTGCTGCCTGGATTCAAATGACATAACTACAATGCACAGTAGCAGGAAGCCCAGCAGCACTTCCTGTTTGCAGGTGGCCTGCAAATGCATGAGCCACCACTTTGTTTCTAAAATTCACTACAGCATGAGTTACTATATGGTAAATTAATTTTTATGTGCAGCAATCTAAATTGCCCCAGGTAGGGATGCATATGAACACTGTTGTGTTGGTCTGGTTTAGGTCATTTATGAGTGTTGGTATGCTTTAAAGAACTGATTGATAAGTTGATGCTGCCTCAAATGGTAGTCTAGAAAAACAGATAATGCTGAAGTCTGAGTCTTTAGCATACTTACTGCTAGCCCCTTCTCAAACCCTTCCTGCAGGAATTCAAAGACTGCGGGTATATCTTCTTTGTTCAGCTTGTTAGCTTCATAAAAAGAAGAAAAACATTTCCAAACCTTTACATAGATGCGTCTGGTGGTCAATTTATGACTGTCCAATAGAGTTTTAATCACTTTGGCCGAATAGCCTTTCTTCTATAAAATAGCCACTTCAAGATCCATGCTGTTAGTTGAAGCTTTGCTGGCTCTGTATGTAGGATGGGACCCAGATTAATCAAATTCAGAATATTTGTTAGATCCATGGCCCATTCTTCACCATCCTTCTCAGTCCCGAGACCCAGGTTCTTTTCGGCAAAAACAGAGCTATGAAGATAACGTTGACCTCTTCCGCGCCATCTTCTGGATCACTTACGGCAGTAATCTGAAAGGAGGGAAGGCATAAGCTAGGTGAAAGTTCCAGTGATGAACCAGGGCATCCACTACTAAAGCCCTCATCAGTGAGTAAAAAATTTTGCAGATCAGATCTATCTGAGAAAGGCCCCATAATCTAGAGAAAAACTTCCTGGTTTAGACACCACTCGGTCTGTTGTAATCTGACCAGACTTAGAAAATCTGCAACAGTATTCAGGGTACCTTTTAAATAAACTGCTTTTTCAGCATTATCAGGACAATGACCTGGTCCTGTCCTGATGCTTTAGGTATGCTACTATGGAAGCATTGTCGGAGTGGAACTGGACATCTTTGTCTGAGATTACTGGTAAAAAATGATCCAATGACAGCTTGACTGCCAATAGTTCCCTGAAGTTGGAAGATCTCCTTGCTATGTATAGCGGACACTTTCCCTGGACATTTAGCTTGTCCAGGTGGGCTCCCCAACCCCGAGAGCTGGAGTCTGTCATAATTACTACAGGATTCCTTTGCTTCCACTGTCTTCCTCTTCTACCAATGGATGCTTTCTAGGACATCTTCCTCTATTTGAACTTCTTGATCCAGTGAGTCTGGGCACTTGTCCCAACGAAATAATAGAAATCTCTTCAGGGTTCTCATATAGAGTTGAGCCCATGGGACTGCAGGAATCACAGCCGTCATGAAAGCGAGTAAGGTCATGATTTCTAACAGAGAAAACTGTGGGAAATTGACAATTTTTGGATCATTATTATGATCCTGAGTACCGTTTCTTGTGGGAGCAGAATCCTTAGAGGGAATCTGCAACAGAGGCTGGGTACTAGACTTGATTTTTTTCAAATTGACAACCAAGCCTAAAGTCTTAGGTCTAAGAAGGAAAGTCTTTGTTTGATCTGCTAGTAGCTACTCCTCTGACCCGTTTAACAGGAATAGATTTCTGTGAGCGAGAGCGAGCCTGGCATTAAAAATTTCTGAGAACTTCCATTCAGACTGTGTGCTGAATAAATGGAAAATGTTTTGGATTTTTTTCTCCAAAAATTAAACCTGCCACGTCCTCTGGCAAGGGCCCGAGAAATGAGAGGCCCCCTAGCCCTTCTAGTCCCAATGCTTCCACTCATTAGAGGCGTCCTCGAATGAGAGTTCACCAGGGTGGATTTGATTTAAATCAAAGTTTCTACCTAAACTAGTTCTTGCTATTTTAACATGCAAGTAGATGAAGATTTTTAGAATCACCTTTTATATTACTTTTTTCTCCCCAGTTTAATGGGTTAATCATTCATATTTGGACACCACTGTTCTGTTGTACTTAGGAAGGAGAAAAATAATCCTGACCTTAATAACAATTTAAATAGATTTATTCAACTGAAACAATAACAACATTACAGCATAAGTTATTTGCTTAAACAAACATCCATGTTTTGTTAACTAATTTGGCTAAACAAAATATATATATATATTTTAAGAAACTTAGACTGTCAGCCCAGCCGACACATGAAAAACTTAAATACTACTGTCCCTGCTGTCCTCTGTAGCTCACTAGTCATAGGTTTGTAGAACAATAGGATTAAGGTCTTTTTCTCAACTCTGTTCATGTTGTAACATTTTTGGCTGGGCTGGGACCTCTGCGGAGTCAAATTCAGTTTTGAGAACTGCGTACGTAAAGCGAGCGTCTGTGATAATATAGGAGAGAAACTGCCCACTAATCCTACAGAAACCTCTGGAAGAGCATGGCATTGTGAATGTTACACATATACATATATATATAGAAGGGCTAAAAGTACTAGTGGTCTAGGAGCCTGGGTAAGCTGACCTAATTGAGGAATTAAACTGGATCTTCAGCATGATTTATTGAAAAGTCCAAACCCTTAAAAAACGATTCCCCAGCATATAAAATTAATATATTTTAAGTTTTTAGTCACTTACTTATTATTCTTTCCCCCACTGGGCTGCAACTCTGTTCAGGACTTTAGGATACGGGTGCCGCCATCTTGACTCAGAAGCATCACACTTACTGAGGAGAGGAGAGTGGGATAAAGTATAGGGGGGCGGATTATAGCTGTGCTTTGCTCAGACAGAGCAGAGCTGGAGTCAGGGAAAGGACAGCAATCCCAGAATGCAGCGCAGCACAGTCAGAAGGCACTTCCTGTTTGCAGGCTGCCTGATGCTCCATGAGCCGCCATCTTGAATGTTAATGCTCATAACATGCAGTAGATGCAGGTAGGGTGATTTTTAAAGTAAGCAATCTCTATGTACATGGGGGGGAAAACATATAAGATAGACTCTTATAAAGAGTGAAGGTCCGTTTTAATGTGCCAGCAGTGGATGCCCCTGGGTGCGACCCAAGAGAAAGAAAGACCTCAAACATCGAGGCCATTTAATTCCTCATGGCTAAGATCTCCATGTACATAGCTGAAGTCTCCTCTCCCATTCTTAGCTGAAGACATACTGAAAGGTAAACACTGAAAAGACAAGGTTCAGCGTGGGACTGGCACATATACTAAAGAATAAATTTAATGTAAAGATTCTAAGCTTTAATGGATATCAAAAAGGCACATAACACATACCATCAACCGACATACATATAAAAGACATGAAAGTGACAGTAAAAAACGGGGGCCCCCCCATGCAGCTGTTACAGCCACACACATACGTCTCAACCACTCACAGCCTCGCTACACAGACATGCCTAAGTTTAAGGAGAATCAGCATCAAGCAGGACCCCTTGCCGGGGAATACTTCAATAGTCTCTCCCAGCGCTGGCGTTGGAACTGGCCAGTTCTCCTAGAAGGAAGCACATATATCCAGGGCGATGGCACTGAGTCACGGGTCCAGGAAAAGGAATGTCCCGCACTGGCTAAATATGGAGAGTCCCGCAGGAACACATCCTGCCAAAACAAAGGGAACTTCTTAAATCAGGCCCACATATAGGGACTAAGCATATCCCGCCCGTGTAAACCAGCGTGCACTTAGCTGTATCCAAGGGAGCCATCACAACCGCATGCCTTCAGGTGTCAGCTAACACGTTTTGCGGGGACACGGTCTCAGCCAAGACTTCCGCTGTAAAACTGTGCTGCAACGCACCAGAGTCCTCCCGATGGCCAGTAGCAATTGTTGTCAGCCGCGCTGAGGCATCACGCGTGCAGGGCTGTAGAGCGGAGACGCAGGTGGGCCGGCCGTCGGCCGACACGTGTTTCGCTCCGCCCACCGGAGCTTTGTCAGGGTGGGGGGCGGGCGGGTCAATCTACTATTTGAATGCTGTCGCAGTCCTTCCCATCCGGATTCACCGCCAATCAGCATCCGCCTCACAATCGCGTCACATACAGGATGCAGAGAGCGCGGACTACGCGAGAGCGCGGACCTCCCTTTTATTTTATAATTAGCTGAAGACATGTCTGACATTCTGCCAGCTATCCAGAAGTGTAACGCTACAGGATTCACAGCGTCTAATAGTTTTAGGATTCGCGATAATGACGAAATACCATTTTGTGAGAGAGGAAGTCTTGTAACGAGCCCCCTTCCGGCCTATATATACCTGGTACCTCCCTTCAATCACCAGTATATTAAAAAAGCAGAAAGACAAGGTACCAGTATTCCACCGGTAACCTCAAAATCAATTTGATATAAATAAAAAGCTTCACCATAGAAAGGCTTCGGAAATACCGAAAAGGGTGGGAGTGAAGCGGGGTGTGTGGCACACCAACAATATCCATTTTTCAGGTGAGTACTCACAAAATGGTATTATTCTTGGTGTGCCACACACCCCGCTTCACTTTTAAATATTCTTCACTTAATGGGACATCCAAAAGCAGTGTCCACAAGGGATGGGCATCTCAAGGCCAGGTGAAGCACAACTTAAATGACTGCAGTCTGCAGAATTTTGCGGAAAAAAAAGTATGAACAGAAGACCAAGTGGCGGCCTTACAAAATTGTTCAACAGAAGCTTGGTGCTGAAAAGCCCAAGACGCCCCAATGGCGCGAGTAGAATGAGCAGTGATACGAAAAGGGGGAACTTTCCCCTTAGCAGAATAGGCCGCAGTAACGGCCTGACGTATCCACTTGCTAATAGCAGATTTGGCTGGTGCCAAACCCTTCTTAGGCCCATGGGGCATAACAAAAAAGGAATCCGTCTTACTAAAAGGAGACGTGATTATCAAGTAGTACTTAACACAGCGTAATACATCCAAACAATGTAAAACCCTCTCTATGTCATTCTTAGGATTAGGACACAAGGAGGGAAGAACAATATCTTGGTTCAAATGAAAAGCAGAAACAACCTTAGGAAGAAAGTCTGGCTTGAACCGAAAGACCACTTTATCCTGATGCCTCTCAAAGTAAGGCGCCTGGATAGACAAGGCCGCCAACTCCGAGACACGCCGGACCGAAGTGATCGCTACCAAGAAGACAATCTTCTGAGTCAGGGTAGACAAAGCAATATCTTGCAAAGGCTCAAAAGGAGGAGCCTGAAGAGCAGAAAGAACCAAATTCAAATCCCAAACCGGGAGTAATGGTTTCCTGGGAGGCCGCACATGCGTAACCCCCTGGAAAAAAGTTTTAACTAAAGGCTTAAGCGCAACACGCTTCTGAAAAAAGATAGATAAGGCAGAGACTTGCCCTTTCAACGTACTTAGCTGAAGACCAGAGTCCAGCCCTGATTGTAAAAACTCCAGAATCCTGGAGATCGAAAAGACCCTACAAGGAAAAGATCTTATCTCACACCAAGCGATATAGGCTTTCCAAGTCCTATAGTAGGTGATGGAAGAAGACCTCTTCCGGGCACTGATCAGAGTCTTAATGACAGAATCAGAAAGACCCTCCTCCTTCAGGATGGAGGTTTCAGCAGCCAGGCCATCAAACCCAGCGCTGGTAAATTGGGGTAACACAATCGACCCTGAGTGAGCAGATCGGGCCGAAGAGGCAGAACGAACTGGTCCACTGCCAGCCGAACGATGTCTGCGAACCCCACTCGCCTTGGCCACCTTGGGGCCACGAGAACGGCGGACACCTTTTCCAGAGCCAACTTCCGAAGCATCCTGCCCAGCATGGGTATCGGAGGAAACAGGTATAGAAATCCCAGAACTCCCCAGCTCAGGGACATGGCGTCCACTGCCAGAGCCAGAGGATCCTGGGAGAGCGACACGAAGTTCGGGAGCCTGTGATTGTGACGAGAGGCAAACGGGTCCACCTCCAGGGTCCCCCATTGGAGACATGGTGAGCGAAACACCCGAGGATGGAGAGCCCATTCTCCCAGACGGGGAGAGCCCCTGCTCAACCGGTCCGCCACCTGGTTCTTCACCCCTGGAATGTATACCACCGAGAGACAAGGAACATGGGACTCCGCCCAGGTCAGGATCAGGGACACTTCTCTGAGAGCAGTCAGACTGCGAGTCCCTCCCTGATGACTGATGTAAGCAACCGCTGTTTGATTGAACGCACCTGGCCCAGAACGTGCTGAGTTAGGAGAGCAAGCACCCGACGGATGGTTCCTAGTTCCAGAATATTGGTGGGTAAGTGGGCCTCCTGAGGTCCCCACTGCCCCTGAAACTGCAGCTCCTTCCAGAATTCACCCCATCCCGACAGACTGGCGTCCGTGGTGACAATTTCCCAAAGGGGGGTCAGGAATGACCTGCCCTACACAAGATTGGTCGAGACCAACCACCACAGGAGGGACTGCCGGACCCGGGAGGACAACTGGAAGGACTGATCCAGCGACCGAGGTTGCTGGTCCCAAGACGCTAACAGAAAAAGCTGAAGCGTTCTCGTGTGAATTTGGGCAAAAGGAAGAAACACTCTGTGTTGAAGAGAGTCCAGGCCGGGACGAACCGACCCATCTTTCTTGGGGACTGCGAAAAGATTGGAGTAGAAACCGAGACCCATCTCTAAGTGCGGCACCGGCCGGATGACCGCCATCTCTAACAGATTCCTTACCGACGCCAGGAGCCCCTGTGTGGCCAAAGGATCGATGGGCACCCGAGACCGAAAGAACCGTGAAGGAGGGTGAGACTCGAATTCCAGGTCGTAACCGGCCGACACTACCTCCTGGACCAACTGCCTGGAACCTCTTGGTTCCAAACCTGGGAGAAGTGTCGCAATATTCCCCCCACCCGCACGGGTGAGGGCAGCCCCTCATTGCTGAGAGGGCTTATCAGCAGGCTTGGGCTTGGTGCCCCAGGACTGAGTGGGCCGGCCACGGCCCCACCCCCGAGTCCAACCTGCACCTCTGGTAGCGGGAAAGGAAGCCCCCCTACCCGCTCTGAATCCTCGAAAGGAAGGCCTACCGGAACCTGCCCCCCTAAAGGGACCACGAGGCCTCTTACGTTGTGGCATCTTACCACCCTTTGCGACTGAATCAATTTTCTCCCCAAACAGCCGCAACCCCAAAAAGGGGAGAGCTGTGAGCACCTTTTTAGAAACGCGTCCCCAGACCACTGACGCAGCCATACTGACCGGCGAATAGCCACCAGCATAGCCGCTGCCTTGCTACTCATAGCCAGCACATCGTCCTGAGCGGATAGGACACAAAAGATTCACACTGCTTAAGCGCAGTAAACTCTTTACAAGCGGGATTGAGATCCTCATATAGCCCCTGAATTAAAGACCTAATCGCCAATAGAAGAAGGGCTGAAGCACACACCGGGCGCAACGCTGACCCGGAATAAATAAAACCATGGCGCGCGTATTGGTCAATCCGACGATCTTCCCCATCTTTAGGGACAGTGGTCTCAGCAGACTGTACCATAGCCGTGCTGGAGAGCCCTAGAGGGACAGACCAAAGCTTCACCAACTCCGGCGGAAAAGGATAACGCTTTTCCCAACTGGAAGGGATTCCAGATAACCGCGTGGGATGTTCCCATTCCTTAAGGACCACCCTCTCAAAGTGGTGCTGTCTGGGAAAAACCCAACGCGGCTGAGGCTCCTTAAACAACTGACCCTTTGGCAGGGTGACAGCCTCAGGCGGATCTAAATTCAAAATTTTAAACATTTGAGCCAGAATGGAGGGGGTGTCAAAAACAACCCCCTCCGACCAATCGCCAATCGCATCAGCCTCAAGCTGATCTGCAGGCTCATCTGACTCCAACAGGAATTCTTCCTCGTCCGGGGATCCATCGGAGCCCCACAGGCTCACATAACTCGTCCTGTGGAGCCAAAGGTACCGGAGTCAGGTGCCTCCGTTTTGCAGCGGCCTTTAACCCTGCTTTAACGGGCACTACTTTCCGGGGGCTGGCCGACCGTGACACCTCGGACTGTGAATCCCCACTTTTGACAGTGTCATGCGGGGTCTGGAACAGGGAGGGAGAGGTAGGAGATGATGAAGGTTGCGATGGGCCAGCAGCCGAAGCAACAGACTGGCGCGCAATGCTCTGCTTTGCACAAGGGATACAAATAAAGACATCATCAGCTGGGAGTAGAGCCCCACAACTTATGCACCCCCCGAATGGCTCAGAAGAACCGTTTCCGGCAATAACGGAATTTCCCGGAATTTATTTATTTATTTATTTTTTTTTGGGGAGGATTTAATTCAAAGAGAAGATCCCCATAATAATCTATATATAAATATAGATTGTATATATATATATATATATATATTTTTTTTTTTTTTTTTTTTTTAAATATATATACGCAAGTATATATAAATAAATATGTCCCAATTTAGGAGAAAAAGAGACTATCCAGGCAATAAAGAACTGGGAGGCTACTAATTGAAGGGATCCCAGGATCTGTGGGGAAAAAGCAAACCAACAGTAAAAAACCCCCAGAAACCAATGGCAACATGCAATATAACATACATACACAGCACCAAGTGCTTTGAAGAGGCAATAAAACTGGCCTTATATATTTTTCTTTTTTTTTTTTTTTTAAAACAAAAATATATTCCCATTAAATATATTACTTTTTAATAAACAGTCAAACCCATAAAAATATAGACGGCCCCACACCAGGTGAGGCCGCTTACCTGCCCCAGTAAGGCTTACAAAAGCCCAGCACCCAACCAAAGAGGTGGTGGAGACAGGCAGAAAATGTCAGCGAAGGCGGGAGTGGCCGATTAAAACAAAGGAGAAAAGCGGAGGGGGGAGGGGAGCTGGATAAGGTGAGAAAAGCGCAGGCAGCCAAAAGCAAGCCTGACACCATACAGCCTGCCCCGGTCACCCCTAAAGCTGACCCAAAGTTCTGGCTCTACAGGCCAGCAGCAGCAGCCCGTAAAACAGAGACTGCCATATAAGGAGGAATCAAAGTCAGGCCATATGCACACTCACTTGCAGTGCAGCCTGACAACGTTGAAATAAGCAAAACACATGAACATACAGTAAACCATACACACAATACACATCCCTCTACCCCCCCCCCCCCCCCCCCCCCGGTAGGCAGGAGACTTCAATCTTCTGTCTTGTCGTCAAGCAGAGAGAAAAATACTGGTGATTGAAGGGAGGTACCAGGTATATATAGGCCGGAAGGGGGCTCGTTACAAGACTTCCTCTCTGCACTGCATCACCTGGCGGTGAGTTAACCCCATTAATTGAGGAATATTTAAAAGTGAAGCGGGGTGTGTGGCACACCAAGAATAAAATGAATTAGGGGACCCTGTAGGCTCCGGTAAATCTGCCATCAGACGGGATTTAAAGGGACTGCCCTGGCCGGCTCCGGAACTCGGGTAAAAAAAGATAAGCGATCTGAGGCTCAGCGGGCTTCTCCAGGGGCTCCTAGAGCTGAAAACCAAAAACTAATATAAAATAGTGGCTGGGAGGAAACACAAAGAACTGAGGTGGAGAGGAAGGGGTGGGTTTTAACCTCTGTTCAGTTTGCGTTTCCTCCCAGGTGGGGGAGCCACTCTCTCCATGGGTCGTCATGATGAACAAAGGGAAAAAAAGTTTGGCCTTTACAAAGTATACAGGTCCTGTAAGACTTGCCATCTGCAAAAAAGGGGATCATACAAGTATGTCAGAATAGGATAATGGATCTCTGCCCTACAAAAGTGTCGGCAGATTTCATGTCAGGAAGGGATATGGTGTCAGTGAGAAGGAACACAGATCATAATGTCTCGGTAGTATCTGGGCTACTGGGAATAAAAATTTCCTAGGTTTGTCCCTAAGAAATAAACATCCTGCTGCAGCATGTGGGAGAGGCGGAAACATGCCTCTTTAAAGCACCACTGCTGAGAACCCTTAGCTCAACTGTTCTATGCAACTCTTCTGGTTTCTGGACCCACGTGATTACCAGCAGCCAACTGCTGTCTTGTGTGGGGCTATAGTAGCCAGTTGGTGGTTACCTAGACCTGTGACCAGCAAGTGATGAAAATAGTCAGAAATAATCAGGGTCTGAGTTTTCGAGCTGGGGAGGTATGCGTACCGGGTGAGGGGCATTACTAATCAGGCTGCCCCCCCTGACACGAGCAGCCCTTCTGAACACTACTAGTAGGGGATCCACTACCCAATGCCAGCTGACACAGGGAAATTGAAAGCCATGCCCCCAGTGAATCATACACACAATTCCCCAAGAGCCCCATGTAAGCGGAGCAAGTAAGACGACCATCTCTGGAACTGAAGACTAGTATTGGTGGCTCATGCACCACACAGTTAATGAATACGAGTAGTAAACTCAGGAGGAGTGGGGAGAGAGGGCAAGCTACACAGTATGGGGGTGGGAGGATCAGGAAGCAGTAACCCCAGAGAGTGTTCCTGGGCCCCCCTGTTAGTGATGTATGATAAGGATAATGACAGAAACAAATCAAAAATGCAAGCAGAAAAAGTGCATACTGTTCAGTGTCTACATCAAAGTATTCAGGCAGTGTGTCGACTTCCTATGAGAAACTGGGGAAAAACTGTGAAAAAGAGCTGAGCTTGTTTTAGTGTGTTTCCTGATGAGGTGTTTGAAGTATACAAGTAAATACATATAATATAGCCAATGAGTATACAAGTATATAAAATGAACTGCCCCCTCAGATGATTTTATTTAGAATACAACTATTGTGAAAAAAGGGAGCATAATATAATATAGGAGACATACCTGAGTCAGTGAATCTATTCCAAAGAGTGTTTTGTCTGAATTCACACCCACATTTTGTATGTTCATAATGTCTGTCTGAGTCTCTTTATCTTCATTGCAACTCGTGAAACATGTCAGATCAGTGTTACAGGACACATCTCTCTGGTACAGGGATCTCATCTCAGTAACTGGCTTCTTGCCAGCATAAGCTGATTTACCAGGAGATTTTTGTAAATGTATTTGGCTGTATGCAAAATAGCTAGGTGGATTCTCAACCGCTTCTTCATAAAGGCAAGAATCTGCATCTGTATTTTCATCAGAAGAACAAAATGAGCTAGATCTACTAAAACTTCCACTTCTAACAGAGAGGAACGTTTCGTCGTCACATGTATCACTGGCTGAACACTCTTGCTCTGTGGGTGTAACAGATTCAGTCAAGCACAGTTTTGGCCACCAATACTGTTCACTTGGTTTTTCCTTATCTGCCAATTGCCCTGGTTCTAGAATGTTGCTTTTAAGAGTGAATGCTTTTTCTCTATCAGCTAAGGTTTCCTCACTATTATAAGATGCAGTTATAGGTTGTACATGACTAAATGTCCTCAAATTCGGTGACACATTGAATGTGTCTGGACTGTCAGCAGCAATCTGGTTTGCATCTCTAGATTTTGGGTGCCCCACCGAAAGTCTGATAGTGGTCTCATTTCGTAGCCCAGGATGTGAAGAAATATCCTTGTGCTTCGTGTCATCACTTTTTGTTTTGGGAGCAGTGGCCCTTACTAAATCTGGAGAAGCATTGGGTTTAACTTGATTTACCAAAGATTTAATTCCATCCTTGGCTTCAAAATTATCTGGAGTATATTCTTTAAAGTGTGCATCTTCATTGGCTTCCTCTCCAAATGAAACCTCAGTGCAGTTTGTGCGGGAAGTAGGTTTGCCGTTTTTTGGATTTTCCATCAAGGAGAAATGACCTCCACCTGTTTTAGCCAAAAAAAAAAAAACTTTGTAACACTTTCACCTTTTCTGAGAGTCACATTATAATGTTAAAGTGGAGGTGTGATAATTACCCCTGACTTACCTCCTTCCCCTGGAGCAGAATTACAAAAACAAAACCCACCTGTACGCTGGTGCCCACACTGAATTGCAGGCAAGGTAACCCCCATCCTGCTTCAGCACAAGGGGAGGGGGGCAAGGTGGGGGGTTTTTACTTCCCAATTAACATTCACTTGCGGATGAAGTCACAAAATATTTATGCCTGTTGCACTAAGATAATTAACACATATGATGCTCCTGCTTCCTCCAAGCATGCCCAGTTCTACACTTGTCTCCTGTCATTGACTGCTTGCTACAATGGACTAGGACAGACACAGAGAAATACGGAGTACAAAAAAAAAACAATTAAAGCAGAACAAGACCCATGAATTTGACTTTCCCAGGTTGTGTTCCATTTCCCAGAGGCATGCTAAATTGGGATACCCCGAAACCCTCAAGCAATTCCATTTAGCCAATAACCCACCAGCCATGCCACCTTACCCCGGCGCTGAGGCAGGATGGGGAGGTTACAAAAAAAAAAAAAACTCTTACCTGGCCCTTGGGCCATCACCATGCTCTGTATGCTGGGGCTGAGGCAAGGCTTAGGCAGGACGGGGGGGGGGGGGGGGGTGTGCGTTACAAAGAAAATAACCCATGCAGGGGGAACTGGCCTTCCAAACATAAGAAAATTGGACATTTGCACATTCACTGGTAAATTTCCATTTAGTCCTCTTCCTTTTTGGGGCACCACCAGTAGTATCGACTATCGTTAATTTCAGCCATAGTCTTGGGACTGCAAAAAAAAAAAAAAGTGCAGCCGTAGCCGCGCGCGCGCGGGGGGGGGGGGGGGGGGGGAGGGTCAACGCTAACTTGTGCATAATGCGCGCCACTACAAAACAGTGCAACAAAACTAAAACCATGTAGAAGGCATCAACCGCCACCGAGGCAGTCGTACCAAAACAGTAGGGCATGTGTGGTGCCCCCAATGGAAGAGGATGAAAAAAGAAATTTACCAGTAAGTACACAAATTTCCCTTCCCTGATCTCTTCCATTCCGGGGTAACCACCAGTAGAATCGCGGGAGACGTCCCAAAGCAGTAACCTCAATAACGGTGGGAAGGTACAAGAACAGCCAACAGCCGACTGAGTCAACCTAACAAAGGCACTGGCAACAGCAAGGCCAAGGCAACTGCACTGACACCTCAAGCTCAGTCCCAGGAGAGGGGTTCACCACAGAGCATCATCGGCAGATACCCTGACATCAAGTCTTTAAAACATGAAGGTGGTGATGACCAGGTTGCCGCCTTGCAGTCCTGTTCTGCTGACACCTTGTTTTGGAAAGCCCAAGGCGCGTCAATTGCCCGGGTGGAGTGATCGGTGACCCGAAAGGGCACCTCCTTCCGCTTACAGATGTAGGCTTTTATGACCGGCTGCATGATCCATCTCCTAAGAGTGGACTTGGCAGCTGCCAGGGCCCTGCTTGGTCCTTCTGGGACCACAAACAAAACATCCGTTTTACATATCTCTCGGGTAGGGGCCAAGTATTAATGTCCTGAGAACATCGAGGGAATGCAGAGCCAATCCTCATGGCGAGTGGGGCGTGGGCACAAGGAGGGTAGCACTATCTCCGGATTAAGATGAAAGGGAGAGACCAGCTTGGGCAAAAAATCCTGTTCACATGGAAAACCGCCTTGTCTTCATGCAGAACCAAAATGGGGGATTTGATCGAGAGCACTGCCAGCTCCGAAACTCACCAGATGGAGGTGATCACCACAGGAAAAGCCACTTTCAACGTGAGCGTCAGGGAAGCCTCTGCCAAGGCATCAAAGGGAGGCCCCTGAAATGCTGATAGGAACAAATTGAGATCCCAGGATGGGACTATCGTCATGCAGCATGTGCGGCACCCTGCATAAAAGTGCGGATTAATCTATTGTCTACGACCGTCCGTTGGAAAACAATGGTCAAGGCCGATACCTGGCCCCTAAGGGTGCAGGGCTGTAGGCCAGCATGCAGGCCTTGCTGGAGAAACTCCAAAATTTTGGGTACCTAGTACCTCCTATGGGAGTGGCCCTAAAATTTGCATCAAGACACGAAGGCCCTCCAAATCCTGTAGTAAATTCTAGAGCATGACTGTTTCCTTGCTTGAATAAGGCCCGAATTACGTACAAACCCCGCTCCTCCAACATGCTGGTCTCAAAAGCCAAGCCACTAATGCCAGCGCTGGAGAATTGGGGTGCCACAGAGGAACTTTTTGCATAAGATCTGGGCAGTTGGGGAGTCGCAATGGGGGCTCTTTTGCCAGGCTGACCAGATCCGCTAATCACACCCTTCTGGGCCAGTGTGAGGCGATCAGTATGATAGGAATCTGCTTGCAGTTGACCTTCTTTAACATGCCACCCAGAAGTGGCACATGTGAGAATGCGTAGAGCAGGCTGTACCCTGAGCAGGGAATGGCCAGCGCGTCTCGCACCCTGGACACAAACCTCTGGACCATCTGACTGTGCCTAGATGCAAAGAGATCCACCTCCGGAACTCCCCACCAGTCACAGAGAGCTTGAAACACGTCCTGGTGAAGGGACATTTCCCCCGGTCCACCGTCTCCCTGCTCAAATAATCGGTCTGCAGATTCTCCACGCCTGCATTGTCAACCGCTGAGATGCACAGAACATGAAGTTCCGTCTACCTCATGATGCAACTCACTCCTGGAATGCCTGTGAACTCCTGGTATCCCCCCCCCCCCCTGATGGTTGTCTCACTGTGCCCTGACCAGAAGGGCCTGGAGCTGGGCAGACCAATGCCTTAGAACAAGCAAAATTGCCCTCAGTTCCAACACACTGATAGGAAGACTGCTGTTCCCGTGGTTCCAGAGACTCTGAATCATTTGGTTGTCCAGAACACCACCCCAACCGTAGACTGCGTCTGTGGTCAGGATGACCCACCGGCCCAGAAGGAAAGACTGAACCACTGCCAGCGAATGCTTGTCCAGCCACCATTTCAGAGATCGTTGGGCAGAGTCTGTCAATATGAAGCGGCAGCCCAACGCCTGCACAGTCCTGCACCATTTTGATAGGAGCAGCATTTGTAGATGGACTGGAGTGGAATTGAGCATTTGGAACTGCCTCGATGGTAGACCCCATCAGGCCAAGGAGATGCTTGCCCTGTCTGATCACATAATCTTCACCTGTCAGCTGCAACCTTATCACCTCCTGAAGAGCCATGCACCTCTGAACCAGAATGTCATACCTAGATAGGTCGCCACTATGGACGGTACCACCTGGGAGTTTGGGTAGTTGATCACCCACCCGAAACGTTCTAGTTTGGACAGGACAGTCCAAACATCCTGTCCCTTGACAGAGACGTGCCTCGGGTGAGCAAGTCGTCCGGGTATGGAGTCATGTGTACACCCTGCTTCTGCAAGAGTGCCATCACCACCGCCAGGACTTTTGTGATCACCCACAGGGCAGTGGATAGTCAGTGGCAGTGCCACAAATTGGAAGTGTCGGACCCCCACCTCAAGGCAGGTATTGTTGGTGATCAGGGAGGATCGGGACATGCATGCGAGTCATGCGGAACTTCTGCACCCATCCTCCTTGGGGATAAAGAATAGCATTGAGTAGAAGCAACAGCCCCCCCCCCCCCCCCGCCCTCGAAGAGGGGCACAGTTGCTACAACTCCCTGATCCAGCAAGAGCTCAATCGCATGCTCATGAGCCGCAGCCCTTTCCACGACGTGGAGTCCTAGGTCCTGAACTCAAGTTTGTATCTGGAAGAAACAACTTCTTGGACCCAGGCATCGGATATCCGTATCCTCCACAGCAGCATGTAGCCAATCAGGTGAGGGTGCCCTGTCAGCCAGAGAGCGCTTGGCTGCTGGCTGGTACCTTAGGGTCTAGGTTTCCCCCGTGGCTTTCACTTACCAGGAAAAATCTTTGCAGCGTGGGAAGTCTGTAGAACCACCAAACTTCTAGAAGGGACGAAAAATACAATTCTGTGATTACTCACCTGTAGAATTGGTATTATGAGTATACAGTACGTCCTGCTCCAAATATAATACTTACAATCGGGTTATACTCCGCCAGATGGCGCTGGACTGCAGAAACATCGAAAATAGGCTCCTACCGGCCCCTCAAATACCCGGGGACCTCCCACAAATCCCCAACATTGAAAAGCAGTTAACGAGAAGCCGGGAGAATTAAACAACCCAACTACCAACTATAACAATGATAATCACCATACAGGGGATCCAAGATAATGCAAAACCAAGGGTGGGTTGGAGCAGGACGTACTGTATACTCATAAAACCAATTCTACAGGTGAGTAATCACAGAATTGTATTATTCTTAGTATACAGTACTTCCTGCTCCAAATATACTTACAATCGGGACATCCAATAGCAGTGTCCATAAAGTAGCGTGGGATCCCCAAGAAAAAAGACAGCAGCAGGCAGTATAAACCACTGCCGCCTGCAGAACCTTTCGGCCAAAAACAGCATCAGCTGAGGCCCTAACATCAACCTTGTAAAACTTTGAAAAGGTATGAACAGAAGACCAAGTAGCGGCCTTGCAAACTTGGTCAACAGAGGCCTGGTGCTGAAAAGCCCAAGAGGCACCAATAGCACGAGTGGAATGACCGGTAATGCGGAAGGGAGGATTCTTCCCCTTAGCAGAGTAGGCCTGAATCACAGCCTGACGAATCAACTTGCTGATAGTAGACTTGGCAGGAGCCAAACCCTTCCTAGGGCCAGAAGGGACCACAAAAAGAGCATCAGTTTTCCTGAAAGGTGCAGTAGCCACCAGATAGTACTTCAGACACCTAACCACATCCAAAGAGTGCAAAACTCTCTCCTTAGCATTGCTAGGATTAGGGCACAAAGAAGGAAGAACAATATCCTGATTCAAATGAAAGACAGACACTACCTTAGGCAGAAAGTCAGGTTTGAAACGAAACACCACCTTGTCCTGGTGTCTCTCATAGTAGGGGGGCTGAATGGACAGCGCCGCCAACTCAGACACACGCCTGGCAGAAGTAATAGCCACCAGAAACACAACCTTGAGCGTAAGAATGGCCAAGGCAGCATCCTGCACAGGCTCAGAGGGAGCACACTGCAAGGCTGACAGAACCAAGTTCAGATCCCAAACAGGCGCCATAGGCTTACGTGGGGGGCTCACATTAGTGACCCCCTGGAAAAAAGTCCTGATCAGAGGGGCAGATAATAGCCGATAATAGCAGATAATAGAAAATAGCCAGGGCAGAAACCTGACCCTTCAGAGTACTGAGTCGGGGGCCCCATCTCCAAACCATGCTGCAGGAACTCCAGAATCCTGGAAATACAGAACATACGACAGGGAAGAGACTTAGACTCACACAAGTAAATGTAGGCACGCCAAACCCTGTAATAAATGGAAGAGGAAGACTTCTTCCTAGCTTTAATCAAAGTATCCACAACCGAGGAAGACAGCCCCTTCTCCATCAAGATGGAGGTTTCAGCAGCCAAGCCGTCAAAGCCAGAGTTTGCAAATTAGGATGGTGTAGTGAGCCATAAGTGAGCAGATCTGGCACCAAGGGCAGAGCGTACCGATCTACTGCCAGCTGTACCACGTCTGCGAACCACACTCTTCTTGGCCACCTGGGGGCCACCAGAATTGCTGGCACCCCTTCAACAGCAATCTTGCGCAGAACCCTGCCCAGCAGGGGGATTGGAGGGAAGACATACAGGAACTGAAAGTCCTGCCATGACATTGCTAGCGCATCCGAGGTCAGGGCCAGAGGATCCCTAGACAGAGAGACAAAAGCTGGGAGCTTGTGATTGTGGTGGGACGTGAGCAGATCCACATCTGGAGATTGAAACACCCTGCTGCAAAGGGACCATTCTCCCTGGCGAGAGGTCCCCCTGCTCAGAGAGTCTGCCAAGCGATTTTCCACCCCCGGGATGTACACAGCTGAAATGCAGGGGACATTGGCCTGCGCCCAAGTCAGGATCAGAGACGCTTCCTGGAGGGCCCCCTTGCTCCGGGTCCCTCCCTGATGATTGATGTAGGCAACTACCGTCTGGTTGTCCGAGCGCACCTGAACAGGCAGGCCCCGAAGAGGAGCAGTCAAGTGAGCCAGAACTAACCTGATCGCTTGCAGCTCCAAGACATTGATAGGTGTGTGGGCCTCCTGAGGGCCCCACCTCCCCTGGAACCGCAGGGACTTCCAGAAACCCCCCCAACCTGACAGACTGGCATCCGTGGTGACCGTCTCCCAGGAAAGGGCAAGAAAGGATCTGCCCCCCAACAGGTTCCTTGAGTCCATCCACCACAAGAGGGACCTCCTGACCAGGGGGGAGAGCACACAGACCCTGTCCAGGGGCGCTGGGTCCTTGTCCCATACTGACAATAGGTGAAGTTGCAGAGGCCTCAAGTGGAACTGAGCATAAGGGACCGCTTCAAAGCACACCACCATCAGGCCCACCAGCTGCCTCCCCTGCCTGATGGAGGGATAGGGACAAGCTAGGAGGGACTGAGCCTGTGCAATCAGATTATCCACCTTCTGCTGAGGAAGGAAGATCCTTGCCTGAACTGTATCCAGATTCATTCCTAGGAATGGAGTTACCAAGGAAGGGGACAGTGAGGACTCGGGGTGGTTGATCACCCATCCAAATGACTCCAGAGTGGACACCACCAGCTGAGTATCCAACTCTGCCTGATGTAGAGACTGGGAAGTGATGAGGATGTCGTCCAGATAGGGAAGCATGCGGACGCCCTGACATCTGAGCAGAGACATCACGCCAGCCAGCACCTTGGTGAACACCCTGGGAGCTAAAGTGAGGCCGAAGGGCAAGGCCACAAATTGGTAGTGTTGATCCATCAGAGCGAACCTGAGGAACCTTTGATGACTTGGGAACACAGGAATATGAAGGTAAGCATCGATGTCCACAGAAGTCATGAAATCCCCTTGGCGCAGAGAATTGATGGCAGAGCGCAAAGTCTCCATGCAAAAGCGCCTGCCCCTGACAAACTTGTTGAGAAACTTTCCAGGATGGGCCTGACAGAACCATCCTTTTTGGGTACTGTGAATAGGTTGGAATAAAAGCCCTTGCCTTTTTCTCTTAAAGGGACCTGGCAGATGACCCCCAGCTCCAGGAGGCCTTGCACTGCTTGCACTAGCTCCTGAGCTGACACAGGGTCCTGAGAAATCTGGGATCTGATGAATCTTGAAGGGGGATCGGCAGCAAACTCTAACTTGTAACCGGAGGACACTAGAGACATGAAGCCTCCAGACCTGAGCGAAGTGCTGCAGCCGCCCCCCCACCCAGATGGGTGAGGGTGCCCCATCATGCCTGAGGGGCTTGGGAGAGGATTTTGCTTTGGGACCCCAGGAGGAGCCAGGACGTCCACGTCCTCTGCCTCTACCCCAGAAATCTCCCCAGGGAAAGAAACCTCCCTTCCCTGTCTTGCACCACGGTAAGGGGAGGAGAAGGAACCCTGACCCCGAAAGGGTCGAGATTGCCGCCTGCGCTGGGGTAACCTGCCTCCCTTAGCAAAAAGGTCCAGGCGGTCCCCAAACAGGCGCAGTCCTTTAAAGGGAAAACCAGTGAGGGCCTTCTTGGCAGCAGCCCACTGGCGCAGCCAAACCGAGTGGCGTATAACCACCACAAGGGCAGAAGTTCTGGCACACATTCTGATGGTGTCATCCAATGCCGATAGGACAAAATTTACAAAAACATCACAACTGGAGAGTGCATTAAACACCTCACAAGGCAAATCATCAGGGGCACTATCAAGCATATTTCTGATAAGGGTTCTAGTGGCCACAGCAGTAATGGCAGAGGCACAGACCGGGCGAAGCGCCGTCCCTGCACATGCAAAGGCGTGGGATGCCAGCTGATCAATACGCCGGTCCTCAGCATCCCGCAGAGTAGTAGAATCAGGGGAATGCATGACAGAGGTGTTAGATAGCCCTAGGATTGGGCATCCACCTCGGGGGGGGATGACCAACATTTAACCACCTCAGCAGGAAAGGGATACTTCCTATCCCAACTCTTTGGAACCCCGGGAAGTTTACTGGGGCGCTCCCATTCCTTGAGCACAAGGTTATTGAAATGTGCCTGCTCGGGAAATTCCAAACGTGATTTTGCTGTATGGAAAAGCTCCCCTCTTTGCCTGGGAGCCTCAACAGGGAGAGAGATAGACAGAACCTCAAAAATCTGGGTCAATAATCTGTCAGTGTCATTCAGGGCCCAGGGGTCAGAGCCAGAATCGTCATGACCCCTCGGCCTCTCATCAGATGAGCCTGAATCAGAAAAGAGCTCCCCTTCATCAGACGGGGTATAGCCACACAGATTCAAAAACTCCTGAGTTCCCATAGGGAAGACAGTAACATTAGGCGTCAAGTGCCGCTTCTTAGCAGGGGCCTTACGCGCTAAGGACTTCGCAATCAACTGTTCAACAGTAGCCAGTCTAGAAGACACATCAGGCTAAGAATCCCCACTAGTATGCAACTCAGTAGGAGTGAGGTTTAAGCTTGGGGGAGTAGGCGAAGTGAAACGAGGTGCAGCCACTGGCAGGCCAGATTGCAATGTAAGCACCTGCTCAGCACAGGGTACACAGACCCGCGCCTTGTCAGCGTCAGCATGAGGCTGCCCACACGCTACACACAGCCGGTCTTGTCCCGAAGGGACCCCGGTAACATTATCCTGAGATGCCTCCATATGGTGAATATAGCGGCGCTATACGCCGATAGGGAATAACGCTATGTAGCAACCCTGGATGCCCCAATAACCCGCTAGGGAAGTGGGAGTATAATTTTTACAAGGCCTACAAGTAGATACAAAAGAAAGCCACTGGGGCATGTGGCAAAATATAAATACAAATATAAATCCTAGGCGCACTGCCCTGTGGGGTGTGCCACAAAATGATACACACAATTTATAATGGAATGGCCTCCACCCACTCCCAAATCTGAACCCCACAGAGACTGACTCTTGCACTCAAACAATCATAATCTAATAAATTTTATTGTACATACTTAAAAACGCACGTTAAAAACAAAATAACTGTGCCATAAGAAATTGCACAACCAGGGGGAGCCTGCACTCCTATTAAATTCCTATAGTCTATAAAGTCTATAATGCTATTAACCCATATAGCTATACTGCATCTATACAACATATACATGCATGAATAACCTAAAGTGACCGTGCTTCTCTAAGTGCATACATCTCAAGTAAACAACATCAAAAAATAAATATTAATAGTGCAAGATATCAAAAGCCTCAGTAGACGGGCTCCCAAAGACGGGCTCCGCCCCCCCCCAAGAGCACGAAGCCAGGACGGCAAGCAGCCAATGATGGTGCACCAGCGCCTGAGGTGATGTCGCCGCCAAGCGCGGAACCAAGTCAGCGTGTGGCGGCGGCAAATTTAAAGCAGTAAAGACAAGTCAGCGCGGCGGCTGACACACGAATAAAAGGCATGTGAAAAGAGTGTAAAACACAGAATGCATAACATACATATCTATACACATACACCCCCCCCCCCCTTTTCCTCCGAAGACTACAAGGAGGATGATGGAGGACGGCGGCCACTTAAATAGGGCCCACCGATAGACAGAGGCAAGGGGCAATAGTGCGGGAGGGGCATCCCATAGAGGCTCACCATAAGCCTGAACCGCCTACCCTTTGGTGGGGGATTGCGGTGGTGCAGCGCTCCTAAGCACCTAACAGCGGTACTGCCTACCCTCACCCGACCAGCGCAGCCAAGGCTGGGAGGCATAATACTAGTGGAACGGGTGGGAACAGTCCTACAGGGCCGCAGGCTAATAGCCCTGCTCACCTACGAGAAGAGAGACAATTTCTCGTCCTTCGCAGCCAGACTGCAGAGAAATTCTGGGGATTTGTGGGAGGTCCCCGGGTATTTGAGGGGCCGGGAGGAGCCTATTTTCTATGTCTCTGCAGTCCAGCGCCATCTGGCAGAGTATAACCCAATTGTAAGTATTATATTTGGAGCAGGATGTACTGTATACTAAGGATATTCAGTAACTTGTGAAACTAGGTCCTCAGTTTGCGTTTCTGCCTAGTCAACTACCCACCGTTGGCCTCTGGACCAGGTCATCCAGAGGCTCACCAAAAAGACGACCCCCTAGAAAGGGGAGGGCAGTAAGCGTCTTCTTAAAAGCAGTGTCAGGCCGACCCCTGTTTAGCCAGACCGTGAGTCCATCAGTAAGCTAACCCCCTAGCCACCAGATGCACCAAGTCGTCCATAGCCGACACAATATATCGGAAAACCTCCAAAGCAAAGCCGTTCAAGCAAACGCGAAGCTCCATGTCGCAAATGCCCCCTCTGCTGCTTCATCCAGACTTTGCCTGCTGTTGTCGCCATAGACATGGCGCATGCCCCCACCCCACGATGGAGAACGCATGCCTGGCTCAATTACTGCTCTCATCTGGCTCCCCCAAAATAGCAGACCAGACACACTGTCAGTGAAAATTTGCTAGAGGTATGGTACTCGATAAAACCCCAGCCTCTCCTCATACCCTTTAGCTCCCATTCTGAGAAATCCAATGTTCCCTCCAGGCATTTCCAACCAGTCATCTTTCTTTTGGTGGACCTCCAAGAACCTGGACCTGGTCAATTCTCGGAAAGACCACACAGGTTTTAAGACCTTTAACACCTTTAACACCCTCAGACAACATTATGGGCCCCACCTAGTGAATTATTTTGGTGTATGCAGATACAGAGCTTTGTATCCTCCCATTACCCTAAATCAGACTGTGGTGGTATGCGAACAGATTTTGAAACTAGATGCTTCAAATACCCCCATGATAAAGGAGCAATATTTTTTCCATTATCAATCCCTTGTTAACCCACAGAAAGGGAAATTTGTGTACTCACCCGTAAATTTCCATACCATTCTCTGGTACCACCATCAGCCATAGGCAGGAACTGCAAGAAAACAAACTAAGCTTTTCCCGGCCTATATAAGGCAGGCGGTGGCAGGATTTCCTCAGTTAAAAAGCAGTTAAAAGAGCAATGCTATCTGCGCATACAGTGCCTAACTTTGTTCAGAACTTTGTAAAATTCTAACCCTGTAGAAGGCATCAACAGCAACCCTGGAATGGAAGACGATGAGAAAGGAAATTTACCGGTGAGTACACAAATTTTTTTTGTCCCTTTTATTCCAGGGCACCACCATCAGCAACACATGGGACGTCCCAAAGCAGCACAATCCCACAATGGTGGGATTGTGTTAGAACAGCAACTAGACAACTGAGTAAACATAACCAGGAAAGGTGGCACACAACTCAAGACTACACTCACGGTTCACCACCGTCTGCAACATCTTACATCTCAGCGCAACATCGGCCACTCTCCGGACATCAACTCTTTAAAACTTGGTGAAGGTGTGGAGACACAACTAGGTCGCCACCTTCCAACCTGGTCCACAGACCCCTTGTACTACAAAGCGCAAGACACGGCAATCGCCCTGCGACAGTGAGCGGTAACTAGGAAGGGCGCCCCCTTGCTTTGCAGGTGTAATCTTGTATGACTACCTACCTGATCCATCTGCTGGGAGCGGCCTGGCAGCTGTCCTACGTATCTCACGCATAGCTGGCAAGTAATACTGTAATGCCCTGACGACATCCAGGGAATGTAGGAGACGCTCCTTATGATGAGTGGGGCGTGGACCTAAAGATGGCAGCCCTATCTCCTGATATAGGTAGAAGGGAGAGAAGGGAGAGTGCTGGGCTGCAGACAAGCATCCAGACCATTTCGTGAAACTCCGGTATCCTGCGCAAAGAGAACCTCCTACAGGAGTATCCCTTCAACTTACATCAAGCTAAAATGCCATCTAGGTCCTGTAGTAAATTCTGGAGGATCAGTTTTTATGCCCAAATCAAGGTCCAAATAACTGCAGCGGATAGGCCCCTCTCCTCAAAGATGCTGGTCTCCATATTAATCTGCTAAGAAGGCGCTTGAGAATTGTGATGTCGCAAAGGAGCCTGCTGTAGAATATCTGGACAGTTGGGGAGTCACCACGGGGGGGCTCTGCTGGCAGGCTTAGCAGATCCGCGAAACACACCCTTCTGGGCCAGTGTGGGGCGAACAGGATGATGGTAATCAGTTCGCTGTTGACCTTTTTAGACGCAGCCCAGTAGCAGCAGTGGTGGAAACTCATACATGGAGAACGCATTATGAACAAGCTGGTCTAACCTCTTGTTCACAGGACATCTCAACCAGCACTATCCGATGTAGGGATCAGGGTATGACCTCTGGCGCTTGCAAGGCTCTACCACCTGATCCGTAGCCCGATCCAAAGGGTTAGCAGCTTCCTGTGCGGAGTCTGACTTCTACTCGCTGCTGCCTCCTCCCCCTCCAATCGGCCAGAACTTGAACCCGAATCACAAAGGACATAGAGGCTAGAATCCCCAGAGGACACTGCCGGCACATGCTTACGCTTGGCATTAGCCTTACCGCCTGGTTGGACGGAGACCAACCTGGGATGTCCCTGGTGATGAAGGCTAAAAGTACCACACTGTCTGCCACAGACACAGGTAAGCTATCCAGAGGCAGACCCTGGGACAAGAGGAGACCTGGCAGCCCCCCCCCCCCCCCCCGAGGGGGTATCCCACTCAGGGGAGTCCAAACCTCAGGAGACAGCGGGTGGTTTTGCGGTGGCACGGAGCTGGCCAGCTGCATGAGACGCCGCAGGACAGAGGTGCACCCCACACACAGGGGCCCCTCACCTAAAGCCAGCCGTGCCTGGCACATGGGCCACGTGGCACCACCCCGTGGTAAGTACGAACGCCGATGCCTCTGATGCCAATGCAGCAATGCGCTGGCCCCTACCCTCTCCTGCCTGGCGAAACCTGGAAAGCCTACCTGCACTGCAAACAAACCACTACCCGAAAGCTGAGATAAACCTATGCAAGGATGCAGCAGCTTCCAGACTCCCTCCCTTGAACAGACAGAAACAACCTCAGACTCAGCGACAAGCAGCCTCAATGGGAAAGTGTCACACCCGAAGAGGCCCTACCTAACCAGGTGCTGAGAAACATGAGGTTGAGCCGCGCTTGAGCTAGAAAGAGCAGAGCAGAACGGGCACTGAAGGGATAAAGCAGGGGCCCACACTTGGCAGCAGGAATGGCGTGGCACCGCTCCACTCCAAGGCCAGAAACAGCCCAAAGCCATGCAAAGTGCAGGCAGGATGGGTAGATCACCGTCTGGGGGGGCAAGAGAAAGGAAACCCAGGGTAAGGGGACCTCAAGGAAGGGACACACAGAAGGGCCACCATGGAAACTCAGACCCGAAACCGGTCGAAGTCCGGCGCACTTACCTTGATCCATACGCGCTCCCCTCACACTGCACAGACCCACGCTATCAGGTTAGGACCGACTGCAGAAATCTCCATGGGGTCTCCAGGAAAATGCAGACATGAGGGCTGGGAGGCAGACGGAGTCAAAGCCCACACTGCCGGTCAGTACTGTCATCCAAAATAAAAGGAAGCAATACATAAATCTTCTGAACCTCTTCACAGTCTCACAGACTGCAAGAAAAGAACAGAGGAGATCCTGCCACAGCCTGCTCTATATAGCTGGTGAGGAGCTTAGTTTGTATTCTTGCAGTTCCCGCCTACAGCTGAGGTTAACCCACGCGTTGCTGATGGTGGTGCCCCAGAATGGAAGGGATGAGAAAATACAAGCATATGCGTCGTTGGGAAGCGGAATTGCAACAAATGAGATTGGATAATGAATGCAGCAAAATCTGTATCTCTCTTAGCACAACTTCTCGTAACATCTAGGCTCAAGAAATTGCATAGAAGCAAATTAGTTCAGCAATACCACACACCATGAAAAATGAGGATGCTTGTTAATGGGTGCATATAACTTTTCAACAGGATCTAGTCCTCAACCATATCCTCAGTAAGTACAGTTGAAAAAAAGCACACCTAACTACAAGGGTTGTAAATTGAATTTCAAATGTGTATTAATAAATGTGAATAGGTAAGTACTACATTATATACAATAAAACTGCCACAATTTGGAGGTAATGGTGACCCGATAGGAAAGCCAGATTTACACAGATTACCATGCAGTCATATGTCCATTTCACAGTACAATATAAGAATAATACAATTCAGTGATTACTCACCTTGTAGAATTGGTATTATAAGTATGCAGCACATCCTGCTCCAGATAGTATTCATAACAGCTGGGATATAGTCCACAAGAGGGCGCTTTACTGCAGAGATGGCAAAAAAGAGGCCCCTCCCGATCCATATATACCCGGACCTCCCACTAATTCCCCAATATAACAAAGCAGTAAGGGAACCAGAAGAAGCCAATAACAAATTTAACCATGTTACCAAGGAACAAATCACCATAAAAAGGATCCAAGAATAAGTAATCAGGGTGGGATGGAGCAGGACGTGCTGCATACTTATAATACCAATTCTACAAGGTGAGTAATCACAGAATTGTATTATTCTAAGTATGCAGCACGTCCTGCTCCAGATAGTATTCATAACAGCTGGGACATCCAATAGCAGTGTCCATAAATGGGTGGGGATCCCAAAAATACCATTTTGTGAAATACTCACCTGTAAAATGGGTATTATAAGTATGTCACACACCCCGCTTCAAGATATCCATAACATGTGGGTAATACCGACCTGAAGGGGCGTTCCTGCAGAGATGATAGCAAAAAAGAAAGCCCCTCCCTGATCCATAAATACCTGGGACCTCCCACTCATCACCCAGTATATAGAAGCAGTAAGGTAAGGGACCAGGAAGAGGCAAATATAAATCAAAACAACGCAAAGTTCACAATATAAAGGATCCCGAATACAAGAAGGGCGGGTGAAGCGGGGTGTGTGACATACTTATAATACCCATTTTACAGGTGAGTATTTCACAAAATGGTATTATTCTAAGTATGTCACACACCCCGCTTCAAGATATCCATAACATGTGGGACATCCAATAGCAGTGTCCATAAAAAGGGCGGGGATCCAAAACAAGGCAACAATGCACAACTTAAACCACAACAGCTTGCAGAACTTTGCGGCCAAAAACAGCATCCGCTGAGGCCCGAACATCAACCTTGTAAAACTTGGAAAAAGTGTGAACAGAGGACCAAGTAGCGGCCTTACAAACTTGCTCAACAGAGGCCTGGTGCTGGAAAGCCCAGGACGCTCCAACCGCACGAGTAGAATGAGCAGTAACACGAAAAGGGGGACTCCTCCCCTTGGCAGAATAGGCCCCAATGATGGCCTGACGAATCCATTTACTAATGGAAGATTTGGCAGGAGCCAAACCTTTCCTAGGTCCAAAGGGCACCACAAAAAAAGCATCAGTCTTACGAAAGGAAGACGTAACCACCAGATAATATTTCACAACACGAACCACATCCAAGGAATGCAGCGCCCTTTCCTTGTCATTGCTGGGATTAGGACATAGAGAAGACAGAACAATGTCCTGATTCAGATGAAAGGCAGAGACCACCTTAGGAAGAAAATCCGGCTTGAAACGAAAGACAACCTTGTCCTGGTGCCTTTCAAAGTACGGAGCTTTAATGGACAAAGCTGCCAACTCAGAAACACGCCTAACCGAAGTGATAGCCACCAAAAAGGCCACCTTTTGAGTAAGTGAAGACAAAGCAACCTCATTCAAGGGCTGAAACGGAGGACCCGGAAGAGCAGAAAGAACCAGGTTCAAATCCCAAACTGGAACCAAAGGCTTCCTAGGAGGCCGTACGTGCGCAACTCCTTGGAAAAAGGTCTTGACTAAGGGATGAAGTGCAAAGGACCTTTGAAAGAACACCGCCAGGGCAGAAACCTGCCCCTTCAAGGTACTAAGTTGAAGCCCCAGATCCAGACCATGTTGAAGAATCTCCAGAATTCTGGAAATGGAGAACTCCCGACAAGAGAAAGACCTACCTTCACACCAGTCAATATAGGACCTCCAAGTCCTATAGTAAATAGTAGAGGAAGAGCGCTTCCTGGCGCTAATAAGAGTCTGAACCACCGCGTCAGAAAGACCCTCCTCCTTCAAGATGGGGGTTTCAGCAGCCACGCCGTCAAAGCCAGGGAAGGTAAATTGGGATAGCGCAGCCGACCCTGAGTGAGCAGGTCCGGCAGTAGAGGCAGAACGAACTGATCCTCTGCCAGTCTCACTAGGTCTGCGAACCAAACCTGCCTTGGCCACCTTGGTGCCACCAGAATCGCCGACGCGCCCTCCAGGGCCAGCTTGCGCACCACCCTGGCTACCATTGGAAACGGAGGGAACAGGTAAAGAAACCCCAGATCCCTCCAGTTCAGAGACATGGCATCCACTGCCAGAGCCAGAGGATCTTGCGAGAGAGACACAAAGACTGGAAGCTTGTGATTGTGACGAGAGGCAAAGAGGTCCACCGCTGGGAACCCCCACCTGAGACAGATCGAACGAAACACCTTGGGACTGAGAGACCACTCCCCCTGACGAGAGGAGGCCCTGCTCAGCGAGTCCGCCTCCGTGTTCTCCACTCCCGGAATGTAGACTGCTGAGATACACGGGACGTGGCTCTCTGCCCAGTCCAGAATCAAAGACACTTCCCTGAGGGCACTCCTGCTGCGAGTCCCCCCCTGGTGATTGATGTAAGCAACCGCCGTCCGGTTGTCCGACCGGACATGAACAGGCAGGCCCCGCAACTGATGAGTCAAGCGAAACAGAACCAACCTGATGGCTCTCAATTCCAGAACATTGATGGGCTCGTGAGCCTCCTGCGGGCCCCACAGACCCTGAAACTGGGAGGTCCTTCCAAACACCCCCCCAACCTGACAGACTGGCATCCGTGGTGACTGTTTCCCAAAACGGGGCCAGAAAAGATCTGCCCTTCAACAGATTGACCGACTGATCCAACGATAGAGGGGACTTGTCCCAAACCTTCAACAGATGAAGCTGAAGCGTCCTTGTATGAAACTGCGCAAAGGGAACTGCCTCGAATGAGGCCACCATTAACCCCACCAGCCTCATCCCTAGCCGGATGGCCGGACGAGGGGCCGACAAGAGAAGCCGAACTAATTCCTGAATCAAAAGAATCTTGGCCTGGGGCAGAAACACCCTGGCCTGCGAAGTGTCCAGAGACATTCCCAGAAAGGTCACTACTCTGGACGGAGAAAGAGAAGACTTGGGGTGGTTGACCACCCAACCGAACCTCTCCAGGGTGGACACCACCACTCTGGTGTCCAACTCCGCTTGGTTGAAAGAGGAGGCCATGATCAGAAGATCGTCCAAGTAGGGCACAATGCAGATACCCTGAACCCTCAGCAGAGCCATCACCCCCGCTAGCACCTTGGTGAACACCCGAGGAGCCGAGGTGAGACCGAAGGGGAGTGCCACAAACTGAAAATGGCGATCCTCCACCACGAACCTGAGAAACCTCTGGTGTGCTGGAAAGATTGGAACGTGTAAATAAGCATCCTTGATGTCTATGGACGTCAGAAAGTCTCCCTGACGAAGAGAGTGAATGGCCAAACGCAGCGTTTCCATGCGGAATTTCCGTGGCCGGATGAACCTGTTGAGAAACTTCAGATCCAAGATGGGTCGGACCGATCCGTCCTTCTTGGGTACCGTGAACAGATTGGAATAAAAACCCCTGCCCTGATCCGAAGGAGGCACTGGGCAAATGACAGCCATGTCCAGAAGGTTCTGCACTGCCAACAGCCCCTGCGCCGCTAGAGGTTCTGAAGGCATCCGAGACCTGAAAAATCTGGAAGGGGGGCGGAGCTCGAACTCCAGCTTGTAACCGGAAGACACCACTTCCCGGATCCATCGGTCCGAAACCTCTTGATCCCAAACCTGGGAGAAGAGTCGCAGCCGTCCCCCCACCCGCAAGGGTGAGGGCGCCCCCTCATTGCTGAGCCGGCTTGGGCTTAGAGCCCCAACTGAATCCTGGACGGGCACGTCCTCTGCCCCTGCTCCCAGAATCTCCTCTGGAAGAGGGGAATGCAAATCCCCTGCCAGATCTGGCCCCACGAAAGGAGGGGGTAAAGGAAGGCGCCCCGAAAGGTCCAATGTCTCTCCAAAAAAACGTAATCCAACAAAGGGTAGAGCCGTTAGTGACTTCTTGGACATAAAATCTGCCGCCCACTGGCGCAGCCACACCGAGCGCCGAATAGTGACCAGCAGCGCCGACGTTCTACCACACATCATCAAAGTGTCATCCAAGGCTGTCAACACAAAAGATAAAAACAACTCACACCGTTTAAGGCTAAGGAACTCAGCACTACCAGGACGCAGCCCGGAAGAAGTCAACAGGTCCCTAACCACGGACCTGGCAGCCAACACCATTAGTGCCGATGCGCAAACGAGCCGCATGGCTGACCCAACGCTAGCAAAACAATGACAAGCCATCTGGTCAATACGTTTATCCTCTCCATCCTTGAGAATGGAACAATCAGGTCTATTTAAAACCCAAGTCACCCAGCTCGGCTTCAGCGCCAAAGGACTGCTCATCGTCCGAAAAATCAGAATCCTCATAAACTTCCCCTTCCTCTAGCTGGGAATAATCAGACCAATCCAGATTATTAACATCCTCCTGGTCCTCCACCAGCGGAGCCGGCGACAAATGCTTTCTCTTAGTCGGAGCCTTACGGGCGACCGAGCCAGAGATAATTTTTTCAAGGTTAGCCAATCTGGCGCACATCTCAGATTGCAGCTCCCTGCCCATGACGACGTCACACGGGGTACGTGTCAAGGTGGGAGGTGGAGATGAAGCGACCGGCGGTGCTGACCCAGACGCCTGTGGTTCAGACTGCCGCGTGATGGTCTGCTGTGCACATGGTATACACAGAAGTACATCGTCCCCAGAAATGGATACCCCACATAACATACACTTTCGGGGATGCCCCGAAGGGGCCCCGAGCCCAGTATCCGGGGATGCCTCCATAAGGTGAACTTTTTATATGAATAGTCGCTATGACCCAGGGAATTACGCCGTTAGACAACCCGGGATGCCCCTTTAATGTCCCGAG
Source organism: Gastrophryne carolinensis (assembly GCA_027917425.1). Lineage (NCBI taxonomy): Eukaryota > Metazoa > Chordata > Amphibia > Anura > Microhylidae > Gastrophryne > Gastrophryne carolinensis. The sequence continues at coordinate 182,938,006 of CM051240.1, forward strand.
TGGGAGGATTTATGGCAAAAAATTAACCCAGTGATAAAGGATCAGGAGGGACCCCCTAAATGCTACTGGCGAACCTCCTGAACCACCATCTGAAAGACAGAACAGAAGGACTAATAAGGCTAATGAAGACATATCAAATCAACCATACAGTGAGAAAAGAAGAATGGCCAGAGGCCACTTACAAAACCGATAGACAGAAATGGCGACCGTGAGGACCGTGGCAGAATCCACCAGAGCTGCAGCCAGAAAGGGAGATTCTTATTGATCTTTAGTAGGAGCCAACCCCTTCTTGGGACCCGATGGAACCACAAACAAGGCGTGGCAAGCGCGGGACGCGCGCGAGGCTGGGCAACGCCCCCCTTCTCCTTTCCACAGAGCTCCGCAGTGGCGTCAGCGAAGGATGGGGGCGGGGAGCGGTGACGCGCCGTCACACCGGCCCCGCCCCCGCCCCCCCCCCCCAGTCAGCGTGAGGTGAATCACCTCAGAAGACAATGGCGCCCAGAGCCGGCCGGCGCCGCAGCAAAGAGCGGTCGCCGGCCCGGCCAGTTACACAAAAACACGTCTCACACACACACAAACACATGTGAAAACGGGAGGGACAAGGTCCGGACCCGCCCCCCCAGAAGCACAGTAACATGGCGTGAGGTGAATACCTCCGCCATTAATAAAAGTGAAGGGAAGATGGGGGGAAGAAGTCAGGTCAGCACCGCACAGGCCCTGTAAAACGGCTGCGGCGGTGGATACAGTTAAAGAGACACTACACTCACACACACACACTCAAAGTATGCTGTCCTGTGAAAAGAATTAATTAAGAAGGGACCCACACTCCCCAACCCCACCTATGGAAGGGGATCCTGGGAGGGCCATTGGATGTTAAGTAAGGGACAGGGCATCCCAAACCGGGGTCACCAACCCGGAGTAACCGCCTACCCTCTCGTATAGGGTCTCACGGTGGAGCATAGCTCCTGAGCACCTAAGGTGCCGATATACCCTCGCCTGGACCCTCAGCCGAGGCTGGGAGGCATATAGAGTTCTGGGGGAAAAAAGGTCCAAACGGAAATAAATGAAAAGCGGTCCGGGAATCATCCCGGCTACCTGAAATCCCCCTGTGCAAGGAGGAGCCATCATCTTCTGACTTGCTCGCCGTCTGCAGAGATGGAAAACTGGGTGATGAGTGGGAGGTCCCAGGTATTTATGGATCAGGGAGGGGCTTTCTTTTTTGCTATCATCTCTGCAGGAACGCCCCTTCAGGTCGGTATTACCCACATGGATATCTTGAAGCGGGGTGTGTGACATACTTAGAATAAAGTAACAACACACAGTTCAAACCACTGCCGTCTGCAGAACCTTACGGCCAAAAACAGCATCCGCTGAGGCACGAGCATCAACCTTGTAAATCTTGGAAAAGGTATGAACAGAAGACCACGTAGCAGCCTTAAAAACTTGTTCAACAGAAGCCTGGTGCTAGAAGGCCCAGGGAGCCCCAACAGCACGGGTAGAATGAGCAGTAACACGGAAAGGAGGATCCTTCCCCCTAGTAGAATAGGCCCTAACAATGGCCTGACAGATCCATTTACTAATAGTAGACTTAGTAGGTGTCATGAATAAGGGCTGAGTTTGTGCCCGAAACGCGTTGGCATTCAAGTTGCTCCCTTATGCTTTATCTTGACCTGTATTCGTGGATGGAATTCTTTTAAAAGATTTTTGTATGGAATAAACGTGGATATCAATAAGCTGGCATGCTTATTGATCTTTAGTAGGAGCCAACCCCTTCTTGGGACCCGATGGAACCACAAACAAGGCGTCCGTCTTTCTGAAAGGAGCAGTAGCCACCAGGTAGTATTTCAAAATTCTGACAACATCCAGAGAGTGCAAGGCCCTCTCCTTGGGATTACCAGGATTAGGGCACAAAGAAGGTAACACAATATCCTGATTGAGATGGAAGGCAGAGACAATCTTAGGCAAGAAGTCTGGTTTAAATCTGAAAACCACCTTGTCCTGGTGTCTTTCAAAGCAGAGGGCCTGAATTGACAGAGCCGCCAACTCAGAAACACGCCGGACAGAGGTGATAGCCACCAAAAAGGCAACCTTCCGGGTAAAGAGAAACAAGGCAGCCTCATGCACAAGTTTAAAAGGAGGACCCTGAAGGGCGGACAAACCAAATTCAAATCCCAGACCGGTACCATGGGTTTGCGGGGCACACGAGTGACCCCCTGGAAGAAGATCTTGACCAGAGGATGTAGAGCGAAGGACCTCTGGAAGAAAACAGCCAAGGCGGACACATGACCCTTCAAGGTGCTGAGCTGAAAACCCAAATCCAAACCATGTTGCCGGAACTCCAGGGTCCTAGGAATGGAGAACACACAACAGGGAAAGGCCCTAGACTCACCTCAGTCAATGTAGGTCCGCCAGGTCCTATAGTAGTATGGTGGAGGGGGACTTCTTCCTAGCACTAATAAGAGTACGAACCACTGAATCAGACAGACCTTCCTCCTTCAGGATGGCGGTTTCAGCAGCCAGGCCATCAAAGCCAGCGTTTGTAAATTGGGATAACAGAGCCGCCCTTGAGTGAGAAGGTCCGGAACCAAGGGTAGAGTGTACTGATCCACTGCCAGCCGCACAACGTCGGCGAACCACACCTGTCTTGGCCACCTTGGGGCCACCAGAATGGCTGGCACCCGCTCCTGAGCCAACTTGCGCAGAACCTTGCTCAGAAGAGGAGACTGAGGGAAGAGTTACAGGAGACCGAGACACTGCAAGGACAGAGACAGAGCATCCACCACCAGAGCGAGGGGATCCTGGGACAGGGAAACAAATGCTGGCAGCTTGTGATTGTGGCGAGAAGCAAACAGATCCACGTCTGGCCTCCCCCACCGGTGACAAAGGGATAGGAAGACCTCGCTGTTGAGGGACCATTCCCCCAGCGAGCGGTCCCCCTGCTTAGGGAATCCGCCTCCAGATTCGCAACGGAATATAAACTGCTGAGATGCACCGGACATTGCTCTCGGCCCAGGATAAAATCAACGACACCTCCTGGAGGGCATTCTTGCTCCGAGTCCCTCCCTGATGATTGATATAAGCGACCGCCGTCTGATTGTCGGAACGAACCTGTACCGGCAGACCCTGAAGGTGAGGAGTCAACTGTGCCAGTACCAACTGAACTGCCCTCAGCTCCAGGACGTTGATCGCAACGTGAGCCTCCTGAGGGCCCCACAGCCCCTGGAATTGGAGGGCTCTCCAGTAGCCCCCCAACCTGACAGACTGGCATCCGTAGTGACTGTCTCCCAACATGGAGTCAGAAAGGATCTGTCCCCCAGAAGATTCCTCGAGTCCAGCCACCACAGGAGGGACCACCGGGCAAGAGGAGAGAGAGCAAAGGCCTGATCCAAAGACAGGGGGCTCTTGTCCCAGACTGAAAGGAGAAGGAGCTGAAGGGGTCTCATGTGAAATTGAGCGTAAGGGACTGCTTCGAAGCAGGCCACCATCTGTCCCACCAATTGCATCCCTTGCCTGATGGAAGGACGAGGGCTGGACAGCATGGAATGAATCAGAGCTTGAAGAGAATCTGCTGAGGAAGAAAAATCCTGGCCTGAATGGTATCTAGATTCATGCCCAGGAAGGGGGTCACCCAGGACGGGGAGAGGGAGGACTTGGGATAATTGATCACCCATCCGAACGTTTCCAGGGTCGTCACCACCATCTGGGTATTCAACTCTGCCTGCTGGAGAGAATGAGATGTAATGAGAATGTCGTCCAGATAAGGGAGAATGAGAATGCCCCCGGCTCTGAGGATGGCCATCACTCCCGCCAGTACTTGGTGAACACTCTGGGGGCTGAGGTGAGACCAAAGGGAAGTGCCACAAATTGGTAGTGCTGGTCCTCCAGGGCGAACCTGAGGAACCGCTTATGCCCTGGGAAGACTGGCACATGAAGGTAAGCATCCTTGATGTCTATGGAAGACATGAAGTCCCCCGGGCACAAGGAGCTGATCGCGGAGCGCAGGGTCTCCATGCGAAAGCGTCTGGTTCTGATGAACCTGTTGAGAAGTTTTAAGTACAGGATAGGCCTGATGGAGCCATCCCTATTTGGTACTGTAAAAAGATTGGAATAATAACTTTGACCTCTCTCCCCCGGAGGGACAGGACAGATGACCCCCCCATACCCAATAAGTTCTGTACAGCTTGAAATAAACCCTGAGCGGCCAAGGAGTCTAGAGGAATCCGAGACCTGAGAAATCTTGGAGGGGGCCGTGCCGCAAAGCTAGCTTGTAGCTGGAGGACACAACCTCCAGAATCCACCTGTCTGAGACCTGTTGTCTCCAGACACGAGCGAAGAGTCGCAGCCGTCCCACCACCTGTAAGGGTGACGGCGCCCCTTCATGGCTGAGCGGGTTTAATGACAGATTTTGGCTTAGATCCCCAGGAGGATCCGGGACGGGCACGGCCTCTACCCTTTCCCCAGGAATCCCCCCTGAGCCCCGCAAAGGGTACCCCCCTCCCTGACCTGGATCCACGAAAGGAGGGGGTAAAGGACCCTGAACCCCGAAAGGGCCTCAGTTGTCTTTTGCGATGGGGCAACCTACCTCCTTTTGCAAAAAGGTCCAACTGCTCACCAAAAAGGCGCAGCCCCCTAAAGGGTAGCCCTGTGAGAGCCTTCTTAGCAGCATTGTCAGCTGCCCTCTGGCGCAGCCAGACCGAGCGGCGAATAGCAACAACCAGAGCCGAGGTCCTGCTGCACATCCTAATGGTGTCATCTAAGGCAGAAAGAAAATAGACAACCCCAAAACCGAAGCATCCACCTCTGGTGGAGTTGACCAACATTTAACCACATCCGGGGGAAAAGGGTACCTTTTATCCCATCCCTTAGGAATACCAAACGTGGCTTTGTAGTACCAAACAATTCCCCCCGCTGCCTGGGTGCCGCAGCAGGGAGAGAAATGCAAAGTACTTCAAAGATTTGAGTCAAAAGTCTATGGGTGTCATAAGCATTCCAATGCTCTGAGCCGGCATCAGTGCCAGGGAAATGCTGATCATCAGAGAATTCTGAATCTGAGAATAATTCCCCCTCCTCACGCGGGTACAGTCAGACAAATCAAGGAATTCTTCCGTCTCCATAGGGAAGGCAGACGCAGCAGGCGCCAAGTGCCGTCTTTTAGATGGGGCCTTACGGGCCACAGAGCTAGCAATCAACCTCTCAATGTTGGCCAGCCTGGAAGACACATCAGGCTGAGACTCCCCACTAGTGTTAATCTCACTGGGGGCCAGACAAGTGCAGCCCAGAGTGCCGTGCAAGCGCCTGCTGGGCGCAGAGTACACAGACCCGCACATCATCGCTTACAGGGGATGCCCCACACACAGCCGTGCTTGCCCAGATGGGACCCCGAGCACAATATCCTGAGAAGCCTCCATATGGTGATTTTGGTGTCACAACGACCAATGGGAATTACTCTATGCAGCTACTCGGGATGCCCCTTAAATGTCCGCTAGGATAGTGGGAGGATTTAATTGATTATTAGGCCTCTAACATAGTGACTAGACTAATAGAAGGCACAGAACCGCGAGAAACCTCTAATTCGTTTGCAATTGATCCGGCAGGAGAGACAAGATGGCGCTGCAGGGCTCTGAAGGGGCTGGCCGCATGAGAAGGCATCGAAGAGCGTGCCCAGCATTAAGCCACACCCCCTCCAGGAAGCGCGGGGTTACAGGCTGAGGACAGCCACCCCGCAGCCAATCAGCAGCCATCTGGTCCCTGAGTGACGTCGCCGCTGACCACTGACGCCGCAGGGCGCGCGAGTCAGCGGCGGGCAATTCAAAAACTGAAGGGGAGAGGAGCAGAGCCGAGGAGAGTGCCATAGAAACATGAAAAAGGCATCATAACACATAACAGTAATGTTAAAATGGCAGGCACTCCACGCCCCCCCCCCCCCGCCCCGACGAGCAGTATAATGGGAGATGTAAGGAGCCCATTAAACATTAATAAATGTAGGGCAGGGCAATAGCGGACGGGGCATCCCAAGTCAGGATCACCAGTAACCTGACAACCCCCCAATGAAGCACCTCTAATAGGTGCTGCCTACCATCACCCGACCACACAGCCAAGGCTTGGAGGCAGATAAAAGTGGAACGGGTGGGAATAGTCCTACAGGGCCCAGGGCTTTGAAGCCCAGCTCACCTGCGAGAAGAGAAGCCATCATCTTGTCCTTCGCAGCTCGCTGCAGAGAAGAAAACTGGGGAATTAGTGGGAGGTTCCGGGTATATATGGACCAGGAGGGGCCTCTTTTTTGCCATCTCTGCAGTAAAGCGCCCTCTTGTGGACTATATCCCAGCTGTTATGAATACTATCTGGAGCAGGACGTGCTGCATACTTAGAATAGTTGCAATATGGATTATGGCCACACGGCGCTAGCATTAAGTTCATGTCAAGCTCAACATAAATTGCATTAAATGAATATCACAGAAGTCCAACACAATGCAATGCAATTGTATAGCAACCCGATGATTGAAAAAATTTTAATTGGACAAAGATATGTTACAGAATAAGAAGACAATGGATTCCAGTGTTTCAGACCCCGATGAGTCTTTCCTTAGGGAGGTAGAAAAGCGGCGATGACATCCAGCTGTGGGGCGGGTTCTTAAATAGTGGTCTCCTGGTGGGCTTTCCCGGGGACGTTCTACTGACCACCAGCCAGCAGTGTCACCCGGAGGCGATACCTATTGATACCGATACCCAATAGATACCTATTGTCTATATGTCCCTTGTACTATTGATACCGATACCCAACAGATACCTATTGTCTACATGTCCCTTGTACTAATAAACTGACTATAGAACAGGGTGAAACACCTCAGAAGTGTTTTCTGGAAGATAATTTAAGAATACGGGGTTCTACAAGTGCATGGCAGAAAATAGAGCAATTACAATAGAGAGAATATAACCCCCCAGGTAAAAAAATACCATTTTGTGAATACTCACCTGTAAAATGGGTATTATAAGTATGTCACACACCCCGATTCAGATAGTCATTACACTTGGGTTATACTGACCTGTAGATGGCGATCTTGCAGAGATGTCAATAAAAAAAAGAAGACCCTCCCGGTCCATAAATACCTGGGACCTCCCACTCATTCCCCAGTATTAAAACAGCAGTAAGGAAACAAAGGGACCAGGAAGAGCCAAAATAACCAGTAACAGTAAGAAAGGTTCACCATATAAAGGATCCAGAATACCAAAGGGGGGGGGGGTGAAGCGGGGTGTGTGACATACTTATAATACCCATTTTACAGGTGAGTATTCACAAATGGTATTATTCTAAGTATGTCACACACCCCGCTTCAGATAGTCATTACACTTGGGACATCCAATAGCAGTGTCCATAAAGGGCGGGGATCCAAAACAAGGCAACAATGCACAACTTAAACCACTGCAGCTTGCAGAACTTTGCGGCCAAAAACAGCATCCGCTGAGGCCCGCACATCAACCTTGTAAAACTTGGAAAAAGTTTGAACATAAGACCAAGTAGCAGCCTTACAAACTTGCTCAACAGAGGCCTGGTGCTGGAAAGCCCAGGACGCCCCAACAGCCCGAGTAGAATGAGCAGTAACACGAAAAGGGGGAATCTTCCCCTTGGCAGAATAGGCCCCAACAATGGCCTGGCGAATTCATTTACTAATGGAAGACTTGACGGGTGCCAAACCTTTCCATGCCCGGAGGGCACCACGAATGAAGGCTTGTCATTGCTGGGCTTAGGACACAAGGAGGGAAGAACAATGTCCTGATTAAGATGGAAAGCAGAGACCACCTTAGGAAGGAAATCTGGCTTGAAGCGGAAAACAACCTTGTCCTTATGCCTCTCAAAATAAGGAGCCTTAATGGACAAAGCCGCCAACTCCGATACACGCCGAACGGAAGTGATGGCAAACAAAAACGCGACCTTCTGAGTAAGCGTAGAAAGAGCAATATCCTGCAAAGGTTCAAAAGGAGGACCCTGAAAAGCAGAGAGAACCAAATTCAAATCCCAAACTGGGAGCAAAGGCTTTCTAGGAGGCCGCAAATGCGTAACCCCCTGGAAAAAGGTCTTAACGAGAGGATGAAGAGCAAAAGACTTTTGAAAGAAAAACGCCAGGGCAGAAACATCGCCCTTTCAGCGTACTAAGCTGCAACCCTAGGTCCAGACCATGTTGCAGAAAATCCCAAACCCTAGGGATAGAAAACGCCCTGCAAGGTAAGGCCCGGACCTCACACCAATCAATATAAGACCTCCAAATCCTATAGTAGATGGCAGAGGAAGACTTCTTTCTAGCCCTAACCAGAGTCTGGATGACAGCATCAGAAAGACCTTCCTCCTTCAAGATGGAGGTTTCAGCAGCAACGCCGTCAAAGCCAGCGTTGGTAAATTGGGGTAGAGCAGTGGACCCTGAGTGAGCAGATGCAGCAGAAGGGGCAGATCTAACTGATCCTCTGCCAACCTTACCACGTCTGCGAACCAAACCTGTCTTGGCCATCTTGGAGCCACCAGGATTGCTGATGCACCCTCTAGGTCCAGCTTGCACACCACCTTGCCCACCATGGGAAACGGAGGGAACAGGTGCAGAAACCCCAGATCCCTCCAGTTCAGAGACATGGCATCCGCTGCCAGAGCCAGCGGATCCCGCGAGAGAGACACAAATGCCGGAAGCTTGTGATTGTGACGAGAGGCAAAGAGGTCCACCTCCGGAGTCCCCCACCGGTGGCAAAGCGACCGAAACACCTAGGGACTGAGCGACCATTCCCCCCCGGCGAGATGAGCCCCTGCTCAAGGAGTCCGCCTCCGTGTTCTCCACTCCCGGAATGTACACCACCGAGATGCATGGGACATTGCTCTTTGCCCAAGCCAGGATCAAAGACACTTCCCTGAGGGCACGCCTGCTGCGAGTCCCTCCATGGTGATTGATGTAGGCGACCGCCGTCCGATCGGACTTGAACCGGTAGGCCCCGCAACTGATGAGTCAAGTGAGCCAGAACCAACCTTATGGCTCTCAGCTCCAGAACATTGATGGGATCGTGAGCCTCCTGAGGCCCCCACAGGCCCTGAAACTGAAGATCCTTCCAAAATCCCCCCCCAACCTGACAGGCTGGCATCCGTGGTGACCGTCTCCCAACGAGGGGTCAGAAAGGATCTGCCCCTCGTCAAATTGCTTGGTTCCAGCCACCACCAAAGGGAACGCCGCACCCGGGGGGACATCAGAAAAGACTGATCCAATGACAGCGGGGACCCGTCCCAGGCCGCCACGAGATGGAGCTGGAGCGTCCTTGTGTGAAACTGGGCAAAGGGAACCGCCTCGAACGATGCCACCTTCAATCCCACCAATCGCATCCCCAGCCGGATGGACGGGCGAGGGATGGATAGGAGACGCTGAATCAATTCCTGAATCAGAAGAACCTTGGGCCGGGGGAGGAACACCCTGGACTGAGAAGTATCCAGAGACATTCCCAGGAACGCCACCACCCTGGAGGGAGAGAGGCAGGACTTGGGATAGTTGATCACCCAGCCGAATCTCTCCAGGGTGGCTACCACAGTCCTGGTATCCAGCTCCACCTTGCTGAGAGAAGATGCCACAATAAGAAGATCGTCCAGATAAGGCACGATGCGGATGCTCTGACGAGGGCCATCACCCCCGCCAGCACCTTGGTGAAAACCCTTGGAGCCGAGGTAAGGCCAAACGGAAGAGCCACAAACTGAAAATGTTGATTTTCTACAAAGAACCTGAGAAATCTCTGGTGTTCCAGAAAGATTGGAAGATGCAGATAAGCATCCTTGATGTCTATGGACGTCATGAAGTCCCCCTGACGAAGTGAGTAGATGGCTGAGCGCAAAGTTTCCATGTGGATCTTCCGGGGACGGACGAACCTGTTGAGTAACTTCAGATCCAGAATGGGACGAACGGATCCATCCTTCTTGGGCACCGTGAACAGATTGGAATAGTAGCCCAGGCCCTGGTCCGAGGGGGGCACCGGGCAAATGACAGCCATGTCCAGAAGATTTGCTACTGCCGCCTGGAGCCCCTGCGCGGCCAGAGGATCTGAAGGCACCCGAGACCTGAAGAATCTGGGAGGGGGCCGGAACTCGAACTCCAGCTTGTAACCGGAAGACACCACTTCCCGAATCCATCTGTCCGAGACCTCTTGGACCCAGACCCGGGAGAAGTGCTGCAGCCGTCCCCCCACCCGCAAGGGTGAGGGCGCCCCCTCATTGCTGAGCCGGCTTGGCAGCGGCTTTAGGCTTAGAGCCCCAGCTGTGTCCTGGACGGGCACGACCCCTGCCCCGATTCCAGGAATCACCTCTGGAGGAGGAGAAGGCCAACCCCCTGCCAACTCTGGCCCTACGAAAAGAAGGAGTGAAGGAAGCCGCCCCCCGAAAGGGACAACGCTGCTTCTTACGCTGAGGTAACTTACCACCCTTTGCAACCAAATCCAATTTTTCTCCAAAGAGCCTCAACCCCACAAAGGGAAAAGTGACTTTTTGGACACAAAATCAGCCGCCCACTGGCGCAACCAGACCGACCGCAGGATAGCCACAAGCAAGGCCAAAATTCTACTACACATCACCAATGTGTCATCCAAGGCGGCTAGTACAAATGACAAAAACAACTCACACCGCTTAAGGGCGGTGAACTCCTCACTAGCCGGGTCAAGCCCGGAAGCAGTCCTCTAACAACCGACCTGGCAGCCACTAATAAAAGCGCCGAAGCACAAACAGGCCGCAAGGCCGACCCAACACTGGCAAACCCATGACAAGCCATTTGGTCAATGCGTTTATCCTCACCATCCTTGAGGGTAGTACAGTCTGGAGAATGTAAGATAGAAGTGCTGGACAACCCCAAAACAGGAGCATCCACCACGGGAGGGGACGACCAGTGCTTCACCGCGTCCACCGGAAAGGGATATTTTTTGTCCCAACCCGGAGGAACACCTGGAAGTCGAGTAGGCCTCTCCCATTCCTTGAGAATAATGCCATCAAAATGCTTTTGATAAGGGAATTCCAAGCGCGGCTTGGTCGCCTCAAAGAACTTCCCCTTTTGCGGAGGAGCCGCTTCTGGAGGAGAAATAGCCAAGACCTCAAGCATATGAGCCAGGACCTTAGAGGTATCCAAAGAATCCCCCTGACCCTGCTCGGTATCAGCACCAACAAACTGCTGATCATCAGACCCATCCGACTCCTCAAACAGCTCCCCTTCCTCTAACGGGGGGCAATCGGACCAGTCCAGAGAGTCAAACTCATCCAAATCAAAAGCCAGCGTGGCTGTAGACAAATGTTTCCTCTTAGCCGGGGCCTTTCTGGCAACAGCACTAGAAAACAATTTTTCAAGATTGGCCAATCTGGCGCACACTTCAGAATTCGACTCCCCACCCATGACAACATCACATGGGGTACGGGTCAGACGGGGGGGGAGTAGGAGAAGAGACCAGCAAAGCAGAACCAGGCGCCGGAGATCCGGACTGCCGCGTAATAGTCTGCTGCACACATGGTACACAAAGAAATACATCATCCCCCGAAAGGGATACCCCACACCCCAAACACTGCCTGGATTGCCCCGAGGGGAGCCCAAGTCCCGTATCCGGGGAAGCTTCCATATGGTGATTTTTTATATATAATTAGGCACAATGACCAGAGGGAATTACGCAGTAAATGCTACCCGGGATGCCCCTTTAAGTCCCACGTGGGAGGAATTTCACAGAACCAATTTAAAACCAGGGACTCCAGGACCGGGAGAACCCCCCTTTAATAGTAACAAGGGTCCACCTGGAAGACAAAAGACAGGCACAGCAATCAGACCCCATACAATGTCCAACAAAGCATTACAGACATCACCCCTGCCGCCACACAGAGGGGCATGGATATAACACAAAAATACCATTTTGTGAGTACTCACCTGAAAAATGGATATTGTTGGTGTGCCACACACCCCGCTTCACTTCTTAAATATTCATCACTTCAAGGGTTAATCCACCGCAGGTGACGTAGTGCAGAGAGGAAGTCTTGTAACGAGCCCCCTTCCGGCCCATATATACCTGGTACCTCCCTTCAATCACCAGTATATTCAAAAAGCAGTAAAACAAGGTACCAGTATTCCACCAGTAACCTCCAAAATCAATTTTGATATAAATAAAAAAGGGCTTCACCATATAAATGCTTCGGTAATACCGAAAAGGGCGGGTGTGAAGCGGGGTGTGTGGCACACCAACAATATCCATTTTTCAGGTGAGTACTCACAAAATTGTATTATTCTTGGTGTGCCACACACCCCGCTTCACTTCTTAAATATTCATCACTTCATGGGACATCCAAAAGCAGTGTCCACAAGGGAAGGGCATCTCAAGGCCAGGTGAAGCATAACTTAAATGACTGCAGTCTGCAGAACTTTGCGGCCAAAAACAGCATCCGCTGAGGCCCGCACATCAACTTTGTAAAACTTAGAAAAAGTGTGAACAGAAGACCAGGTGGCGGCCTTACAAACCTGTTCAACAGAAGCTTGGTGCTGAAAAGCCCAAGACGCCCCAACAGCGCGAGTGGAATGAGCAGTAATGCGAAAAGGGGGAACTCTTCCCTTAGCAGAATAGGCCGCAGTAACGGCCTGACGTATCCACTTGCTAATGGCAGATATGGCTGGTGCCAAACCCTTCTTAGGCCCATGGGGCACAACAAAAAAGGAATCCGTTCTACGGAAAGGAGACGTGATAATCAAGTAGTACTTAACACAGCGTACTACATCCAAACAATGCAAAACCCTCTCTTTGTCATTCTTAGGATTAGGACACAAGGAGGGAAGAACAATATCTTGGTTCAAATGAAAAGCAGAAACAACCTTAGGAAGAAAGTCTGGCTTGAACCGAAAGACCACTTTATCCTGATGCCTCTCGAAGTAAGGCGCCTGGATAGTTAAGGCCGCCAATTCTGAGACACGCCGGACAGAAGTGATCGCTACCAAGAAGACAATCTTCTGAGTCAGGGTAGACAAAGCAATATCTTGCAAAGGCTCAAAAGGAGGAGCCTGAAGAGCCGAAAGAACCAAATTCAAATCCCAAACAGGGAGTAATGGTTTCCTGGGAGGCCGCACATGCGTAACCCCCTGGAAAAAAGTTTTAACTAAAGGTTTAAGCGCAACACGCTTCTGAAAAAAGACAGATAAGGCAGAGACCTGCCCTTTCAATGTACTTAGCTGGAGACCAGAGTCCAGCCCTGATTGTAAAAACTCCAGAATCCTGGGGACCGAAAGGACCCTACAAGGAAAATATCTTATCTCACACCAAGTGATATAGGCTTTCCAAGTCCTATAGTAGGTGATGGAAGAAGACTTCTTCCGGGCACTGATCAGAGTCTTAATGACTGAATCAGAAAGACCCTCCTCCTTCAGGATGGAGGTTTCAGCAGCCAGGCCATCAAACCCAGCGCTGGTAAATTGGGGTAACACAATTGACCCTGAGTGAGCAGATCGGGCCGAAGAGGCAGAACGAACTGGTCCACTGCCAGCCAAATGATGTCTGCGAACCTTATTCGTTTTGGCCACCTTGGGGCCATGAGAATGGCGTACACCCTTTCCAGAGCAAACTTCTGAAGAACTCTGCCCAGCAAGGGCCACGGAGGAAACAGGTATAGAAATCCCAGAGCTTCTCAGTTCAGGGACCTGACGTCCACTGTCAGAGCCAGAGGATCCCGGGAGAGTGACACGAAGCTCGGGAGCCTGTGATAGTGATGAGGGGCCAACAGGCCCACCTCCGGAGTCTCCCATTGGAGACACAATAAGAGAACCACCCGAGGATGGAGAGCTTATTCTTCCAGACGGGGAGAGCACTTGCTCAACCGGTCCGCTACCTGTTCCATCACCTCTGGAATGTAAACCGCCGAGAGACAGGGAACATGGAACACTGCCCATGTCTGGATCAGGGACATTTCTCTGATGGGTAAGTGGGGCCTCCACTGCCCCTGAAGCCGCAGCTCCTTCCAGAATCTGTCCCATCCCGACAGACTGGTGTCCGTGGTGACACCTCTCCAAGGGAGGGTCAGGAAAGACCTGCCCTGTACAAGATTGGTCGAGACCAATCACCACAGGAGGAACTGCCGTACACGGGAGGACAATCAGAAGGACTGCTCCAACAACAGAGGCTGCTGGACCCAACACGCTAGCAGAAATAGCTGAAGTGTTCTTGTGTGAATTTGGGCAAAGGAAAGACACACTCCGTCTTGATGAGAGTTCAGGCCGGGATGAACCGACCCCTGAATGGACCGCGAGGGAGGGTGAGACTCGAATTCCAGGTTGTGACCTGTCGACACTACCTCCTGGATCCATCTGCCTAGAACCACAAGGTTCCAATGGTAGAAGTGTCGCAATAGTCCCCCCACCCGCCCGGGTGAGGGCAGCCCCTCATTGCTGAGTGAGCTTATCAGCAGGCTTGGGCTTGGTGCCCCAGGACTGAGTGGGCCGGCCACGGCCCCTCCCCCGAGTCCAACCTGCGCCACTGGTAGCGGGAAAGGACGTACCTTTGCCCGCTCCGAACCTTTGAAAGGAAGGCCTACCGGAACTTGTCCCCCTGAAGGGACCACGAGGCCTTTTGCGTTGTGGCATCTTACCATCTTTTGCGACTGAATCAATTTTCTCCCCAAACAGACGCAACCCCAAAAAGGGGAGAGCTGTGAGTACCTTTTTGGAAGCCGTGTCTGCTGACCACTGACGCAGCCATACTGACCTGCGAATAGCCACCAGCATAGCTGCCGCCTTGCTACTCATAGTCAGCGCATCGTCCTGAGCAGCCAGGACATAAGCCACAAAAGATTCACACTGCTTAAGTGCAGTGAACTGTTTGCAAGCGGGATCAAGATCCTCATATAGCCAATAGAAGAAGGGCTGAGGCACATACCGGGCGCAATGCTGACCCGGAATAGATAAAACCATGTCGAGCGTATTGGTCAATCCTGCGATCTTCCCCATCTTTGGGGGTAGTGGTCTCAGCAGATTGTACCATAGCCGAGCTGGAGAGTCCTAGTACAGGGGTATCGACGTCCGGAGGGACAGACCACAGCCTCACCAATTCTGGTGGAAAAGGATAACGCTTTTCCCAACTGGAAGGAATTCCAGATAACCGTGTGGGATGTTCCCATTCCTTAAGAACCACCCTCTCAAAGTGGTGCTGTCTGGGAAAAACCAAACTCGGCTGAGGCTCTTTAAATAACTGACCCTTTGGCGGGGCGGCCGCCTCAGGCGTATCTAAACTCAAAATTTTAAACATTTGAGCCAGAATGGAGGGGGTGTCAAAAACAACCCCCTCTGACCAATCGCCGATCTCATCAGCCACATGCTGACCTGTCGGCTCATCTGACTCCGACGGGAGTTCATCCTCGTCAGGGGATCCATCGGACCATTCCACAGGTTCACAAAACTGGTCCTGTGGAGCCGAAGGTACCAGAGTCAGGTGCCTTCGTTTTGTAGCAGTTTTAAACGCTGCTTTAACGGGCATCATTTTCCGGGGGCAGGGCTGTGCTGCTGCCTCGGAATGCGAATCCCCACTTTTGACAGTGTCATGCGGGGTCCGGAATAGGGATGGAGAGGTAGGAGATGATGAAGGATGCGATGGCACCGCAGCCGAAGCAACGGACTGGCGCGCAATAGTCTGTTTTGCACAAGGGATGCAAATAAAGATATCAGCTGGGAGTGGAACCCCACAACCTACGCACCCCCCAAACGGAACAGCAGAACCGTTTCCGGAATCTACGGAAGCCTCCATATGGTG
Organism: Gastrophryne carolinensis; assembly: GCA_027917425.1. NCBI lineage: Eukaryota > Metazoa > Chordata > Amphibia > Anura > Microhylidae > Gastrophryne > Gastrophryne carolinensis. The sequence goes on from CM051240.1 coordinate 182,953,768, forward strand.
ATTTATGGTATTCGCAATAATGGGACTTTTAAGGCATAAGCCGACCCGGGATGCCCCCTATATTTTAGTAATGTCCCGGAATGGAGGATTTATAAAAATTTTTATTTTTATTTTTTTTTTTTAAGTTTAGGTCCCCTTTAACCCTTTAAGTGCCAGCCTACCTGGAGTTTTTGTCACACTCTGTTGCCAGACCATTTTGCACTATTTTGCACTCCCCATGTTCAAATGTGCTTTTTTAAGGGATTTCCAGGGATTTCCCAGGAAAATGATATATTGTTTTTTTCAGCAGAGTCTGAGCTTTAACATGAAATGTCTTGTTTGTCATTTTTTAGGTGTATTCTCAATATTTTTGGTGAAATATGTGCAAAAAATTTTTAAAAAAATCAATTTTTTACAATTGTAGTTTTTTTTTGTAATAAAAAATGTAAGTTTGTCAATAAAATCTTATTGCGTGTGAAACCCCAATTTCTCACAGTTACAGCGGTACCACATATGTATAGGTAGACACCTTTTCCTGCCCAGGAGACTCCCCCAAACTGAAACAGAGCTTTAGGGGATTTTCTGAAAAAATACAACTGTGATATGCGCTATGCGCACCTTGCAGTTTTTCCAGAAAAACAACCCTTTACATTTGAAATACCCCCCACAAACTATATATTCTCTGGAAGTACACACCTCAGGCTTTCTATTTGTACCAGGCTTGTTGATGTGGCCACAGTTTTCTAGAAGTAATCCCTCAATTTATTCTTTGGTTGCAAAGAGTTTCCCTAAAAAAGGATAAAAAAGCAGAATCAAAGCCACATTTTCCTAAAAAAAATATATACAAACAAGAAAAAACAAGTATGATCTGAAAAAGCAACATCCCCCGAACAGAACGATACCCAACATGCATGGGTTCTGTCAAGGAAAAAGTTGCCAAACACCCCAAAGTAAAGCATGTGCGTAACGGTAATTTTTCTTGAAAATTTCAGCTCTGCAGACAAAGTGCGCACCTTGCGATTTTTCAACCAAAACAACCCTTTACATTTGGAATATCCCCCATAAACCATATATTCCCTGAAAGTACACATGTTAAGCTTTCTAAGCGTACCCAGCTTGTTGTAGTGGGCTCATCTTTCTGGAATTAATCCCTCAAAGAACTCTTTGGTTGCGCAGAGTTTCCCTAAAAAATGTATAAAAAAGCAGAATAAAAAACACCTTTTACTAAAATATAAATATGCACACAGACACACAAAGAGAAAAAATATTTTATTATTTTTTTTTTTAATACTTACCTCCCATCCATAGTGGAGCACTCTTTCAGCCTTTTATAGCTGCTGGATGACAGAAAACAAAAGGGTTAATTAAAAAAAAAATGACATAGGGTTCCCCCTCCTAGGGGGGGAGACCCCATTTTTTTTTGGAATTTTAAGGGTTAAAAACCCTTAAAAATCCCCCCAAAAAATGACGTAGGGTCACCCCTACCCAGCATTACCGACCCGGGCCAGCTATGGGGGCTTGTAGAACAGGGCGCAGGGGCCAGCGTTGGTGGCCCTTGGCCCTGTAGGCTACTAGCCCACATAGCCACTAAGTGGCCCGGGCCCTTCTGCCCCCCCCGGCCGTTGGGGAGGCAGGTAATGGGGGGCTGGGGGTTAATGGCAAGCCACCCACTAGCTGCAGGTGACTTGCCATACCCAGAGCCTTGTGAACTGGTATAAGGGGTCTCATGGACCCCTTACCAGTTCACAAAGGGTTAAATGAAAAAAAACGCCACACAAAAGTATTTTATTAAAAAAAAAAAAAAAAATTTTTACTGTACTTACCTCCGATTGTAAGCTCCTTTGTCCCACGCCGCTCTGCTGACAGATGCCGGTGATCGGCATCAGAGAAGGGGGAGGCAGGAGATCAGAGGATCTCCTGCCACCTCCTTCCCCGTTGCCGATCACCGGCATCTGACAGCTGAGAACGCTGAAGCCGGTGATCGGGGCTGGGATGACGTCATAGCCCCGCCCCCAAAAGGGGCGGGGCTTGACGCTGCGACGGACCGGGATGACGTCATATAGCGGCAAGATGGCGGCCGCCATCGAAGAGGAGAGAGGAGAGAGCCTTCCAGGCTCTCTCCTGAAGATCGGTAAGTCCTGGGGGGTGATCGGAGGCCCCCCAGGTGAAGAGGAGGGACAGCGGGAGCCAGCGCACACACAGGTAAGTGAATGTCATTTTTTTTTTTTTTTTTTTTTTTACAGTTAGCAGCTGCTGCTGCAGAAGCGAGGGGGGGGGCGGCCTATTCCGGGGGCTCTCCTGGAGCCATCCGACCCCCCACGGGGGATCGGATGGCACCAAATTAAAGAGGAGACCCGGCCGGATCCAACGAGGGGTCAGGTGAGTAATTTTTTTTTTTTTTTTGCCCACTAGCAGGGGTAAATGCCAGGCACGTAAATTTTACGTGGCTGGCACTTAAGTGACGGAGAGGCAACCACGTAAATTTTACGTGGCTGGCATTTAAAGGGTTAATAGAAACTATATATATATATATATATATATATATATATATATATATATATATATATAGTCTATGTATATAAACATTCAAATCAATCCCAATAATTAGCCAGGCACATAGAGCCGGAGGGCTAGCATAAGCAGGGATCCCAGGATCTGCAAGGCAAGAAAACAACCATCAGATCCTTCACATGTGTATAACATATAAGTATGGCACCAAGTGCCCTTAAATGACGCCCCCTTGATAATAGTGATTTCTCACTGTATTATTAAACAATATCCCCCATTTAACGGCCCCAACGTGAGGGGCCGCTTACCTGTACAGCAATCAGCCGGTAAGCCTGCAGCCAGCAGCCATGAGCCGGCAGAAGACAAAGTGCGGCCGTGCGCCCACGTGCCTTCCTGTTTTGAAGGAAGTTGGGACGCTGGGCCCGCCGCTGACGCCGCATGACGCCGGCGCCGCGTCAGCGGGCCCGCCCCCCCCCCCCACGCCGATCAGCTGGAACGCTTTACAGCTGATCACAGCACGCGCGTCCAGGCGGGGGAGGGTAAAAACCGCATGTGCTGACAAAGCTCAATGAATGCCAGGCGAGAAGAGGGGAGAGGGGGGAGGGGTAGGGGGCCACAAAGCAACCAACTGCCAGAGAAGTGGCCAGCCCATACCCAGCGCAAGCTGCCCTAAAGCAGACCCAAAATATACACATGCTACAGTGAATGTATAAACATGACATATATGTTAACATGCAGTGATACAGTGAAACACACATACTAAAGCACACCCTCACCCCCCCCCCCCCTCCCCCCATAGTGAAGGGAGAAGGGACCGAACGGGAGAGCAAGGGGCTACGGGGACCCTCGGGACAGGGGCATCCCATTTCCGGATCACCATGCCGGTTCGCCGCATTGCCCCACGCATGAGGTCGAGCGGTAGGAGATAAGCTCCTAGGCACTTAAAGTGCCATCTACCATTTACCCGGTGAGCAGCCAAGGCTGGGAGGCTTCCTATTTCACCATAAAGGTATACAAACTCAAACCGGGCAGAAATAGACCAAAAGGGGGGTGGCGGGGTAAGAATACCCCGGCCTACCTGTAAGCAGGAGACTTCCAACTTCTGACTTGTCATCAAGCAGAGAGAAAAAATACTGGTGATTGAAGGGAGGTACCAGGTATATATGGGCCGGAAGGGGGCTCGTTACAAGACTTCCTCTCTGCACTACGTCACCTGCGGTGGATTAACCCATGAAGTGATGAATATTTAAGAAGTGAAGCGGGGTGTGTGGCACACCAAGAATAAACCAACAGGGGCCCCAAAGGCCACTCACCGACCAAAATGACAGCCGACCGACACACATGCACACAAATGCAGGGAGGAAAAGAGGCGCGAAACCAGTGGTAGAAGGAGGGCGGGCCGGCGCGGTTCGCGCCTGGCCCCGCCCCCCCCTTTACTTCCAGCCAATAGCCGGGAACTTAACAGCGGCGCCAGCAGCACGGGGCGGGCAATGGGCGATCGCCCCGCAACCCGCACCTGAGGGGAAGAAGCTCCCCGCCGCCATCAGCTAACAAGGCGGCCGGCGCCGCGGTACTTCCGGCGCCTAAGTACCGTAACAAAAAGCAACGCACACACACACTGTGATCAAGTGCCCACACAAACTCCACACATACAATAAAAGACCCAACAGCATCTAAGTCCTCAAGGGACAAGCCCCCCCCCCCCCCCAAGGGTATCTGGGAGAGGGGGAATCCACGCTCCTAAGCACCATAGAGTGCCGTCTACCGTTGTCCGAACCAGCAGCCTGTGCTGGAAGGCAAAGTAAAATCAGTTAAAGGGATCCGGACAGAAATAGACCAAATAGAGGGGCCGGAAGTTACCCCGGCTACCTGCAAGGAGGAGACATCCATCTTCTGACTTGCTCGCCGTCTGCAGAGATGAAAGACTGGGGAATGAGTGGGAGGTCCCAGGTATTTATGGACCGGGAGGGTCTTCCTTTTTTTATTGACATCTCTGCAAGATCGCCATCTACAGGTCAGTATAACCCAAGTGTAATATCTGAAGCGGGGTGTGTGACATACTTGAATAAAAACAAAAATTAGCCCTGGCTTTTACTTATGCCTACGCCCTGCAGTTTTCTGAGCTGCAGAAGCCATGAGGATCTTCTCATCCAATCACAATAGCTAGACCATTCACTCACAAGCAGTTAGCCAGTGATCCCTGCAAACTACAGTTCAACCAGGACCAGGCACTAATCATTTCATGCCCAGGTCCTGGTACAATTTTGAACTCACCTCTAAGTTCTCTAACTTTTACTTGACTGTTGGCAACACACAGTGATGGGTTGTTCGAAAGGAACTCTGGTAAACTTCCGTATTCTAAAATAAAAGAAAAATCATTCCTGATGTTTCTAAAATGTTAAATAAAAATCTACCAAACACAATTAAATAGAAATGTACCTTTAATTAGCTTTCGGTCTTCAGCAGAAAGTAACATATACCAGCCTAGAATCTCTTTTCCTGCAACCTCAACACCGCCGTTTTTCTCCACCAAATCATACACTTGCCTGTCAACACAAATAATATATTGGATACATGCATCAATATACAGGTCAATCAATATACAAGTTAATCAAGGAAATATTATTTACAATAAAATCTGGTCAGGCTATTGAAGTGGACCTACACACACACACATAGCAGCAGTCAGGATATTTAGGGATGGTGAACCACCAATGGTCACCTGGAGTTCCACAGATAACAGTGCCCACAATAGCATGGAGAGAGCTCATTTACTTGTTTTTGTAATACCCCCCCCCCCCCCCAGATCTGCAATTCCAGAGCGCACCCGACTACTTTCAGCTCTGTAAGGCTGCTAAGCCTCTGCGCTGACAGACCTGACAGGAGCAGAGTGAACTTGAGCGTGCCGATTGGCTGAGTGGGCCACTCAGCCAATCCACGTGCTTGGTTTTTGTCCGAGCCTGTGCCTTGGGAACGAGGAAGGTGAGTGAATCAGGCAACCTGGGTGAGATACACACAGCGAGACATGCCAATTCTAGGAAAGGATTGCCACCAGCCAAGTTCACTCTCAGTAAGTGGATCAGACGGGTGGTGGTACAAGCATATTCTGCCAGGGAAAAGGAACCCCCTTTTCGGATCACAGCTCATTCTACCAGAGCTATTGGTGCCTCCTTGGCTTTTCAACACCGGGCATTGGTGGAACAAGTTGTACAGATGGAGCAAAAATACAATTCTGTGAAACTCACCTGTAGAAATGTTTTTGTATACATCCAGTCCAGGCTATCCAGATATCTTCACGATTGAGTGTTCGCCCCTAGAGGGCGCTTGACTGCAAGATCAAACATGTAGCTCCTCCCGGCCCCCTATAAAGGCAGCTGCCCCTCTATCATTCCCCAGTGGTTTAAAAGCAGTACTCAATAAAAGAGGACAGGCCGGGAGGTCTAAGAAAAAGAAACCATGTTACCTCACATAGCTTCAGCTTGTACTCTCACTAAGCAAAAAGACTAGAAAAACCAGCGTCCTATGAACAAAAATGGTTGATCACCATGAGAGGCATACAGGACATATTGAACACAAGGGCGGGGTGGGACGGCCTGGACTGGATGTATACAAAAACAATTCTACAGGTGAGTTTCACAGAATTTTATTTTTCCCTACATCCAGTCCAGGCCGTCCCAATATCTTCACGATTGGGACATCCAAAAGCAGTGTCCATTTGGGTGGGATCCCCAGTGCGGACCAGCATGTAGTTCACTTCACTACCGCCTGAAGCACCTTTCGGCCAAAAACAGCGTTAGCTGAGGCCCTGACATCCACCTTGTAAAACTTTGTAAAAGTATGAACTGAAGACCAAGTTGCCGCCTTACAAACTTGTTCCACCAATGCCTGGTGTTGAAAAACCAATAGCTCTGGTAGAATGAGCTGTGATCCGAAAAGGGGGTTCCTTTCCCCTGGCAGAATATGCTTGTACCACCGCCTGTCTGATCCACTTACTGAGAGTGGACTTGGCTGGTGGCAATCCTTTCCTAGAACCCTATCTTAGGACAAAGAGCAAATCAGATTTCCTGAAGGATTTAGTCGCAGCCAGGTAATACCTTATGGCTCTGACCACATCCAAAGCATGGAAGGTCCGTTCTTGGGAATTAGCCAGTGCTGGACACAAGGAAGGTAAGACAACTTCCTCATTAAGGTGAAAGGGAGAACGACCTTAGGCAAAAAATCAGTTTTAAAGCAAAAAACCACCTTATTTCTGTGCAACTCAAAATAGGGTGGTTTCATACAAAGCGCAGCCAGCTCTGATGCACGACGCACCAGAAAGACCACTTTGAGAGTCAATAAAGACAATGCAGCATCGCTCAATGGCTCGAAGGGAGGACCCTGAAGAGCAGATAGTACTAAATTCAAGTCCCACACCGGTAATACTGACCTACGCGGTGGCCGGACATGGGTAACTCCGTGGAAAAAAGTCTCTATCAACCTATGGTTGGCAATGGATCTCTGGAAAAAGATGGCTGAAGCCGAGACCTGACCCTTGAGGGTTCTCAGCTGGAGACCCAAGTCTAAACCATGTTGTAAAAACTCCAGAATCCTAGAAATAGCAAACTTTTGGCAAGAGAGGCTCTTGGCCTCGCACCAAGCGATATAGGCCCGCCAAACTCTGTAGTATATCATGGAAGAATCATTGCCTGCACAACCGTGGCCGATAACCCTTTCTCCGTCAGGATTGAGGTTTTAATAGCCAGGCCGTCAAAGCCAGCGTCCGTAAATTGGGGTGCCGCAGAGACTATCTATTGATATCTGGACTATGTCTGCAAACCAACTCCTTCTCGGCCAGCGAGGAGCCACCAGGATGCGGAAACGGAGGGAATGCATACAGAAATTTGAAATCCGTCCAAGGAATCGCCAGAGCGTCTGTTGCAATGGCCAGAGGATCTCTTGAGAGGGAGACGAACCTTGGAAGCTTGTGATTGTGTCTGGACGCAAACAGATCCACGTCCGGCTGACCCCAGCGGAGACACAGAGCCTGAAAGATCTCGCTGCTGATGGACCATTCCCCCAGGCGCAAGGAACTCCTGCTCAGGGAGTCTGTCTCCTGGTTTTCCACCCCGGGGATGTAGACCGCCGAGATGCAGGGAACATTCTCCTCTGCCCAAGTCAGAATCTGGGTTACCTCCTTGAGGGATCTCTTGCTACGAGTCCCGCCCTGGTGGTTAATGTAGGCCACAGCAGTCTGATTGTCCGAGCAAACCTGGATTGCACGGCCTCTTAAATGGGGAGTCAATCGTAGAAGAACCAAGCGGATTGCTCTCAGCTCCAAGAGATTTATGGGTAAACGGTTCTCCTGCGGACCCCACTGACCCTGAATCTTCTGGGTCTGCCAAACACCTGCCCAGCCTGTCAGACTGGCATCCGTGGTAACTATCTCCTAATGGGGATCCAGAAAGGACTTGCCCACCAGCAGGTTCCGGGAGTCCAACCACCACAAGAGGGACTGCCTGGCCAGGGGGAAACAACGAAAAGCCTTGTTCCAGAGATTCCTGCATCCGATTCCAGCCGACCAGCAGGTTCAATTCTAGAGGTTTCATGTGAAATTGGGCGAAGGGTACTGCCTCGAAGCACGACACCATTAGGCCCACCAATCTCATCCCCAGACGTACTGACGTCTGCTGACAAGACAGCAAGGCCTGCACTTGCGTCTGGAGACCCAAAACCTTCTGCTGTGGCAGAAAAACCATGACCTCAGTGATGTCTATCGTCATTCCCAGGAAGGATCTCACTGTTGAGGGAGTGATAAAGGACTTGGGGTAATTGATTACCCAGCCGAAGGCCTCCAGGGTTGATAACACCATCCGAGTATCGCTCTCGGCCTGCTGAAGGGACCAGGCCGAAATCAGCAAGTCGTCCAGATAGGGTAACACACGAATACCCTGGCTCCTCAGGATAGCTATGATTGATGCCCGCCAGCACCTTGGTGAACACACAGGGGGCTGAGGATATCCCGAATAGAAGAGCTACAAACTGGTAATGTTGTTCCTCCAGAGCAAACCTAAGGAACTTCTGACGTCCCTGGAAAATGGGGAAGTGCAGAGTGCAGATAAGCATCCCTGATGTCCAGTGTGGTCTTCAAGTCGCCGGGCCGAAGCTATCTCACCGCCGACCGCAATGTTTCCATGCGGAAATGTCTGACTCTTACAAACCCCTTCAGGTCCAGGATCGGCCTTAGCGTTCCGTCCTTCTTGGGAACCGTGAACAGATTGGAATAGAATCTCTGACCCTGTTCCTGCGAGGGTACGGTGCAAATCACACCTACCCGCAGGAGGTGTTGCACAGCTTCAAAGCTTGAGCCTTTAGAGGTTTTGGAATATCCTTGAACTGAGGAATTTTGTGGGCGGCCTGGTTGCCAGCTCTATCTTGTAACCGGAGGACACTACCTCCTGAATCCACCGTGACGTCTCCAGATCTGAGCAAACAGCAGAAGCCGTCCCCCCACACGGATGGGTGAGGGCGCCCCCTCATGCCTGAGAGGGCTTGGCAGGGGGCTTGGACTTAGCTCCCCATGAGGGGTTGGGTTGGCCGCGGGTCTATCTCTGCCCCAGGTATCTCTGCGGGCACCAGGAAATGAAGAGCCTTTTCCTCCTCGAAAGGAACGATAGGAAACGGGGTTCCGAAAGGACTGAGCAGGCTTCCTTCTCTAAGGGAGTCTACCATCCTTGACCAAAAGGCCCAGGAGCTCCCCAAACAGGCGGCTTCCCACAAAAAGTAGACTTCTTGGCAGCCGCATCAGTCGACCACTGCTTCAGCCAGAGTGAACCGCGCAGAGCAACAAGCAAGCCCGAAATCCTGGCACCAAGCCTGGCCACATCATCCATGGCGGTAACAACAAAGCCAATGAAATCCAAGCAAGCCTTGAGTTCCTTATACTCCTCATCCACAAGGTGTCTCACCTTTCTCCTGTTAGATAGTGAGAAAATTGCTGAGGCACACCGGGGCGAAAGAGGGCACCAGCAAGGTTGAACACATGGCAGACCAGCTGATCCATGCGTTTGTCTGCAGGGTCAGGAAGCATTGTCAGGCGACGGCATAACAGTGGTATTGGACAAGCTTGACACGGGAGGATCCACCTCGGGAGGGTGACACCATAACCGAACTAATTCAGCAGGGAAGGGATACCGCCTATCCTGGCCCTTAGGAACCGACGGTAACTTGTTGGGCCTTTCCCATTCCTTAAGGATCATGTTAGAAAAGTGAGGCTGCTCCGAAATAAATCACCCTGCTTCCTCTTAGCCGCTCTGGGAGGAACAATGTGTAGGGTATCAAACACTGAGGAGAGCAATTCTCCATATCATCCGGAAGACAAGAATCCTCATCCGAGGAGGAACCAGAGACACACCCCAGCGGAATATCCCACCGTTGAGCGAGAATCATCTGGCAACTCACCTTCCTCCGCAGAACCCAAGCAATCAAAAAGATCGTCATCCGAGTAAATGGGCTCCAGATGCCGCTTCTTACTCAAGGCCTTCTTAGGGGCTGTCAACGAGATCTGCTTCTCGAGACTAGCCAGCCTATGCGCAAAATCAGTATGAGACCCCTTGCTGGCTCCCCCTTCACTAGGGGCTGAATGCAGCAGCGGAGGGTCCGGAGAAGCCGATGGCAACACAGGGCTAGGATCAGTGGCGACCGCCAGCTCATGGTCCAAAACAATGCCTCTGGCGCAAGTGGGACAAAATACAATTCTGTGAACCTCACCTGTAGAATTGTTTTTGAATATATCCAGTCCAGGTCGTCCCAGAAGTGATGACATTTGGGTAATCCACCACCAGGTGGCGCTTGACTTCAGGATCAAAAGCTGTAGTTCCTACCGGCCCCCTATAAAAGCAGGTGTCTCAGATGATTCCCCAGTGGTTAAACAGCAGTAAGAAAAAGAGACAGGCCGGGAGCCCAAGAAACCATGTTACTTCACATAGCTTCAGAATGTACTCTCTCCATCAAAAAATTTTAAGACAATGGTCCAATATAAAAATTGTAATCACCATAAAAAGCAAACAAGAGATATAGAGAAAACAGGGGCGGGGTGGGACGACCTGGACTGGATATATTCAAAAACCATTCTACAGGTGAGTTTCACAGAATTGTATTTTTCACTATATCCAGTCCAGGTCGTCCCAGAAGTGATGACAGTTGAGACATCCAAAAGCAGTGTCCATTAGGGCGGGATCCCCAGTGCTGAACAGCATGTAGTTCATCTCACTACCGCCTGAAGCACCTTACGGCCAAAAACAGCATCAGCTGAGGCCCTAACATCAACCTTGCAAAACTTAGTAAAGGTATGAACAGAAGACCAAGTGGCGGCTTTGCAAACTTGTTCAACAGAAGCCTGGTGCTGAAAAGCCCAGGAAGCACCAACAGCTCTAGTAGAATGAGCCATAGCACGAAAAATACAATTCTGTGATTACTCACCTGTAGAATTGGTTTTATTGGTATCCTGCTTGGTGCGCTTCATTCTTGACAATTGGGTTATCCACCACAAGGTGGCGCAGCTGACTGCAAGATGAAAACTTGTGGCTCCTCCCGGCACATATAAGGTTAACTATTTCCTTAATAATCCCCAGCGTTGAAAAGCAGTAAATACAGAGACAAGCCGGGAGGCCAGAGACCATGTTAATTCACACAGCCCCAAACTAAGCTCTCTCAAAGTAATCACCATAACAAGGCAAAAATACAATTCTGTGAAATACTCACCTGTAGAATTGGTATTATACGCATACAGTACGTCCTGCTCCATATATAATACTTACACGTGGGTAATCCTCCGCCAGATGCCGCTGTTCACTGCAGACATGCAAAAACAGGCTCCTCCCGTCCCTTCATATACCCAGGGACCTCCCACAAATCCCCAGTATTGAAAAGCAGTGAGAAAAAGAAGCCGGGAGAAACCAACCACCAAACTGGTAATAATAACAATAACAATCACCATACAGGGGATCCAGAACAAGGTGAAACCAGGGTGGGTGGAGCAGGACGTACTGTATGCATATAATACCAATTCTACAGGTGAGTATTTCACAGAATTGCATTATTCTAAGCATACAGTACGTCCTGCTCCATATATAATACTTACACGTGGGACATCCAATAGCAGTGTCCAGAAAGCAGGGTGGGATCCCCAACAACAAAGGCAACGGCACGTAGCTCAGACTACAACCGCCTGCAAAACCTTACGGCCAAAAGCAGCATCAGCTGAGGCCCGTACATCAACCTTGTAAAACTTTGAAAAAGTATGAACAGAAGACCAAGTAGTGGCCTTGCAAACTTGTTCAACAGAGGCCTGGTGCTGAAAAGCCCAAGAGGCACCAATAGCACGAGTGGAATGAGCCGTAAGACGGAAAGGGGGAGTCCTCCCCTTAGTAGAATAGGCCTGAATCACAGCCTGACAAATCCATTTACTGATGGTAGATTTGGCGGGAGCCAAACCTTTCCTAGGCCCAGAAGGCACAACAAAAAGAGCATCAGTTTTCCTGAAGGCCTTAGTGACAACCAGGTAATATTTCAAGCACCTGACTACGTCCAAGGAATGCAAAACCTGCTCCTTGTTGTTGCTAGGATTGGGACAAAGAGAAGGAAGAACAATATCCTGGTTCAAATGAAAAGCCGACACAACTTTAGGCAGAAAATCCGGTTTGAAGCGGAACACCACCTTGTCCTAGTGTCGCTCATAGTATGGAGGCTGAATAGATAGAGCGGCCAGCTCAGACACACGCCTAACCGAAGTAATAGCCACCAAGAAGACAACCTTGAGAGTGAGAACAGCCAGAGCAGCATCTTGAATAGGCTCAAAGGGAGCACCCTGCAAGGCAGACAAAACCAAGTTTAAATCCCAGACAGGGACCATAGGTTTTCGAGGGGGACGCACGTGAGTGACCCCCTGAAAGAAGGTCTTAATCAGGTGATGTTGAGCAAAGGTCTTCTGAAAGAAGATAGGGCAGAAACCTGACCCTTCAGAGTACTAAGTTTGAGACCTAAGTCCAGACCATGCTGTAAAAACTCCAGAACCCTAGGGACGGAGAATTCCCGGCAGGGAAGAGACCTGGACTCACACCAGTCAATGTAGGAACGCCATACTCTATAATAGATAGCAGAAGAAGTCGTCTTCCTGGCCTGCACCATAGTAGCCACCACAGAGGCAGACAAACCTTTCTCCATCAAGATGGAGGTCTCAGCAGCCAGGCCGTCAAAGAGTTTGTAAATTGGGATGGCGTAAGGACCCTTGAGTTAGCAGATTTGGTACCCTTGGCAGATCGTATTGATCTACCGCCATTTGAACCACGTCTGCGAACCACACTCTTCTTGGCCACCTGGGGGCCACTAGAATCACAGGTACCCCCTCCAGGGCAATCTTGCGCAGAACCCTGCCCAGAAGGGGGAACGGTGGAAACACATACAGGAGTCGAAACTCCCTCCAAGACATGGACAGGGCATCCGTGGCCATGGCCAGAGGATCCTGAGACAGGGAGACAAAGGCCGGGAGCTTGCGATTGTGGCGGGAAGCAAACAGATCTACATCCGGTAGTCCCCAACGGTGACACAGGGACTGGAATACCTTGTTGCAGAGGGACCACTCCCCCTGACGGGACATCCCCCTGCTCAGGGCGTCCGCCAACAGGTTCTCTGCCTCCGGAATGTAGACAGACGAAATGCATTGGACATTGGCCTCCGCCCATGTCAGAATCTGAGACACCTCTTGTAGAGCACCCTTGCTCCGGGTCCCTCCCTGATGGTTGATGTAGGCAACCGCCGTTCTGTTGTCCGAACGTACCTGGACCGACAGACCCCTCAGGTGTTGGGTCAATCGCTCCAGTACCAACCTGACTGCCCGTAATTCCAGAATGCTGATGGGCAAATGGGCCTCCTGAGGACCCCACATCCCCTGGAAGCGCAGGGACTTCCAGAATCCCCCCCCCCCCCTGACAGACTGGCATCCGTTGTGACCGTCTCCCAGGAGGGGGTCAGAAATGACCTGCCCCCTATCAAGTTCCTGAGGTCCAGCCACCACGCAAGGGACTGTCTGACTGAGGGGGGAAGCACACAGACCCCGTCCAAGGACGCTGGGTTCTTGTCCCACACTGACAGAAGGTGAAGCTGCAGAGGTCTCAAATGGAACTGGGCAAAGGGCACCGCCTCGCAGCTCGCCACCATCAGGCCCACCAACTGCATTCCCTGCCGGATGGAGAACTGTGGGCTCGAAAGCAGGAACCTCGCCTGCGCTGTCAGAGCTTCCACCTTCTGTTGAGGAAGGAGTATCCTTGACTGAACCGTATCCAGAATCATTCCCAGGAACGGAGTCACCGAGGAGGGGGACAGGGAGGACTTGGGGTAATTGATCACCCAGCCGAAGGACCCCAGGGTAGACACTACCAGCCGAGTGTCCAACTCTGCCTGCCGCAGAGACCGAGAGGTGATGAGAATATCGTCCAGGTAGGGCAGCACGCGTATGCCCCTTAGCCTTATCAGGGACATCACCCCTGCCAGCACCTTGGTGAACACCCTGGGAGCCGACGTTAGGCCGAATGGCAGGGCCACAAATTGGTAATGATGATCTTTTATTGCAAATCTGAGAAACCTTTGGTGTCCTGGAAACACCGGAACGTGAAGGTAAGCATCCTTGATGTCTACTGACGTCATGAAATCCCCTGGGCGCAGTGAGCCAATGGCCGAGCGCAGAGTTTCCATGCGAAAGTGCCTGTTCTTGACAAATTTGTTGAGGATTTTTAAATCCAGAATGGGCCTGACTGACCCATCCTTTTTGGGTACTGTGAAAAGGTTGGAGTAGAACCCCGTGCCCCTGTCTCCAAGGGGGACCTTGCAAATGACCCCTAGATCCATGAGACCCTGTACGGCCAGCAACAAAACCTGAGCTGAGGCAGGGTCTTGAGGGATTCGAGACCCAATGAATCTGGTGGGGGGCCGTACAGCAAATTCTATCTTGAAGCCGGAGGACACTACCTCCTGAATCCACCGGTCTGAGACGTGGCGCCGCCAGACGTGCTCGAAGTGCTGTAGACGTCCCCCCACCCTGGCGGGTGAGGGGGCGCCCCCTCATGCCTGAGGGGCCTTGGGAGGGGCTTTGGGCTTGGTTCCCCAGGAGGAACCGGGACGGCGTCCTTTGTTCCTGTGCCAGGAATCTGCACGGGCCCCAGCGAAGGACGCCCCTCTACCCTGTTTGGCCCCACGGTAGGGAGTTGATAGGGAGCCTTGGCCACGAAAGGGCCGAGTCTGCCGCCTGCGCTGGGGCAACTTGCCTCCCTTGGCAAAGAGGTCTAATCGATCCCCAAACAAGCGCAGCCCTTTAAATGGAAGCCCCGTGAGGGCTTTCTTGGCAGCATTGTCTGCGGCCCACTGGCGCAACCAGACCTCGCGACGTATAGCAACCACCAGGGCAGATGACCTGGCACAGATCTTTATAGCATCGTCCGATGCGGACAGGATAAAGTTCACAAACGCATCACAACTGGACAGAGCATCGACAGTATCAGGAGGCAACTCATCTGTGCCATCGAGAGCACTCCTAACCACGGCCCTGAGCGCATACTGCCGTAATGGCTAAGGCGCAAACCGGGCGCAGAGTCGTTCCCCCAAATGCAAAGGCATGACATGCCAGTTGGTCAACACCCCGGTCCTCAGAGTCCCGTAGCGTAGTAGTGTCGGGAGAGTGAATAATAGAGGTGTTGGACAACCCTAGAATAGGAGCATCGACCTCAGGCGGCGATGACCAGCACTTTACCAAGTCAGCAGGAAAGGGATATTTCCTATCCACGCTCTTAGGGACCCCCTGAAGTCTGCTGGGATGTTCCCATTCTTTAAGCACAAGGCTATTGAAATGGGTCTGCTCGGGAATTCAAGCGAGCTTTAGCGGTATGAAAAAGATCACCCCTTTGCCGGGGAGCCGCAGCAGGGGGAGAGAGGGACAGAACCTCAAAGATCTGAACCAGCAGTCTATCAATATCATCCGAGGACCAATGCTCGGAGCCAGACTCTTCCTGACCCCTAGACTCATCGTCATATGACCCAGTCATAGTCAGAGAACAGTTCCCCTTCGTCCGAGGGGATATGGGCATAGGAATGCAACAAATCATCAGGTTCTATAGGGAAGAGGGCCGATTCAGGGTTCAAGTGCCGCCTCTTGGCGGTGGCTTTACGCGCTAAGGAATTAGCAAGCAAGTTTTCAACACTAGCCAGCCTCATGGCCAGATCAGGATGAGAATCCCCATTGGTATTGGGGGTTAGACTCAGGCTTGGGGGAGTAGGTGAAGTGCGGCGGGGTGCAGGCCCAGCCTCAGAAGAGACGGGAAGCACCGATAGCGTCTGCTGTGCACAAGGAACACAGACCCGTGCATTGTCACCGCTGCTAGGTAAGACCCCACAAGCTACACACGAAGGAACCACGTTCACAATATCCTGAGATGCCTCCATATGGTGATTTAATCGGCACAATATGCCAGTAGGAATTGACGCTGTAAGCTACCCTGGATGCCCCAATAACCCGCGGGGAAGTGGGAGTAATTTTTTATGGTCACGACCGGGAGAAGCCACCGAAATCCGCGGTCTGAAAGACATAAGGGGGAACAAGGATGTCAGAGCCATGCGCAATGGGAGATAGAAAAGTAAGGAAGAGTCGCCCACGAGGGCACTTACAGACAGAGAGGAGAGGACGATCTTCACCACACGCGCGGGAGAAGGAAATGGCGCCAAGCAAACCTCGGAGGGCGGGCCTGAGCCGACCACAACGCGTAGCACGCCAAGCCGGAACCACGCCCCTCCCCAGCGAGCGCGAAGCTCGTAAGGCATCTAGCCAATGAGAGAGATGTAATATTTACTCTTACAGCTAGCACCTGTCACTTCACCATCTGGTTGTTACATTAGAAATGATTTGTTTTTGTTACACATTTGCTTGATATTTATTCACATTTGTAGATTTAATGGTCAATTTAATTAGCACTAGTTTGTTAGTAGTGAAAAATATCTTTTCTTTTCTTCCCTTCTTGTTATTAGTATATGTGTGCACCTTTTGTATATACAGATTTGTAGTCACATTAAGCTATTTACATGCTAATAGTATATTTTGAGGTTAGGTTTTGCATAGTGCATTCTTATGTATATCTCCACTCTTGCTTGATGATACCTCTGAATATTGGTCTTAACATAGATTTAACTATCTTAGAGGCATACATTTATTCAGTTCAGCATCTACATACAGTAGTGCTGTATAACATGATTATAATCTTTATTATACACACTGGAGATCAAGTGATGGCTCGTTTTTAATGTCGTGTATATTTGTGTTTTTAAAACCCTTGTTGCAACCAATAAAGTAATATTTTTCAACTTTTATGATTCCCGCTGGTGTGCCCATGTGTAATACAGGAATTCCACAGGTTTTTGGTTTTGTGGTCTTTAATGATGTAAATGGTGCTCGGAGCCTGTACAGGCACGGCCGAGGTCTGTACTCGGGCTCTCCTGTGGCTCCCCGTCGTCCCTGCCGTGACAAGGCGGTACTGTATTAGACAGGCACTCAAGCCAGCGCAACCTAGGAAGAGCCACTAAGGCTAAGAAGGTGAAGGAAGGAAGAAGAAAGACGCCGAGGCGTCCGCAAGCCGCCGCCGCACGTGCGGTGCGAGCAGAAAACAGAAACTAATGCGCTGCGGTTAACAGTAAGGTAAGAGCGCGGCTCTGATCCCAGTTTCCAGTAAGGCACAGCCAAGCCATAAGCGTGTAAGGATACACTGAGGCCGCCATACACACAACCCCTCCCCCCCCCTTTCTTTTCCCCCTGACTAAGGAGGGAACGAGGGAGGAAGGCGACCAGTTACATAGGGTCCACCGCTACATGGGGCGTGGGGCAATGATGCGGGAGGGGCATCCCCTGAAGGCTCACCATCAGCCTTAACCATCTACCCTATGGTGGGGGATTGCGGAGGAGCGTTGCTCTGTAAGCACACATGGTGCTGCCTACCTTCACCCGACCAGCGCAGCCCAGGCTGGGAGGCATATCACACAGGAGGAGGAGGGGTGGAAATAGTCCCACAGGGCCGCAGGCTGTAATAGCCCCGCTCACCTGCGAGAGAGTGATACTTCATGTCTTCGCAGTCAGCACTGCAGAGAAATCTGGGGATTTGTGGGAGGTCCCTGGGTATATGAAGGGCCGGGAGGAGCCTGTTTTTGCATGTCTGCAGTGAACAGCGCCATCTGGTGGAGGATTACCCACGTGTAAGTATTATATATGGAGCAGGACGTATTGTATGCTTAGAATAGAGGATAACAGAACAAGGGTGGGTAATCACAGAATTGTATTTTTCTTGGTATCCTGCTCGGGGCGCTTCATTCTTGACAATTGGGACATCCAACAGCAGTGTCCAAGAAAGTGAGGGATCCCCAGAGAGCAACAGCACGTAGTTCATGACACTACCATCTGAAGCACTTTGCGGACAAAAACAGCATCAGCTGAGGCCCTAACGTCAACCTGGTGCTGAAAAACCCAAGAAGCACCAATAGCTCTAGTGGAGTGACCTGTAACAAGAAAAGGGGGTTCCTTCCCCCTGGCAGAATACACTTGCACCACCGCCTGTATGATCCACTTGCTGATAGTGGATTTGGCTGGAGGCAAGCCCTTCCTAGGCCCATCAGAAAGGGCAAACAGAGAATCCAACTTCCTAAAGGATTCCGTAGCAACCAAGTAGTACTTAAAGTGGACCAACACCCACCCCTGATCGGCCCGGGAATCTATAAGATTCCCAGGCCGATCAGCTCCCTCTCCGCAGGGCATCCGAAATCGGGATGTCCCGCTTTGTGAAACCCCCTAAAATTTTACCTTATCGGCGACAGACAAGCGCCGGATAAGCTGCCGCCGCCTCCCGCGCGTCCCTCTAGCAGGGCGCGCACCCGCGCCGGCCGTTTGTGAATGGCGAGCATGGGCGCGCGCCCTGTAAGAGGGACGCGCGAGAGGAGGCGGCGGCGGCGATCGGGGTGCCCCGCGGACCAACACTCAGCATAGTGAAAATCCTGGGTGTTGTTCCACTTTAAGTGTTCTGACCACATCCAGGGAATGGAGAGTCCGCTTCTTAGAGTTAGAAGGTGCACCAGGAAGGCTAAACAATGTCCTCATTGAGATGAAAGGCAGAGACAACCTTGGGTAAGTATTTCACAGAATTGTATTATTCTTAGTATACAGTACGTCCTGCTCCAGACATAGTACTTACACTTGGGACATCCAATAGCAGTGTCCATAAGGTAGGGTGGGATCCCCAACAAAAGGTGACAGCAGACAGTCTAAACCACTGCCGCCTGCAAAACCTTGCGCCCAAAAACAGCATCAGCTGAGGCCCTAACAACAACCTTACAAAACTTAGAAAAGGTAAGAACAGAAGACCAAGTAGCGGCCTTGCAAACTTGTTCAACAGAAGCCTGGTGCTGGAAGGCCCAAGAGGCACCAATAGCACGAGTAGGTTGAGCAGGAAGGCGGAAGGGAGGACTCTTCCCCTTAGCAGAATAGGGGAAGGTAAGAACAGAATAGGCCTGAATCACAGCCTGACGAATCCATTTGCTGATAGTAGACTTGGCAGGAGCCAAACCCTTCCTAGGACCAGAAGGGACCACAAAAAGAGCATCAGTCTTCCTGAAAGCCGCAGTGACTACCAGGTACTACTTCAGACACCTGACCACATCCAAGGAATGCAGAACCCTTTCCTTAGCGTTGCTAGGATTAGGACACAATGAGGGAAGAACAATATTTTGATTCAAATGAAAAGCAGACACCACCTTAGGCAGAAAATCCGGCTTAAAGCGGAACACCACCTTGTCCTGGTGTCTCTCATAGTATGGGGCCTGAATAGACAGAGCCGCCAGCTCAGACACACGCCTGACCGAAGTAATAGCCACCAGAAAGACAACCTTGAGGGCAAGTACAGCCAGAGTAGCATCCTCAATAGGCTCAAAGGGAGCACCCTGCAAAGCAGACAAAACCAAGTTCAAATCCCAAACAGGGACCATAGGTTTACGTGGGGGACGCACATGAGTGACCCCCTGAAAGAAGGTCTTAACCAAGGGATGCTGAGCAAAAGACTTCTGAAAGAAGACAGACAGGGCAGAAACCTGACCCTTCAGAGTACTGAGTTTTAGACCCAACTCCAATCCATGCTGTAAAAACTCCAGAACCCTAGAGACCAGGAACTCCCTACAGGGAAGAGACCTAGACTCACACCAATCAATGTAGGTACGCCATACCCTATAATAGATGGCAGAAGTTTTCTTCCTAGCCTGCACCATGGTATCCACCACCGAGGCAGACAAGCCTTTCTCCATCAAGATGG
Organism: Gastrophryne carolinensis; assembly: GCA_027917425.1. Lineage (NCBI taxonomy): Eukaryota > Metazoa > Chordata > Amphibia > Anura > Microhylidae > Gastrophryne > Gastrophryne carolinensis. The sequence continues at coordinate 182,973,615 of CM051240.1, forward strand.
AGGTTTCAACAGACAGGCCGTCAAAGCCAGAGTTTGTAAATTGGGATGGCGTAAGGAGCCCTGAGTGAGCAGATCTGGCGCCCCTGGCAGGACGTACTGGTCTACTGCCATTTGTACCACGTCTGCGAACCACACTCTTCTTGGCCACCTTGGGGCCACCAGAATCACTTGCATCCTTTCCAGAGCAATCTTGCGCAGGACCCTGCCCAGCAGGGGGAACAGGGGAAGGACATACAGGAGCCGAAATTCCTTCCATGACATTGACAGAGCATCAGTGGCCAAGGCCAGAGGATCCTGAGACAGGGAGACAAAGGCCGGGAGCTTGTGATTGTGACGGGATGCAAACAGATCCACATCCGGTAGACCCCAACGGTGACACAGGGACTGGAATACCCTGTTGCAGAGGGACCACTCCCCCTGACGGGAAGTCCCCCTGCTCAGAGAGTCTGCCAGTAGATTCTCTGCCCCCGGGATATACACAGCCGAAATGCATTGAACATTGTCCTCCGCCCATGTCAGAATCCGCGACACCTCCTGGAGGGCACCTCTGCTCCGGGTCCCTCCCTGATGGTTGATGTAGGCAACCGCCGTCCTGTTGTCTGAACGCACCTGCACAGACATTCCCTGCAGGTGATCGGTCAACTGCTCCAGTACCAACCTGATCGCCCGTAGTTCCAGAATGTTGATGGGTAAGTGGGCCTCCTGAGGGCCCCACCTCCCCTGGAACCGTAGGGACTTCCAGAATCCCCCCCCAAACGGACAGACTGGCATCCGTGGTGACCGTCTCCCAGGAGGGGGGCAGAAAGGACCTGCCCTTTAGCAAGTTCTTGTGGTCCAGCCACCACGAAAGGGACCCTCTGACCAAGGGGGGAAGCACACAAACCCTGTCCAAAGACATGGGGTCCTTGTCCCATACTGACAGAAGGTGAAGCTGCAGAGGCCTGAAATGGAACTGAGCAAAGGGCACCTCCTCGAAGCTCGCCACCATCAGGCCCACCAGCTGCATTCCCTGCCTGAGAGAGGGCTGGGGGCACGAGAGCAGGAACCTCACCTGCGCTGTCAGAGCTTCCACCTTCTGTTGAGTGAGGAATATCTGTGACTGAACCGTATCCAGAATCATCCCCAGGAATGGGGTCACTGACGAAGGGGACAGAGAGGACTTGGGGTGATTGATCACCCAGCCGAAGGACTCCAAGGTGGACACCACCAGCTGAGTGTCCAGCTCTGCCTGCTGCAGGGACCGCGATGTGATGAGAATGTCGTCCAGGTAGGGCAGCACGCGTATGCCCCCTGACCTTATCAGAGACATCACCCCCGCCAGCACCTTGGTGAACACTCTGGGAGCTGAAGTGAGACCGAATGGTAAGGCCACAAATTGGTAATGTTGATCTTTCAACGCGAATCTGAGAAACCTTTGATGTCCCGGGAACACATGGATGTGAAGGTAAGCATCTTTGATGTCCACAGACGTCATAAAATCCCCTGAGCGCAGAGAGCCGATGGCCGAGCGCAGAGTTTCCATGCGAAAGCGCCGGTTCTTGACAAACTTGTTGAGGATCTTTAAATCCAGAATGGGCCTGACTGACCCATCTTTTTTGGGCACCGTGAAAAGGTTTGAATAGAACCCCTTGCCTAATTCTCTTAAAGGGACCCTGCAGATGACCCCCAGATCCAGAAGTCCTTGCACGGCCTGCATCAAGACCTGAGCTGATACAGGGTCCCGGGGGATCCGGGACCTGATGAATCTTGTGGGGGGCCACACAGCAAACTTTATCTTGTAACTAGAGGACACTACCTCCTGAATCCACCGGTCTGAGACTTGGCGCCTCCAGACGTGCGCGAAGTGCTGTAGCCGTCCCCCCACCCTGACGGGCGAGGGCGCCCCATCATGCCTGAGGGGTCTTGGGAGGGGCTTTGGGTTTGAACCCAAAGGAGGAGCCAGGACGTCGTCCTCTGCTCCTATGCCAGGTATCTGCGCGAGCCCCCGCGAAGGATACCCCTTTCCCTCTGCTTAGCGCCTCGGTAGGGGACTGAAAGGGGGCCCTGGCTCCGAAAGGGCCGAAACTGCCGCCTGCGCTGGGGTAACCTCCTTTAGCAAAGAGGTCTAGGCGGTCCCCAAACAGGCGTAGCCCCGTAAATGGAAGCGCGGCGTATAGCTACCGCCAAGGCAGAAGATCTGGCACACATCCTAACAGCATCATCCGATGCGGAGAGGATAAAGTTTACAAACACATCACAGTTAGACAGTGTATTAATCGTATCAGGTGGCAATTAGTCTGGGCCATCAAGTGCATTCCTAACCATGGCCCTGAGCGCCACAGAAGTAATGGCCAAGGCGCAAACCGGGCGCAGCGCCGCCCCCCCCCCCCCCAAATGCAAAGGCATGGCATGCCAATTGGTCAATGCGCCGGTCCTCAGAGTCCCGCAGCGTAGTAGTGTCGGGAGGATGCATAATAGAGGTGTTAGACAGCCCTAGAATAGGAGCATCGACCTCAGGGGCAATGACCAGCACTTGACCATAAAAGCAGGAAAAGGATACTTCCTGTCCAAACTCTTAGGAATCCCGGGAAGTCTACTGGGATGTTCCCACTCCTTAAGCACGAGGTTATTGAAATGGGTTTGCTCAGGAAATTCCAATCGAGCCTTAGCAGTATGAAATAGCTCACCCCTTTGCCTGGGAGCCGCAACAGGGGGAGAGATGGACAAAACCTCAAAAATCTGAACCAGCAGTTCTTCTCGTCAGATGACCCTGAGTCAGAGAACAGCTCCCCTTTCGTCCGAGGGGGTATATCCATATAGATGCAACAACTCGTCAGACTCCGTAGGGAAAAGAGTGGCATCAGGGGTTAAGTGTCGCTTTTTTGCGGTGGCCTTACGCGCTAAGGTATTAGCAAGCAATTTTTCAACACTGGCCAGTCTAGCGGCCAAATCAGGATGAGAATCCCCGCTTGTATTGGGGGTTAGACTCAGGCTTGGGGGAGTAGGTGAAGTGAGGCGAGGTGCAGGCCCAGCCACCGGAGGGGCGGGAAGTACCATTAGTGCCTGTTGTGCACAAGGAACACAGACTCGTGCATTGTCACCGCTGATAGGCGAGACCCCACAAGCTACACACAGACGGGCTTGTCCCGAAGGAACCCCGGTCACAATATCCTGGGATGCCTCCATATGGTGATTAATAGGCACAGTAGGCCAGTAGGGATTGACGCAGAAGCTACCCTGGATGCCCCAATGACCCGCAGGGAAGTGGGAGTAATTATACTAGGCCCAACTGGCAATTACACCGGGCCGGGAGAAGCCACTGGATTAAACCGTCTGAAAGACATAATGAGAATAAGGGGTGTCAGAACCATGCACAGTAGACAAGGAGTATAAAAATTGCCCGCGAGGGCACTTACAGACCGCGGGAGGATAGGGACCGTTACCACGTGCGTGCGACTACACCTCAAAAAGGCGCCAAGTGAACCTCGAAGGGCGGGCCAGCGCGGCCCGTGACGCGGAGCGCGCCAAGCCAGGTCCCCGCCCCCCCCCCAAAGAGCGCAAAGCTCTAAGACAGCAGCCAATGTTGTCATGAGGAGCGAAGTGCATGACATACTTGGAATAGATGATTTGCCAATGAAGATGCCGCAGCATCTGAAGGCGACGCCGCCGCCCGGCGCAGCACATCCAATGAAGGAAAAAGGCGCGTGCGGCGGCAGTTAAACCAATAAAAATGCAAACCAGCGCGGCGTCTGACACCACATATACAAGTCTAAGGACATTACTAAGGCCGTAAGCGTGTATTCACCATACACTGAGACGAAACACACACCCCCCCCTTTCTTTCCCCCAGAGCTACGGGGGGAATGAGGGAGGATGGCGACCCTTTGTACATGGCCCACCGCTACACGGGGCATGGGCAATAATGCGGGAGGGGATCCCCTAGAGGCTCACCATCAGCCTAAACCGCCTACCCTTTGGTGGGGGACTGCGGTGGAGCATGGCTCCATAAGCACGCATGGTGCTGCCTACCTTTACCCGACCAGCGCAGCCCAGGCTGGGAGGCACATCACGAGGACGATGGGTGGGAATAGTCCAACAGGGCCGCAGGCTTTAATAGCCCCACTCACCTGCGAGAGAGTGATACTTCATGTCTTCGCAGTCAGCACTGCAGAGAAATCTGGGGATTTGTGGGAGGTCCCTGGTATTTGAGGGGCCGGGAGGAGCCTGTTTTTGCATGTCTCTGCAGTGCAGCGCCATCTGGCGGAGGGTAACCCAAGTGTAAGTACTATATCTGGAGCAGGACATACTGTATACTAAGAATATACAATTCTGTGAGTACTCACCTGTAGAATTGGTTTTATAAGTATACAGCACGTCCTGTTACAGAGTATTCCTTACACATGGGTTATGCATCCAAAAGATGGTGCTGGACTGCAAAGACTTGTGGCTACTCCCGGCCCCTTAAATAGCCAGGAACCTCCCACTAATTTCCAGTGTTGACAAGCAGTTATACAAGAAGCCGGGAGAATCAATAAAAATAAAATTCCAAAATGAAAATTTGAACAATCGCCATACAGAGCTAACCAAGAATAATGATAACAAGGGCGGGAAGTAACAGGACGTGCTGTATACTTATAAAACCAATTCTACAGGTGAGTACTCACAGAATTGTCTTTTTCCAAGTGTACAGCACGTCCTGTTTAAGAGTATTCCTTACACATGGGACATCCAATAGCAGTGTCCGTAAGGTAGGGTGGGATCTCCAAAAGTAACAGCGAGCAGTTTAAACCACTGCCGCCTGCAGAACTTTGCGGCCAAAAGCAGCGTCAGCTGAGGCCCTAACATCAACCTTGTAAAACTTAGAAAAAATACAATTCTGTGATTACTCACCTGTAGAACTGGTATTATGAGTATACAGTACGTCCTGCTCCAAGTCTAAAACTTACCGTTGAGATATACTCCGCCAGATGGCGCTGGACTGCAGAGACATCGAAAATAGGCTCCTCCCGGCCCCTCAAATACCCAGGGACCTCCCACAAATCCCCACCATTGAAAAGCAGTTAATGAGAAGCCGGGAGAATTAAACAATCCAAATGAAAAGCAGACACTACCTTAGGCAGCAAGTCAGGTTTGAAACGAAACACCACCTTGTCCTGGTGTCTCTCATAGTAGGGGGGCTGAATGGACAGCGCCGCCAACTCAGACACACACCTGACAGAAGTGATAGCCACCAGAAACACAACCTTGAGCGTAAGAATGGCCAAGGCAGCATCCTGCACAGGTTCAAAGGGAGCACCCTGCAAGGCTGACAGAACCAAGTTCAGATCCCAAACAGGCACCATACGCTAACGTGGGGGACGCACATGAAAAAAAGTCCTGATCAGAGGGTGTTCAGCAAAGGACTTCTAGAAGAAAATAGCCAGGGCAGAAACCTGACCCTTCAGAGTACTGAGTTGGAGCCCCATCTCCAGCCCATGCTGCAGGAACTCCAGAATCGTGTGAATAGAGAACACACGACAGGGAAGAGACTTAGACTCACACCAGTCAATGTAGGCACGCCAAACCCTGTAATAAATGGAAGAGGAAGACTTCTTCCTAGCTTTAATCAAAGTATCCACAACCAAGGAAGACAGCCCCTTCTCCATCAAGATGGAGGTTTCAGCAGCCAAGCCGTCAAAGCCAGAGTTTGTAAACTGGGATGGCGTAGTGAGCCCTCAGTGAGCAGATCTGGCACCAAGGGCAGAGCGTACTGATCTACTACCAGCTGTACCACGTCTGCGAACCACACTCCTCTTGGACACCTGGGGGCCACCAGAATTGCTGGCACCCCTTCCAGAGCAATCTTGCGCAGAACCCTGGCCAGCAGGGGGATTGGAGGGAAGACATACAGGAACTGAAAGTCCTGCCATGACATTGCTAGCGCATCCGAGGTCAGGGCCAGAGGATCCCTGGACAGAGAGACAAAAGCTGGGAGCTTGTGATTGTGGCGAGACGCAAACAGATCCACATCTGGTTGGCCCCAACGGTGACACAGGTATTGAAACACCCTGCTGCATAGGGACCATTCTCCCTGGCGAGAGGTCCCCCTGCTCAGAGAGTCCGCCAGGCGATTTTCCACCCCCGGGATGTACACAGCTGAAATGCAGGGGACATTGGCCTCCGCCCAAGTCAGGATCAGAGAGGCATCCTGGAGGGCCCCTTGCTCTGGGTCCCTCCCTGATGATTGATGTAGGCAACTGCCGTCTGGTTGTCCCAGCGCACCTGAACAGGCAGGCCCAGAACATGAGTAGTCAAGCGAGCCAGAACTAACCTGATTGCCCGCAGCTCCAAGACATTGATAGGTGTGTGGGCCTCCTGAGGGCCCCACCTCCCCTGGAACCGCAGGGACTTCCATAAACCCCCCCAACCTCACAAACTGGCATCCGTGGTGACCATCTCCCAGGAAAGGGCAAAAAGGATCTGCCCCCCAACAGGTTCCTTGAGTCCATCCACCACAAGAGGAACCTCCTGACCAGGGGGGAGAGCACACAGACCCTGTCCTGGGATGCTGAGTCCTTGTCCCATACTGACAATAGGTGAAATTGCAGAGGCCTCAAGGGGAACTGAGCATAAGGGACCGCTTCGAAGCACGCCACCATCAGGCCCACCAGCTGCATCCCCTGCCTGATGGAGGAATGGGGACAAGCTAGGAGGGACTGAGCCTGTGCAATCAAACTGTCCACCTTCTGCTGAGGAAGGAAGATCCTTGCCTGAACTGTATCCAGACTCATTCCTAGGAATGGAGTTACCAAGGAAGGGGACAGTGAGGACTTGGGGTGGTTGATCACCCATCCAAATGACTCCAGAGTGGACACCACCAGCTGAGTATCCAACTCTGCCTGATGTAGAGACTGGGAAGTGATGAAGATGTCGTCCAGATAGGGAAGCACGCGGACGCCCTGACATCTCAGCAGAGACATCAAGCCAGCCAGCACCTTGGTGAACACCCTGGGAGCTGAAGTGAGGCCGAAGGGCAAGGCCACAAACTGGTAGTGTTGATCCATCAGAGCGAACCTGAAGAACCTTTGATGTCCTGGGAACACAGGAATATGAAGGTAAGCATCTTTGATGTCCACAGAAGTCATGACATCCCCTTGGCGCAGGGAACTGATGGCAGAGCGCAGAGTTTCCATGCAAAAGCGCCTGCCCCTGACAAACTTGTTGAGGATCTATAAGTCCAAGAGGGGCCTGACAGAACCATCCTCTTTGGGTACTGTGAATAGGTTGGAATAAAAGCCCTTGCCTTTTTCTCTTAAAGGGACCTGGCAGATGACCCCCAGCTCCAGGAGGCCTTGCACTGCTTGCACTAGCTCCTGAGCTGACACGGGGTCCTGAGGAATCCGGGATCTGATGAACCTTGAAGGGGGATCGGCAGCAAACTCCAACTTGTAACCGGAGGACACTACCTCCTGAATCCACCGGTCTGAGACATGAAGCCTCCAGACGTGAGCGTAGTGCTGCAGCCGTCCCCCCACCCGGATGGGTAAGGGCGCCCCATCATGCCTGAGGGGGCTTAGGGGAGGATTTTGCTTTGGGACCCCAGGAGGAGCCAGGACGTCCACGTCCTCTGCCTCTATCCCAGAAATCTCCCCGGGCCCCAGGGAAAGAAACCCCCCTTCCCTGTCTTGCACCACGGTAAGGGGAGGAGAAGGAACCCTGACCCCGAAAGGGCCGAGATTGCCGCCTGCGCTGGGGTAACCTGCCTCCCTTAGCAAAGAGGTCCAGGCGGTCCCCAAACAGGCGCAGTCCTTTAAAGGGGAAACCAGCCAGATTGCAATGCAAGCACCTGCTCAGCATAGGGTACACAGACCCGGGCCTTGTCAGCGTCAGCATGAGGCTGCCCACACGCTACACACAGCCGGTCTTGTCCCGAAGGGACCCCGGTCACATTATCCTAGGATGCCTCCATATGGTGATTATAGCGGCGCTATACGCCGATAGAGAATAACGCTATGTAGCAACCCTGGATGCCCCAATAACCCGCTAGGGAAGTGGGAGTATTATTTTTACAAGGCCTACAAGCAATATACTAAAAACAGGGCCGGGAGAAGCCAAAAGGGGTTCATCCCGCCTGAAAGATATAAGCACATCGTAACCAAAGTGAAGGAAATAAAGCCGCCCGCGAGAGCACTTCCGGACCGCGGTAGGTAAGAGTCCGTCGCACATAGGCCAAGCAAGCAGGAAAGATGGCGTCGGTATACCTCGAGGGGCGGGCCAGTATAACAGCGATGACGCGGAACGCACCAAAGACGCCCCCACAAAGAGCGCGAAGCCAGAACGGCCAACAACCAATGATGGCGCACAAGCGCCTGAGATAATGCCGCCGCCAAGTGCGGAACCAAATCAGCGCACGGCGGCGGCAAATTTAAACAGCAGTAAAGACAAGTCAGCACGGCGGCTGACACAAGAATAAAGGCATGTGCAAAGAGAAAGCACAGACTGCATAACATACATATCTATAAACATACACCCCCCCCCTCTTTTCCCCCGGAGACTACAAGGAGGATGAGGGAGGAGGCGGCCACTTAAATAGGGCCCACCGATAAGCAGGAGCAAGGGGCAATAGTGCGGGAGGGGCATCCCATAGAGGCTCACCATAAGCCTGAACCGCCTACCATTTGGTGGGGGATTGCGGTGGAGCAACGCTCCTAAGCACCAACAGCGGTGCTGCCTACCTTCACCCGACCAGCGCAGCCAAGGCTGGGAGGAATATTACTAGTGGAACGGGTGGGAATAGTCCTACAGGGCCACAGGTTAATAACCCCGCTCCCCTGCGAGTAGAGAGCCAATTTCTCATCCTTCGCAGCCAGACTGCAGAGAAAATCTGGGGATTTGTGGGAGGTCCCTGGGTATTTGAGGGGCCGGGAGGAGCCTATTTTCGATGTCTCTGCAGTCCAGCGCCATCTGCAGGAGTATATCCCAACAGTAAGTATTAGATTTGGAGCAGGACGTACTGTATACTAAGAATGAACAGAAGACCAAGTAGCGGCCTTGCAAACTTGTTCAACAGAACTTTGTGCTGAAAAGCCCAAGAGGCACCAATAGCACGAGTAGAATGAGCAGTAAGGCGGAAGGGAGGCTCCTTCCCCTTAGCAGAATAGGCTTGTACCACCGCCTGACGGATCCACTTACTGATAGTGGATTTAGCCGGAGACAAACCCTTCCTAGGACCAGAAAGGAAAACAAAAAGAGCATCAGTCTTCCTGAAGGATTCAGTAGCCACCAGATAAAACTTCAAAGTCCTAACCACATCCAGAGAATGTAAAACCCTCTCCTTAGGGTTACTAGGATTAGGACACAGAGAAGGCAAAACAATGTCCTGATTGAGATGAAAAGCAGACACAACCTTAGGCAGAAAATCTGGCTTAAACCGAAACACCACCTTGTCCTGGTGCCGTTCAAAGTAAGGAGGTTTGATGGAAAGCGCTGTCAACTCAGAAACACGCCTAACAGAAGTGATAGCCACCAAAAAGGCTACCTTAAGAGTCAAAATAGACAAAGGAGCCTCATGTAGAGGCTCAAAAGGAGGACCCTGCATAGCAGATAAGACCAAACTCAAATCCCAGACTGGTAACATAGGCTTACGTGGAGGGCGCACGTGAGTAACCCCCTGGAAGAAAGTCTTAACCAACGATGGTTAGCAAAGGATCTTTGGAAGAAAATAGCCAAGGCTGAAACATGTCCTTTGAGGGTACTAAGTTGAAGACCCAAATCCAAACCATGTTGCAGGAATTCCAGGATCCTAGGAACAGAAAACACCCGACAGGAAAGAGACTTAGACTCACACCAAGCAATGTAAGCACGCCATACCCTATAGTAGATAAAAGACGAGGACTTCTTCCTAGCCCTAATCATGGTATTAACAACAGAAGCAGGCAGCCCTTTTCCATCAAGATGAAGGTTTCAGCAGCCAGGCCGTCAAAGCCAGCGTTTGTAAATTGGGATGGCGTAGCTGCCCCTGAGTGAGCAGGTCTGGAACCTTGGGCACGGCGTATTGATCTGCTGCCAACTGCACGATGTCTGCGAACCACACCCTTCTTAGCCAACAGGGGGCCACCAGGATGGCTGGCTGGCACCTCTTCCTGGGCTATCTTGCGCAGCATCCTGCCCAGCAGAGGAAACGGAGGGAACACAGAGAAGCTGAAAGCTCTTCCAAGACATTGCCAGTGCATCCATGGCCAAGGCCAGAGGGTCCTGGGACAGAGAGACAAAGACTGGAAGCTGGTGATTGTGATGTGACGCAAACAGATCCACATCTGGCTGATCCCAGCGGTGGTACAGGGAGCGAAACACCCTGCTGCTGAGGGACCATTCTCCCAGACGAGAAGTCCCCCTGCTCAGGGAGTCTGCCTCCAGATTTTCCATCCCCGGGATGTACACTGCTGAGATGCAGGGAACATTCTCCTCCGCCCAAGACAGTATCAGGGACACTTTCTTGAGGGCCCTCTTGCTCCGGGTCCCTACCTGATGATTGATGTAGGCAACCGTCGTCTGGTTGCCCAAGCGGATCTGAACAGCCCGACCCCGAAGGTGTGGAGTCAATTGGGCGAGAACCAACCTTATCGCCCTCAGTTCCAGAATGTTGATAGGGGTATAGGCCTCCTGAGGGCCCCACTGACCCTGGAATTTCAAGGACTTCCAGAAGCCCCCCCAACCTGTCAGACTGGCATCTGTGGTGACAGTCTCCCAGCAAGGGGGCAGAAAGGTCCTGCCCACCAAGGGTTCCTTGAGTCCAGCCACCACGAGAGGGACCGCCTGGCCAGAGGGGACAGAACAAACACCAGATCCAGGGACACAGGGTCCCGATCCCATACTGATAAGAGGTGAAGCTCAAGAGGTCTCATGTGAAACGGAGCATAGGGTACCACTTCAAAACAAGACACCATCAGGCCCACCAGCTGTATCCCCTGCCTGATGGAAGGATGCGGACAAGACAGTAGCAATTGGACCTGAGCTTGAAGACTCTCCACCTTCTGCTGAGGGAGAAACACCTTGACCTGAGATGTATCCAGAGTCATACCCAGCAAAGACCTCACCAGTGACGGAGACAGAGAAGACTTGGGATGGTTGATCACCCAGCCGAACGACTCCAGTGTGGTCACCACCACCTGAGTATCCAGCTCGGTCTGATGGAAGGACTGAGACGTGATCAGAATGTCGTCCAAATAAGGAAGAATGCGAATGCCCTGAGATCTCAGCAGAGCCATCACCCCCCGCCAGCACCTTGGTGAAGACCCTGGAAGCCGAGGTGATACTGAAAGGCAAGGCCACAAATTGGTAGTGCTGATGACCTGGAAAGATTGGTACATGAAGGTAAGCGTCCTTGATGTCTACAGAGGTCATGAAGTCGCCTGGGCGCAGAGAACTGACTGCTGAGCGTAGGGTTTCCTTGCGAAAATGCTTGAATCTGACAAACTTGTTGAGGTGCTTTAAATCCAGGATGGGCCTGAGGGACCCATCCTTTTGGGGGACCGTGAATAGATTGAAATAGAAGCCTCTGCCCCTTTCCCTGAAAGGCACTGGGCAGATGACACCCAACTCCAGAAGGTTTTGAACCGCAAGACGCAAACCCTGAGCTGAGGGGGTTTTGAGCCATCCAGGATCTGATGAATCTTGGGGGGCGGCCAGGCTGCAAACTCTTGTAACCGGAGGAAACCACCTCCTGGATCCACCTGTCTGCTACACGTCGCCTCCAGACTTAAGCTAAGAGCCGAAGCCGTCCCCCCACCCGGATGGGTGAGGGCGCCTCCTCATGCCTGAGGGGGCTTGGGGAAGGATTTGGTCTTGGGACCCCATGAGAGACCGGGGCGGCCACGTCCCCTGCCCCAATAGTCTCCGTGTGCTCCAGCAAAGGCAACTCCACGACCAGCCCTGGAAGAGCGGAAGGAGGGAAGAGAGGCACCAGACCCTCGAAAGGGCAGAGACGGTCTCCTACGTTGAGGTAATCTACCACCCCTGGCAAACAGGTCCAAGCGTTCACCAAAGAGCCGCAGCCCCTTAAAGGGGAATCCAGTGAGAGCCTTCTTAGCAGCATTATCAGCTACCCATTGACACAGCCAGACAGAGCGGCGTATAGCCACCAAAAGGGCAGATGTCCTCCCACACATTCTAATGGCATCATCCATGGCAGAGAGAATATATGCAACAAATTCATAGCAAAGAAGGAAAGATCTATACTCTTCTCCTCCCGCGTCATCAGAGGCCCCATCTAAGAGACACTTAAGCAGACCTTTAATAGCAATAGCCATAATGGCAGTGACACAAACCGGGCGCAGCGCAGTCCCCACACAGGCAAAGCATGACAGGACAACTGATCCATGCGCCGGTCCTCACCATGTATTGACAACCCGAGAACGGGCGCGTCAACCTCGGGAGGAAATGACCAACGTTTAATCACCTCAGTAGGGAAGGGATACCTCCTGTCCCAACTCTTGGGCACCCCAGGTAGCTTACTAGGCCGTTTCCACTCTGAGTATCAGATTATTAAAATGATTCTGCTCAGGGAACTCCAAACGCGGTTTAACCGTATGGAAAAGCTCACCCTGCTGCTGCGGAGCCACGGCAGGAGGAGAAATACAAAACACTTAAAAAATGTGGGTCAATATCCTGTCAGTGTCATCTGGAGACCAAGGGTCTTCTCCAAAGGGAGACCCGGTACCACCATATACCTTCGGTTGTTCCTCAGATGATTCTGAATCAGAGAATAATTCCCCCTCCTCAAGGGGACGGAAACCAGAAAGGGCAAAAAATTCCTCATCCTCAACAGGAAAGAGGGAAGCAGCAGGGGATGAATGCCGCTTCTTGGCAGAAGCCTTACGCGGGACTGATCCAGCAAGATGCTTTTCAATACTGGCCACCCGTGAAGCCAAGCCATATTGAGACTCCGCTAGCGTGCTCCCCACTGGGAGTCAGATTAAAGCGTGGGGGGGTAGGCGAAGCAGAAGGGGGCGAAGCACTGGGACCCGTAGCAGACGGCCCAGGCTGCAGCGCAAGTACATGCTGGGCGCAAGGCAAACATACCCTGACACCATCACTCACAGGGTATACCCCACACGCAACACACAGCTGGGCTTGTCCCAAAGGAACCCCAAGCACATTATCCCCGGAAGCCTCCATATGGTGATTTTACTAAAAATATGCACAATAACCAGTACAGGGACACAGCTAAATAGCCACCCTATTTGGGATGCCCCCCGAAGCCCGCTAGGGAAGGTGGGAGATTGGCAATAGGCAGGGCCGGCATCCCCAGTCATACAACAGTAAACTCAAGATAAAACCTCGTAAGGGACTGACGGACCAAGCGGACAGTAGCGCACAACGAAGCAGATCACCAGGCCGCGTCCGCACCGCAAGGAAAGGGCCACAAAATGTCGCCGGCAGCAGTACCTAGAGGGGCGGACAACGGGGGAGCGCGAAACTGGGATCACGTGACGCGCCGGCGCCATGACAGAAGCAAAAAAAAAAACGCACAGCAAAAAGCGCCAACCACCGTGGAGCGCCGTACAACGGCCCCCACGCACACATAAAAACAGTAATAAACAGAAAAAAATAACTATAGGGAACACCCCGGCGCCCCTGCCGGCCCAGACTGCAGTGATGGGAACCCGCACAACCTCTATGGAGAAGGGAGGGAGGGGGAGGAAGAGGGGAAACGATCCCAAGAAAACAGGGCTGGGGGTATCCCAATGAGGCTCACCATAAAAAGCCTGCCGCCGGCTACCCTTTGGTACAGGGTCTTGCGGCCCGGAGCAGCGCTCCTTCAGCACCTGACCCTAGTGCTGTCCTACCTTCACCCGAACCGTCAGCCATGGCTGGGAGGCAGTGGGTCCAGAACGGGTGGGAATAAGCCTGCAGGGCCCTAGGCTAAAAGCCCAATCCCTGCGCAGTAGAGAGCCATCTTCTATCTTCGCAGTCCAGACTGCAGAAAAACTCTGGGAATTAGTGGGAGGTTCCTGGCTATTTAAGGGGCCGGGAGTGGCCACAAGTCTTTCCAGCGCCATCTTGTGGATGCATAACCCATGTGTAAGGAATACTCTGGAACAGGACGTGCTGTATACTTGGAAAAAATAACCAAGCGGATCGCTCTCAGCTCCAGGAGATTGATAGGCACATGAGCCTCCTGAGGGTCCCACTGGCCCTGAAACTTCAGCAATTGCCAAAAACCTCCCCAGCCTTGCGTCCGTGGTGACAATCTGCCAACGCGGAGTCAGAAAGGACCTGCCCACTAGAAGATTCCCCGAGTCCAACCACCACGAGAGGGACCGTCTGGCCAGAGGGGACAGGACAAATTCCTACTCTAGGGACTACTGTTTTCGATCCCAAACGGTCAAGAGATTCAGCTGAAGAGGTCTCAGGTGGAACTGGGCGAAGGGTACAGCCTCGAAGCAAGACACCATGAGGCCCACCAACTGCATCCCCAGCCGGATGGATGGGTGTGGACACGACAGTGTCTGAAGGCCCCTTCATCTTCTGCTGAGGGAGGAACACCTTGACTTGAGAGGTGTCCAACGTCATTCCCAGGAAAGACCTCACCAATGACGGAGTGATCGAGGACTTGGGATAATTGATCACCCAACCGAATGTCTCGAGAGTGGACAATACCTTCTGAGTGTCGCTCTTGGCCTGCTGAAGAGATTGAGCAGCAATCAACAAGTCGTCCAGGTAAGGAAGAATACGAATGCCCTGGCTCCTCAGCAGGGCCATGACACCCGCCAGCACCTTGGTGAACACCCGAGGGGCTGAAGAGATTCCAAACGGCAGTGCCACAAACTGGTAGTGTTGATCCTCCAAGGCAAATTTAAGGAACTTCTGATGTCCCCGGAAAATAGGGACGTGCAGGTAGGCATCCCTGATGTCCACCATGGTCATGAAGTCGCCAGGTCGAAGTGAACTCACCGCTGACTGTAAGGTCTCCATGCTTAAGTGTTTGAACCTGACAAACCTGTTGAGACCCTTCAGATCCAAAATAGGTCTCAGAGATCCGTCCTTCTTGGGCACCATGAAAAGATTGGAATAGAACCCTCGACCCCGTTCCTGATGAGGCACAGGACAAATCACTGCAGACGACAATAGTAATTGAACAGCCAATCTTAGGCCCTACACCGTCAAGGGGTTCTGGGAAATCCGTGACCGAAGAAATCTTGGGGGCGGCCACGCTGCCAGCTCTATCTTGTAGCCGGAGGACACCACCTCCTGAATCCACCGGTCCGAGACATGCAGTCTCCAGACGTGAGCAAATAGCAGAAGCTGTCCCCCCACCCGGATGGGTGAGGGCGCCTCCTCATGCCTGAGGGGCCTTGGCAGGGGGCTTGGACATGGACCCCCAGGAGGGACTGGGACGACTGCGGGATCTACCTCGTCCCCAGGAGTCCCTGCAGCCACCAGAGAAGGAAGAACCTCTTCCCCCTCGGAAGGGGCGAAAGGAAGAAGAGCCCCGAAAGGGCCGCACAGGCTTCCGGCGCCAAGAGATCAAGACACTCCCCAAACAGACGAAGTCCCAGAAAGGGAATCCCAGTGAGGGATTTCTTGGCAGCAGCGTCGGCCGCCCACTGCCGCAGCAAGATAGACCGACGAAGAGCAACCAGCAGGGCCGAAGCCCTGTCGCCAAGCCGGACAGCATCATCCATGGCTGAGATTACAAAGGCAATGAAGTCCGTGCAAGCCAAAAGTTCCTTATACTCCTACACTCGCTTGCGAGATCTGGCGACATCCACAAGGCATCTTACCTTCTTTTTAATGGCAATGGAGACAATGGCCGAGGCGCGGACAGGACGCAGACCAGCCCCCACAAATGTGAAAGCGTGGCAAGCAAGTTGATCCATGCGCCGGTCAGCATTATCACGTAAGGTAGTCATGTCAGGAGACGGCATATCCGAGGTATTGTAGAGCCCCAGAATAGGAGCATCCACCTCCGGGGGATGGGACCATAGACGAATCAACTCCTCCGAAAAGGGTTACCGTCTGTCCAGGCCCTTAGGCACCAAAGGCAATTTATTAGGCCTCTCCCACTCCTTAAAAACCAATTTGGAGAATTGACCTTGCCCACCCCCGCCGTGGAGCGCGGTTAGCGCCAGCAGCGAGCGCGCCGCAAGACTGCCGCCCTCAGGTAATAGGGTGCCCCCCGACGCCGGAACGCCAGGGAGGCAAGAAGGGCTGGAGCGAGGAAGGTAAGTATCAGACCAGTGAAAAGTAAAAACACCAGAAACATAGTCAATAAAGCATGTGGGCAACATAACAAAACAAAGGCAGCCAGGCAAAAGGGGTCCCTGGGTGGTTCCTTCCCCCCCCCCCCCCATATAGGCTCACCATAGCCTATGGCCGGCCACCCTTTGGGGACAGGGTCTGCGGCCCAGAGTGTAGCTCTGTTAATGCCTGACCCTCTGCGTTCCCCTACCTTCACCTGATCCGCAGCCAGGGCTGGGAGGCAGAATGGGTCCCGGAAGAAGGTGGGAATAGGGCTGCAGTGGCAGACAGGCTTGGGATGCCCCGCTCGCCATCGATATCCAGAGAGAGAGCATTCCATCTTCGCAGTCCGACTGCAAGAGAACTCTGGGGATTATTAAGGAAATAGTTACCCTTATATGTGCCGGGAGGAGCCACAAGTTTTCGTCTTGCAGTCAGCTGCGCCACCTTGTGGCGGATAACACAATTGTCAAGAATGAAGCGACCCGAGCAGGATACCAAGAAAAGGGGGTTCCTTCCCCTTAGCAGAATAAGCTTGCACCACCAATTGTCTGATCCACTAGCTGAGAGTGGACTTGGCCGGAGGTAAACCCTTTCTAGAACCCTCAGTGAGTACAAAGAGCGAATCCGATTTCCTGAAGGATTCGGTCACAAGCAGGTAATATTTAATGGCTCTGACCACATCCAGGGACAAGGTCCTTTCCTTAGAGCTAGTAGGAGCTGGACACAAGGAAGGCAAGACAACTTCCTCATTAAGGTGAAAGTGAGAAACAACCTTAGGCAAAAAATCAGGCTTAAAGCGAAATACCACCTTATCCTTATGCCGTTCAAAGTAAGGAGGCTTCATTCAAAGCACGGCAGTACAGACACGCGATGTGATAGCAACCAAAAAGACCACCTTTAGGGTCAAAATAGACAATGCAGCATTGCACAGGGGCTCAAAAGGGGGGACCCTGGAGAGCAGAAAGCACCAAATTCAAGTCCCAAACCGGTAATACAGGCTTACACGGTGGGCATACATGGGTAACTCCTTGGAAAAAGGTCTTGATTAGTCTATGATTGGCAAAGGATCTTTGGAATAAGTCCGAGACCTGGCCCTTGAGGGTGCTCAGCTGGAGATCCATTCTAAGCTGTGTTGCATAAAAACTCCAAAATCCTAGAGATAGAGAAGGTGTGGCAAGGAAAACTCTTGAAATCACACCAAGCAATGTAGGCATGCCAAACTCAGTAGTATATCATGGAAGAAGACTTCTTCCGTGCCTGAATCATTGTCTGAACAACAGTGGCAGACAGTCCTTTTTCCGTCAGGATTGAGGTTTAAATAGCCAAGCCGTCAAAGCCAGAGTCTGTAAATTGGGGTGCCGCAGCGACCCCTGCATGAGAAGCCCTGGGTCGTCGGGCATAAAGTAGCGATCAACTGACATCTGAATTATGTCCGCGAACCAACTCCGTCTAGGCCAGCGAGGAGCCACCATTATGGTTGGTACCCCTTCCTGGGCTATCTTGCGCAGCACTCGGCCCAGGAGAGCAAACGGAGGGAACACATAAAGAAGCCTGAACTCTATCCAAGGAATCGCCAGAGCGTCTGTGGCAAAGCCCAGAGGATCTCTCGACACGGAGATGAATCTCAGGAGCTTGTGATTGTGTCTGGACGCAAATAGGTCCTCATCCGGCTGACCCAGCACTCCTGCTCGGGAAGTCGGCCTCCTGGTTCTCTATCCCAGGAATGTAAACCGCTGAGATGCAGGGAACATTCTCCTCTGCCCAAGTCAGAATCAGGGTGACCTCCTTGAGGGCTCACTTGCTCTGAGTCCCGCCTTGGCGATTTATGTAGGCAACCGCCGTCTGATTGTCCGAGCAGACCTGGATCGCACGACCCCTTAAATGGGGAGTCAAGTGAAGAAGTACCAACCGGATTGCTCTCAACTCCAAGATATTTATGGGCAAGTGGGCCTCCTGCAGCCCCCACTGACCCTGTATCTTGTGCGTCAGCCAAAAGCCTCCCGAGCCGGTCCGGCTGGCGTCCGTGGTGACAGTCTCTCACCGTGGAGTCAAAAATGACTTGCCTACCAGCAGATTCCTGGAGTCCAGCCACCACAAGAGGGACTGCCTAGCCGAGGGAGACAGTGAAAACTCCTGTTCTAGTGACTCCTGCGTCCGATCCCAACCGGTCAACAGATTCACTGAAGAGGTCTCATGTGGAACTGAGCAAAGGGCACTGCCTCGAAGCATGACGCCATAAGGCCCACCAGTTTCATCCCCAGACGGGCAGATGGTTGCTGAGAAGACAGCAAGGCCTGCACCTGCGTCTGAAGACCCCCCACATTCAGCTGTGGCAGGAAAACCTTGGCCTGAGAGGTGTCCAGCGTCATGCCTAGAAAAGACCTCACCATGGAGGGAGTGACGGAAGATTTGGGGTAATTGACTACCCAACCGAAATCCTCGAGAGTGGACAACACTGTCCGGGAGTCGCTCTCAGCCCAAATCAGCAAATCGTCCAGATAAGGCAGCACGCGGATGCCCTGGATTCTCAGGAGAGCCATGATGTCCGCCAGAACCTTGGTGAACACACGGGGGGCTGAGGATATCCTGAATGGCAAGGCCACAAACTGGTAATGCTGATCCCCAAGCGCAAACCTCAGGAGCTTCTGATGCCCCTGGAAAATGGAATGTGCAGATAAGCATCCTTGATGTCCACCTTGGTCAAGAAGTCATCGGGTCGCAGCGAGCTAACCGCGGACCGTAAGGTCTCCATGCAGAGGGGGCTTGGCAGAGGGCTTGGACTTGGATCCCCAGGAGGGATTGGGTAAGCCACGGGACCTACCTTGTCCCCAGGAGTCTCTGCGAGTACCTGAAAATGAAGAGCCTCTTCTTTCTCGAAAGTAGTGATAGGCAGATGAACCCCGAAAGGGCCGCACAGACTTTCGTCGCTGAGGTAGTCTTCCGTCCTTGACCAGGAGGTCCAGACGCTCCCTAAACAGCCTGTGACCCACAAAAGGGATACTATTGAGCAACTTTTTAGCCGTGGCATCAGCCGACCAGTGCCGCAACCAGAGTGAGCGGCGAAGAGCGACCGGCAGGGCTGAGACCCTAGCACCAAGCCGGACACTATCGTCCATGGCAGAGACCACGAAGGCAATAAACTCCACGCAAGCCTTGAGGTGCTTGTACTCCTCAGCCCGCTTGCGAGACTTAGAAATATCCACAAGGCATCTCACCTTCTTCCTAATGGCCAGGGAGACAATAGCCGCGGCACCCACAGGGCGCAACCAAGCACCGGCAAAGGTGAAGGCATGGCAGACCAGATGATCCATGCACTTGTCTGCTGGATCACGAAGGGAAGCAGTATCGGGTGAAGGCATGACCATAGTGTTGGACAGGCCCGAAACGGGAGCATCCACCTTGAGAGGACGGGACCATAGCTGGACCAGCTCCTCGGGAAAGGGATACAGCCTGTCCAGGCCCTTGGGCACCGACGGTAACCTGTTAGGCCTTTCCCATTCCTTGAAAATCATGTCAGAAAAATACAATTCTGTGATTACTCACCTGTAGAATAGATTTTACTGTGTACAGCATGGCTTGTTTCATTTTAATCCTTGCGTCTGGGTATTCCGCCACAAGGTGGCGCAGTTGACTGCAGAAGACTTGTGGCTCTTCCCGGCCCTATAAAAACCCAGGAATCACCCATAGACTCCCAGTGTTGAAAAGCAGTTATGCCAGAAGCCGGGAGATAAACCATAAGAAAGAAATGCACAGCCTAACAAAAAACATCCTCTGAACAAATCACCATAAAGAGGCAACCAAGGATAACAATAACAAGGGAGGGATGAAACAGGCCGTGCTGTATACAGTAAAATCAATTCTACAGGTGAGTAATCACAGAATTGTATCTTTCCAAGTGTACAGCACGGCCTGTTTCATTTTAATCCTTACGTCTGGGACATCCAATAGCAGTGTCCGTAAGTAGGTCCGTAAGTAATCCCCAAAGAGTAACGGCAGGCAGTTCAAGCCACTAACGCCTGAAGCACTTTGTGGCCAAAAATAGCATCAGCTGAGGCCCTAACATCAACCTTGTAAAACTTAGAAAAAGTATGAACTAAAGTCCAAGTAGTGGCCTTACAGCTTGTTCAACAGAAGCCTGGTGCTGAAAGGCCCAAGAAGCACCAATAGCCCTAGTAGAGTGAGCAGTTAACACGAAAGGGAGGTTCCTTCCCTTTACCAGAATAAGCTTGCACCACCGCCTGTCAAATCCACTTACTGGTAGTGGATTTGGCTGGAGGCAAACCCTTCCTAGTTCCAGCAGGAAGAACAAACAGAGCATCAGTTTTCCTAAACGACTCAGTGACGACCCAATAAAATCTGAGTGCCCTGACCACATCCAGAGAATGAAGGGTCCGTTCCTTAGAATTAGAAGGGGTAGGACACAAGGAAGGTAAGACAATGTCCTGATTGAGATGAAAGAGACACAACCTTGGGCAAGAAATCCGGCTTAAGCCAGAACACCACCTTATCCTGATGCCGCTCAAAATTAGGAGGTTTCATGGAAAGCGCAGCCAGCTCAGAAACTCAACGCAAGTAATAGCAACCAAAAAGAGTCAGAATGGGCAACGCAGCCTCACGCATAGGCTCAAAGGGAGGACCCTGTAGAGCAGACAACACCAGGTTTAAATCCCAAACCGGCAGCAGAGTCTTACGCGGCGGACGCACATGAGTAACTCCCTGAAAGAAGGTTTTAATAAGCCTGTGATTGGCAAAGGATCTTTGGAAAAAAATTGAGCCGAAACCTGTCCCTTGAGAGTACGTTGAAGTTGAAGGCCCGAATCCAGACCATGCTGTAAAAATTCCAGAATCCTGGGAATGGAAGAAACCCAACAAGATAAAAACTTGGACTCACACCAAGCAATGCAAGCATGCCAGACCCTGTAGTAGATAAAAGACGAGGATTTCTTCTGAGCCTGAATCAAGGTATCGACAACAGAGGCCGGAAAACCCTTGTCCATCAAGATGGAGGTTTCAGCAGCCAAGCCGTTAAAGCCAGCATTTGTAAATTAGGATGGCGCAGCTGTCCCTGCATAAGAAGCTCTGGATCGTCGGGCAGGATGAACCGATCTACTGCCATCTGTACAACGTCCGCGAACCATACCCTCCTCGGCCAGTGGGGGGCCACCAGAATGGCCGGTACCCCCTCCTGGGCTATCTTGCGCAGCACCCGACCCAGCAGAGGAAAGGGAGGAAATACATAGAGGAGCCGAAACTCTGTCTAGGGAATTGCAAGCGCGTCCGTGGCGAAAGCCAGAGGATCCTTTGACAGGGAGACAAATCTTGGAAGCTTGTAAATGTGACGGGACGCAAACAGATCCACATCCGGCAGACCCCAGAGGTGACACAGGGAGTGAAATACCTTGTTGCTGAGAGACCATTCCCCCAGAGAAGACGTCCCCCTGCTCAGGGACTCCGCCTCCTGGTTCTCCACCCCTGGAATGTAAACCGCCGAGAAGCAGGGAACAGTCTCCTCCTCCCAAGACAAGATCAGGGACACTTCCTTGAGGGCTCGCTTGCTCCGAGTCCCTCCCTGATGATTGATGTAAGCAACCGCCGTCTGATTGTTGGAGCGGACCTGTACAGCACGACCCCGCAGGTGGGGGGTCAACTGAGAAAGAACCAACCTGATCACCCGCCGCTCTAGGATGTTGATGGGCGCATGGGCCTCCTGGGGACCCCATTGACCCTGGAACTTTAGAGATTGGCAAACTCCCCCCCCAGCCGGTCAGACTGGAATCCGTGGTAACAATCTCCCAGGCGGAGGCAGAAAGGACCTGCCCACTAGAAGATTTCTCGAGTCCAGCCACCAGGAGAGGGACTGCCTGACCGGAGGGGACAGAGCAAACTCCTGATCCAGGGACTCCTGATTCTGATCCCAAACCGACAAGAGATGTGACTGAAGAGGTCTCATGTGGAACTGAGCAAAGGGAACCGCCTTGAAGCAGGACACCATGAGGCCCACCAACTGCATACCATGCCGAAGGGGAGGGGTGAGGACACGAAAGCAGGGCCCGGGCCTGCGTCTGAATGCCCTCCACCTTCTGCTGCATCATGCCCAGGAAGGACCTTGCCAAAGACGGAGATAGTGAAGACTTGGGATAGTTGATCACCCAGCCGAAGGACTCGAGAGTGGACGTCACCACCTGAGTATCCTTCTCGGCCTTAACAAAGAGACTGAGCAGTGATCAGAATGTCGTCCAGGTAAGGGAGGATGCGAATGCCCTGGTTCCTTAGGAGAGCCATGACGCCAGCCAGCACCTTGGTGAAAACCCGAGGAGCCGAGGCAATACCGAACATGAAGGGCACAAATTGGTAGTGTTGATCCCCCAGAGCGAACCTGGTGACCTGGGAAGAATGGCACGTGAAGGTAGACATCCTTGATGTCCACCATAGTCATGAAATCGCCCAGCCGAAGGGAACTTACCGCTGAGCGCAAGGTCTCCATGCGGAAGTGCTTGAACCTGACGAATTTGTTGAGACCCTTTAAGTCCAAGATGGGCCTCAGGAAGCTGTCCTTCTTGGGCATCTTGAACAGGTTGGAGTAGTACCCCCGGCCCTGCTCCTGAAGAGGTACCGGGCAAATAACTCTGGATGTCAGAAGACGTTGTACGGCCAGCCGCAGGCTGACACAGGGCCGACACAGGGTTTAGAGATATATCTTATATCCGGAGGAAACCACCTCCTGAATCCACCGGTCTGAGACGCGCAGTCTCCAAACGTGAGCAAAAAGCCGAAGCCGTCCCCCCACACGGTCGGGTGAGAGGGTTTGGGCTTGGTGCCCCAGGAGAGACCAGGGCGACCGCGGGATCTGCCTCGACCCCAAGAGTCTCTGCGACTTCCAGAGAAGGAGGACCCACGACCTCCCCGTGAAGGACGAAAGAAAGATGATCCCCGAAAGGGCCGGGCCTGTTTTCTACGTTGGGGGAGCCTACCATCCTTGGTCAGGACATCAAGGCGCTCAAGGGAGTCCAGTGAAGGGAAGCCCGGTGAGAGACTTCTTAGCAGCGGTGTCAGCCGCCTATTGACGCAACCAGACGGACCTACGCATGGCCACCAACAGGGCCGAGGCCCTACCGCCAAGCCGGATGGCATCATCCATGGCAGACAGCACAAAGGCAATAAAGTCAGAGCAAAGCAAAAGGTCCTTATAATCTTCCATTTTCGTGCGGGACCAGGCGGCCTCAGCAAGTCGCCTGACCTTCTTTTGAATAGCAATGGCCACAATCGCCGCGGCGCAGACCGGACGCAACCCGGCCCCTACAAAGGTGAAAGAATGACAAGCCAGTTGATCCATACGCCGGTCCGCTCTATCACGCAAGGTGGTAGTGTCGGGGGAGGGCACGACCAAGGTGTTAGAAAGCCCCAGGACTGGAGCGTCCACCTCAGGCGGGCACGACCAGCGCCTAACCAAATCCGCCGAGAAGGGGTACCTTCTATCCAAAGGTACCGAAGGTAACCTGTTAGGGCGCTCCCACTCCTTAAGGACCATACTAGAGAAATCGCCCTGCTCCGGGAACTTTAGGCATTGCTTGCCGGGGCGAAAGAGCTTGCCCTGCTTCTTCTTCGCCACCTTCGGGGGAGCGATGTGTAATGTATCAAAAACAGCCGACAGGAGCCTGTCGGTATCATCCGGTAGCCAGGTATCCTCGTCCGAGGAAGAGCCCAAATCACTGTCATATTCACCCTGTCAATCCCCAGAGGAATCCGAGTCACAGCACAATTCCCCCTCCTCCGGGGAATCACATCCACCATAAATGTCAAGGCCCTCGTCCTCATCGGCAAAGAGGGACAAATACACGTCTAGGTGCCTCTTTTTGCTAGAGGCCTTACCTGCAGCCGGTCTGGCCAGTTGTCGCTCAATGCTGGCCACGCGCAGCGCCAGGTCTGATTGCAACACCCTGCTAGCTTCCCCCTCACTGGGGGCTAAATGCAGGCGCGGGGGAGTAGGAGATGCTGTAGGGAGGACAGGGCTGGAAAGAGAAGCGCTCAGCCCAGCCTGTTCTGCAATAATACTCTGGGCGCACGGAACACAAAGCGCGGCGCCACCATCATCCCCCTGAAACATGGCGCCCAGCGCCGGAAGAGATGAGGCAGTCCCCGCAGGCCTTCCGGGGACAGACGGTGGCGGGGAGGGAGTCAGCTGACATGCGCCGCCCGCGTCCCGACCGCCCCCGACAACGGCCACGCCGGGGACAGACGGAAGCGGCGAAGGAGCAGTGCACAGGAGGGGGGCAAAAGCACAACCCCAAGTACACAACTCACCCCAAGCACAATGACACACAAGCAGCAGTGGTTTCCCCCAACCCCCGATAGGCTCACCAATGCCTATGGCCGGCTACCCTTCAGTTACAGGGTCTGCGGCCTGGAGCAAAGCTCCCCGAACACCCGAGCCAGGTGTTCCCCTACCGTCACCCGATCTGAGCAGCCTAGGCTGGGAGGCAAAAGGGTCCAGAAACGGGTGGAAATAGGCTTACAGGGCCGCAGGCTTGGTTGCCCCGCTCGCCTGCGAATACATAGAGAGCCATCTTCTGGTCTTCGCAGTCATGACTGCAGAGAAACACTGGGAGTCTATGGGTGATTCCTGGCTTTTTATAGGGCCGGGAGGAGCCACAAGTCTTCTGCAGTCAACTGCGCCACCTTGTGGTGGAATACCCAGACGTAAGGATTAAAATAAAACAGGCCGTGCTGTACACTTGGAAAAATGGGCCTGCTCAGGAAAGATTCGCCTGTCTCTCAGGACGAAAAATATCACCCTGCTTCCTTTTAGCCACTCTAGGAGGGACAATGTGCAGCGTCTCAAAGACCGCAGTCAGCAACCGCTCCATATCATCAGGGAGCCATGTATCCTCATCTGAGGAAGAACCGGGCCCGCTGTCCAGGCCAGCAGAATAATCCACTGTGTAGACGGGAGTCCTCATGCAACTGGCCCTCCTCCACGGAGCCGGGGCCTTCAAAGAGATCATCATCATCATCCCCATCGTTATCAGAAAAGACCGGCTCAATATGCCGCCTCTAACTAGTGGCCTTTTAAGGAAACGAGCGAGAGATCTGTCTCTCAAGGCTGGCCACCCGATAAGCCAAATCAGATTGGGACCACCTACTGGCTTCCCCCTCGCTGGGGCTAAGAGCAATCGTGGGGGGTCAGGAGAGGCCGCAGGCAACAACGGGCTAGGGGCAGATACGCCCGCGCGATCATGCTCCAGGATAACACTTCTGGTGCAAGTGACACAAACCGCGCTGAGTCCGCCCAGAGGGCTAGCACTGCACATGGGACAGAGCTTCACCCGCCCCGATGGGGCCCCAAGCTCACTATCTCCAGAAGCCTCCATTATGGTGATTTGAGTATGATAACAGGTACAAGGCACTAACGACCTAACCTGGCCAGCCCGCAAAAATGAGTCCCTCTTATGTGATCCCTTTTTACAGGCAGAGGGCTTGGAGAGAGGGGGCGGGAGTGGGGGGGTGCCGGAGGCCGAGAGGAACCACAACCCTTAATATCAAGGGGCTCACCTGGAAGACACAATGTTAACAGCATATAAGCATCCCACAGCACATGTCCAGCCGCAAATTAGAAGACAATTATCAAGAGAGACTCACGACACCGCCCTATGCCCCAGCTGAGGATGATAGCAGCGTGCAGGAGGGAGAAGATGGCGCAGAGCAGCAGCACACGTTCCTTGAGGAGCGGGCCGCACAGCAGCAAGAAGTACACTGGGGAATCATCTGAGACACCTGCTTTTATAGGGGGCCGGGAGGAGCTACAGCTTTTGATCCTGCAGTCAAGCGCCACCTGGTGGTGGATTACCCAACTGGGATGACCTGGACTGCATATAGTGAAAATAGTGCTTAATCCGCCCAGAGGATTCCTTCTGCACAAGGGGCAGAGCCTGTCCTGCCCAAATGGGGACCCCCAGCTCACTATCCCCTGATGCCTCCATTATGGTGATTAAGAATAGTAAATTCAATAAGGCTACTAGACTCTACTGGCCTAAGCCTATAAACGATCACTCTTATTAAAGTGGACCAACACCCAGGATTTTGACTATCCTGGGTGTTGGTCCACTTAGGTGGGGCACCCCGATCGGGGGTGCCCCACTGTCTGAAACCCCCCCGATCGCCGCAAAAACTCACCTCTCCCCGCTCCCACGTGACCTCGTCCGGCCAATGACAGCGCTCAGAGCAGCTCTGGTATGCGCGTCCAAAGCTGCTTGGACGCGCATACCAGAGCGCTGTCATTGGCCGCGTCTCTCGCTTCCCTCTAACAGGGAGCGCTCCTGCGCCGGCCATTCACAAAACGGCCGGCGCAGGAGCGCGCCCTGCTAGAGGGAAGCGAGAGACGCGGCCGCGTCTCGCGCATGCGCCGTTGGATCGCTGGTAAGGTGAGGATTGTGGGCCTCCTGGGGGGTTCCTCCCCGCGGGACATCCCGATTTCGGATGCCCCGCGGGGAGGGATCTGATCGGTCCGGGAATCTTATAGATTTCCGGGCCGATCCCCCCTAGGTGTTGGTCCACTTTAAAAAGGGGGACTGGGAGGAACCACAACCCTCAACCTTACAAATACAATTCTGTGAGTACTCGCCTGTAGAATTGATTTTGTAGTATACAGCACATCCAGTTTCACTAAATTCTTTACGCTTGGGATATCCGCCACAAGGTGGCGCTGTGAACTGCAGAAAAGACTTGTGGCATCTCCCGGCCCTATAAAAGGACAGGAACCTGCCACAAATTCCCAGTGTTACAAAGCAGTTAGACAAGAAGCCGGGAGAATAAAAATGAAGGAACCCCAACCAAACATCTGAACAAATCACCATACAGAGGTAACCAAGAATAATGATAACAAGGGAGGGGTGAAAAAGGATGTGCTGTATACTAAAAAATCAATTCTACAGGTGAGTACTCACAGAATTGTATTTTTCCAAGTATACAGCACGTCCTGTTTCACTAAATTCTTTACGCTTGGGACGTCCAAAAGCAGTGTCCGTAAAGTAGGGAGGGATCCCCAAAGAACAACGGCGGGCAGTTAAAACCACTGCCGCCTGAAGAACTTTGCGGCCAAAAGCAGCATCAGCTGAGGCCCTAACATCAACCTTGTAAAACTTAGAAAAAGTATGAACAGAAGACCAAGTTGCGGCCTTACAAACTTGTTCAACAGAAGCCTGGTGCTGAAAAGCGCAAGAGGCACCAATAGCACGAGTGGAATGACCAGTAAGGTGGAAGGGAGGTTCCTTCCCCTTAGCAGAATAGGCTTGCACCACCGCCTGACGAATCCACTTGCTGATAGTGGACTTAGCCGGAAGCAAACCCTTCCTAGGACCAGAAGGAAGAACAAAAAGAGCATCAGTCTTCCTCAATGATTCAGTAGCTACTAAGTAAAACTTCAGAACCCTGACCACATCCAAAGTGTGCTGAGTCCTCTCCTTGGAATTAGCAGGATTAGGACACAAGGAAGGCAAGACAATGTCCTGATTGAGATGGAAAGCAGACACAACCTTAGGCAAGAAATCAGGCTTAAACCGAAACACCACCTTGTCCTGGTGTCGCTCAAAATAAGGAGGTTTGATGGAAAGCGCCGCCAACTCAGAAACAGGCCTGACAGAAGTGATAGCCACCAAAAAGGCTACCTTAAGAATCAAAATGGGCAAAGCGGCCTCACGGAGAGGCTCAAAGTGACGACCCTGCAGAGCAGATAACACCAGATTCAAATCCCAAACTGGTAACATAGGCTTACGTGGCGGACGCACGTGAGAAACCCCCTGGAAAAAAGTCTTAACCAAACGGTGACTGGCAAAAGATCTTTGCAAAAAAAAATTGCCAGAGCTGAAACATGACCCTTGAGGGTACTAAGTTGAAGGCCCAAATCCAAACCATGTTGCAAGAATTCCAGAATCCTGGGAATAGAAAACACCCGACAGGGAAGAGATTTAGACTCACACCAGGCAATGTAAGCATGCCAGACCCCGTAGTAAAGGACGAGGACTTCCTCCTAGCCCTAATCATGGTATCAACAACAAAGGCAGGCAACCCCTTTTCCATCAAGGAGGTTTCAGCAGCCAAGCAGTCAAAGCAAGCGTTTGTAAATTGGGATGGCACAGCTGCCCCTGAGTGAGCAGACCTGGATCATTGGGCAGGACGTACCGATCTACTGCCAACTGCACGATGTCTGCGAACCACACCCTTCTTGGCCAACAGGGGGCCACCAGAATGGTTGGCACCCCTTCCTGGGCGATCTTGCGCCGCACCCTGCCCAGCAGAGGAAATGGTGGGAAAACAGAGGAGCCAAAACCCCCTCCAAGGCATTGCTAGCACATCAGTGTGAAAGGGCAGAGGGTCCTGTGAGAGACAAAGAATGGAAGCTTGTGATTGTGACGTGAAATAAACAGGTCCACATCCGGCAGACCCCAGCGGCGGCACAGGGAGCAAAACACCCTGTTGCTGATGGACCACTACCCCAGACGAGACATCCCCCTGCTCAAGGAGTCTGCCTCCAGGTTTTCCACTCCCGGGATGTAAACTGCCGATATGCAGGGGGCATGCTCCTCCACCCAGGACAGTATCAGGGACACTTCCATGAGGGCTCGCTTGCTCCAAGTCCCTCTCTGATGATTGATGTAGGCAACCGCCGTCTGGTTGTCCGAGCGGATCTGAACAGCCCGACCCCGAAGGTGTGGGATCAACTGGGAAAGGACCAACCTTATCGCCCGCAGTTCCAGAATGTTGATGGGAGCATGGGCCTCCTGAGGATCCCACTGACCTTGGAACTTCAGAGACTTCCAAAAGCCCCCCCAACCTGTCAGACTGGCATCTGTGGTGACAGTCTTCCAGCACGGGGGCAGAAAGGTCCTGCCCACTAGGAGATTCCTTGAGTCCAGCCACCACGAGAGGGACTGACTGACCAGAGGGGACAGAGCAAATTCCTGATCCAGGGACACAGGGTCCCGATCCTAAAGATGTCTCATGAAAAACTGAACAAAGGAGACCTCCTCTGGGAGCTGAAAGGAAGGGAGGAGGATGGAGGACCCCCGAAATGTCCTCTAAATCAGAACAAAGTAAGAGTACTATAGTCCCCCCCCCCCCCCCCCCTACCAGCTATAGCACCATCAAGAAGACGCTTGAGCAGCCTCTTGAGGGCAATAGCAGTAATGGCAGCGGCACAGGTCGGACGCAATCAAGCCCCCACACAGGTAAAAGCATGGCAGGCCAATTGATCCACGCGTTTGTCCTCACCATCCCTCAGAGACGTAGTGGCAGGGGAAGGCATGACCAAAGTATTGGACAAGCCTTCTAACAAGATCAGCAGGAAAGGGATACCTTTTATCAAACCCTTGGGCACAGCAGGCAGCCTGCTAGGACGTTCCCATTCATTAAGTACCAAAATGGTAAAATGTTCCTGCTCAGAGAACTCTGGACGCTGTTTACCAGGGCGAAAGAGCTCCCCCTCCTTTCTCTTATTCACCTCAGGGGCAGTAATGTGCAATATATCAAAAATATGTGACAGCAGATTATCAGTGTCCTAAGGGTACCATGAATCCTCTCCGGACACTGACCCAGGGTCACGATCGCAACCCTCCTGCTGGATCCCAGAGGAGCCAGAATCTTGGGAAAGTCCCCCTATCTCAAGGGAGTGACAGCCACCAAACTCATCATTTCCCCACATACACCTTAGCAAGGGGGGAGGGCCTGGGATCCAGGTGCCGCTTCGAGCCAGAGGCCTTCCTAGGAACAGGCCTGGCAAGCTGCCTCTCAATGTTAGCCACCCGCAGATCCAAAACAGAATGAGACTCCCTGCTAACAATGCCTTCACAGGGGCCTAGTTGCAGGAGCAGGGGAGTAGGTGAAGCAGAGGGAGGCGCAGAGCTGGGAAGCGAAGCAGGCAAAACCAGCCTGTAGCGCAATGACACTGTCAGCACATGGCATTCGCACACCGTGACACTGTTAATCACAGGGGATACCCACACATGGAACATAGCCGGGCTTGCCCCACAGGGCCCCCAAGCACGCTATCCCCTGAAGCCTCCATATGGTGATTAACACAGGCGCAATAGACCAGTAGTGGGTAAAGGCTTAAGACAGAAGCCACCCGGGATGCCCTCCCACGGGATGCCCCCATAAGTCTATTTTGAGAAGGGGGAGTGAGGGGGAGGAAGGAGTAAGCCGGGAAAACCACAACCCAATGGTGTCCTGCC
This sequence comes from Gastrophryne carolinensis, assembly GCA_027917425.1. NCBI lineage: Eukaryota > Metazoa > Chordata > Amphibia > Anura > Microhylidae > Gastrophryne > Gastrophryne carolinensis. The sequence goes on from CM051240.1 coordinate 183,004,040, forward strand.
TGAAAGACATAAGCAAAAATACACATGAGCATCCCAGGGTCAATAAAAAACCTCCACAAGGGGGACTCATGGACCAAAGACACCGCGGGGTCACTCATATACCAGGGAAAGCAGCGCTGTAGCCGGGAATGAAGAAAACCAGACACGCAGGTTGTACAAAATGGCGCCGGCTTAGGTACCTAGAGGGGCAGGCTGCACGGGAACAGCACGATCCACAGCATCACCAGGCCCCGCCCCCCTCGAAGAGCACGAAAACGTGCTCACGTAACCCGGCCGGAGCCATGACAAATCAAAATTACCTCAGGTTATAGCCCCCATAGCCGCGGAGCATAGTACAAAGTTGCGCGGCAGCTAAAAACACCAAAAAACACACCAAAATCACCAAATTACCACAGAAAAAAAAAACACACCACCACTGTCATCCGCCCCCCCCCCCCCCTCCCTCCGAACGGAGTCAGAGAGGGGGGAGAAGAGAGGGAGACAAGGGAAGGCAGCGGCGAGTATCCATGGCCAGGGAGGGGAGGGGGGAGCGCCAGAAGTAAAAGAAAAGGACATAGTCCCGAAATAACTCACCCTCTCAGAAGGCAGTGCATGAACTCCGCATCCCAAGCAGGCTCACCATAAAGCCTATGGCCGGCTCCCCTTTATGGTACAGGGTCTGCGGCTTGGAGCAGCACTCTTGGAGCACATGACCCTAGTGCTCTTCTACCTTCACCCGATCTGTCAGCCGAGGCTGGGAGGCAGTGGGAGTCCAAAACTGGATGGGAATAGACTTGCCGCAGGCTTGGTTGCCTCGCTCACCTGCGCGAGAGAGAGAGACATCTATCTTCGCAGTCCAGACTGCAGAAAGAAACTGGGAATTTGTGGGAGGTTCCTGTTCTTTTTATAGGGCCGGGAGATGCCACAAGTCTTTTCTGCAGTCCATTGCGCCACCTTGTGGCGGACATCCCAAGCGTAAAGAATTTAGTGAAACAGGACGTGTTGTATAATTGGAAAAGAGGGACTCACGACACCGACAGGAGGGATCACCGCAGCGTCCGCAGCAGGAAGGCCTGAGCCTGGTCCCCATCACAGCAGCAGAGCAGCACATCTGGCCCAGCCGCATTCGGGAAGGATCCCCGGGGGGGGGGGGATCCTTACCCGCGGCGCATCAGAGAAGAACGCCGCCTCCTTCAGCACTTTCATGTCGCCGGCCCCTGTCAATCCACCCCCCCTACCCCCCGTCTATCACACAGAAGCGCCGCGCGACTGGGGAACACAGGGAGGTGAGTAGGAAGCCAGCGGCCGCTCCTCTGTCTGTCAGTGCGGAGCGCAAGTAAAGTCACACCAAACAGCAGCACACACGCACACAATAATAAAGCTTGTGGGCAGGGAGGGACATATACAAAAAAAATACACATTTAGTACGCTTACTAGGCTTAAACCAAACGGGGGGGCGGGGCTTCCCGATCTGAAAACATACCATGCAGCAGCCATGACTCTCCGCATCCTGGACTGGGCCGAAAGAGGGGAGAAAAAACAGTGGGTGGAGCTAGAGAAGACGCTGTCTCCCGTTAACCCAATCTCTCTGCCGTGGGGTGGCTCTCTACCCAAACAACGGAGGGATACCCTTCCATTCTTGGCAGGGCAATTCTTGAAGGTGTGGGACAACCTGACCAGGCGGGGAGAGGTGATCCATAGGCCCGGCCCTTTGACCCCACTTTTTGATAACTACTCCTTTGCTCCGGGCGTGCGGGCCAGGGGTTTCCTGGCGTGGGAGGCGTCCTCCAATGTTACTATAGGAGACATTATGGCCTCGGGCAGGTTCCCCACGTTGGAAGAGATGAGGCAGAACGCACCGGGTCGACGTATCTCGTGGCTCCTGTATAATCAGTTGAGTGCCTTTATAAAATCCCAGAACCTAGCGGATCGGGGCGTTAGGCCTTTAACGCAGTTGGAGCATACGTTGACTCGAGCCCCCCCGGATAAACATGCAGTCGCTGTCCTGTATCGTACGATGCTGGGGATTAGGCATTGCTCACCGCCGGGATTCATTAGAAAATGGGAAAAGGAACTGGGCGTACAGTTAGATGATGAAGACTTAGATAAGATTTATTTATTCACCCATAAACTCTCGACCCCATGTGCAGCACAGGAACGGAATTATAAGGTTTTGACCCGGTGGTATAGATGCCCGGTGGATATTCATAAATACAATAACTCCAGCTCTGATAGGTGTTGGCGGTGCTCGAAAGAGCTGGGCACCATGTTACATATCTGGTGGGGTTGCCCTACTGTTGGGAACCTCTGGGAGAGGGTCGTGTCAACCTATAACTCCATTATGGGGGAGTCGGTGCAGAACACAGTTGGCGTTGTTGTCTCTGCTTCCTGGGTCCATTTCTGGGAACAAAAAGGGGATCTTGCGACATTTCATTACAGCAATGAGAACAGTCATTCCAAGACATTGGAGGTCTGCGGTCTTGCCGACGTTCGTGGAGTGGGCCCAGGAGGTTGAGAGCATACGCAGAATGGAGGAGATGATTATGGAGGCCAGGGGCATGCAGGAGGCGCACACGCGGGCATGGGCGGCGTGGATTGACTACAGAGATAATCGTCTACCCTCTGAAGCACCATAGACGGTGATTGGCCACGCGCTCCTGCCTCCCTTACCCTAATCTCCCCCTTCCCCCTTGTTCCTCCCTCCCCTTCCTAGTGTCTCCTTAGTTCTTTATCTAATCTCTTCTTTATCTCTATTTCCTTTTCGTTATGGCTGAAGGTCTGCAGGGGACAAGGTAGGCCGAACCCGCTCCCGCCTGCATCAATCCTGCTCTGATGTGATCGAACGGTCTGCAGCTGAGCGGCCCACTGGACCCTCAGACTGGCCCCATGGGAGGACTGGAGCTTCCAGCTAAAAGGCTAGGCCGGCGAGATTGTTATTGCCTACGGGATTAGAGTACGGCTTGAGGCACCGCGGTATGGAGCCGGGGTCGGGCGGGAGGCCGTGATGGGCGGGAGGGGGCGGTGGTTGATTTCGTTTGCACGATTACTGTTTTTGATGGTAATAGTTAAACCTGCAGTCCGACATGCTTATGTTAGATTATCATTCTTGTCATTGTTATTTTGCTATGTCTTAATGTACACTGTTAACCCTGAAAACTTGAATAAACTTATATTATACAAAAAAAAAAAAATACACAGTGTTTCCCCCTCAGGCTCACCAAAAGCCTGTGGCCGGCTACCTTTTAGAATAAGATCTGCGGCCCAGAGCAGGTGCTCTGCCGAATGCCACAGTCCCCGGCGTTCACCCTACCATCACGGATCCCGTAACAGCCAATGGCTGGGAGGCAGGAATGGGTCAGAAGAGATCCATGGAAATAGAGTTTGCAGAGGCCGACGGGCTAGGTGGCCCCGCTCTGCTGCCAATATCTGAGAGAGAGAGAGTGCCAACGATCTTATGCAGCCAAACTGCAAGATGAACAACTGGGGAATGATGGAGGGGCAGCTGCCTGTATAGCGGTCCGGGAGGAGCTACATCTTTGATCTTGCAGTCAAGCACCCTCTAGAGGCGAACACCCAATCGTGAAGATATTGGGACGGCCTGGACTGGATGTAGGGAAACTTAAAAGACTCCTATCCTGTGCCATTTGCCTGTGTCGGTGATTGCTTTGTCATTAGCCAGCAATGTAATTACAGTGCATTTACTGTCCACTAGATGGCGGCAGAAGCAATAATATCAAGCGCTGGCGATTACTTTCATTCCAATGTTCCAAAAGGTGAACCCAATTCGTTTAAAGTCATTCTGCTCCAAGAGATTGATGGGCGGTTGGGCCTCCTGAGGGCCCCACTGGCCCTGGAACTTCAGCGATTGCCAAACCCCTCCCCAACCGGTCAGACTGGCGTCCGTGGTGACAATCTCCCAGCATGGAGGCAGAAAGGACCTGCCCACTAGAAGATTCCTGGGGTCCAGCCACCACGAAAGGGACTGCCTGGCCAGCGGGGACAGAGCGAATTCCTGCTCCAGAGTTTCCTGATTCTGATCCCAAACGGACAGGAGATGTAACTGAAGAGGTCTCATGTGGAACTGGGCAAAGGGAACTGCCTCGAAGCAAGACACCATAAGGCCCACCAACTGCATCCCCAGGTGGATGGAAGGACGAGGACACGACATCAGGACCCACGCCTGCATCTGAACGCCCTCTACCTTCTGCTGAGGAAGAAACACCTTGACCTGAGAAGTATCCAGCGTCATGCCCAGGAAGGACCTCACCAAGGACGGAAAGAGAGAAAACTTGGGGTAGTTGATCACCAAACGAATGATTCAAGGGTAGACACCACCACCTGAGTATCCTTCTCTGCCTGATGAAACGATGGAGAAGCAATTAGCAGGTCATCCAAGTAAGGAAGAATGCAAATACCCTGACTCCTCAAGAGGGCCATGACACCCGCCAGTACCTTGGTGAACACTTGAGGAGCCGAGGTGATACCGAACGGCAAGGCCACAAACTGGTAGTACTGATCCACCAGAATGAACCTCAAGAACCTCTGATGTCCCAGGAAGATAGGAACGTGCAAGTAGGCATCCTTGATGTCCACCGTGGTCATGAAGTCGCTCGGCCAAAGAGAGCCCACTGCCGACCGTAAGGTATCCATTGGGAAATGCTTGAACCTGACAAATTTGTTGAGTCCCTTTAAATCCAGGATGGGCCTTAGGGATCCATCCTTCTTGGGCACCGTAAACAGATTGGTTCCTGAAGGGGCACCGGGCAAACCACTCCGGATGACAGAAGACGTTGGATGGCCAACCTCAGGCCCTGCGCCTAACTGGATTTTGGGAGATCCGGGACCGGAGGAATCTTGTGGGCGGCCAAGCTGCAAACTCTATCTTGTAACCGGAGGAAACAACCTCCTGAATCCACCGATCCGAGACGCGAAGTCTCCAGACATGAGCAAAGAGTCGAAGCCGTCCCTCCACCCGGATGGGTGAGGGTGCCCCCTCATACCTGAAGGGCCTGGGTGGTGGGTTTGGACTTGGACCCCCAGGAGAGACCGGGACGACCATGTGATCTTTGTCGTTCAAAGGAGTCTCTGCGGCTACCTGAGAAGGAGGATCCGCAACCCCCACAGGAAGGACGAAATGAAGAGGATCCCCGAAAGGGCCGAGACTGTTTTCTACGTTGAGGGAGCCGACCGGCCTTGGCGTTCCCCAAAAAGGCGGAGTCCTGTGAAAGGAAGCCCGGTGAGGGACTTCTTAGCGACCGCGTCAGCAGCCCACTGACGCAACCAGAGAGACCGACGCATGGCGACCAACAGGGCGTAGGCCCTACCACCAAGCCGGACGGCATCATCCATGGCAAACAGCACAAAGGCAATAAAGTCAGAGCAAAGCAAAAGGTCCTTATAATCATCCGCTCGCTTGAGAGATCTGGTGGCTTCAGCAAGGCGCCTAACCTTCTTCTTAATAGCAATAGCGACAATAGCCGCGGCACAGACCGAGCGTAACACAGCCCCCACAAAGGTGAAGGCATGACAAGCTAGCTGATCCATACGCCGGTCAGCACTATCGCGCAAGGTAGTGGTGTCAGGAGACGGCATAAAAAGTATTGGACAGCCCCAGGACGGGGGCGTCCACCTCGGGGGGACACGACCATCGGCGAACCAAGTCGGCCGAGAAGGGGTATCTTCTATCCAGTCCCTTGGGCACCGAGGGCAATCTGTTGGGCCGTTCCCACTCTTTGAGAACCATAGTGGAAAAATGACCCTGCTCTGGGAACTCCAAACGCTGCCTGTCCGGGCGGAAGAGCTCACCCTGCCCCCTCGCTGGGGGCTAAATGTGGGCACGGGGGAGTAGGCGAAGCGGCAGGTAGAACAGGACTGGGTAGAGAGGCGCTCAGCCCAGCCTGCTCCACAATGACGCTTTGGGCGCAAGTGACGCAGACCGCGCTGCGGCCACTCAAAGGGGATGCCCCACATGAGACATAGCCGAGCCTGCCCGGAAGAAGCCCCAAGCTCGCTATCCCCAGAAGCCTCCATATGGTGATTAGTAGGACGTGCGTCTGATATAAACAGACACTGGATCATAGACCCGGGATACCCCACAGCCTCGGGGGGGGGCGTAGGGGGTGTGTGACCGGGAGAAACCACAAGTACTAGGTCCCCGCCTGAAAGTCACAACATGAACAAGGATTGAGCATCCCACAGTGCATGCACCCATAAAATACATAAGGACTGTAGAAAGGGAGCGGACTCATGGACAGTAGAGTAGAATCACCCGAGCAGGCACAGGCGGAGAGGATCTGCAGAGGCAGCAGCGGAGACAGGCCACGAGGGAGCCCCGCAGATGCGTCCCAACCGGGATATCCGGAGATCCGCCGGGGGCTGTCAACAAGCGCCCCAAAGAAGAAGAGCTGAAAGTGCTCGTGCAGCGAGGGAATGCAGGTCCGCACCGCACCAGCCCGCGCAGGAAAATGGCGCCAGGACGGAGGAACCTTGAGGGACGGGCCGCGTGGCGATGACGCGAATCGTGTCATCGCACGCTCCCGTCCCCCTCAAGCGTGTAAAGCCATCTGGGTGCCGAGCCTCACAGGCAGTGTAATGGCGCCCAAGGAAGGATGCCACGAGGGAAGTCCCTCATGGGAGCCCCAGCTGTGCAGCGCCGCCGCACCGACTGGGGCCCAGCAAGCCCCAACCCCACCGCGCGCAAGGCACCTGCCCCCCCCCCCCCCTTCCGACCAGCGGAGACTGGCCGGGAGAGGGAGAGAAGAGCGAGAGAGAGAGCCCAGAAAGGGGGAAGGGAGGGCAAGAGGGATACCAGCGGGAACAAAGACAATAAAGAATAAAAGTGCACTGTACACAAGCACAACATATAAGGGACCTCAGTGTGGTTTCTTCCCCCCCACTAGGAACACCATAGCCTCAGCCGGCTACCCTTTACAAATAGGGTCTGCGGCCCAGAGCAAAGCTCTGCGAGCACCCGACCCCAGGTGCTCCCCTACCATCACCTGAACCTGCAGCAGTGCTGGGAGGCAGAAGGGTCCGGAACAGGTGGAAATAGGCCTGCAGGGCCGACGGGCTCGGGATGCTTGCCTGCCGATAGAGCCATCTTCTGTCTTCGCAGTCATGACTGCAGAGAAACTCAGGAGTTTCTGGGTAATTCCTGCCCTTTTAATGGGCCGGAGGAGCCACAAGTCTTTCTGCAGTCAACTGCGCCACCTTGTGGCGGATTACCCAATTGTGAAGAATTGAAATGAAGCAAGCCGTGCGGTACACCAGGAAAAATCACCATAATGGGCGAGGTCTGTAAGAGACCCGGCATCCTGCATCAGACTCGTTCTCTCTCTCCCTGTTGCTAGATGACATTGGACCCCTAGACCGGCACTTCCAGATGAGCACGCGCCCATCCTGCCCCCAGATGAGCACACCCAAGCACAAACCCACCCCCCAAACACCCATGTGTGCACTCCCAACACAAATGTGGTGTCAGAGGTCAGGTATGGACACAGATGGGGGTCAGGCACAGTCAGGATGTCAAAGAATGAGAAGTATAATAAAAGGTTTACCAATTTGTCCAATCACGTCCAGAGACAGGTCAGCCAATGACAGCTGGGTTGGAAACATAGAGCAGGCCAGACCGTTAGACAATTCCTGAACATTTATGGCACTTGGAGAAGCGGGTCACACAGGGCTTCCTGCTGACATGACAGGCCAGATGACAACACATGTCAGACACACAGGTTTATGGTGATATGAGCGGTGTCCATGCTGCAGTGGCGCTGCTAAGCATCATTCCCAAGAATGGAGAAGTGTCGCTGCCCGGTCCCCATTTATTTTATAACAAGCTTAGGCAGTGGTGAAGCTTCGGATGTAAACGTCTCACTCCCTGAGGCTGTCACCTGCGCTCAAACGTCTCACTCCCTGAGGCTGTCACATGCGCTCAGCCAATGGTGACAAGGCTGAAGGGACCCAGCAGCAGTCACAATCCCAGAGCTGCTGCTTGATGTTGGTGCTGGGTGTAGAGCAGCAGGTGGTGGCGGCACAGCTCTTGATGCTGGTGGCGTCCAGCACTGCTCTGATGCTTCCTCTGCACCTCTGTGAAGCGCCGTGAGGAAGCAACAGGGAACGGGGACAGCCCGCATCACGCTGATGGTTGAGAGTAAGCTGCAGTGTGACTATTTTAACACTACTACCCGCTGCCCCACACCCCGTATTTAAGGCGGGTGTGGGGCATGCATGAATATAGCTGAGGGAGAGAAGCGGGCTACACACAGGGCATAAGAGGAATAATACAATTCTGTGAAATACTCACCTGTAGAATTGATATTATAAGTATACAGTACGTCCTGCTCCAGATATAGTACTTACACTTGGGTTGTCCTCCGCCAGATGGCGCTGCACTGCAGAGACATGCAAAAACAGGCTCTTCCCGGCCCCTCAAATACCCAGGGACCTCCCACAAATCCCCAGCATTGAAAAGCAGTGAACAAGAAGCCGGGAGAATTTAACCACTAAAACTGGTAACTATAACATTGATAACAATCACCATACAGGGGATCCAGAACAATGCAAAAACCAGGGTGGGGCGGAGCAGGACGTACTGTATACTTATATCAATTCTACAGGTGAGTATTTCACAGAATTGTATTATTCTTAGTATACAGTACGTCCTTCTCCAGATATAGTACTTACACTTGGGACATCCAATAGCAGTGTCCATAAAGTAGGGTGGGATCCCCCAACAAAAATGTAGCAGCAGACAGTTTAAACCACTGCCGCCTGCAACACCTTGTGACCAAAAACAGCATCAGCTGAGGCCCTAACATCAACCTTGTAAAACTTTGAAAAGGTATGAACAGAAGACCAAGTAGCGGCCTAGCAAACTTGTTCAACAGAAGCATGGTGCTGGAAGGCCCAAGAGGCACCAATAGCACGAGTAGAATGAGCAGTAAGGCGAAAGGGAAGATTCTTCCCCTTAGTGGGATAGGCCTGAGTCACAGCCTGACGTATCGATTCGCTAATAGTAGACTTGGCAGGAGCCAAAAACCTTTCCTAGGACCAGAAGGGAAAATCCCATCCAAGTAATGACCAGGCCCAACGCTGCTTAGCCCCCGAGATCAAACGAGATCGGGCGCATTCAGGATGGAGTGGCCGTAGGCCCAAAAAGAGCATCAGTTTTCCTAAAGGACGCAGCGACTACCAAGGAATACTTCCAACACCTGTCCAAGGAATGCAGAACCCTTTCCTCAGCGCTGCTAGGAATAGGGCACAATGAAGGAAGAACTATGATTCAAATGAACAGTAGACATCACCTTAGGCAGAAAGTCCGGCTTAAAGCGGAACACCACCTTATCCTGGTGTCTCTCAAAGTATGGGGGCTAGATAGACAGAACCGCCAGCTCAGACACACGTCTGACCGAAGTAATAGCCACCAGAAAGATAACCTTGAGGGTAAGGACAGCCAGAGCAGCATCCTGAATAGGTCCAAAGGGAGCACCCTGCAAGGCAGACCAAACCAAGTTCAAATCCCAAAAAGGGATCATAGGATTATGTGGGGGACGCACATGAGTAACCCCCTAAAAGAAAGTCTTAACCAAGGAATGCTGAGCAAAAGACTTCTGAAAGAAGACGGACAGGGCAGAAACCTGACCCTTCAGAGTACTGAGTTGGAGACCCGACTCTAACCCATGCAGTAAGAACTCCAGAAACCTGGGGACTAAAAACACCCGACAGGGAAGAAACCTAGACTCACACCAGTCAAGGTAGGTACGCCATACCCTGTAATAGATGGAAGAAGAGATTTTCTTCCTAGCCTTCACCATGTATCAACCACCGAGGCGGACAAGCCTTTTTCCATCAAGATGAAGGTTTCAGCAGCCATGCCGTCAAGGCCAGAGTTTGTAAATTGGGATGGCGTAAGGGGCCCTGAGTGAGCAGATCTGGTACCCTTGGCAGAACGTACTGGTCCCATCTGTACCACGTCTGCGAACCACACTCTTCATGGCTAGGCACCCCTTCCCGAGCAATCTTGCGCAGAACCCTGCCCAGCAGGGGGAATGGAGGAAAGACATACAGGAGCTGAAAGTCCTGCCATGACATTGCTAGGGCATCCGTGGCTCATGCAAGAGGATCCTGGGACAGGGAGACAAAGGCCGAGAGCTTGTGATCGTGACGGGACACAAACAGATCCACAACTGGTTGGTCCCCATAGTGACATAGGGATTCCCCCCGTAGTATATACCGCTGATATGCAGGGAACATTGTCCTCCACCCAGATCAGGATCAGAGACACTTCCTGGAGGACCCTCCTGCTCCGGGTCCCTCCCTGATGATTGATGTAGGTCACTGCGGTCACATAGACCTAGCGCCCCTGAACAGGCAGGCCCTGAAGAGGAGTAGTTAAGCGAGTTAGCACTAACCTGAACGCTCACTGTTTCAACATTGATAGGTGTATGGGCCTCCTAAGAGCCCCACCTCCCCTGGAACCGCAGGGACTTCCAGAAGAAACCCCCCCCCCCCCCCAACCTGATAAAATTGGCATCCATGGTGACCGTCTCCCAGGAAGGGGCAAAAAAGGAACTGTCCCCAGACAGGTTCCTTGAGTTCATCCACTACAAGAGGGACCTCCTCACCAGGGGGGGGAAGGCACACAGACCCTGTCCAGGGATGCTGGGTCCTTGTCCCGTACAAACCATAGGAGAAGTTGCAGAAAGCCCCAAGGGGGACTGAGCATAAGGGACCTCTTCGGAGCACGCCACCAATGGGCCCACCAGCTGCATTCCCTGCCTGGTGGAGGGACGGGGACAGCTATGAGGGACTGAGCCCGTGCAACCAGATTGTCCACTCTTTACTGAGGAAGGAAGATCCTTGCCTCAACTGTATCCAGATTCATTCCTAGGAATGGAGTTATCAATGAAGCGGAAGACGATGACTTGGGGTGAGTGATCACCCATCCAACTGACTCCCAAATGGACATCACCAGCCGAGTATCCAACTTAGCCTGACGTAGGGACTGGGAAGTGATGAGGACGTCCAGGTAGGTCAGCCCGCGGACGCCCCTTGATCTCATCAGAGACATCACCCCTGTCAGCACCTTGGTGAGCACTCTGGGAGCTGAAGAGAGGCCAGATGACAAGGCCACAACTGGGCAGTGTTGGACTTCCAACGTGAACCTGAAGAACCTCGGTGTCCTGAAGACACAGGGATGTGAAAATAAGCATCTTTGATCTCCACAGACGGCAAGAAGCCCCCGGGGCGCAAGGAGCTGATGGCCAAGCGCAGAGTTCCCATGCAGAAACCGGCTGTAATTGACGAATTGATGAAAATCTGTGAATCCAGAATGGGCCAGACTGACCCATCCTTTTGGGGAACTTTGGAAAGGTTGGTGTAGCGTCCCCTGCCTCTGCCTGTTAAGGGCAATCTGCAAGTGACTCCCCGACCCCGCAGGCCTTGCATGGCCTGCACCAGCACCTGAGCAGAGGCAGGGACCAGGAGGACCCGGGACCTGATAATCTTGGGGGAGGCCGCACAGCAAACTATCTTGTATCCGGAGGACACTACCTCCTGAATCCACCAGTCTGAGGCGTGATGCCTCCTGACATGAGCAAGGTGCCGCAGCCGTCCCCTCACCCAGACGGGCAAGGGCGCCCCATCATGCTTGAGGGAACTTGGGGGAAGATTTGGGCTTAGCCCCCCCTGAGGAGCCGGGGCGTTGTCTGCTGCTCCTGGGGCAGGGGTCTGCGCGAGCCCCGGCGAAGGACACTCCTGGTTCCTGTTTAATACTATGGTAGGGGGTAGAAGGGGTGCCCTGGCCCCGAAGGGGCCGAGACAGCCGCCTGCGTTGGGGTAACTTACCCTTCTTACCAAACAGGTCTAGACGGGCCCCAAACAGGCATAGCCCTTTAAAAGGAAGCCCGGTAAGAGCCTTCTTTGCAGCATCGTCAGCACCCCACTGTCGCAGCCAGACCAAGCGAAGTATAGCCACCACAAGGGCAGAAGTTCTTGCACACATTCTAATGGTGTCATCCAAAGCTAATAGGATAAATTTTACAAACACATCACAACTGGAGAGTGCATTAAACACATCCCAAGGGAGATCATCAGGGGGACGATCAAGCATTTTTCTGATGAGGGTTCTAGCGGCCACGGCAGTAATGGCAGAGGCACAGACCGGGCGCAGCGCCGTCCCCGCACATGCAAAGGCGTGGGAGGCCAGCAGGTCAATGCGACGGTCCTCAGCATCCCGAAGGGTAGTATAATCAGGGGGATGCAAGACAGGGGTGTTAAGATAGCCCTATGATCGGGACATCCACCTCGGGGGGGGGGGGGGGGGGGGGGATGACCAACATTTAACCACCTCAGGGGGAAAAGGATACTTCCTATCCCAATCCCCTGGGACCCCGGGAAGTTTACTGGGGCACTCCCATTCCTTGAGCACAAGGGTATGGAAATGTGCCTGCTCTAGAAATTCCAAACGTGATGTTGCTGTATGGAAACGCTCCCCTCTTAGCCTGGGAGCCTCACCAGGGGGAGAGATAGACAGAACCTCAAAGATCTGGATCAATAATCTGTCAGTGTCATCCTGGGCCCAGGGGTCAGGGCCTGAGACTTCATGACCCTTCGGTCTCTCATCAGATGAGCCTGAGTCAGAAAAGAGCTCTCCTTCATCAGAAGGGGTATAGCCACACAGATTCATAAACTCCTCAGATCCCATAGGGAAAACAGTAACATTAGGCGTCAAGTGCCGCTTCTTACCAGGGCCCTTACGCGCTAAAGACCTCGCAATAATCTGTTCAGCCGTAGGCAGTCTATGAGACAAATCAGGCTGAGAATCCCCACTTGTGTGCGACTCGGTGAAGTGAAACGAGGTGCAGCCACTGGCAGGCCAGAATGTAAGGCCAGCGCTTGCTCAGCACAGGGTACGCAGACCCGTGCCCTGTCAGCGTCAGCATGGGGTTGTCCACACGCCATGCACAGCCGGTCTTTTCCCAAGGGGACCCAGGTCACATTATCCTGAGATGCCTCCATATGGTGATTTTTTAGGCACAATATGCCAGTAGGGATTGACGCTATAAAGCAACCCTGGATGCCCCAATGACCCGCTAGGGAAGTGGGAGAATTTTACAAGGCCAGACTATCAATTACTCTGGGCCGGGAGAAGCCAATGGATTCACCCGTCTGAAAGACACAATGAGTAGAAAAGGGTGTCAGAACCGAAACGCTACAATGAGTATAAAGCCGCCCGCGAGGGCACTTACGGACCACGGTAAGCAAGAACGTCACACGCGTAAACTGTCAAAATGGCGCCGAGTACCTCGAAGGGCGGGCCAGAGCGCGCCGGGCCAGGCCCCGCCCTCCCGATGGATGCGAAGTCCAACTAGCAGCCAATGAGGACGCAGAGGCGTCTGAGGTAACGCCGCCACCCGGCGCGGAGCATCCAATTAAGGAAAAAAAGCACCCGCGGCGGCGGCAGTAACACAAGTAAAAATACAAATCAGCGCGCGGCTGACACCACATATACAAGTCCAAAGACATTACAAAGGCCATATGCATGTAATCACAATACACTGACACACAACACACCCCCCCCCCTTTCTTTCTCCCCGAGCTACGGGGGGGAACGAGGGAGGATGGCGGCCCTTTGTACAGGGCCCACCGCTACACGGGGCATGGGGCAATAATGCAGGAGGGGCATCCATAGAGGCTCACCATCAGCCTATACCGCCTACCCTTTGGTGGGGGACTGCGGTGGAGCAGCGCTCCATAAGCACGCATGGTACTGCCGACCTTCACCCGACCAGCGCAGCCCAGGCTGGGAGGCACATCACAATGAGGACGGGTGGGAATAGTCCAACAGGGCCGCAGGCTTTAATAGCCCCGCTCACCTGCGAGAGAGTGATACTTCATGTCTTCGCAGTCAGCACTGCAGAGAAATCTGGGGATTTGTGGGAGGTCCCTGGGTATTTGAGGGGCCGGGAGGAGCCTGTTTTTGCATGTCTCTGCAGTGCAGCGCCATCTGGCGGAGGATAACCCAAGTGTAAGTACTATATCTGGAGCAGGACGTACTGTACACTAAGAATAATTAGTGGTAGGAGGATAGCTAGCTAGAGATCCTATAGCTTGGCAGGTATGAAGGAGTAGGAATGGGCGGTCAGGGAAATAGATCACATTTCCCCTTCCGCCCCTTCCTCAGGCAGCTAAAACACTGTTTTTTTTTCTTTAACTGAAACATCTCTTTAAACAAACGTACTGCATCCTTACCAGGCCCAAAGTATCCCCAGGTATGATTGGGCTGCATGGTTCAAAGTCAGCATCCAAATAAATGCTTTGCTTTATGTGCTTAAATAGGTCCACAGAACCCTCACTCTACATCAATTAACAGAGCGGCTGCACCATTAGCTATCGTTTAATTCACTGGCACGGCCTAGATCCAGTATGGCCATATTTGCATGCTTCGCTTCACGGCTGCAGCCCTGATCAAAGACAGATATACTTGACCCCAAAACCACAGACTTTCAGCTGAGCATGATTAATTTTCGCAAGATATGTCATAGACGTTGCAATATCCTGCCTAAGCAGCGCAGCAGGGAGGTAAATGGTGGCTAATGGGGGGACTAACACCACTGACTTGGACAGCAAACCACTAATCTGCCTAGCAAAGCACAGCACAGCCTGGGCAGAAAAAATACCATTTTGTGAGTACTCACCTGAAAAATGGATATTGTTGGTGTGCCACACACCCCGCTTCACTTTTAAATATTCTTCACTTAATGGGTTAACTCACCGCCAGGTGACGCTGTGCAGAGAGGAAGTCTTGTAACGAGCCCCCTTCCGGCCTATATATACCTGGTACCTCCCTTCAATCACCAGTATATTAAAAAAGCAGAAAGACAAGGTACCAGTATTCCACCGGTAACCTCAAAATCAATTTGATATAAATAAAAAGCTTCACCATAGAAAGGCTTCGGAAATACCGAAAAGGGTGGGAGTGAAGCGGGGTGTGTGGCACACCAACAATATCCATTTTTCAGGTGAGTACTCACAAAATGGTATTATTCTTGGTGTGCCACACACCCCGCTTCACTTTTAAATATTCTTCACTTAATGGGACATCCAAAACCAGTGTCCACAAGGGATGGGCATCTCAAGGCCAGGTGAAGCATCACTTAAATGACTGCAGTCTGCAGAACTTTGCGGCCAAAAACAGCATCCGCTGAGGCTCGCACATCAACTTTGTAAAACTTAGAAAAAGTATGAACAGAAGACCAAGTGGCGGCCTTACAAACTTGTTCAACAGAAGCTTGGTGCTGAAAAGCCCAAGACGCCCCAATGGCGCGAGTAGAATGAGCAGTGATACGAAAAGGGGGAACTTTCCCCTTAGCAGAATAGGCCGCAGTAACGGCCTGACGTATCCATTTGCTAATGGCAGATTTGGCTGGTGCCAAACCCTTCTTAGGCCCATGGGGCACAACAAAAAAGGAATCCGTCCTACGAAAAGGAGACGTGATAATCAAGTAGTACTTAACACAGCGTACTACATCCAAACAATGCAAAACCCTCTCTGTCATTCTTAGGATTAGGACACAAGGAGGGAAGAATATCTTGGTTCAAATGAAAAGCAGAAACAACCTTAGGAAGAAAGTCTGGCTTGAACCGAAAGACCACTTTATCCTGATGCCTCTCAAAGTAAGGCGCCTGGATAGACAAGGCCACCAACTCCGAGACACGCCGGACAGAAGTGATCGCTACCAAGAAGACAATCTTCTGAGTCGGGGTAGACAAAGCAATATCTTGCAGAGGCTCAAAAGGAGGAGCCTGCAGAGCAGAAACAACCAAATTCAAATCCCAAACCGGGAGTAATGGTTTCCTGGGAGGCCGCACATGCGTAACCCCCTGGAAAAAAGTTTTAACTAAAGGCTTAAGCGCAACACGCTTCTGAAAAAAGATAGATAAGGCAGAGACTTGCCCTTTCAACGTACTTAGCTGAAGACCAGAGTCCAGCCCTGATTGTAAAAACTCCAGAATCCTGGAGACCGAAAAGACCCTACAAGGAAAAGATCTTATCTCACACCAAGCGATATAGGCTTTCCAAGTCCTATAGTAGATGATGGAAGAAGACCTCTTCCGGGCACTGATCAGAGTCTTAACGACTGAATCAGAAAGACCCTCCTCCTTCAGGATGGAGGTTTCAGCAGCCAGGCCATCAAACCCAGCGCTGGTAAATTGGGGTAACACAATCGACGCTGAGTGAGCAGATCGGGCCAAAGAGGCAGACCGAACTGGTCCACTGCCAGCCGAACGATGTCTGCGAACCCCACTCGCCTTGGCCACCTTGGGGCCACGAGAACGGCGGACACCTTTTCCAGAGCCAACTTCCGAAGCACCCTGCGCAGCATGGGTATCGGAGGAAACAGGTATAGAAATCCCAGAACTCCCCAGCTCAGGGACATGGTGTCCACTGCCAGAGGATCCTGGAAGAGCGACACGAAGTTCGGGAGCCTGTGACGAGAGGCAAACGGGTCCACCTCCGGGGTTCCCCATTGGAGACACAGTGAGTGAAAAACCCGAGGATGGAGAGCCTATTCTCCCAGACGGGGAAAGCCGCTGCTCAACCGGTCCGCTACCTGGTTCTTCACCCCTGGAATGTATACCGCCGAGAGACAAGGAACATGGGACTCCGCCCAGGTCAGGATCAGGGACACTTCTCTGAGAGCAGTCAGACTGCGAGTCCCTCCCTGATGACTGATGTAAGCAACCGCTGTTTGATTGTCTGAACGCACCTGGCCCGGAAGGCCCAGAACGCGAGTCAGGAGAGCAAGCACCCGACGGATGGTTCTTAGTTCCAGAATATTGGTGGGTAAGTGGGCCTCCTGAGGTCCCCACTGCCCCTGAAACAGCTCCTTCCAGAATCCGCCCCATCCCGACAGACTGGCATCCGTGGTGACAATTTCCCAAAGGGGGGTCAGGAAAGCCCTGCCCTACACAAGATTGGTCGAGACCAACCACCACAGGAGGGAATGCCGGACCCGGGAGGACAACTGGAAGGACTGATCCAGCGACCGAGGTTGCTGGTCCCAAGACGCTAACAGAAAAAGCTGAAGTGTGAATTTGGGCAAAAGGAAGAAACACTCTGTGTTGAAGAGAGTCCAGGCCGGGACGAACCGACCCATCTTTCTTGGGGACTGCGAAAAGATTGGAGTAGAAACCGAGGCCCATCTCTAAGTGCGGCACCGGCCGGATGACCGCCATCTCTAACAGATTCCTTACCGACGCCAGGAGCCCCTGCGTGGCCAAAGGATCGATGGGCACCCGAGACCGAAAGAACCGTGAAGGAGGGCGAGACTCGAATACCAGGTTGTAACCGGCCGACACTACCTCCTGGATCCAACTGCCTGGAACCTCCTGGTTCCAAACCTGGGAGAAGTGTCGCAATAGTCCCCCCACCCGCACGGGTGAGGGCAGCCCCTCATTGCTGAGAGGGCTTAACAGCAGGCTTGGGCTTGGTGCCCCAGGACTGAGTGGGCCACGGCCCCTCCCCCGAGTCCAACCTGCACCTCTGGTAGCGGGAAAGGAAGCCTCCCTACCCGCTCTGAATCCTCGAAAGGAAGGTCTACCGGAACCTGCCCCCCTAAAGGGACCACGAGGCCTCTTGCGTTGTGGCATCTTACCACCCTTTGCGACTGAATCAATTTTCTCCCCAAACAGCCGCAACCCCAAAAAGGGGAGAGCTCTGAGCACCTTTTTAGAAACCGCGTCCGCAGACCACTGACGCAGCCATACTGACCGGCGAATAGCCACCAGCATAGCCGTTGCCTTGCTACTCATAGCCAGCGCATCGTCCTGAGCGGATAGGACATAGGACACAAAAGATTCACACTGCTTAAGCGCAGTAAACTCTTTACAAGCGGGATTGAGATCCTCATATAGCCCCTGAATTAAAGACCTAATCGCCAATAGAAGAAGGGCTGAAGCACACACCGGGCGCAACGCTGACCCGGAATAAATAAAACCATGGCGCGCGTATTGGTCAATCCGACGATCTTCCCCATCTTTAGGGACAGTGGTCTCAGCAGACTGTACCATAGCCGTGCTGGAGAGCCCTAGCACAGGGGTATCGACATCAGGAGGGACAGACCAAATCTTCACCAACTCCGGCGGAAAAGGATTACGCTTTTCCCAACTGGAAGGGATTCCAGATAACCGCGTGGGATGTTCCCATTCCTTAAGGACCACCCTCTCAAAGTGGTGCTGTCTGGGAAAAACCCAACGCGGCTGAGGCTCCTTAAACAACTGACCCTTTGGCAGGGTGACAGCCTCAGGCGGATCTAAATTCAAAATTTTAAACATTTGAGCCAGAATGGAGGGGGTGTCAAAAACAACCCCCTCCGACCAATCGCCAATCGCATCAGCCTCAAGCTGATCTGCAGGCTCATCTGACTCCAACAGGAATTCTTCCTCGTCCGGGGATCCATCGGACCATTCCACAGGCTCACATAACTCGTCCTGTGGAGCCGAAGGTACCGGAGTCAGGTGCCTCCGTTTTGCAGCGGCCTTTAACCCTGCTTTAACGGGCACTACTTTCCGGGGGCTGGCCGACCGTGCCGCCACCTCGGACTGCGAATCCCCACTTTTGACAGTGTCATGCGGGGTCCGGAACAGGGAGGGAGAGGTAGGAGATGATGAAGGTTGCGATGGGCCAGCAGCCGAAGCAACAGACTGGCGCGCAATGCTCTGCTTTGCACAAGGGATGCAAATAAAGACATCATCAGCTGGGAGTAGAGCCCCACAACTTATGCACCCCCTGAATGGCTCAGAAGAACCGTTTCCGGCAATAACGGAAGCCTCCATATGGTGATTTATGGTATTCGCAATTCTTTTGGGATTTAAGGCATAAGCCGACCCGGGATGCCCCCTTATTGTAAATGTCCCAGAAATTTTTTTTTTTTTTTGGGAGGATTTAATTCAAAAAGAAGATCCCCTTAATAATCTATATATAAATATAGATTGTATATATATATATATATATATATATATATATATATATATATATATTTTTTTTTTTTTAAATATATATACGCAAGTATATATATATATAAATATGTCCCAATTTAGGAGAAAAAGAGACTAGCCAGGCAATAAAGAACTGGGAGGCTACTAATTGAAGGGATCCCAGGATCTGTGGGGAAAAAACAAACCAACAGTAAAAAAAACCCCAGAAACCAATGGCAACATGCAATATAACATACCTACACAGCACCAAGTGCTTTGAAGAGGCAATAAAACTGGCCTCTGATTTTCCTCCTTATATATTTTTCTTTTTTTTTTTTTTTTTTTTTTTAAAACAAAAGTATATTTCCATTAAATATATTACTTTTTAACAAACAGTCAAACCCATAAAAATATAGACGGCCCCACACCAGGTGAGGCCGCTTACCTGCCCCAGTAAGGCTTACAAAAGCCCAGCACCCAACCAAAGAGGTGGTGGAGACAGGCAGAAAATGTCAGCGAAGGCGGGAGTGACCGATTAAAACAAAGGAGAAAAGCGGAGGGGGGAGGGGAGCTGGATAAGGTGAGAAAAGCGCAGGCAGCCAAAAGCAAGCCTGACACCATACAGCCTGCCCCGGTCACCCCTAAAGCTGACCCAAAGCTCTGGCTCTACAGGCCAGCAGCAGCAGCCCGCAAAACAGAGACTGCCATATAAGGAGGAATCAAAGTCAGGCCATATGCACACTCACTTGCAGTGCAGCCTGACAACGTTGAAATAAGCAAAACACATGAACATACAGTAAACCATACACACAATACACATCCCTCTACCCCCCCCCCCCATAGTGAAGGGAGAAGGGACCGTAACGGGAGAGTAAGGGGCTAAGGGGACCCTCGGGACAGGGGCATCCCATTTCCGGATCACCATGCCAGATAGCCGCATTGCCCCACGCATGAGGTCGAGCGGAGGAGATAAGCTCCTAGGCACCTATAGTGCCATCTACCATTTGCCCAGTGAGCAGCCTAGGCTGGGAGGCTTCCATTCCACCATCAAGGTATAAACACTCAAACCGGGCAGAAATAGACCAAAAGGGGGGTGCCGGGGTAAGACCCCAGCTACCAGTAAGCAGGAGACTTCAATCTTCTGTCTTGTCGTCAAGCAGAGAGAAAAATACTGGTGATTGAAGGGAGGTACCAGGTATATATAGGCCGGAAGGGGGCTCGTTACAAGACTTCCTCTCTGCACAGCGTCACCTGGCGGTGAGTTAACCCATTAAGTGAAGAATATTTAAAAGTGAAGCGGGGTGTGTGGCACACCAAGAATATAGCCACACGCACCCCACAATCAGCAACACTGCCAGAGAGTAATTTAACACTATACCCAATGCTTCCCTAGTTACAGGTAAGCACCTTGGAGCCACAGTGGTCCCCCTACATCTGGTTTTCCAATCTACCAGAGCAGGGTGCGTAGCTATCAGCAGCACTGAAGGGAGCCGAATGACAGCGAGCCCACCACCCAGCCAATTAGCGCACTCACTCTCACCCGAATCTGTGGTGTATGAGCGGAAGGAACGTTAGTGTATGGGGCGACCTGGGGAGATACACACAGCGGGGCATCCTAATTTGGGTTGCCACCGCACGGAGCAGCAACACGCGGGAAAGTGAAATTCCTGCATGTTGTTCCTCTTCAAGTGCGGTGTCCAAAAACGGATAGAGAACAAGAAATAAACTAGCTGTCCATACCTGTTAAGTAAATTTATTTTATCCAATCTGCAATCTGCACAGATACCCTGGTAGGATATGTCTAGAAAAAAAAGAAAAATCTTATTGAAAACAGAGACACCAACACAGTACAAACATGTCACAATCAAAGTGTAAAATCAAAACCTCCACCCATTTGTTTCATGTCACTAAATAAAGCAGGTGATTGAACAGAATGACCACAAAGGGATTTTTGATGTACCCTAAATTCTTTTTGGTTCGTTCTTTTACATATCCTACAATGGGTTCATAGGCTTTAAACCTTTTCCCATCCCTTGAAAATACCAAGGCCAGCTTCAAAGCAAGCACAGCGATGTCAGGGCACTCCTCATGACCTCCTTATGTTAGCTCCCAATTATCTATAGTAGGCCTTAGAAGAGGATTGATTCCAAATACCTATCAGGACCCCAAATTACAGCCAGCGTCAGAGACTACAAATCTGGAGCACAGAGGTATCAGAGAAACTGGTTTGGACACATGGCAGCTACCAGGGAGGGGCAGCCAGCAGGTTGACCTTGTATTGTCCAGGCAGGTCCTCCTTGTCCCTAATCATCCAGGGAAGGGGTACAAACAAGCCCGCCATGTGGAAGCCCCTCAATGAAAAGCCCAAAGCATTTGTGCACCTAGCCAATTTCTTGACCACCCCATAAAGACTATGTTCCTGTGCCTAAAAATCTAGAGATCATGTCCAGCTCCACCACTCCACAGGTGGCAAAAATACAATTCTGTGAGTACTCACCTGTAGAATTGATTTTGTAGTATACAGCACGTCCTGTTCCAGAAATTCCTTATTCCTGGGTTATTCCGCCACAAGGTGGCACAGTGGACTGCAGAAAGACTTGTGGCCACTCCCGGCCCTATAAATAGC
The DNA here is from genome assembly GCA_027917425.1 of Gastrophryne carolinensis. Lineage (NCBI taxonomy): Eukaryota > Metazoa > Chordata > Amphibia > Anura > Microhylidae > Gastrophryne > Gastrophryne carolinensis. Next base: position 183,025,623 of record CM051240.1, read on the forward strand.
CAGGAACCTCCCACCAATTCCCAGTGTTGACAAGCAGTTATACAAGAAGCCGGGAGAATCAAAAATGGATAAGAACCCAAAATGAACCATTGAACAATCACCATACAAAGGTAACCAAGAATAATGAGAGATGGAACAGGACGTGCTGTATACTACAAAATCAATTCTACAGATGAGTACTCACAGAATTGTATTTTTCCAAGTATACAGCACATCCTGTTCCAGTAATTCCTTACTCCTGGGACATCCAAAAGCAGTGTCCGTAAGGTAGGGTGGGATCCCCAAAAAGCAACGGCGGGCAGTTTAAACCACTGCCGCCTACAGAACTTTGCGGCCAAAAGCAGCGTCAGCTGAGGCCCTAACATCAACTTTGTAAAACTTGGAAAAAGTATGAACAGAAGACCAAGTAGCGGCCTTGCAAACTTGTTCTACAGAAGCTTGGTGCTGAAAAGCCCAAGAGGTGCCAATAGCACGAGTGGAATGAGCAGTAAGGCGGAAGGGAGGCTCCTTCACCTTAGCAGAATAGGCTTGCACCACCGCCTGACGGATCCACTTACTGATAGTGGATTTAGCCGGAGGCGAACCCTTCCTAGGTCCAGAAGGGAGAACAAAAAGAACACCAGTCTTCCTAAAAGACTCAGTAGCTACCAAATAAAACTTCAAGGTCCTGACCACATCAAGAGAATGTAAGACCCGCTCCTTAGGGTTACTAGGATTAGGGCACAGAGAAGGCAAAACAATGTCCTGATTGAGATGAAATGCAGACACCACATAGGCTTACGTGGCGGGCGCACGTGAGTAACCCCCTAGAAAAAAGTCTTAACCAACCGGTGGCTGGCAAAAGATCTTTGGAAGAAAATAGCCAAGGCTGAAACATGTCCCTTGAGGGTACTAAGTTGAAGGCCCAAGTCCAAACCATGTTGCAAGAATTCCAGGAACCTGGGAATGGAAAAAACCTGACAGGGAAGAGACTTAGACTCACACCAGGCAATGTAAGCATGCCATACCCTATAGTAGATAAAGGACGAGGACTTCCTAGCCCTAATCATGGTTAACAACAGAGGCAGGCAACCCCTTTTCCATCAAGATGGAGGTTTCAGCAGCCAAGCCGTTAAAGCCAGCATTTGTAAATTGAGATGGCGTAGCTGCCCCTGAGTGAGCAGGTCTGGATCCTTGGGCAGGGCAAATTGATCTACTGCCAACTGCACAAAGTCTGCGAACCACACCCTTCTTGGTCAACAGGGGGCCACCAGAATGGTTGGCACCCCTTCCTGGGCTATCTTGCGCAGCACCCTGCCCAGCAGAGGAAACGGAGGGAACACAGAGGAGCCGAAAGCTCTTCCAAGACAGTGCTAGAGCATCCATGGCGAGGGCCAGAGGGTCCTGAGACAGAGAGACAAATACTGGAAACTTGTGATTGTGAAGGGACGCAAACAGATCCACATCCGGCTGACCCCAGCGGCAGCACAGGGAGCGAAACACCCTGCTGCTGAGGGACCATTCTCCCAGACCAGAAGTCCCCCTGCTCAGGGAGTCTGCCTCCAGATTTTCCACCCCCGGGATGTACACTGCCGAGATGCAGGGAACATTCTCCTCCCCCCAGGACAGTATCAGGGACACTTCCTTGAGGGCCCTCTTGCTCCAGGTCCCTCCCTGATGATTGATGTAGGCAACTGCCGTCTGGTTGTCCGAGCGGATCTGAACAGCCCGACCCTGAAGGTGTGGGGTCAATTGGGCGAGAACCAACCTCACCGCCCTCAGTTCCAGAATGTTGATAGGGGGGTATGGGCCTCCTGGGGGTCCCACTGAACCTGGAATTTCAAGGACTTCCAGAAGCCCCCCCAACCTGACAGACTGGCATCTGTGGTGACAGTCTCCCAACAAGGGGACAGAAAGGTTCTGTCCACCAAGAGGTTCCTTGAGTCCAGCCACCACGAGAGGGACTGTCTGACCAGGGAGGACAGAACAAACATCTGATCCAAGGACACAGGGTCCCGATCCCACACTGATAAGAGGTCTCATGTGAAACTGAGCATAGGGTACCGCCTCGAAGCAAGACACCATCAGGCCCACCAGCTGCATCCCCTGCCGAATGAAGGGATGAGGACAAGAAAGTAGAAACTGTGCCTGAGCTTGAAGACTCTCCACCTTTTGCTGAGTGAGAAAAACCTTGACCTGAGATGTATCCAGAGTCATGCCCAGAAAGGACTTCACCAGTGACGGGGACAGAGAAGACTTGGGACGGTTGATCACCCAGCCGAAGGACTCTAGTGTGGACACCATCATCTGGGTATCCAGCTCGGCCTGATGGAAGGACTGAGACGTGATCAGAATGTCGTCCAAATAAGGAAGGATGCGAATGCCCTGAGATCTCAACAGAGCCATCACGCCCGCCAGCACCTTGGTGAATACCCTGGGAGCCGAGGTGATACCGAAAGGCAAGGCCACAAATTGGTAGTGCTGATCCTCCAGAGCGAACCTGAGAAATCTCTGATGACCTGGAAAGATTGGTACATGAAGGTAAGCGTCCTTGATGTCTACAGAGGTCATGAAGTCGCCCGGGCGCAGGGTACTGACTGCTGAGCGTAGGGTCCCCATGCAAAAGTGCTTGAATCTGACAAACTTGTTGAGGCGCTTCAAATGCAGGATGGGCCTGAGGGACAAGTCCTTTTTGGGGACCGTAAATAGATTGGAGTAGAAGCCTCTGCCCCTTTCCCTGAGAGGTACCGGGCAGATGACACGCCCTGAGCTGACAGGGGGTTTTGAGCCATCCGGGATCTGATGAATCTTGGGGGCGGCCAGGCTGCAAACTCTATCTTGTAACTGAAGGAAACCACCTCCAGTGAGCAAAGAGCCGAAGCCGTCCCCACATGCCTGAGAGGGCTTGGGAGAGGATTTGGGCTTGGGACCCCATGAGAGACCGGGACGGCCACGTCCTCTACCCCTGCCCCAGTAGTCTCCGCGTGCCCCAGCAAAGGAGGCGCCTCGACTAGCCCTGGAAGCGCGGAAGGAGGGGAGAGAAGCACCAGACCCCCGAAAGGGCCACAACGGCCTCCTACGTTGAGGCAGCCTACCGCCCCTGGCAAACAGGTCCAAGCGTTCACCGAAGAGCCGCAGCCCCTTAAAGGGAAAACCAGTGAGGGCCTTCTTAGCAGCATTATCCATGGCAGAAAGAATATGCAACAAATTCATAGCAAAGTAGGAGAGATCTATAATGCTCTCCTCCCGCGTCATCAGAGGCCCCATCCAAGAGACACTTAAGCAGCCCTTTAATAGCAATAGCGGCACAAACCGGGCGCAGAGCAGCCCCCACACAGGCAAAGGCATGACAAATGATCCATGCGCCGGTCCTCACCGTCCCTAAGGGTAGTAGTGTCAGGTGAGTGCATGACTTTGACAACCCTAGCACGGGAGCGTCCACCTCGGGAGGACATGACCAACGCTTAATCACATCAGCAGGAAAGGGATACCTCCTGTCCCAACTCTTGGGCATCCCAGGTAGCTTACAAGGCCGTTCCCACCCTTTGAGCACCAGAATATTAAAGTGATTCTGTTCAGGGAACTCCAAGCGTGGTTTAACAGTATGGAAAAGCTCACCCTACTGCTGTGGAGCCACGGCAGGGGGGGGAAATACAAAGCACTTCAAAAATGTGAGTCAGTAACCTGTCAGTGTCCTCTGAAGAGCATGGGTCTTCTCCAAAAGGAGACCCAGTACCACCATATAAATTAGATTGTTCCTCAGAGGATTCTAAATCAGAGAATAATTCCCCCTCCTGAAGGGGGAAAGGACAGAAAAGGAGTAAAGTCCCTCATCCTCAACAGGAAAGAGGGAAGCAGCGGGAGATAAATGCCGCTTCTTGGCAAAAGCCTTACGCGGGGCTGACCAGCAATTTGCTTGTCAATTCTGGCCACCGGTGAAGCCAAGTCATATTGCGACTCCCTGCTAGTGTGCCCCTCACTGGGAGTCAGATGCAAGCGTGGGGGGGTAGGTGAAGCCTAAGGGGGTGCAGCACCGGGAGCCGTAGCAGACGACCCAGGCTGCAGCGCAAGTACATGCTGGGCGCAGGGTACACATACCCTGACACCGTCAATCACAGGGGATACCCCACACGCAACACACAGCTGGGCTTGTCCCGAAGGAACCCCAAGCCCATTATCCCCGGAAGCCTCCATATGGTGATTTCAGATACAGGCGCAACGGCCAGTACAGGGACACAGCTTTGGCATGCCCCTCAAAGCCCAGGGAAGGTGGGAAATTTGGTAAGGGGTAGGGCCGGGAGAACCACATTCAGAGGTGATCTGCCTGCAAGACACAACCAAGTACAATATAAGTATCCCCAGCGCATACAGAATACAGCAATATAAAACCCCGTAAGGGACTCACAGAACAAGCGGACAGATTGCTCAGAGAACAGATCATAGCCAGAGCGCGTCGCAGCACCGCAAGGACGAGGCCACAAAATGGCGCCGGCAGCAGTACTTAGAGGGACACAGAACGCGTCAACCGCGGTTCCCGCCCCCAAACCCCCCCCCCCCCCCAACATGGGTGGGGATCCTCAAAAAGAAAAGGCAACAAAGCACAAATTTAAACCACTACAGCTTGCAGAACCTTGCGGCCAAAAACAGCATCCGCTGAGGCCCGCACATCAACCTTATAAAACTTGGAAAAAGTATGAACAGCAGACCAAGGAGCAGCCTTACAAACTTGTTCAAACAGAGGCCTGGTGCTGAAAAGCCCAGGAAGCCCCAACAGCACGAGTAGAATGAGCAGTGATCTGAAAAGGGGGAACCTTCCCCTTGGCAATATAGGCCCCAACAATGGCCTGGCGAATCCATTTACTAATGGTAGACTTGGCGGGCGCCAAACCTTTCCTGGGCCCAGAGGGCACCACGAACAAGGCGTCCATCTTCCGAAAGGGAGAAGTAGCCACCAAATTGTACTTCACACAACGAACCACATCCAAAGAGTGCAAAACCCTCTCCTTGTCATTGCTAGGCTTAGGACACAAGGAAGGGAGAACTACATCCTGATTGAGGTGTAAGGCAGAAACCACCTTAGGAAGGAAATCTGGCTTAAAACGAAAAACCACCTTGTCCTGGTGTCTCTCAAAGTAAGGGGCTTGAATGGAAAGAGCCGCCAACTCAGAGACAAGTCGAACAGAGGTAATGGCCACCAAAAAGGCAATCTTTTGTGTAAGCATAGAAAGTGCAACATCCTGCATCGGCTCAAAGGGAGGCCCCTGGAGGGCCGACATAACCAAATTCAAATCCCAAACGGGCAACAAGGGCTTTCTAGGGGGCCGCACATGAGTGACCCCCTGGACAAAAAGTCCTAACCAAGGGATGCAGAGCAAAGGACCTTTGAAAGAAGACCGCCATGGCAGAAACCTGCCCTTTCAAGGAACTAAGCCGGAGCCCCAGGTCCAGACCCTCCAAGTCCTGTAGTAGATGTTAGAGGAAGATCTCTTCCTAGCTCTAACAAGTGTCTGAATCACAGCATCAGACAAACCTTCCTCCTTTAACCCTTTCGCTGCCAGCCTAACTGGAGTTTTCGTCACCCTTTGTGCCAGACCATTTTGCACTATTTTGTGCTCCCCATGTTCAAATGTGATTTTTGAAGGGATTTCCAGGGATTTCCCAGGAAAATGATATATTGTTTTTTTCAGCAGAGTCTGGGCTTTAACATGAAATGTCTTGTTTGCAATTGTTTAGGTGAATTCTCAATATTTTTGGGTGAAATATGTGAAAAAATTTTTTAAAAAATACTTTTTTTACAATTTGTAGTGTTTTTTGTAATAAAAAAATTAAGTCTGTCAATAAAATCTTATTGCGTGTGAAATCCCAATTTCTCCCAGTTACAGCGATACCACATATTTATAGGTAGACACCCTTTCCTGCCCAGGAGACTCCCCCAAACTGCGCTTTAGGGGATTTTCAGATAAAATACAACTATGCTATGCAATATGCGCACCTTGCAGATTTGCCAGATAAACAACCCGTTACATTTGAAATACCCCTAACACACTATATATTCTCTGTAAATACACACCTCAAACTTTCTAGGCGTACCAGGCTTGTTGATGTGTCCATGGTTTTCTGGAAGTAACCCCCCAATGTATTCTTTGGTTGCAAAGAGTTTCCCTAAAAAAAGGATAAAAAAGCAGAATCAAAGCCACATTTTCCTAAAAAAAAAAAACATGTGCAAACAAGAAAAAACAAGTTTAATCTGAAAAAGCAACATCCCCCGAACAGAACGATACCCAACATGCATTGCTACTGTCAAGGGAAAGTGATTTTACTTGAAAATTTCAGCTCTGCAGACAAAGTGCGCACCTTGCGATTTTTCAAACAAAACAACCCTTTACATTTGGAATATCCCCCATAAACCATATATTACCTGAAAGTACACATGTTAAGCTTTCTAAGTGTACCCAACTTGTTGTAGTGGGCTCATCTTTCTGGAATTAATCCCTCAAAGAATTCTTTGGTTGCGCAGGGTTTTCCTAAAAAATATATGAAAAAGTTGAATAAAAATACAATTCTGTGAAATACTCACCTGTAGAATTGGTATTATACGTATACAGTACGTCCTGCTCCAGATATAATACTTACACTTGGGTATTCTCCGCCAGATGGCGCTGTGCACTGCAGACATGCAAAAACAGGCTCCTCCCGGCCCTTCAAATACCCAGGGACCTCCCACAAATCCCCAGCATTGAAAAGCAGTGAAAAAGAAGCCGGGAGAAACTAACCACCAAAAACTGGTAATAACAACAATGATAGCAATCACCATACAGGGGATCTAGAATAATGCAAAAACCAGGGTGGGGTGGAGCAGGACGTACTGTATACGTATAATACCAATTCTACAGGTGAGTATTTCACAGAATTGTATTATTCTAAGTATACAGTACGTCCTGCTCCAGATATAATACTTACACTTGGGACATCCAATAGCAGTGTCCATAAAGTAGGGTGGGATCCCCAACAAAAAGGCACAGCAGACAGATAAAAGCACTGTCACCTGCAAACCTTGCTTCCCAGAGTGACATGAGCAAGGCTCTAACGTCAACCTCATAAAAACCTTTGAAAAGGTATGAACAGAGAACAAGTAGCGGACTAGCAGACTTGCTCCACAGAAACCTGGTGCCGAAAGGCCCAAAGATACCCGAAGCACAAGTAGAATCAGAAATAAGGCGAGAAGAAGATTCTTCCCCTTAAAAGAACAGGCCTGAGTAACAGCCTGACAAGTCCAAAAGCTAACAGCAGCCTTGGCAGAATCCGAAACCTTTTTCTAGGACCAGAAGGGAAAACCCATCCAAGTAAAGACCAAGCCAAAGGCCGCATAATCCCTGGAATCAGACAAAATCAGGCACATACAGGATGGAGACACCGGCAAACCCCAAGGGGCAACAGTCCCCCTAAGGGACGAGAGGCAATCCAGGAAAAACACTTCCAACACCTGTAGAGGGAATGTAGACCCTCTTTTCTCAGCGATACTAGGAATAAGGCCCAGAAGAAAGACAAAATCTTGAATACATGAGCATAAGACACCATCTTAGGCAGAAGGTCCGGCGTAAAGCGGAACACCACCTCATCTTGGTGTATATATCTATGAACGAGGGCTAGCTAAACAGAGCCGCCCGCTCAGGCACACGGCTGACTGAAGTAACAGTCCCTAGAAGGACTACTTGAGGGTAAGAACAGTCAGACAGCATCCGGAATAGGTCCAACGGGAACACCTCGCAAGGCAAGCAGAATAAATTTGAATCAGGGAACATAGAATTACGTGGGGGACGCACATGAGTAACCCCCTGAAAGAAGCCTTAACCAAGGAAACTTGAGCAAAAGACTTCTACAGGAAGTCGGACAGGGCAGAAACTGACCAGTCCGAGTACCGAGTTGGAGAATTCCAACTCCAACCCATGCTGTAATAACTCTAGAACCCTGGGAACAGAGAACGCCCGACAGAGAAGAGACCTAGACTCACACCAATCAATATGGGTACGCATACCCTATAATAGATGGAAGAAGAAGAAGAAGAAGCTTGCTCCTAGTCTTCCCATAGTCTCAATCACCAAGACAGATAAGCCTGTCTCCATCAAGATGGATGTTTCAGCAGTCAGGCCGTCTAGGCCAGAGTCTGTAGATCGGGGTGATGTAAAGGGGCCCTGAGTGAGCAGAACTGGCACTCCTGGCAGAACGCACAGATTTACTGTCCTCAGTACCACGTCTGCGAACCACAATCCACTAGGCCACCCGGGGGCCACCAGAACCACTGGTCTCCCCTTCCAGAGCAATTTTGCGCAGAACCCTGCCTAGCAGGAGGCATGGAGAAGACATACAGAACAGAATGTCCTGCCATAACATTACTAAATCATCACGGCCAGAGAATCCTGGGACAGGGAAACAAGGGCCGAGAGCTTGTTATAGTGACGGGGCACACACAGATCCACACTGGTTGGACCTCATAGTGACACAAGGATTAGCACATCCTGTCGCAGAGGGACTTCCACCGGAGCGAATACCACTGAACATTGTCCACCACCCAGATCAGGATCGGAGACACTTCCCGGAGGACCCTCCTGCAAAGGGTCCCTCCCTGAATATTCAATGTAGGCCAAGGCCGTCAGCTAGGCCTAGCTCCCCCGAACTGGCAGGGCCTGAAGAGGAGTAGGCAAGCAAGTTAGAACTAACTTGAACGCTCAGAGATTCAAACATTGATAGGTGTATAGGCCTCCTAAGGGCCCTACCTCCCCTGGAACCGTAGGGACTTCCAGAAGAAGATCCCCCTCAACCTGATAGATTGGCATCCATGGTGACTGCCTACCCAGGAAAGGGCAAGAAGGGACTGCCCTCAGGCAGGTTCCTTGAGTTCCTCCACTACAAGAGGGACCTCCTCACCAGGGAGGAAGGCACACACACCCTGCTCCAGGGATGCTGGGTCCTTGTCCCGTAGGACAAATAGGAGAAGTTGCAGAAAACCCCAGGGGGGACAGAGCATAAGGGGCCTCTTCGGAGTACGCCACCAGCGGGCCCACCAGCTGCATCCCCTGCCTGGTGGAGGGACGGGGACAGCTAAGAGGGACTGAGCCCATACAACCAGATTGTCCACTTTATTGCTGAGGAAGGAAGATCCTTGCTTGAACTGTATAAAAATCATTCATAGGAATGGAGTTACCAATGAAGGGGACAATAAGGACTTGGGATGTTTGATCACCCCTCCAAATAACTCCCAAATGGACACCCTCCAGCCGAGTATCCAACGTAGCCAGACGTAGAGACTGGGAAGTGATAAGGACGTCCAGGTAGGTCATCGCGCGGACGCCCCTTGGTCTCATGAGAAACCACACCCCCGTCAGCACCCTGGTGAGCACTCTGGGAGCTGAAGAGAGGCAGACAACAAGGTCACGATTATCAGTGTTGGTCAACCAACGCGAATCTGAAGAACCTCGGTGTCCAGAAGACACAGGGAAGTAGAAATAAGCAGCATTGAGCTCCACAAACGGCAAGAAGCCCCCGACGCGCAAGGAGCCGATGGCCGAGCGCAGAGTTTCCATTGCAGAAACGCCTGTAATTGACGAATTGCTGAAAATCTGTGAGACCAGATTGGGTCAGACTGACCCATCCTTTTTTGGGGAACTGTGTAAAGGTTAGTGTATCGGCCCCTGCCTCTGACTATTAAAGGCAATCTGCAAGAGACCCCCAGACCCCGCAGGCCTTGCGTGGCCTGCACCAGCACCTGAACAGAGGCAGGGACCAGGAGCACCTGGGACCCGATAATCTTGGGGGAGGTCGCGCAGCAAACTATCTTGTATCCGGTTCCCCCAGTCTGAGGCGTGATACCTCCTGGCATGAGCAAGGTGCCGCAGCCGTCCCCTCACCCAGACGGGCAAGGGCGCCCCAACATGCTTGAGGGGATGTTGGTGGAAGACTTAGGCTTAGCCCCGCCAGAGGGGCCAGAGCATTATATGCCGCTACTGGGGCAGGAGTCTGCACGAGCCCCCAGGAAGGACACCCCTGGTTCTTGTTTTACACTATGGTAGGGAGGGGGAGGGGTTACCCAGCCCCGAGGGGCCGGGACGGCCGCCTACGTTGGGGTGAATTGCCCTTATTTACCAAACAGGTCCAGAGGGCCCCAAACAGGCGTTGCCTTCTAAAGGGAAGCCCAGTAAGAGTCTTCTTAGCATCATCGTCAGTACCCCACTGTCGCAGCCAAACCAAGCGACGTATAGCCACCACAAGGGCAGGAGTCCTTGCACACATTCTAATGGTGTCATCCAGTGCTAATAGGATAAATTTTACAAATACATCACAACTGGAGAGTGCATTAAACGCATCCCAGGGGAGATACTCAGGGTGATGATCAAGCATCTTTCTGATGAGGGTTCTAGCGGCCACTGCAGTGATGACCGCGGCACAGACCGAGCGCAGCGCCGCCCCTGTACAAGAAAAGGCGTGGGAGGCCACAGGTCAATGCGCCGGTCCTCAGCATCCCGAAGGATACTATAAGCAGGGGCTGTAATAAAGGGGGGGGGGGGTTAGAACCCCTACGATCTGCGCATCCACCACGGGGGGGGTGATGACTAACAATTGACCACCTCAGGGGGAAAACGGGTATTTCCTATCCCAGTCCCCTGGGACCCCTGGAATTTACTGGGGAAATCCCATTCCTTGAGTACAAGAGCATGGAAACATGGGAGCCTGCTCTAGAAATTCCAAGCGCGCTGTCGCTGTATGGAAACGCTCCCCTCTCGGCTTGGAGGCCTCACCAGGGAGAGAGATAGACAGGAACTTAATCAACAAATCTCACACTGGCCCCAGTATTCAGGGCCAGAATTGCCATGACTCCTCGGCCTCTCATCAGATGAGCCCGAGTCAGAGACCAGCTCTCCTTCATCAGAAGGGGTATAGTCACACGGAGTAGTAAACTCCTCAGTTCCCATAGGACAACAGAAAACGGGAGGCGTCAAGGGCCACTTCTTACCAGGGCCCCTGCGCCTTGACAACCTCGCCATAATCTGTTCAGCCGTAGGCAGGCTGGAAGACACAGCAGGCTGCAAAATACAACTCTGTGAAGTACTCACCTGTAGAGTTGATATTATACGCATACAGCACGTCCTGCTCCCGAATAGTCATAACATGTGGGTAGTCCTCCGCCCCCGGCGCCGTGCACTGCAGACATGTAGAAAACAAGCTCCTCCCGGCCCTACATATACTGGAGGACCTCCCACAAATCCCCAGCATTGAAAAGCAGTGAGAAGAGAAGCCAGAAGGAACCAACCACCCAGAATAACTGGTAGCAATATCTGAACGATAATAATCACCATACAGGGGATCCAGAATTAGTGAAACCAGGGTAGGGTGGAGCAGGACGTGCTGTATGCGTATAATATCAACTCTACAGGTGAGTACTTCACAGAGTTGTATTATTCTAAGCATACAGCACGTCCTGCTCCCGAATAGTCATAACATGTGGGACATCCAATAGCAGTGTCCATAAGAAAAAGCAAGGCACAGCGGACAGTAAAGGCACTGTCACCTGCAAAACTTGCAACAGGCATGACAAGAGCATAGGCTCCAACATCAGTCTCATAACGGAACCAAGCAGGTATAAACAGAGACAGGCCATAAGGCAAGTAATTGAACTAAAAGAGAAACAAAACCCTGGTGCTGAAGGGAACGTGATACCCAAGCACCCATGATAACAGAGTAAACAATAACGGGGAAGAAAAATACCATTTTGTGAATACTCACCTGTAAAATGGGTATTATAAGTATGTCACACACCCCACTTCAAACATTAATAATTACAATAGGGTTAACGCACCGCTAGGTGGCAGCATTGCAGAGAATCTCCAAAAACTTCAACAGGCCCCTCCCGGTCTATACATACCTGGTACCTCCCAAGAATCACCCAGTATTAGAACAGCAGTAAGACAAGGTACCAGAAACAAACAATGTAACCCTCAACGTAAAGAACTAAACTTCACCAAATAAAGAGCCAGGATACCGAAAAGGGCGGGTGAAGTGGGGTGTGTGACATACTTATAATACCCATTTTACAGGTGAGTATTCACAAAATGGTATTATTCTAAGTATGTCACACACCCCACTTCAAACATTAATAATTACAATAGGGACATCCAACAGCAGTGTCCAGAAAAGGGTGGGCATCCGAATCAGGCAATAACGCAGAAAAAACGCAAACCACTGCAGCCTGCAAAACCTTGCGGCCAAAAACAGCATCCGCTGAGGCCCGCACATCAACCTTATAGAACTTAGAAAAAGTATGAACAGAAGACCAAGTTGCAGCCTTACACACTTGTTCAACCGAAGCCTGGTGCTGAAAAGCCCAGGACGCACCAACCGCACGAGTAGAGTGAGCAGTAACGCGGAAAGGAGGATCCTTCCCTTTAGCCGAATAAGCACCAACAATGGCCTGACGAATCCATTTACTAATGGAAGATTTGGCCGGAGCCAAACACTTCCTAGGACCACATGGCACAACGAAAAAGGCATCAGTCTTACGAAAAGAAGACGTAGCACGTAGATAGTACCTGACACAACGTACCACATCCAAGCAGTGCAAAGCACTCTCCTTGACATTCTTAGGCTTAGGACAGAAGGAAGGAAGAACAATGTCCTGGTTAAGATGAAAAGCAGAGACCACTTTAGGGAGAAAGTCTGACTTGTATCGAAAAACCACTTTGTCCTGATCCTCAAAATAAGGAGCCTGAATAGACAAAGCTGCCAACTCTGAAACACGCCGAACCGAAGTGATGGCCACCAGAAAGGCAACCTTCTGAGTAAGAATGGACAAAGCAACATCCCGCAAAGGCTCAAAAGGAGGAGCCTTAAGAGCAGAAAGAACCAAATTCAAATCCCACACTGGGAGCAAAGGCTTCCTAGGAGGCCGCACATGCGAAACCCCCTGGAAAAAGGTCTTGACCAAGGAATGACTAGCAAAAGACTTCTGGAAAAAAATAGACAAAGCAGAAACCTGCCCCTTCAAGGTACTCAGCTGAAGACCGGAGTCCAGCCCCGACTGAAGAAACTCCAAAATCCTAGACACAGAAAAGACCCGGCAAGGCAAAGACCTAGCCTCACACCAATCAATATAAGATCTCCAATACCTGTAATAGATGGAAGAAGAAGATCTCTTCCTGGCACTAATAAGAGTCCGAATGACCGCATCCGAAAGACCCTCCTCCTTTAAGATGGAGGTTTCAGCAGCCAAGCCGTCAAAGCCAGCATTTGTAAACTGGGGTAACATAGTTGACCCTGAGTGAGAAGATCTGGCCGAAGAGGCAGATCGAACTGATCTACGGCCAGACGAACGATGTCCGCGAACCACACCCGCCTTGGCCACCTTGGAGCCACGAGAATGGCGGGAACTCCCTCCAGAACCAACTTTCGCAGAACCCTGCCTAGCATGGGAATCGGAAGAAACAGATAAAGAAACCCCAGGTCCCTCCAGCTCAGGGTCATGGCATCCACCGCCAGAGCCAGAAGGTCCCGGGACAGGGACACAAAGGACGGAAGCTTGTGATTGTGACGAGAGGCAAACAGATCCACCTCCGGCGTCCCCCACCGGAGACAAAGTGACCGAAACACCTGGGGATGGAGAGACCACTCCCCCCGACGGGACGCACACCGGCTCAGAAAATCCGCCTCTGTGTTTTCCACTCCCGGAATGTAAACTGCCGAGATGCAAGGGACATGAGTCTCCGCCCAGACCAAAATCAGAGACACCTCCCTGTGGGCACCCAGACTGCGAGTCCCTCCTTGGTGATTGATGTAAGCAACCGCCGTCTGATTGTCTGAGCGAACCTGAACCGGCAGACCTTGTAAATGATGCGTCAAGCGGGACAGAACCAACCTGATGGCTCGCAATTCCAGAACATTGATGGGCAAGTGGGCCTCCTGAGGGTCCCACTGTCCCTGAAACCGAAGATCCTTCCAAAAACCTCCCCAGCCTGACAAACTGGCATCCGTGGTGACAGTTTCCCAAAGCGGGGTCAGAAACGACCTGCCCTTCAGAAGGTTGTCCGAGACCAACCACCACAGAAGGGACTGCCGAACCCGAGGGGACAACCGGAAGGACCGATCCAACGACCCCGGACGCCGGTTCCAAGACGCCAAAAGATGAAGTTGAAGAGTCCTCGTATGAAACTGAGCAAAGGGAACTGCCTCGAACGAGGCCACCATCAACCCCACCAGCCTCATCCCCAGACGAATGGACGGATGAGGATGGGAGAGGAGCAGCTGGACCAATTCCTGAATCATCAGAACCTTGGCCTGAGGGAGAAACACTCTGTGCTGGCAGGAGTCCAACGACATCCCCAGAAAGGTCACCACCCTGGCCGGAACCAGCGAGGACTTGGGGTAATTGATCACCCAGCCGAACCTCTCCAACATAGACACCACCGTGCTGGTGTCCCCCTCTGCTTGACTGAAGGAAGGTGCCATGATGAGAAGATCGTCCAGGTAAGGCACAATGCGAATCCCCTGAGCTCTGAGCAGGGCCATCACCCCCGCCAACACCTTGGTGAACACTCTCGGAGCAGAGGTGAGGCCGAATGGAAGAGCCACAAACTGAAAGTGCCGATCCTCCACCACGAAACGAAGGAACCGCTGATGAGCTGGAAAGATCAGAACGTGCAGATATGCATCCTTGATGCCTATGGACGTCATAAAGTCCCCCTGCCGAAGCGAACCGATCGCAGACCGCAGGGTTTCCATGCGGAACTTCCGGGGACGAATAAACCTGTTGAGAAACTTCAAATCCAGAATAGGACGGAAGGACCCGTCCTTTTTGGGAACCGTAAAGAGATTGGAGTAAAACCCGCGCCCTACCTCTGAAGAAGGAACCGGGCAAACGACAGCTAAGTCTAGAAGATTCCTTACCGCCGCCAGGAGCCCCTGAGCGGCCAAAGGATCCAAAGACACCCGAGACCTGAAGAACCTTGGAGGAGGACGGGACTCGAACTCCAACTTGTAACCGGCCGAAAGCACCTCCCGGATCCATCTGTCCGAGACCTCCTGGTCCCACACCCGGGAGAAAAGTTGCAACCGTCCCCCCACCCGAACGGGTGAGGGCGCCCCCTCATTGCTGGGTGGGCTTGGCACCCCAGACGCGAGCGGGACGGCCACGGCCTCTACCCCTATTCCAACTGGCGCCCCTGGGGGCCGAGGAGCCCGCACCCCTACCGGCTCCGGCTCCCCGAAAGGACGGATTGAAGGAGACCGTCCCCCGAAAGGAACGGCGAAATTTCTTGCGCTGAGGTAACTTACCTCCCTTGGCAACAGAATCCAGCCTCTCACCAAAAAGCCTCAAACCCAAAAAGGGCAGAGCCGTGAGCGATCTTTTAGAATTAAAATCAGCCGTCCACTGTCTCAACCACACACAGCGCCGGATAGCCACCAGCAAGGCAGTAGCCCTGCCACACATCAACATGGCATCCTCTTGAGCGGCCAGGATAAAGGACAAGAAAGAATCGCAGCGCTTAAGCGCAAGGGACTCATCACTGGTGGGCTCGAGATCCACACCCAAGTCCCTGACAATAGACCTGACCGCAAAAGTCAAAAGAGCCGAAGCACAGACAGGCCTTAACACCGAACCCGCACATACAAAACCATGACGGGCAAGCTGATCAACCCGGCGATCCTCGCCGTCCCTGAGCGAAGTCGTGTCAGGGGAATGCACGACCGCCGTGTTGGACAGTCCCAAGACCGGAGTATCTACCTCAGGGGGGACAGACCAACGCTTCATCAATTCCGCCGGGAAGGGATACTTCCTATCTCAGCTAGACGGCACACCAACAAGACGTGTAGGTTGCTCCCATTGCTTGAAAACAATTTCTTCAAAATGCTGTTGGCTGGGAAACTCCAAACGCTGCTTGGACACCCCAAAAAGCTGACCCTTAGGCCTAGGAGCAACCACCGGAGGATCCAAATCCAAAACCTCAAACATCTGGGTCAGAATGGTAGAGGAATCGAGAGGGAGGCCGTCAGCCTGATCCCCCTCAGAACCCAGCAACTGCTGAACATCAGAATCTTCTTCCTCAATGAGCTCACCATCTTCAAGGGGACGATCCGACCAATCCAGATCTCCCACAACTTCCTCATCTGAATCCGGTGGAGGCGGAGACAGATGCTTCCGCTTAGCTGGAGCCTTCTGAGCGGCCATAGCAGAAAACCGCTTCTCAAGGCTGGTCAAACGGGCACATACCTCAGACTGCGAATCCCCGCCCAGGACAACGTCACACGGGGTCCGGAATAAGCGAGGGGGAGAGGGAGATGGCGCGGCTGACGAAGTGCTAGGCACCGGAGTACTGGACTGCCGTGCAATGTTCTGCTGTGCACAAGGGATACACAAAATGACATCATCTCCCTGGAGCGGAGTCCCACAACCCCCGCACACCTTGGATTGTCCCGAAGAACCATTCCCGGTATCTGTGGCAGCCTCCATGTGGTGAAATTTATGGTATTCGCAGAACCCAGGGATTTATGCGGTACGCGACCCGGGATGCCCCTTAATAACCTAACAATTGTCTAAAGATTGTCAAAAGATCCTGACCCAGGGGAATAGCATAAAAACCCTTATTATATATATATATATATATATATATATATATATATATATATATATTAGTTTTATGAAAACACCCCCCACAAGTCAGGTATATAAGACCGGGAGAGCCCTGCCAGACAGGATCCCAGGATCTGAAAGACACAAAAGAAGAGGGACAACAGTCAATCCAGGCACAATAATACCTATACAAGCATAACATACAACCCCCCTCCCCCCCCCCCCCCCCCCCATTAACCATAGACAAAAGGAGATGGTTAAAATACACAACCAGCACTTTAAAAAGACGTGCAGGAGCGAGGAGGCGGGAGAAGGAGGGGACGTAATACGGGGGGCCAGGCCACCAACTTTATGTGACCAAAAACATCCCCCGCAAGATATCAGAAAACGCCTACCTGAGAGAGAGCACCAGCGCAGAGAGGCACCGCAGAAGATGGCGGCCCGAACACCGCTCCGAGACAGTGAGGGAGGGGAAGACGAGCCCCGGGAGCCGAGAAGGCCCCGCCCCTCCGGAACAGCCAATCAGCGCGCGGCCCGCCCCCCTGCGGCGTCAGCGCCAGCAGACAGAGAACTGCGCTCAGCCTCCAAGACGGGACCGGCGGAGCAACCTGCCGGTCCCAAGTGTGCACACAAAAAAAAAAAAAGACACACACGCTCATCACCCTCTGTTCCCCCCTGTGCAGACCGGACACGCCAGGCTGCAAGCGCCGAGCACGGCGCTCAGCCACAGCGAGGCCCCGCCCCCCCCGGCTCCTGAGGGGAGAGACGCCATTCACGCCAACAGCAGTGACAATAAAGACACACAAGGCAGATCCTCAATAAAAAATCGCCACAGTAAACAACACATAAGCCCTCACAATACAGCAGCGCAGCAGCCACACTCACACAACCATGTCACCGGTCCCAAAGCGCGCCACACACCCCGGAGTGTGGAATAACTAAAGTCCCAGGGCTAGGCACATCCTGACCGCTAACCTACTATTAAATGGGGGCATCCCACATCCGGATCACCACTCCGGGAATCCCGCTATGCCCCGCAATGAAGGGTCGAGCGGAGGAGCTAATCTCCTAGGCACCAAGGGTGCCGGCTACCTTTTGCCCGGCCTACAGCCGAAGCTGGGAGGCTGCCAGTAAACAGATATACTACCAAACAAGAGCCGGGCAGAAATAGACCACGGGGGGGGGGGGGGGGGTGGGGGGATACCCCGGCTACCTGCAAGCAGGAGACATCTTTCTTCTGTCTTGTCGCCACCTTGCAGAGAACAACACTGGGTGATTCTTGGGAGGTACCAGGTATGTATAGACCGGGAGGGGCCTGTTGGAAGTTTTTGGAGATTCTCTGCAATGCTGCCACCTAGCGGTGCGTTAACCCTATTGTAATTATTAATGTTTGAAGTGGGGTGTGTGACATACTTAGAATAGCTCCCCTGAAGGAACATAGGTCAGAGTAGTGACCCAACCAGCTCACAGGCAAGGAAGCCTTGTGGCAACTCTTGTAACACCCTCAAGGGGAACAAAAACAGGGCACCCGACCAAGGCGGGAATACAAACCCTTAATTACCAGGAAGCCAAGGCTTCCCCAGGATCAGAGAACATCCAGAAGGAGCGCTCCAAGGCACAATGGCGCTGGAATAGATATCAGGCGCATACCTAAGGAGGCGCCCGTAGACTTCCAAGAACAGCAGTCCCCCGAAGGCCAAGGAGGCCAGCATGGGAAGAAGTGCAAAAACCTGAAGAGGGATGTACGCCCTCACAATTAGTATATTAGTAATCAGTCCATGGTTATACAAAAGGGTCTGAACCAAGGGTCCAACAGACCACCTGGGCCAGAAGCCCAGGATAAAGGGAAACACCCCCAGGCATGGGGTACCCGTAGCCGCATATAGCCGTACATGTATATATGAGTATACATAGCGTCAGGGAATAATTAGCCAGAACCATCGTCTCAGGCCCAAGTCTGACGGAGTCAAGAGGCCCCAGAAGAGCGGTCCGGCCTCCAGGGCAGCCGATTCCGTATCCAAGCAGGATCCCCAGGAAGTCCGCAGGGTAACAGGATGAAAGGTTTGATCCCCACAGGGACTTATGGAACTACTGGGGAGGTGCAGTTAAGCAGAACCAAGAGAATACTCTACAAGGGTGACAGAACCAGACTCCTGTAGGAAAGGCCAAGACAGACCTACACCATCAGAGTCCCCAGATGGGGAGTCAACCCCAATTTAAGCTGTAATGGCTTTAAGGCAGTGGGGACCGATAACGCCTCACAGGGAAGAGACTAAGGCCCCTGCCAGTCAATATGGGAACCACCCAGCCATTATAGGTGGAATAAAGGGAAGCTGGGGAGCTGGCCCCCAAACCTCCACTCATACTAGGTCACCCAGAAGATGAGGCCCGCCCCCAAGGGGGGATTAGCAATCAACCCCCAGACAGGAGGCCTTTGATTGGAAACAGGAAGAGACCTGATAAGGACAGGACCGCACCCCAACTGGGATATCACAATTCCGCAGCCCTCGGCAAAGGCGTCTGCGAGCCATTACTCCCAAGGCCGCCTAGGCCGTAGCTCCCATGGGACTCACTATCCAGCCAGCCGTGCGCAGAGCCCAAAGGTAGGTTGGTGAAAAGAAGGCATGTGAAATAATAAGGCTAAGCCTAGATACTCAGGCCCACCAACAGGAACCAGAATATCCTGGGACCGTAGGGACAAGGGCAGAGGCCCTGTGTCAGAAGGGAGACCCGTCAGAGCCACTCTAGGCTCCCTGGGCAACCCGGGATGGCAAAACCTGCCTCTAAGGGCAACCATAGAAGCGAATACCGCTGAGAAGCAGGGGGGGTAGAACCCCACCCCGGCCAGGGACAGGGACCCTCCAGAGGTAGCAACCTGTCACAATCTTTAAACCAGCATTACAAACATGCCCTCGTCTTACAACAGGCCAGGAATCCCTCATGAACCGACCGGTCCTACAGGAGGGGGAGGCCGGCCATATAGAATCAAAGGGGGCCACCGTTACAGCGAGCCCAGCAGATAAGATGGACCCTCTAAGGGCCCAACCTCGAACCCCGTGGTTCATGGGAGAGATTTGGCTCTCCCTTTCCAAACCTGCTAGACTGGCACCCAGGGGGGCCATACTTTAGGAGATGCTACCAAGGAAGGGGGGTGCCCCCCTGAAGGGGCCCTTGCCAATGGGAAGTTCCAGAGGAACCAGCTTACCAAGAAGGCCTGAGCACAGACCAAGCACCGGGGTGCTGGGACATATGAAGGTTTAGTAACCTACTGCGCCGAGATTTAAATGACATCATCTTGATGTGCCACCGACAGACCCACCAGCTGCCATCCCGCTTGGTGAAGGTAGGGCGCAAGTAAACGAGGGCAGAGCCCCCGTAACCAGGGGTCCCCTAATGCCAGGGAAGAAGGCAGCAAGCCTGAACCGATTTCCCTGGGACGGGGAATAGTGAATAAGTGACGGTGAAGGGATGGGGAGTTTAAGCAACCATCCAGTAGCTTCTAGGGCAGGGGTACTCAACTACTTTCAGTGGAGGTCCACTTACCAGGGTCTGCCGTGGGATGAAGGTCCGGGGGGGGGGGGGGGGGGTGTAAGTAAGAAGCAGGAAGTAAATGACAGGTGGGTGGGGGAACAGGAAAGCTCATTGCTCAGGTTGGCTGAGGAGCTTGCACTCTACACATGAAGTAAATGGGGGCCAGGAATCTCACCTCCTCGCACTTTCTCGGCCACTGGCCCGGTTCTCCAGCAGCTCGATGAACTGATCCCGGGAAATTGCCTCCTCGCCCCGGGCCAGCTGCTCCTCCAGCCAGCGCAGCAGTGTGCTCTGATGCCGGGACACCACTGACTCCGGGGCCGCCACCTCCATCAGGCAGGCCACCTCTTCCCAGAGTCAGGCCTGTTCTAGCAGCACCGGCGGTGGGGGCGGCAGCAGTGCGAGTGGACATGACGGGCCTCCAGGTGTGTGCAGCGGGCTCTGCTTGCCGCCCGAAGCCTCCGCCAGCTCGTGCTCTCGGCTCCTTCCCCCTCCCGCGCCTCTTCGTCTCCACTCCTCCCCCCCCCCGCCTACGATGCCCGAGCCGCTTCCACCTTCCCCGGCCTGGCCACGCCCATGTGCCCGCCCCCAGCTCTGACAGCCCCGGCCGGCAATTGTCACCGGCACCGCACCACCGGATCCCGGGCTGCCCGGTATGCCTTATGGCCAGCCCGCCCCTGGCTCCAGGGACACTACACCAGCCCTGGGCAGCGGTCCGGACAACTGGCGTCTGCGGTCCGGATTCGGACCGCGGTCCGCCATTTGAGTACCCCTGTTCTAGGGGACACTGTCGGCCAACCGGCCCACTTTGTCTGATGCAGAGGCGGGGGAGTAAGGACAACGACCCGTTAGGTCCCAACGCCGAAGCCCCACCTCAGGCGTATCCCCATACCTGCCAGGCTAGTAGCCTGGGCACGAAGGGAGGCCCCCCCGCGCAGGGGCCCGTGGCCCAAGACAGATATGTCATATATGGATTACTTGCAAGGGCAGAATAGCTAAGCCTGCCGTAGGCGCATGGGGTCCAGACTACCTCGTACTGATGAGGGGGGAGGATAGAAAAAAAGTATAGGGGCCATGGCCCCATCCCGTTAAGGCAATTGCCAAGGCGCGCCCAACACTGCAGGCCCTGGTCCGGCCTGCGCCAGGTTCAGAAGAGAGAGCAGGGCTAAAAATATCCTGACAGGAAACTGAGGGGGGGGGGGGGGGGGGACCGCCAGCGAGAACCCATCCTGAGCCCAGGTGGGCTACATCCCGGAACCGCCAGGAGAAGGCATATCCCTGGATGTGAGACAGCTGTGCAGTCGCCCCCTTGTCCAAAGGGCGAGGGCGCCCCTTCATGCTTGCGAGGTTTTGGCAGATTTGGACTTGGTCCTGCCAGAAGGCCCAGGGCGCTGCCTGCCCGCCCCATGCTGGAAGTCCACGCCGAATAACTGGAAACACACCTCAGATTCACGTCTAATACTGACGTAGGGGGGTGGAGGGGTGACCCTGCCTCGTGGAGGCCGGAGCGGCCTTCTGCGGGAGGGTGCTATAGCCTTTTTGCCGAAAAGGTCCAAGCGGGCCCCGAATAACCTCTCGTCCTCTGAATGGAAGGCAAGTGAGAGCCTGTCGCAGCCAGACCAGGCGGCGAATGGTTACCGCAAGTGCTGAGCTCCTAGCACACATCTTAATGGTGTCATCCAGTGCCGATAGAATAAACTTCACAAAGGCTTCGCAGTCTGATAAGGCACTAAACATCCCCCAAGGAAGATCCTCAGGGCGGTGATCCAGCATCTGACAAGAGTCCTGGCGGCCACCGCAGTGATGGCCGCAGCACAGACCGGGCGCAGGGCCGTCCCAGCACACGAGAAGGCGTGTGATGCCAGTCAATGCACCGGTCCTCAGCATCCCAGAGGGTACGATAAAAGGGGGCAGTCATAAAAGGGGGGTTTGTGACCCCTATAACCGGCGCGTCCACCGCCAGGGGAGCTGACCATAAATTGACCACATCAGGGGGAAAAGGGTACTTCCATTCCCAGACCCCTGGAATCCCTTTCGGCTTACCAGGCGATTCCCATTCCTGGGATATAATATTCTGGAAATGCTCCTGTTCTAGGAACTCCAAGCGCAGCGGCGCTGTATGGAAGGTCTCCTTTTTAGTCTTGGGAATCTCCCCAGGGGGGGAGATTGACAAGACCTCAAAGATTTTGATCAGGATTTCATCGGTATCACACACCCCAGGAGCCAGGCTCAGATTCCTCACGGCCCGCGGGCATCCCATGGGAGGAGTCCGAGTCTGAGAATAGCTCAGTTTCCTCAGAAGGGTCAGGGTCCTGCATATCAGAAGAATCATCGGTATCGTTAGGAACCGGAGAACCTGGGGGCGTCAGGGACCGCTTTTTACCAGGGCCCATACGCTCCGCCAATCCAGAGAGCACCTGCTCCGCCGTGGGCAACGCTCTCGGCACCTCTTGCAGGTCATCCCCGCTGGAGTGGGACTCATCATGAGCGATGTTTGGGAGCGGGGAGACGGGATGAGGAAGGGAGGATCCTCTGTTAGCAATGCCTGTGCTGCACACTGTCCGCAGACCTGTGCCCTGTCGGCCTCAGCCAGGGTCTGGCCACACACTGCACACAGCCGGTCACGTCCCGGAGGGACCCCGGTTCCATAATTGTGAAATGCCTCCATATGGTGATTTTTGTGCAGTATAACGCAGGGAACTATGCAATAAGCAACCCTGGATGCCCCAACCCGCTAGTGTGGGAGAATTTGTAGAGAGGACCCATGTAATATATGTTAGGCCGGGGCCGGTAACGAGGTCTTGGCTTCTGAAAGACACAATGGGACAAGGGAAGAGGAATCAGTGCCATGCTCTGATCGAAAAAACCTAGAAATCATACCACCCCGGAGGGCACTTACATGACCGAGGGAGGAGACGAGCCACACCACACGCACGCGGGAAGATAGAGAAAATGGCGCCAGCGAACCTCGAGGGGAGGGCAAGGCCAGGCTGTGACGCAATACTCGTCAGGGCGAGTCTCCGCCTCCCCCAGAGAGCGCGAAGCTCCAACCGACAGAAAAGGTAGAACAGAGTGGATGTATAAGTCTCATGCTGACATGCTGAATGAAGCTGCTGAGCAGCAGATAGTTAGTGAAAAAGCCAGCACACGCTGTATAGCGAGACGCGACACTGACCCCCTAACTCAGGGACTGAAGTCTAAAGGCGAAATAGCGCTAGGGCTGCCACACATACCCCCCCCACTTCTTTCCCCCCCCCCCCGAGTTACGGGCGGAAGCGAGGGGGAAGCTGACGGTGTCCATGGACTAATTTTGTGAGGGGCACTGCCAAAATTGCGGGAGGGGCATCCTCTAGAGGCTCACCATCGGCCTGACCGCCTACCCTATGGAGGGGGATTGCGGTGGAGCATGGCTCGATTCAGCACACCAGGTGCTACCTACCTTCACCCGACCCGCGCAGCCTAGGCTGGGAGGCATATTTCTTCTGAAGAGGACGGGTGGAAATAGTCCCACAGGACCTTGGGCCGTAAGGCCCGCTCGCCTGCGAGAGCGTGATACTTCATGTCTTCGCAGTTCCAGCACTGCAGAGAATTCTGGGGATTTGTGGGAGGTCCTCCAGTATATGTAGGGCTGGGAGGAGCTTGTTTTCTACATGTCTGCAGTGCACGGCGCCGGAGGCGGAGGACTACCCACATGTTATGACTATTCGGGAGCAGGACGTGCTGTATGCTTAGAATATCCCCACTTGTATGTGACTCAGCAGGAGTGAGAATTAAGCATGGGGAAATAAGTGTATTGAAAATAGGTGCAGCCACTGGCAAGCCTGATTGCAGGGCCAGTGCTTGCTCGGCACATGGTGCGCAGACCCGTGCCCTGTCAGCATCAGCATGGGGTTGACCACACGCTATACACAGCCGGTCTTGTCCCAGAGGGACCCCAGTCACATAATTCTGAGATGCCTCCATATGGTGATTATCTAGGCACAATATGCCAGCAGGGATTTACGCCATAGGCAACCCTGGATGCCCCAAAGACCCGCTAGGAAGGTGGGAGAATTTTACAAGGCCCGCTATAATTTAACCCAGGCCGGGGAAGCCACTGGATTCAACTGTCTGAAAGACATAATGGGAATAAAGGGGTGTCAGAGCCATGCGCAGTAATAGGAATCATGAAAATCGCCCATGAGGGCACTTACAGACCAAGGTCGGAGGAGGGCCATTACCACGCACGCAGATGATAGATGATTTTTGCCAATGGAGACGCCGCAGCGTCTGGGGTCAATATTGTAAAGAAAAGCAGAGTGTATGACACACATAGCATAGATGATTTTTGCCAATGGAGGCGCCGCCGCCGCCCGGCGCAGCACATCCAATAAGGAAAGAGACGAGCGCGACGGCGGCAGATAACAATAAAAAAAGCAAACAGCGCGGCTCTGACACCAAGTTACAAGTCAAGGACAATACTAAGGCCATAATCGTGTAATCGCAGTACACTTGAGACTGCCACACACACACACCCCCCTTTCTTTCCCCCCAAGCTACGGGGGGAAACGAGGGAGGATGGCGACCCTTTGGATAGGGCCCACCGCTACACGGGGCAATAATGCGGGAGGGGCATCCACTATGAGGCTCACCATCAGCCTAACCGCCTACCCTATGGTGGGGGACTGCGGTGGAGCATGGCTCAGTTAAGCACACATGGTGCTGCCTACCTTCACCCGACCAGCGCAGCCCAGGCTGGGAGGCACATCACAAGGAGGACGGGTGGGAATAGTCCAACAGGGCCGCAGGCTGTAAAAGCCCCGCTCACCTGCGAGAGAGTGATACTTCAGATCTTCGCAGTCGGCACTGCAGAGAAATCTGGGGATTTGTGGGAGGTCCCTGGGTATTTGAAGGGCCGGGAGGAGCCTGTTTTTGCATGTCTGCAGTGCACAGCTCCATCTGGCGGAGAATACCCAAGTGTAAGTATTATATCTGGAGCAGGACGTACTGTATACTTAGAATAAACACCTTTTCCTAAAATATAAATATGCAAACCAGAAAAAACAAGCCAAGTCTGAAAGCACAAGATTCCCTGAACAGAACAATACCCAACATGCATAGCTACTTTTAACCCTTTTAATTGCCAGCCTACTTGAGATTTTGTCACCCTCTGTTGACAGGTAATTTTTCCCCATTTTGCGCCATGTTTTGCGCCATTTTTGCTGGAATTTCCAGGAAAATTATATATATATTTTTTTGCAGCAGAGTTTAGGCTTTAACATGAAATGTCTTGTTTGTAAGTTTTATTTTGTTTTTTACAATATTATTAAGTAAAAAAAAATTAAATTTTTTTTTTTTTTTTGGGAAAATTGACTCCTTTATTTTAAATAAAAAATGTATTTTATTAAGGAAAACCATATTGCACGTGAAAGCCCCATTTCTACCGATTAGAACGGTACCACATATTTATCGGTAGCCCCCCCGTTCCTGCCCAGGAGACCCCCCTAACTGAAACAAGTACTTTATAACATTTACAAATAAAATACAACTACCATCCACACTATAAAGGGTTAAATCGAGAAAAAAAAAATGACATTGGGTCTCCCTTCCCGGGGGGGGGGGGGGCATTTTGTGACAGAACACAAAGGGGGTTAATTAAAAAAAAAAATGACATCGGGTCCCTCCTCCCGGGGGGGGGGGGGACCCCATTTCTTTTGGATTTTTAAGGGTTAAAAACCCTTAAAAATCCCCCAAAAAATTGACATGGGGTTCCCCTTACCCAAAGTAACCAGCCCGGGACCAGCTATGGGGGGCTTGTAGGAACAGAGTGGGGGGGGCAGCTTTTGTGGCCCCCCCCACCCTGCAGCCTACGAGCCCACAGAAGAGCCTACGGGCCCGGGCTCTTCTGCCCCCCCCCCCGGCCTTTGGGGAGGCAGGCAATGGGGGTGCCGGGGGTTAATGGCAAGTCACCCGCTGCGTCTCATGGACCCCTTACCAGTTCACAAGGGGTTAAATGTTCAATAAAAAAGACACAGACACATAAGTAAAAAAAATGATCTTTATTTTTTTTTATTTTTTTTTTAACTTTACTCACCTCCGATCCTGTGTCCCCCGGCGATCTCCGATGCAAGTCTGCTCGGGTGTTTGAAGAAGGGAGCCTGGGGGGGGGGGGGGGGCATCACAGCCCTCTCCTCCTCCCCTGCTCTCTGCTCCAACCACCCGAGCAGACTGATTCAGAGTCTCGGGTGCTTGGACTGAAGAAGCCGGATGCTGGTGGGGGGCGGGGCTAGCAGTCGCGATCCAGGAAGTTGGGGGGGAGAGGGGGGGGGCATCACAGCCCTCTCCTCCTCCCCTGCTCTCTGCTCCAACTACCCGAGCAGACTGATTCAGAGTCTCGGGTGCTTGGACTGAAGAAGCCGGATGCTGGTGGGGGGCGGGGCTAGCAGTCGCGATCCAGGAAGTTGGGGGGGAGAGGGCATTTTCTGCCCTCTCCTCGCCACGGAAGAGGCTGGGGGGGGGTGATCGGAGGCCCCCCCCAGTGAAGAGAAGACCCGGCGGGAGGCAGCGCGGCCACAGGCAAGCAAATGTCATTTTTATTTTTTTTTTTTTACAGTTAGCAGCTGCTGCCGAAGCGGGAGAGGGGGGGGCCTATTCCGGGGACACCAAATTCAAGAGGAGACCCGTCCGGATCCAACGAGGGGTCAGGTGAGTATTTTTTATTTTTATTTTTTTAACTAGCAGGGGGGAAAGTCAGGCAGGTAGATTCTACGTGCTTGGCACTGAAAGGGTTAAGATGGAGGTTTCAGCAGCCACGCCGTCAAAGCCAGCGTTTGTAAATTGGGGTAACGAAGTTGACCTTGAGTGATCAGATCCGGAAACAGGGGCAGCCTGTACTGATCTACTGCCAGCCTTACGACGTCTGCGAACCAAACCTGTCTTGGCCACCTTGGGGCCACCAGAATTGCTGGCGCACCCTCTAGAGCCGGCCTGCGCACCACCGTGTCTACCATGGAGAAGAGGGGAAACAGGTACAGAAACCCCAGATCCCTCCAGGCAAGCGACAAGGCGTCCACTGCCAGAACCAGAGGATCCTGAGACAGAGACACACATGCCGGAATCTTGTGATTGTGACGTGAGGCAAAAAGATCCACCTCCGGAATCCCCCACTTGTGACAGAGGGACCGGAACACACTGTGGTTGAGCGACCATTCCCCCGGCGAGAGAATCCCCTGCTCAGGGAGTCCGCCTCCGTGTTCTCCACTCCCGGAATGTACACCGCTGAGATGCATGGGACATTGTTCTCTGCCCATGCAAGAATCAGAGAAACTTCCCTGAGGGCACTCCTGCTGCAAGTTCCTCCTTGGTGATTGATGTAAGCGACCGCAGTCCGATTGTCTGATCGAACCTGAACCAGCAAACCCTGGAGGTGATGCGTTAAGCGTGACAGTACCAACCGAATAGCTCTCAGCTCCAAAACATTGATGGGGGTGTGGGCCTCCCGAGGACCCCACAGCCCCTGGAACTGATGTTCCTTCCAGAAACCCCCCCAGCCTGACAGGCTGGCATCCGTGGTTACCGTCTCCCAACAAGGGGTCAGAAAAGACCTGCCCTTCAGAAGATTCCTTGGTTCCAGCCACCACTTAAGAGACTGCCGAACAAGGGGAGACATCAGAAATGACTGATCCAATGACAGTGGACATCTGTCCCAAGCCGACAGTAGATGGAGCTGGAGCGACCTCATGTGAACCTGAGCAAAGGGAACTGCCTCGAAGGAAGCCACCATCAACCCCACCAGTCTCATCCCTAGCCGGATAGATGGCCGAGGGCTGGACAGAAGAAGACGTATCAGATCCTGTACCATCTGCACCTTCGACTAAGGCAGGAACACCCTGGACTGAATGTCTTTCTGGGCATGAATCTGGATACCAATCTCCCTTGACGGGGAGAGAGAAGACTTGGGGTAGTTGATCACCCAGCCGAACCTCTCCAGCGTTGACACCACCATCCTGGTGTGTAGCTCAGTCTGCCTGAGAGAGGATGCCGTAACGAGGAGGTTGTCCAGATACGGCACAATGCGAATGCCCTGGGCTCTGAGAAGGGCCATTATACCCGCCAGCACCTTGGTGAAAACCCTTGGTGTCGAGGTCAGCCCGAACGGGAGGGCCACAAACTGAAAATGCTGATCTCCCACCACAAACCTGAGAAATCTCTGGTGTCCTGGGAAGATTGGTACATGAAGGTAAGCATCCTTTATGTCTATGGACGTCATGAAGTCCCCCTGACAAAGAGAAAGGATGGCTGAGCGCAACGTCTCCATGCTGAACTTCTTGGTTCTGATGAACCTGTTGAGAAGCTTCAAATTCAGAATGGGTCTTATGGATCCAACCCTTTTGGGCACCGTGAAGAGGTTGGAATAATAGCCCCGGCCTCTCTCTGCTAAAGGCCCCGTGCATATGACTTCCATGTCCAGAAGATTTTGCACTGCCACCAGGAGCCCCTGCGCAGCCCGGGGGTCCGAGGGGACCCGAGATCTGAGGAATCTAGGAGGGGGCCAGTACTCTAACTCCAGTTTGTACCCGGAAGACACCACTTCCAAGATCCACTTGTCTGAGACCTCCTGGGCCCAGACCTGGAAGAAGTGCTGCAGCCGTCCCCCCACCCGCAAGGGTGAGGGCGCCCCCTCAATGCTGAGCTGGCTTGGCAGCGGGCTTGGCCTTGGAACCCCAGCTTGGACCTGGACGAGCACGTCCTCTGCCTCTATTCCAGGAATCGCCTCTGGAGCCAGAGTAGGCAAAACCTCTGCCTGCTCTGGCACCTCGAAAGGAAGGATTAAAGGAGCCTGCCCCCCGAAAGGAGCAACGCTGCTTCTTACGTTGTGGTAACTTTCCTCTTTTCGCTACTGAATCCAGTTCATCTCCGAACAGCCGCATACCCAGGAAGGGTAGCCCTGTAAGTGATTTCTTAGCCGCAATGTCAGCTGCCCACTGGCGCAACCAGACCGATCGGCGAATAGCCACCAGCAACGCCGAGGTTCTACTACACATACAAATTGTGTCATCTAATGCGGTTAAAACAAAAGTCATGAACAATTCACACCGCTTAAGGGCTGTGAAATCATCACTGGCCAGGTTAAGCTGGGAACCACTCAACAGGTCCCTAACCACAGACCTGGTAGCCACAGCCGTGAGCGCCGAGGCACAAACAGGCCGCAGGGCTGAACCCACACTAGCGAAGGCATGGCAGGCCATCTGATCAATGCGTTTGTCCTCACCATCTTTAAGGGTGGTGGCGTCTGGAGAATGCACAACAGAGGTGTTGGACAATCCCAGAACGGGCGCATCGACCTCGGGAGGGGACGACCAGCGCTTCACCGCGTCCACCGGGAAGGGATACTTCCTATCCCATCCCTGAGGAACACCAGGGAGCCGGCTAGGCCTCTCCCATTCCTTAAGAATTAAGCTTTCAAAATTATTCTGATTTGGGAACTCCAAGCGAAGCTTGGAGGTCCCAAAGAATTCCGCCTTCTGCGGAGGGGATTCCGCAGGAGGAGAAATAGCCAGCACATCAAATAAATGGGCCAGGACTCTGGGGGTATCCACGGCATCCCCCTGCGCCTGCCCAGCATCAAAAAACTGCTGATCCTCAACATCAGAGTCCGCAAACAATTCCCCCTCCTCAAGCAGGGAATAATCCGACCAGTCAAGGGAATCATAATCATCAAAATCCAGAGCCGGCGCGGCCGGAGACAGGTGTCTTCTCTTAGCTGGGGCCTTTCTGGCCGGAGAGCTAGAAATCAATTTCTCGATGTTGGCCAATCTAGCACATACATCAGATTGCGACTCCCCACTAATGACAGTGTCACATGGGGCATGGACAAGGCGGGGTGGGGTAGGTGATGAGGCCGGCGTCATTGAACCAGACGCCTGGGACCCCCACTGCCGCGTTATGGCCTGCTGAGCACATGGTATACAAATCGGTACATTATCCCCTGTAAGGGATACCCCACAACCCACACACAGCCGGGATTGCCCCAAAGGGAGCCCGGTATCCTGGGGAGCCACCATATGGTAAGTTTTAAGGTAGTCGCAATAGCCAGAGGGAATTACGCTGCTTGAGCTACCCGGGATGCCCCTTTAAGTCCCTAGTGGGAGGATTTGTAGGACCCCAAATTTAATCTCCGAGGGACCCTAGGACCGGGAGAACCCCCTTTTATTTTGATTGATAGGGAGTCCTCCTGAAAGACACAATGTGAAAGGACCCATAGGAAGGCACACACATCTGTACATATAATGAACATAATGTATATAACCATCAATAAGGAAAAATATATCCAATATAAGGGAATGGGCAGGCCAGCCCCAATGCGCTAAAATGGGGCAGGCCGCGCACATAAGACAAGCAAAGGGGGGGCCCAACAGGGCCCTCACGGCCGTGCAATGGCGTCCAGCCAGCGAGGAGTCCTGTAAGAGAGAGAGGGAGAAGAAAAGCGGGCCAGCGCGGATCGCGCCGCGCCTGGCCCCGCCCCCATCCCCCAGTAGAGCGAGAGACGCGGATCCCAGCAAATAGCTGGGCTCCGCTATGGCACCATAGGCAGAGTGGGCGGACCACGGCGAGCGCGCCAAGCGTCCGGCCCCTTGCCCCAGCAACCTGAGGAGGAGAAGCTCACCTAGTGAATGGCTGCCACATGCGGCCGGAGGCCCGCACACACAAAAAAAACCCCACACGAGTGATGAGCGAGCCCCCACACACACATGCATACTAACAATAAAGACGTTTAAGAGGAAGGAAGGCACCCCCCCATTGTAGAGGGGAACAGGGAGACCCGGAAGGGGGGGGGGGGAATCCCACACTAAGGAGTGGAAGGGAACAAACAGGGACGGAGCACGGGACGGGGCCAGAGACAGCGCCCACCGCTCCTCCATCTGCTGCTTCTTCCGGCTTCAGCACACGAGAGCACCCGGGTCAGGGCAGCAGGTGGGCATGGCCTGCACCAACTCTGTGCAGGCCACACCCTGACCTGGGTGTTCGCCTGTGCCTAGGAAGAGGCAGCAAATGGAGGAGCGGCGGGCGCTGTCTCTGGCCCCGCCGCTGCCATCACTGCCGGTAAAAGACAGCGATCGCAGCGGCGGGGACAGGGGCAGAGCCCACCGCTGCTTCTTACTAGCCAGCTCCGTGAATCGGGCGGCCGTGGCATGCGCCGACGCGGTGCAGGCCACACCCACCCCATTCACGGAGCCGCACGCTCAGCGGAGCTATGTCAGCATAGAGGCGTTTTGTTTTTTTTTTACTTTTAGGGGAATGCTACACTACCTATGGAAATGGGGGGAGGGGGAATGCAACACTACCTATGGAAATGGGGGGAGGGAAAATGCCACACAGCCTATGGAAATGGGGGGAGGGGGAATGCCACACTACCTATGGAAATAGGGGGAGGGGGAATGCCACACTACCTATGGAAATAGGGGGAGGGGGAATGTCACGCTACCTATGGAAATGGGGGGAGGGGGATCGCCACACTACCTATGGAAATGGGGGGAGGGGGATCGCCACACTACCTATGGAAATGGGGGGAAGGGATCGCCACACTACCTATGGAAATGGGGGGAGGGGATAGCCACACTACCTATGGTAATGGGGGGAGGGGGAATGCCATACTACCTATGGGAATGGGGGGGCACGCTGCCTATATGGGGAATGGGATAGGGGATGCCACACTGCCTATATGGGGAATGGAATAGGGGATGCCACACTGCCTATATGGGGAATGGGCTGGGGGGGGATGCCACACTGCCTATATGGGGAATGGGATGGGGGGGATGCCCCACTGCCTATGGGATGGGGCATGCCACACTGCCTATGGGAATGGAATAGGGGGAATGTCACACTGTTTGCAATGGTGTCCTCCTCCAAATCCTAGGTGCGTCTTATAGGGCGAACAATATGGTATATCAGCTATGTGTATGTGCTTATAAAACTGTACAAATAGATGGAGGGTTAAATCATTTGATTATATATAAACAGCAATTCAGTATTTTTTTAATTTCCATGTGATTACTTAGTCTATAATATACTGTTCTTTTTAATTATAAAAGGGAAGGAGGAAGAGGAGCCTGGATTCTATATAAAAACACAAGTAGTCCATTCCACAAAGCCACCATACACTGTGATTGAAATTCTCTTAAAAAGGTACACCACCAATTGTTGGAATGCTGGCTGTAGACTGTCTGCACCCTTAAAACAGACCAAAACCCAATTTTGGCTCATCCACTCCCCCCCCCCCGCGCCCCCTCCCGAGCAGCTCGGGTGAGGCAGCAAGTTTTTTAAAAACACAACGGGTTTTAGCACCACAGAAGTCACGCCCAGTGTCAGATTAGAGATTGCCGATTGGTTGATCTCAAGCCCACTGTGTCGACGAGGTGTAGCCAGATTTCAGCATGGGCACGAGGCCCCTGCGCCCTGCACTCAAAGGCTAGGCATTTTTTTCTTCTTTGTCCTTCTGTTTTTCTTTTACATTTAACCTTTTATGAACTCTATGAGACCCCTATACCAGTTCACAAGGCTTAGGGGGCTGGCAAGTCACCTGCAGCTAGTGGATGACTTGCCATTAACCCCCCACCCCCCATTACATGCCTTCCCAAAGCCCAGGAGGGGCAGAAGAGCTCGGGGGCCATTTAGGCAGTGCTGCGCCCTGTTCTACAAGCCCCTATAGCTGGTCCCTGGGCAAGGCTGGGTGGGGGAGGGGGCTTGCACCAGTTTTTAACCCTTAAAATCGACCAATAAATGGGGTGCCCCCAAAGGAAGGGGGACCCCAGGCCATTTTTTTTCGGGTTTTATCCTTAAGAGTGTGGATAGAATTTATATTTTATTTGTAAATGTTATCAAGTGCTATTTTCAGTTTGGGAGTCTCCTGGGCAGGAACGTATATGTACCAATACATACCTGGTACAGCTGAAATCGGGAGAAATGGCTTTTATGTGCAATATGGTTTTCTTTAATAAGATAAATATTTTATTTAAAATAAGACAATTTTTTTTAAATATTTTTTTACTCACATTTAAAAAACAGTGGAAAAATTACAAAAAAAAAGAATTTCATGTTAAAGCCTAAACTCTACCGCAAATATGCAATTTTTCTGGAAATTCCTGCAAAAATCACAGTTGAACAATAGCGCAAAATGATGAAAAATGACCTGTCAACAGAAGGTGACAAAATCTCAAGTAGGCTGGCAGTTAAAAGGGTTAAACGTATATGCATACTGGGTATTGTTCTGCTCCGGGGACCTTAAGCTTTCAGATTTAGCTTGTTTTTTCTTGCTTGCATATAGTTATAAATTGGCTTTAATTATGCTAAACCCTGTGTAACCAAAGAATTGAGGGATTGCTTCCAGAAAACTGCACCCATGTCAACAAGCCTGGTACACCTAGAAAGCTAGAGGTGTGTACTTCAAGAGAATATATAGTTTGTTGGGGGTATTTCAAATGTAAAGGGTTATTTTATTTTAATAACTTCAAGGTGCGCACAGCAGTTGGATTGTATCTGACAATCTCCTAAAACCCTGTTTCTGTTTGGGGGAGTCTCCTGGGCAGGAAAAGGTGTCTATCAATACATATGTGGTACCGTTGTAACCGGGAGAAATTTATGCAATAAGAATTTATTGAAAAAAAATGTATTACAAAAAACACTACAATTTGAAAACAGATTTTTTTTGCCCATATTTCACCCCAAAAATGCACTTAAAAAAAATGACATTTCACGTTAATCTTAGATTCATTAATTGAATAATTACAATGGTAACCACAATAATCACAATTACCTACTGAATTGATAACGAAAACAAATTTACAGCATTATTTCATATAGTTTAAACCATTTTCTTCTTTCAGTTAATATTAAAAACTGGTTATTTACAGCATTATTTCAAATAGTTTAAACCATTTTCTTCTTTCAGTTAATATTTATAAATTATCATTATATTTTTCTATGCCCGTTTTGGAGGATATTCAAAATGAAGATACATCAATAAGAAAAGGATTATAATTATATGCTGACATAATGGAGACAAAAGAAGCCAGCTTACAACACAGCAGAGGAGTAAAAGAAAAGCCCACAATTCGGCCAGCAGAAAATACAATTCTGTGATTACTCACCTGTAGAATTGGTATTATGAGTACAGTACGTCCTGCTCCAGAAAGAATACTTACTATCGGGTAATACTCCGCCAGATGGCGCTGGACTGCAGAGACATCGAAAATAGGCTCCTCCCGGCCCCTCAAATACCCAGGGACCTCCCACAAATCCCCAGCATTGAAAAGCAGTTAACGAGAAGTCGGAAGAATTAAAACAACCCAAACTAGTAACTGTAACAATAACAATCACCATACAGGGGATCCAAGATAATGCAAAACCAAGGGTGGGGTGGAGCAGGACGTACTGTATACTCATATTACCAATTCTACAAATGAGTGATCACAGAATTGTAATATTCTTAGTATACAGTACGTCCTGCTCCAGGAAGAATACTTACTATCGGGACATCCCATAGCAGTGTCTATACAATAGGGTGGGATCCCCAAAGGTAACAACAGACCGTTTAAATCACTGCCGCCTGCAAAACCTTGCGGCCAAAGACAGCATCAGCTGAGGCCCTAACATCAACCTTGTAAAACTTGGAAAAGTTATGAACAGAAGACCAAGTAGCGGCCTTGCAAACTTGTTCAACAGAAGCCTGGTGCTGAAAAGCCCAAGAGGCACCAATAGCACGAGTGGAATGAGCAGTAAGGCGGAAGGGAGGATTCTTCCCCTTACCAGAATAGGCCTGAATCGCAGCCTGACGGATCCATTTGCTGATAGTAGATTTGGCAGGAGCCAAACCCTTCCTAGGACCAGAAGAGACCACAAAAAGAGCATCAGTCTTTCTGAAAGGTGCAGTAGCCACCAGATAGTACTTCAGACACCTAACCACATCCAAAGAATGCAAAACCCTCTCCTTAGCATTACTAGGATTAGGGCACAATGAAGGAAGAACAATGTCCTGATTCAAATGAAAGGCAGACACTACCTTAGGCAGAAAATCTGGCTTGAAGCGAAACACCACCTTGTCCTGGTGTCTCTCATAGTAGGGGGGCTGAATGGAAAGCGCCGCCAACTCAGACACACGCCTAACAGAGGTGATAGCCACCAGAAAAACAACCTTGAGCGTAAGAATGGCCAGGGTAGCATCATGCACAGGTTCAAAGGAAGCACCCTGCAAGGCTGACAAATCCAAGATAAAATCCCAAACAGGCACCATAGGCTTACGGGGGGAACGCACATGAGTGACCCCCTGGAATAAAGTCCTGATCAGAGGGTGCTGAGCAAATGACTTCTGGAAGAAAACAGCCAGGGCAGAGACCTGCCCCTTCAGAGTACTGAGTTGGAGCCCCATGTCCAACCCATGCTGCAGGAACTCCAGAATCCTGGGAATAGAGAACGCAAGACAGGGAAGAGACTCACACCAGTCAATGTAGGCACGCCAAACCCTGTAGTACATGAAAGAAGAAGACTTCTTCCTAGCCTTTATCATGGTACCAACCACCAAGATAGAAAGCCCCTTCTCCATCAAGATGGAGGTTTCAGCAGCCAGGCCGTCAAAGCCAGAGTTTGTAATTGGGATGGCGTAGGGAGCCCTGAGTGAGCAGGTCTGGCACCAAGGGCAGAGCGTACTGATCTACTGCCAGCTGCACCACGTCTGCGAACCACACTCTTCTTGGTTACCTGGGGGCCACCAGAATTGCTGACACCCCCTCCAGAGCAATCTTGCGCAGAACCCTGCCCAGCAGGGGAAATGGAGGGAAGACATACA
Source organism: Gastrophryne carolinensis (assembly GCA_027917425.1). Classification (NCBI taxonomy): domain Eukaryota; kingdom Metazoa; phylum Chordata; class Amphibia; order Anura; family Microhylidae; genus Gastrophryne; species Gastrophryne carolinensis. The sequence goes on from CM051240.1 coordinate 183,061,568, forward strand.
GAAACTGAAAGTCCTGCCATGACATTGCTAGGGCATCCGTGGTCAAGGCCAGAAGATCCTGGGACAGGGAGACAAAGGCCGGGAGCTTGTGAATGTGATGGGACGCAAACAGATCCACATCTGGTTGGCCCCAACGGCGACACAGAGATTGGGACACCCTGTTGCAGAGGGACCATTCTCCATGGCGAGAGGTCCCCCTGCTCAGAGAGTCTGCTAGCAGATTTTCCACCCCCGGGATGTACACAGCTGATATGCAGGAGACATTGGTCTCCGCCCAGGTCAGGATCAGAGACACTTCCTGGAGGGCCCTCTTGCTCCGGGTCCCTCCCTGATGATTGATGTAGGCAACTGCCGTCTGGTTGTCCGAGCGCACCTGAACAGGCAGGCCCCGAAAGTGAGTAGTCAACTGAGCCAGGACCAACCTGATCACTCGCAGCTCCAAGACGTTGATAGGTGTGTGGGCATCCTGAGGGCCCCACCTCCCCTGGAACCGCAGGGACTTCCAGAAGTCCCCCAAACCTGACAGACTGGCACACGTGGTGACTGTCTCCCAGGAAGGGGTCAGAAAGGATCTGCCCCCCAGCAGATTCCTTGAGTCCATCCACCACGAGAGGGACCTCCTTACCAGGGGGGAAAGCACACAGACCCTGTCCAGGGACGCTGGATCCTTGTCCCACACTGACAAGAGGTGGAGTTGCAGAGGCCTCAAGTGGAACCCTCAGGCCCACCAGCTGCATTCCCTGCCTGATGGAGGGATGATGACAAGATAGCAGGAACTGGACCTGTGCAATCAGACTGTCCACCTTCTGTTGAGGAAGGAAAAATCCTTGCCTGAACTGTATCCAGATTCAGGAATGAAGTCACCAAGGAGGGGGACAGCGAAGACTTGGGGTGGTTGATCACCCATCCAAATGACTCCAGGGTGGACACCACCAGTCGAGTATCCAATTCTGCCTGATGTAGAGATTGGGAGGTGATGAGAATGTCCTCCAGTTAAGGCAGCACGCGGACGCCCTGAAACCTGAGCAGAGACATCACGCCAGCAGGCACCTTGGTGAACACCCTGGGAGCTGAGGTGAGACCAAAGGGCAATGCCACAAACTGGTAGTGTTGATCCTCCAGAGTGAACCTGAAGAACCTTTGATCACCTGGAAATACAGGAACATGAAGGTAAGCATCTTTGATGTCCACAGAAGTCATGAAATCCCCTGGGCGCAGGGAACTGATGGCAGAGCGCAGAGTTTCCATGCGAAAGCGCCTGCTCCTGACAAATTTGCTGAGGATATTAAAGTCCAGGATGGGCCTGAGTGACCCATCTTTTTTGAGTACTGTGAATAGGTTGGAATAGAAGCCCTTGCCTTTTTCTCTTAAAGGGCCCCTGCAGATGACCCCCAGCTCCAGGAGGCCTTGCACTGCCTGCACTAGCTCCTGAGCTGACACAGGGTCCTGAGGAATCCGGGATCTGATGAATCTTTGGGGTGGCCAGGCAGCAAACTATCTTGTAACCGGAGGACACTACCTCCTGAATCCACCGGTCTGAGAAATGATGCCTCCAGACGTGAGCAAAGTGCTGAAGCCGTCCCCCCACCCGGATGGGTGAGGGCGCCCCATCATGCCTGAGGGGGCTTGGAAGAGGACTTAATCTTTGGGCCCCAGGAGGAGCCAGGACGTCCACGTCCTCTGCCCCTACCCCAGAAGTCTCCCCGGGCCCCAGTAAAGGAAACCCCCCTCCCTTGTCTAGCACCACGGTAGGGGGAGGAGAAGGAGCCCTGACCCTGAAAGGGCCGAGACTGCCGCCTGCGCTGGAGTAACCTGCCTCCCTTAGCAAAAAGGTCCAGGCGGTCCCCAAACAGGTGTGGTCCTTTGAAGGGAAAACCAGTGAGGGCCTTCTTGGCAGCGTTGTCAGCAACCCACTGGCGTAGCCAAACCGAGCGTCGTATAGCCACCACAAGGGCAGATGTTCTGGCACACATTCTAATGGTGTCATCCAAGGCAGAGAGGACAAAGTTTACAAAAAATACAATTTTGTGAGTACTCACCTGTAAAATGGATATTGTCAGTGTGTCACACACCCCGCTTCCCCTTTAATTCTGACAATAGGGTTATCCTCCAGCAGGAGGCGACGTTGCAGTGAGAAGTCTTGAAAAACGAGCCCCTCCCGGTCTACATATACCTGGGACCTCCCACCCAGGAAATCCAACGGTAACCCTCAAAATAAAATAAAGGAAAGCTTCACCATATAGAGGATCCAGGATACCAAAAAAGGGCGGATGAAGCGGGGTGTGTGACACACTGACAATATCCATTTTACAGGTGAGTACTCACAAAATGGTATTATTCTCAGTGTGTAACACACCCCGCTTCCCCTTTAATTCTGACGATAGGGACATCCAAATGCAGTGTCCACAAGGGGTGGGTATCCGACAGCAAAACGAAGCATAACTTAAACGACTGCAGTCTGCAGAACCTTGCGGCCAAACACAGCATCCGCTGAAGCCCGCACATCAACCTTGTAAAACTTAGAAAAAGTATGAACGGAAGACCAAGTAGCAGCCTTACAAACTTGTTCAACAGAAGCCTGGTGCTGAAAAGCCCAAGACGCTCCAACAGCACGAGTAGAATGAGCAGTGATACGAAAAGGGGGAACCTTCTCCTTAGCCGAATAGGCCCCAACAACCGCCTGACGAATCCATTTGCTAATGGAAGACTTAGCCGGAGCCAAACCCTTCCTAGGCCCACAGGGCACAACAAAAAAGGCATCAGTCTTACGAAAAGGAGAAGTAGTAAGCAAATAGTACTTAACGCAGCGTACCACATCCAAACGGTGCAAAACCCTCTCCTTGTCATTCTTAGGCTTAGGACACAAGAAGGGAAGAACAATATCCTGATTCAAATGAAAAGCACAAACAACCTTAGGAAGAAAGTCCGGTTTGAAACGAAAAACCACCTTGTCCTGATGCCTCTCAAAGTAGGGCGCCTGAATCGACAAGGCCGCCAACTCCGAAATACGCAGAACCGAAGTGATAGCCACCAAGAAGGCAATCTTCTGAGTCAAGGTAGAAAGAGCAATATCCTGCAAGGGCTCAAAGGGAGGAGCCTGAAGAGCAGAAAGAACCAAGTTCAAGTCCCAAACAGGGAGCAATGGCTTCCTGGGAGGCCGCACACGAGTAACCCCCTGGAAAAAGGTTTTGACTAAAGGATGAAGCGCAAAAGGCTTCTGAAAAAAGATAGACAAGGCAGAAACCTGCCCTTTCAAAGTACTCAGCTGGAGACCAGAGTCCAGCCCTGATTGCAGAAAATCCAAAATCCTGGAAACTGAAAAGACCCTACAAGGCAAAGATCTAAGCTCACACCAAGTGATATAAGCTCTCCAAGTCCTATAGTAGATGGTAGAAGAAGACCTCTTCCGGGCACAGATCAGAGTCTTAACAACCGAGTCAGAAAGACCCTCCTCCTTCAAAATGAAGGTTTCAGCAGCCAAGCCATCAATCCCAGCGTTGGTAAATTGGGGTAACACAGCCGACCCTGAGTGAGCAGATCGGGCCGAAGAGGCAGAACGACCTGATCCACCGCCAGCCGAACGATGTCTGCGAACCATACTCGCCTTGGCCACCTTGGAGCCACGAGAATGGCGGACACCCTTTCCAGAGACAGCTTCCGTACCACCTTGCCTAGCATGGGTATCGGAGGAAAAAGGTACAGAAACTCCAGTTCCCCCATCTCAGAGACATGGCGTCCACCGCCAGTGCCAGAGGATCCTGGGAGAGCGACACGAAGGTCGGAAGCCTGCAATTGTGACGAGAGGCAAACAGGTCCACCTCCGGTGTCCCCCACCGGAGACACAGAGACCGAAAAACTTGAGGATGGAGAGACCATTCCCCCAGACGGGAAGAGCACCTGCTCAACAGATCCACTTCCCTGTTTTCCATACCCGGAATGTAAACTGCCGAGAGACAAGGAACATGGGCCTCCGCCCAGGTCAGGATCAGGGACACCTCTCTGAGGGCACCCAGACTGCGAGTCCCTCCCTTATAATTGATGTAAGCAACTGCTGTCCGATTGTCCGAGCGAACCTGAACCGGAAGGCCCAGAACATGCTGAGTCAAATGGAAAAGAACTAGACGAATGGCTCTCAGTTCCAGAACATTGATGGGCAAGTGGGGCTCTCGAGGCCCCCACTGCCCCCGAAACTGAACATCCTTCCAGAATCCCCCCCATCCCGAAAGACTGGCGTCCGTGGTGATGATTTCCCAAAGAGGAGTCAGAAAAGACCTGCCCCTCAAGAGATTGGTCGAGACCAACCACCATTGAAGGGACTGCCAGACCCGGGAGGACAACTGGAAGGGCCGATCCAACGACCAACCAACAGATGAAGCTGAAGCGTCCTTGTGTGGAATTGAGCAAAAGGAACTGTCTCGAAAGAGGCAACCATCAACCCTACCAGTCTCATCCCCAGACGGCTGGACGGTCGAGGATTGGAAAGAAGGAACCGAGCCAATTCCTGAATCAGAAAAATCTTGGATTGAGGCAGAAACACCCTGTGTTGACAAGAATCCAACCGCATTCCCAGAAAGGACGCCACCCTGGCCGGGGCGAGGGAGGATTTGGGATAGTTGATCACCCAACCTAAGCTTTCCAGCATGGAGACCACCGTCCTGGTGTCCGTCTCCGATTGATTGAGAGAAGGAGCCATGATGAGAAGGTCGTCCAGATAAGGTACGATGCGAATGCCTTGAGTTCTGAGAATGGCCATCACCCCTGCCAGCACCTTGGTGATCACTCTTGGAGCCGAGGTAAGGCCAAACGGAAGTGCCACGAATTGAAAATGCCGATCCTCCATCACGAACCGAAGAAAACGTTGATGAGCCTGGCAGATGGGAACATGAAGGTAAGCATCCTTGATGTCTATGGACGTCATGAAGTCCCCCTGCCGAAGGGAACTGATAGCCGATCGCAGAGTTTCCATGAACCTGTTGAGGAACTTCAGATCCTGAACGGGGCGAACCGACCCGTCCTTCTTGGGCACTGTGAAGAGATTGGAGAAATACCCGAGGCCCACTTCAAAGTGCGGCACCGGCCGGTTGACTGCCATTTCCAGAAGATTCTTCACCGACGCCAGGAGCCCTTGCGCGGCCAAAGGATCGGTGGGCACCCGAGACCGGAAAAACCGCGAAGGAGCGCGAGACTCGAACTCCAGCTTGTAACCGGACGACACCACCTCCCGGATCCATCTGTCCGGAACCGCCTGGTCCCAAACCTGGGAGAAGTGTCGCAATCGTCCCCCCACCCGCACGGGTGAGGGCACCCCCTCATTGCTGAGCGGGCTTGCCAGCAGGCTTGGGCTTGGCTCCCCAGGACTGACCGGGACGGCCACGGTCCCTCCCCAGGGTCCAACCTGTACCCCTGGTAGCGGGAAAGGAGGCCCCTCTGCCCGCTCTGGCTCCCCGAAAGGAGGGACTAAAAGAAGGCGCTCCCCGAAAGGAACGACGCGGCCTCTTGCGTTGAGGCAACTTACCACGCTTGGTAACCGAATCCAATTTATCGCCAAACAGGCGCAAACCCACAAAAGGAAGAGCTGTAAGCGACTTCTTAGAGCTAAAGTCCGCCACACCGACCGACGAATAGCAACCAGCAGGGCCGCGGTCCTGCTACACATCGCAAGTGCATCGTCCTGCGCGGTCATGACAAAGGAAATAAACAACTCACACCGTTTGAGAGAAAATAACTCCTCACAAATGGGATCAAGATCTGCGTACAAATCTCTAACAATGGACCTGACAGCCATCAAAAGAAGCGCCGAAGCACAAACCGGCCGCAGTGCCGATCCAGCACTGATAAAACCATGGCGAGCCAATTGATCAATCCGACGATCCTCACCATCCTTAACCCTTTAACCGCCAGCCTACCTTGAGATTTTGTCACCCTTTATGACAGACCATTTTGCGCTCCCCTTGTTCAACTGTGATTTTTGAAGGGATTTCCAGGGATTTCCCAGAAAAGTGATATATTGTTTTTTTCAGCAGAGTCTGAGCTTTAACATGAAATGTCTTGTTTGTCATTTTTTAGGTGTATTCTCAATATTTTTGGATGAAATATGTGCAAAAAAACCCCCAAAAAACAATTTTTTACAATGTGTAGTGTTTTTTGTAATAAAAAATGTAAGTTTGTCAATAAAATCTTATTGCACGTGAAACCCCAATTTCTCCCTGTTACAGTGATACCACATATGTATAGGTAGACACCCTTTCCTGCCCAGGAGACTCCCCCAAACTGAAACAACTCTTTAGGAGATTTTCAGATAAAATACAACTATGCTACGTGCTAAGCGCACCTTGCAGTTTTTCAAGAAAAACAACCCTTTACATTTGAAATACCCCCAACAAACTATAGATTCTCTGGAAGTACACACCTCAGGCTTTCTAGGCGTACCAGGCTTGTTGACATGGGTGCAGTTTTCTGGAAGTAATCCCTCAATATATTCTTTGGTTGCACAGGGTTTCTCTAAAAAAGTATAAAAAAGCAGAATCAAAACCACATTTTCCTAAAAAAAAACTATATGCAAACAAGAAAAAAACTGAAAAAGCAACATCCCCCGAACAGAACAATACCCAACATGCATAGGTTCTGTCAAGGAAAGAGTTGCCAAACACACCAAAGTAAAGCATGTGCGTAACGGTAATTTTACTTCAAAATTTCAGCTCTGCATACAAAGTGCGCACCTTGTGCTTTTTCTACCAAAACAACCCTTTACCTTTGGAATATCCCCCATAAACCATATATTTCCTGAAAGCACACATTTTAAGCTTTCTAAGCGTACCCAGCTTGTTGTCGTGGGCTCATCTTTCTGGAAGTAATCCCTTGAAGAATTCTTAGGTTGCACAGGGTTTCACAAAAAATGTTATAAAAAAGCAGAATAATAAACACCTTTTCCTAAAATGTCAATATGCAAATAATAAAAAACAAGCTAAATCTGAAAGCCCAAGGTCCCCCAAGCAGAACAATACCCAACATGCATAGGTACTATTAACCCTTTTAATTGCCAGCCTACTTGAACTTTTGTCGCCCTCAGTTGGTCATTTTTCCCCATTTTGCGGCATGTTTAACCGCTTGGAAAATATATATATATTTTTTTGCAGCAGAATTTAGGCTTTAACATTAAATGTCTTGTTTGTAATTTTTCTACTGTTTTTTAAAAAATTTTGCGTAAAAAAAACAAAAAAATAAAATATTTTTTAAACAATTGTCTCCTTTATTTTAAAGAAAACATTTTTTTAGTAATAAAAACCATATTGCATGTGATAGCCCCATTTCTCCCGATTACAACGGTACCACATATGTATCAATAGTCCCTCATTCTTGCCCAGGAGACCCCCCAAACTGAAAAGAGCCTTTTATAACATTTACAAATAAAATACTACTATCCACACTATAAACATAAGGGGTTAATTTAAAATGACATAGGGACCCCCTCCCGGGGGGGGGGGGGGGGCCCAATTTTTTTTGAGAATTTTTGGCTAAGCCTAACCCTAAAAATAAAAAAAATTGTGGGGTCCCCCCCCCCCCCCGGGAGGGGGTCCCTATGTCATTTTCTTTTTAATTTTAATTCTTTAAAATTTTAATTTTTTTTAATTTTTTCTTTTTAATCCCAGGGGGTGGGGGGACCCCATTTTTTGGGGGGAATTTTAAGGGTTAGGGTTAGCCTAACCCTAACCCGTAAAGTGGACCAACACCCAGGATTTTCACTATCCTGGGTCTTGATCCACTTCCGCCGGGGTGCCCCGCTGCGTAAAACCCCCGAGAAAGGTATAAAAAAACCCACCTCAGCCCGCTCCTACGGCGCATGCGCGAGCGCTCGTCCAATCAGAGCGCTCAGAGCCGCTGTGGTATGCACGGACAAGGGACGGACAACCACAGCGGCTCTGAGCGCGCTGGCAGCCGCATCTCGCGCTTCCCTCTAACAGGGAGCGTGTCCGCGTCGGCGATTCACAAACGACCGGCACGTGTGCGCGCCCTGATAGAGAGAAGCGCGAGATGCGGCCCGCGCATGCACCGTTGGAACGGGGATAAGGTAAGGCGATTGGGGCGTCCTGGGGGGGTTTCACACAGTGGGGAATCCCGAATTTCGGATGCCCCGCAGGGAGGGATCTGATCCGGGCCGATCAGCCTGGATGTTGGTCCACTTAAAAAAAAAAAAAAAAAAAAAAAAAAAGTAGGGGGGGGGACCCCATTTTTGGGGAGAATTTTAAGGGTTAGGGTTAGGCTAACCCTAACCGTTAAACATTTTTTAAAAAATTACGTAGGGACCCTCATTTTTTTTTGGAATTTTAAGGGTTAGTCTAACCCTAACAATTAAAAAAAAAAATGACATAGGATCCCCCCTCACAGGGTGGGGGACCTCATTTTTTTTTTGAATTTTAAGGGTTAGGCTAACCCTAACCCCTAAAATTCAAAAAAAAATGACGTAGGGTCCCCCCTACCCGTCATAACCAGCCCGGGACCAGCTATGGGGGCTTGTAGGCACAGAGTGGGGGGGCCAGCTTTTGTGGCCCCCCCCCCCCCCCACCCTGCAGCCTACGAGCCCACATAGCCTATGTGGGCCCGGGCTCTTCTGCCCCCCCCTGGGCTTTGGGGAGGCAGGTAATTGGGGGTGCAGGGGTTAATGGCAAGTCACCCGCTAGGGCAGGTGACTTGCCACCCCCCCAGCCTTGTGAACTGGTACAGGGGTCTCATGGACCCCTTACCAGTTCACAAAGGGTTAACAGTTAAATAAATAAAAAAACACACAGAAAAAAATAATTTTATTAAAAAATAAAAAAATATACTCTTTCCTCACCTTCGATCGTCAGCTCCTGTGTCCCTCGCTGATCTGCTGTCAGTTGCCGGTGATCGGCAGCCAGAGGAGGGGGGGAGGCAGGAGATCAGAGGATCTCCTGTCCCCTCCTTCTCTCACCACCGATCACCGGCATCTGAAAGCTGAGAGGCCTGGAGCTGTCAAGACGCCGGCCCGAGTGACATCATAAGCCCCGCCCCCAAAAGGGGCGGGGCCTCGCGGCAAAATGGCGGCGCCCGTCGGAGGAAGAGGGGAGAGAGCCTGACAGGCTCTCTCCTGAAGACAGATAGCCCTGGGGGGGGGGATCAGAGGCCCCCCAGGTGAAAAGGAGGGCCGGCGCGATCGAGCGAACATGGAGGTGAGTAAATGTCATTTTGATTTTTTTTTTTTTTGCAGGAAAAGCCAGCGGCCGCAAAATCGAGGGGGGGGGGGCCTACTCCGGGCTCTCCCCTTCCTCCGGAGGAGCCCCGATGGGGGATCGGAGCCCCCCAGGGTGAAGAGGAGACCCGGCCGGTTCAAATGAGGGGTCAGGTAAGTGTTTTTTTTTTAAATTTTACCGGCGCTAGCAGGGGGCAAAGCCAGGCACGTAAATTTTACGTGGCTGGCGTTTAACGGTTGGAGAGGCAGCCACGTAAAATTTACGTGGCTGGCGTTTAAAGGGTTAAAGGTAGCTATGCATGTTGGGTATTGTTCTGTTCGGGGGACCTTGCGCTTTCCGATTTAGCTTGTTTTTTTCTGGTTTGCATATTTATATTTTAGGAAAAGGTGTTTTTTAATTAGCTTTTTTATACATTTTTTAGGGAAACCTGCGCAACCAAAGAATTCTTTGAGGGATTAATTCCAGAAAGATGAGCCCACTACAACAAGCTGGGTACGCTTAGAAAGCTTAACATGTGTACTTTCAGGTAATATATGGTTTATGGGGGATATTCCAAATGTAAAGGGTTGTTTTGGTTGAAAAATCGCAAGGTGCGCACTTTGTCTGCAGAGCTGAAATTTTCAAGTAAAATCACTGTTACGCACATGCTTTACTTTGGGGTGTTTGGCAACTCTTCCCTTGACAGTAGCAATGCATGTTGGGTATCGTTCTGTTCGGGGGATGTTGCTTTTTCAGATTAAACTCGTTTTTTCTTGTTTGCACATAGTTTTTTTAGGAAAATGTGGCTTTGATTCTGCTTTTTTATCCTTTTTTTAGGGAAACTCTTTGCAACCAAAGAATACATTAAGGGATTACTTCCAGAAAACTATGGGCACATCAACAAGCCTGGTACGTCTAGAAAGCTTGAGGTGTGTACTTCCAGAGAATATATAGTTTGTTGGGGGTATTTCAAATGTAAAGGGTTGTTTTTCTGGAAAAACTGCAAGGTGCGCATATTGCATTGCATAGTTGTATTTTATCTGAAAATTCCCTAAAGCGCTATTTCAGTTTGGGGGAGTCTCCTGGGCAGAAAAGGGTGTCTACCGATACATATGTGGTATCGCTGTAACTGGGAGAAATTGGGATTTCACATGCAATAAGATTTTATTGAAAAACGTACATTTTTTTATTACAAAAAAAACTACAAATTGTAAAAATGTATTTTTTTTTATTTTTTTTTCACATATTTCACCCAAAAATATTGAGAATACACCTAAAAAATTACAAACAAGACATTTCATGTTAAAGCCCAGACTCTGCTGAAAAAAACAATATATCATTTTCCTGGGAAATCCCTGGAAATCCCTTCAAAAATCACATTGGAACATGGGGAGCGCAAAATAGTGCAAAATGGTTTGGCACCAAGGGTGACAAAAACTCCAGGTAGGCTGGCAGCGAAAGGGTTAACCATTTTAATTGCCAGCCTACTTGAGATTTTGTCACCCTCTGTTGACAGGTCATTTTTCCCCATTTTGCGCCATGTTTTGCGCCATTTTTGCTGGAATTTTCAGGGAAATTATATATATATTTTCTGCAGCAGAGTTTAGGCATTAACAAGAAATGTCTTGTTTGTAAATTTTATTTTGTTTTTTACAATATTATTAAGCAAAAAATAAATAAATAAATACATTTTTTTTTAGAAAATTGACTCCTTAATTTTAAATAAAAAATTTATTTTATTAAGGAAAACCATATTGCATGTGAAAGTCCCATTTCTACCGATTAGAACGGTACCAAATATTTATCGGTAGCCCCCCGTTCCTGCCCAGGAGACCCCCCTAACTGAAACAAGTACTAACATTTACAAATAAAATACAACTACCATCCACACTACAAAGGGTTAAATCGAGAAAAAAAATGACGTAGGGTCCCCCTTCCCGGGGGGGGACCCCATTTTTTGGGGGGATTTTTAAGGGTTAAAAACCCTTAAAAATCCCCCAAAAAAATTGACATGGGGTCCCCCTTACCCAAAGTAACCAGCCCGGGACCAGCTATGCAGGGCTTGTAGAAACAGGGCACAGGGGCCAGCTTTTGTGGCCCCTGGCCCTACAGGCTACAAGCCCGCATAGCCCGTGGGCCCGGGCTCTTCTGCCCCCCCCTGGGCTTTGGGGAGGCAGGTAATGGGGGTGCCAGGGGTTAATGGCAAGTCACCCGCTAGTCTCAGGTGACTTGCCACCTCCCCCAGCCTTGTGAACTGGTATAGGGGTCATGGACCCCTTACCAGTTCACAAGGGGTTAAATGTAAAAAAAACACAGACACACAAAAGGGAAAAAAATATTTTATTAATTATTTTTATTTTTTATACTTACCTCCCATCCATCCTGGAGCACTGTGTCCCTCTGCGATCACTGGCTTCTGCTCACCTGCTGGAAGCCTTTTATAGCTGCTGGATGACAGAACACAAAGGGTTTATTAAAAAAAAAAATGACATAGGGTCCCCCCTCCCAGGGGGGCGGACCCCATTTTTTTGGGGAATTTTAAGGGTTAAAAACCCTTAAAAATCAAAAAAAAAAATGAAATGGGGTCCCCCTTACCCATCATTACCAGCCCGGGACCAGCTATGGGGGCTTGTAGGCACAGAGTGGGGGGGCCAGCTTTTGTGGCCCCCCCACCCTGCAGCCTACGAGCCCATATAGCCTGTGTGGGCCCGGGCTCTTCTGCCCCCCCCCCCTGGGCTTTGGGGAGGCAGGTAATTGGGGGTGCCGGGGGTTAATGGCAAGTCACCCGCTGCGGCAATCGGGTGACATGCCATCCCCCAGCCTTGTGAACTGGTATAAGGGGTCTCATGGACCCCTTACCAGTTCACAAGGGGTTAAATGTTAAATAAGACACAGACACATAAGAAATAAAAGATCTTTATTTATTTTTTTTTTGCTTTACTCACCTCCGATCCTGTGTCCCCCGTCGATCTCCGCTGACAGCCTGCTCGTGTGTTTGAAGCAGAGAGCCTGGGGAGGAGGGGGGGGGGCGATCTCAGCCCTCTCCTCCTCCCCATCTGCCCTCCTCCAGGGGGCGGGGCTAGCAGACCCGTTCCAGGAAGTGGGGGGGAGGGCAATTTCTGCCCTCTCCTCGCCACCGAAGAGGCTGGGGGGGCGATCGGAGGCCCCCCCAGTGAAGAGGACACCCATCGGGAGACAGCGCGGCCTCAGGTAAGGAAATGTCATTTTATTTATTTTTTTTTTTTACATTTAGCAGCTGCTGCTGCCGAAGCGGGGGGGGGGGGCCCTATTCCGGGGGCTCTCCTTGAGCCATCCGACCCCCCACGGGGGGAGACCCGGACGGATCCAACTAGGGGCCAGGTGAGTATTTTGGATTTATTTTTTACTATCAGGGGGGAAAATCAAGCACGTAGATTCTACGTGCTTGGCACTGAAAGGGTTAAGGACAACCCTCACAAAGTGTTGTTGTCTGAGAAACACCAAACGCGGCTTAGGCACATCAAACAACTCACCCTTTGGCGGGGGGGGGGGGGGGCCCCTCAGGCGGATCCAAGGCCAAAATCTCAAACATTTGAGCCAAAATGGAAGGAGTGTCAAGGAACACCCCCGCAGCCTGATCGCCAGCGGTACCAAACAATTGCTGGTCTGCAGGCTCGTCCAACTCCTCTAGGAGCTCCCCCTCCTCAGCCGGGGGACAATCGGACCAATCCAACACCTCATCCTCCGGAACAAGCGACGCCGGAGAAAGGTGCTTCCGTTTAGCCGTAGCCTTCTGAGCCACCGCAGCGGAAAACATCTTCTCGAGGATGGCTAACCGTGCGCACACCTCGGATTGCGAATCCCCACCTTTGACAACGTCACACGGGGTCCGGAATAGGTGGGGGGGGGTGTAGGAGATGACGGAGGTTGCGAGGAGCCAGAAGCCGGAGTGCCGGATTGGAGCACAATATTCCGCTGTGCACATGGAATACATATTATGACATCATCGCCTGGGAGCGGAGCCCCACAACCCCCACACAGCCTGGATAGCCCCGAAGAGCCGTTTCTGGTAATGTCGGAAGCCTCCATATGGTGAAATTATGGCATTCGCAACATCCCAGGGATTTACGTAATAAGCAACCCGGGATGCCCCTTTTATAATTAAAAGTCACGGGAGTGGAAGGATTTTAAACAATAAGACTAGCCAGGTATATCAGACCGGTAGACCCACCGCAGCGCGGGAATCCCCGGACCTGTAGGAAAGAGACCACAATCAGCCTCCAGAAAATACAAAAAGGTATGCAGCAAGCAAACACACACATACAGACACTATACATTAAATACACAAGGTATACTGGCAATCACATATATATGAATATATATATATATATCTAAAAATATAGATAACAACATGCAGCCCTCTATACTCCCAATGGGCATAATAAAAACCAGCACAGTAATGAGCCAGTGCAACCAATCATAGGGGTAATTACATCCATATGAGCCAAAACAACATAGGTATATATAAATGCATGAAACATGTCCCAGAACCATGCTTGATAACAGACATAATGGCATAGCAATACTTGCACAATCAGCCTCCCAGAGCCCTCCTCAGCAGAACCCGGATGGCAGGCAGGCAGACTCCGGAGCGAAGAAGACGAAGGGCGGGCCGGACAAAGCGTGCGAAGCACTCCGGCCCCGCCCCCCGCTCACGCCAGCACAGCGCGGGCCGCGTAGAAACGCGCCCCCGCCCCCTAGAAGACGAGCACCACGGCTTCGCAAAAATGGCGACGCCGTAAGAACGAGGCGGGTGCCAGAAAAAAGGCACCCCGCCCGCAAAAAACAAGAAACCAGTGCAACCAAATTCATACAACCGAAAAGGAGCCCCCGCAGCCCGAGGACACCTGCAGACTAGACCGCAGCGCCGGCCCCATAAGCTGCCATCATACACACAAACACACTCACCATCTAGTCAGAAAAGGCCAGTATAGACACCCCACAAACACCACCCCCCCCCCACGCTAAGGGAGAAGGGACCAGGTGGGAGAAGGTAGGCTAAAGGGGGGACCGAGACAGGGCATCCCAAATCCGGATCACCGGCCGAAAAACCGCGTTGCCCCACGAGCGGAGATAAGCTCCTAGGCACCATGAGGTGCCGTCTACCATTGCACAGCCAGCAGCCTAAGCTGGGATGCTTCCAATATCCTTAAACAAGTATACAAAACAAGTAGCTGGACAGAAATAGACCATAGGGGGGGTGCCGGGGTTTGACCCCGGCTACCTGCAAGCAGGAGACTTCTTTCTTCTGTCTTGTCGCATCTTGCAGAGAGAAAACACTGGGTGTTAAGTGGGAGGTCCCAGGTATATGTAGACCGGGAGGGGCTCGTTTTTCAAGACTTCTCTCTGCAACGTCGCCTCCTGCTGGAGGATAACCCTATCGTCAGAATTAAAGGGGAAGCGGGGTGTGTGACATACTGAGAATACATCACAACTAGAGAGTGCATTAAACACCTCACAAGGCAAATCATCAGGGGCACTGTCAAGTATATTTCTGAGCAGGGTCCTAATGGCTACAGCCGTAATGGCCGAGGCACAGACCGGGCGCAGTGCCGTCCCCACACATGCAAAGGCATGGGACGCCAGCTGGTCAATGCGCCGGTCCTCAGCATCCCGCAGGGTAGTAGAGTCAGGGGAGTGCATGACAGAGGTGTTAGATAACCCTAGGACCGGGGGCATCCACTTTGGGAGGGGATGACCAACACTTTCACATCAGCAGGAAAGGGATACTTCCTATCCAAACTCTTAGGTACACCGGGAAGTCTACTGGGTCGTTCCCATTCCTTGAGCACCAGGGAATTGAAATGTGCTTGCTCAGGAAATTCCAAGCCTGACTTAGCAGTATGAAAAAGTTCCCCCCTTTGCCTGGGAGCCGCAACAGGGGGTGAAATGGACAGAACCTCAAAAATTTGGGCCAGCAATCTATCAGTATCATCCGGGGCCCAGGGGTCAGAGCCAGAACCATCATTACCCCTGGGCCTCTCATCAGATGACCCTGAGTCAGAGAATAGCTCCCCTTCGTCCGAAGGGGTATAGCCACATAAGTGCCAAAACTCATCAGTTTCCATAGGGAAAAGAGTGACATTAGGCGTTAAGTGCCGCTTTTTAGCAGGGGCCTTATGCGCCAAGGTATTAGCAATTAACTTCTCAACACTGGCCAGTCTAGATGACACATCAGGCTGAGAATCCCCACTTGCAAGCAACTCAGTAGGAGTGAGATTTAAGCTTGGGGGGGTAGGTAAAGTGAAACGAGGTGCAGGCCCAGCCACTGGAAGGCCAGATTGCAGCGCAAGCACCTGCTCGGCACAGGGTACACAGACCCGCGCCTTGTCAGCGTAACTGTGAGGCTGCCCACACGCTGCACACAGCCGGGCTTGTCCCGAAGGAACCCCGGTCACATTATCCTGAGATGCCTCCATATGGTGATTATAGCGGCACTATAGGCCAATAGGGATTAACGCTATATAGCAACCTGGGATGCCCCAATAACCCGCTAGGGAGGTGGGAGTAATTACACTAGGCCTCACAAGTTAACAATCTAAGAGGGCCGGGAGAAGCCAATGGATTTGCCCGTCTGAGAGACACAATCAAATGAGCCATAAGCAGACAATAATAAAAATGTGATAATAAAGCCGCCCGCGAGGGCACTTACAGACCGCGGTAGGTAGAGGTCCGTCACACAGAAGCCTATAAAGCAGACAAAATGGCGTTGGTATACCTCGAGGGGCAGGCCCGCACAAGCAATGACGCGGAACGCGCCAGAGACAGGCTCCGCCCCCCCCCCCGAAGAGCATGAAGCCAGCAAATGACAAGCAGCCAATGACTGCTGAGGTAACGCCACCGCCAAGCACAGAACATGGTGACAAAAAGGCGCGCGGCGGCAATTTTAAGTACAGTAAAACAAGTCAGCGCGGCGGCTGATACAAAGCGAATGTAATAAAGCACAAAGCCAATACACGTATATACATACATACACACACACGCCCCCCCCCCTCTTTCCCCCCGAAGGCTACAAGGAGAGTGAGGGAGGACAGCGACCACTTTACATAGGGCCCACCGATAGACAGGGGCAATAGGGCGGGAGAGGCATCCCATAGAGGCTCACCATAAGCCTGAACCGCCTACCCTTTGGTGGGGGATTGCGGTGGAGCAACGCAAGCACCTAACACTACCATCACCCGACCAGCGCAGCCAAGGCTGGGAGGAACATTACTAATGGAACGGGTGGGAATAGTCCTACAGGGCCACAGGCTAATAGCCCCGCTCACCTGCGAGACGAGAGAGCCATATTCTTGTCCTTCGCAGTCCAGACTGCAGAGAAATTTTGGGGATTTGTGGGAGGTCCCTGGGAATTTGAGGGGTCGGGAGGAGCCTATTTTCGATGTCTCTGCAGTCCAGTGCCATCTGGCGGAGTATTACACTATAGTAAGTATTCTTTCTGGAGCAGCACGTACTGTATACTAAGAATAGACACAACACTAAACTACGTTTCCCAGCATGCTTTGAGAAGCAATGACGCATGACGTCATCATCCACCAATAAGAAACAAGATGATGCCCATGCCCAATAGAAGCACCCTGAAGAAGGCAGATCGTAGGTACGGAGCAGTGTACGGAGCACCTGCTCACCTTCCATGACAAACAGCGCAGCCAGTGCAGATGATCTTTGGAACACAGATTCTTTAACTGGCCATCAGAGCATAACTCTTGGTAACCACACCGCCTTTGACTACGGAGGCACAATCTGAGACATTCTACCCCAAACAGAGGCATAAGGAGTGTTCACTCACTTATAGTCCTCAGCGTTACCAAGTGATCGGATGGACACCTTCACATTTGATTTTATTTATTCTATTTTACTTTTAATTTTATCCCACATTGATTCCTTTATTTCTTCACAATAAATTATTTGAACTTTTATAAGAAGGTTTGCCAGTTATTTAAACTGCAACCCAATTCATCTGAGATTCTCCAGACAACCAGGACTTAAGGCAGAACCAAAGTGCAACCTACCACATCGGAGGAACCAGCCATTAACAGAACAGCACAGACACAGTCGAACCTCAGAGGCCCTGGGTAGGTCGTGAACCCCCGGGCCGCGGCGGTGAGTGCCCATATCACTCTTTTTTCTTTGTCTTATATGAATAGAGACGAGAGAATAATAAGTTTTGATTGCATCAAGCTGTTTTGATAAGGGATAAATAACAATGGGATACCAGGTGAAACACAGCTTATGTAAACAATTCACCCTCAGAATTGGTCTGTCCCAGCTGAAGCCTATACACCCATTTCTGAGACATTTTCAAAAAGCACGCCTTAACCAGATTTCCCTCCCAGTGACCACTTCACATTTGTGCCAGACTCTTGGGGAAAAATTACTTACTTATTAATTTGCACATTAATTCTAAGGAGTGACCCCTTACTATTAGCCAGCAGCTATTGTTCACCTTTCCAGGGCTTTTTATTACCCTTTTCAACTTTGTTAAACTTGGTGTACATTGCCAATAGCACCAGATAAAATCTGCTTCCATAAAACGCACATTTGCAAACATTAAAAAATGCTAGATCAGCTACGCACCTTTAAGACATTTTGCCCCCCAAAAATATACATTTTCAAAAAATACAATTCTGTCCCTAATTAACATTCAAATAGTGGTCTCACATCCTTCCATGCCACAGAATGGTTTCCCTTTTCATTTACAAGAAATCCACACAGATCGTTAAGATCCGATCTGTGTAATCCCATTTAGAACCACTATGGTGGGGTTATGGGGAAGGGTGTTTCAAATATAATGCCAGATGGGAACTTTGAGGAGAGATAGCTGTGGAAGCGGGTTCAGATGGAATAATTAAATGTTCATGATTTGGAATGTTTTGGCGTGGACAGTTCATCTGCTGTGTTTCCTACGTTCACAGACATTCAAGTCCAGGACTCATTTTCGGACGAGGGCGGAGGAGGAACGTGTTGTGTGACCAACAGACTTCGGGTGGCCTTACCGTGAGAATGACGGAATGGGACGATGATGCAGATTGACGATTGGAGCAGCAGGGATTCCACAACAGAAACATCTTAACTGAACTTTTATGAAATTGCTTTTAACGCATAATTTATACGAGAGCTTTTTCTTTCAGGGTTTTCCATAGAAAAGGGTTTTTCCCTGTTTTTTCAGCTTCTCATGAGCAATCTCTTGGCAGACTGTTGCTGCCCAAAGTTTAATAATGGTATCCTATATTTGATCATAAATTGTTAAGGGACCTATAGGTTATTCTGAATATGTCAGAATGAATAATCTAAAGATATTATTCTGTCACAGGGGGATATGTTACAGGATGCTGTCCCTAATTAACATTCAAATAGTGGTCCCACATCCATTCATCCCCCCGCCATCCATCGACTGCTGGGCCCCCGACACAAAGCTTACTAATGTATGAACAATAGAGGGAGTGGCCAGCATTCCCCGCCTCGTGGGAGTGTCTGCCAAGCTCGGCCCCCATCAGGACTCTTATGAATTAGATGTATATTTCATAAAGGCTATAACTCCTACAATATGCATGTTATCAACTTGTAACCAAGAAATTCATGATCCCCATAAATTTCTTAGTTAAATGAGCCCAAACACCAAATGTATATCATCCAGGGTCCAATACTATGTGGATTGTCAGGCCCTGGACAATATATGTATGCCATGTTTGATATCAAATGAAAGGTCTAATAGTTCTGAATGAGAATCTCTCAATATCGGCATAACTGACATTTTACAAGAGTTACAATACTTCCCAGCAACAGCCACCAATGCTCAGGTGTCCAATGTATATTGGCCGTCTGGACTTTTAAAGGCAAAACACCCCAGCAGTTGGAGGTAGCTTTCTGGCAGCTAGGTGTGATTAGGTGTCTATTGTTGTTATAGGCATGGCAGGATGTGGGACCACTATTTGAATGTTAATTAGGGACAGCATCCTGTAACATATCCCCCCTGTAACAGAATAATATCTTTAGATTATTCATTCTGACATATTCAGAATTCAGAATAACCTATAGGTCCCTTAACAATTTATGATCAAATATAGGATACCATTATTAAACTTTGGGCAGCAACAGTCTGCCAAGAGATTGCTCATGAGAAGCTGAAAAAACAGGGAAAAACCCTTTTCTATGGAAAACCCTGAAAGAAAAAGCTCTCGTATAAATTATTCGTTATAAGCAATTTCATAAAAGTTCAGTTAAGATGTTTCTGGTGTGGAATCCCTGCTGCTCCAATCGTCAATCTGCATCATCGTCCCATTCCGTCATTCTCGCGGTAAGGCCACCCGAAGTCTGTTGGTCACACAACACGTTCCTCCTCCGCCCTCGTCCGAAAATGAGTCCTGGACTTGAATGTCTGTGAACGTAGGAAACACAGCAGATGAACTGTCCACGCTAAAACATTCCAAATCATGAACATTTAATGATTTCATCTGAACCCGCTTCCACAGCTATCTCTCCTCAAAGTTCCCATCTGGTATTATATTTGAAACACCATTCCCCATAACCCCACCATAGTGGTTCTAAATGGGATTACACAGATCGATCTTAAAGATCTGTGTGGATTTGTTGTAAATGAAAAGGGAAACCATTCTGAGGCATGGCAGGATGTGGGACCACTATTTGAATGTTAATTAGGGACAGCGTCCTGTAACACTCACCTTGTAGAATTGGTATTATAAGTATACAGCACGTCCTGTTCCAGATGATAATTCCTTACAGTTGGGATTACCTCCGCCAGATGGCGCTGGACTGCAGAGATGGCAAAAAATACCATTTTGTGATTACTCACCTGTAAAATGGGTATTATAAGTATGTCTCACACCCTGCTTCGGAAATATTAATTACACGTGGGTTATGGTCCAGTAGAGGGCGAACTTCTGCAGAGATATCTAGAAAAAGAAGCCCCTCCCGGTCCATAAATACCTGGCACCTCACTCACATTCCCCAGTATAAGAAAGCAGTAAGGGGACCAGGAAGAGCCAATAAAAACTATGAGAAAAAAGTTGCGCCATATAGAGGATCCAAGATACAACTCAGGGTGGGACGAAGCAGGGTGTGAGACACACTTATAATACTCATTTTACAGGTGAATAATCACAAAATGGTATTATTCCAAGTATGTCTCACACCCTGCTTCGGAAACATTAATTACACGTGGGACATTCAATAGCAGTGTCCAAAAAGGGTGGGGATCCCAACAGGCAATAGTGCACAAATTAAACCACTGCAGCTTGCAGAACTTTGTGGCCAAAAACAGCATCCGCTGAGGCCCGCACATCAACCTTATAAAACTTGGAAAAAGTATGAACAGAAGACCAAGTAGCAGCCTTACAAACTTGTTCAACAGAGGCCTGGTGCTGAAAGGCCCAGGAAGCCCCAACAGCACGAGTAGAATGAGCAATGATATGGAAAGGGGGATCCCTCCCCTTGGCAGAGTAGGCCCTAACAATGGCCTGATGAATCCATTTACTAATGGTAGACTTAACGGGCGCCAAACCCTTCTTGGGCCCAGAGGGCACCACAAAAAAGGCGTCCCGTCTTCCGGAATGGTGAAGTAGCCACCAGATAATACAACTCTGTGAAGTACTCACCTGTAGACCTGAAAAACTAAATAGTGAAACACAGAGCTGAAAATATCTTCAAGAGAAAATCAAGTCTCTCAATGTGAATTCAAAGTGAGAAAAAGTGGAACAAAGTCTTTTGGACAAAGATTCTAGAGAAGCCCATCACGTGATGATGTTCAGAAAAATAGTGTAATGAAAGATGATCCTCCACCTTCTGAATTGAACTCTTACCAGACAATCTTCATAATAAAGCCATAATAACCACCTCCTTCATCCTACAAGTTGTCACATATAGAAATCCAATGCAGCCAGTGGAAATAGACTTGTGTTGTAATATAAAGCTCCAAGATCTAGAGCTTATTTCTCCCAAAGGTGACCAAATGTCTTGGTCCACAATTCATATGGATATAATATATCACTCCAAATGAAAATCATGAAAAGAGAAAAGAAGAAAATCTAGTGCAGCACCCCTATAATTTGTTTAAAAAATTATTTACTAGAGCTTATGCACTCACAATATAAAAAAGCATAACAAGCACTATATACAATCCAGCACGTCCATATATCAGCTCTCAACGCCGGATCCCCCGTCCTCGAAACACCCGTGGTCTGTGCAAAAAACGGGTGATGCCAACCGCACGCTACCTACGTGTTTCGTCCCTCACAGGGACTTTAGCCAGGATGGCTGCGGTGAGGAATAGAGGGGATTAAATAGGGAACTTACCGGGGCGAACTCGTCCGCACGCCGCGCTCCTCTAACTACTTCCGGTTCACGGAGTGTCAGAAAGGGCGCAGATGCGCTCCATCTCTCTGACCACTTCCGGTTTGGCAAAAAATACCAAGTACGCCTGCGCAACCCAATAACTGAAGCGCGCATGCGCAGACAAAAATTGACTATAGAGCTCGGAAGCGAGGCTTGGCTTTACACACAGGCCAAGAGAACTAGTCAGCCTGCTCAACAACCAAGTGCATAAGGCCCAAACCAAGCACCGGTAGAAGAAATCCAAACCAAGAGAGAAGAATCTCCCTTAACAGGCCAGAGTAACAGCCTAACCATGCTACAAACGATAACAGGATAGCCATGGCAACCATAGAACCTTTCCCGTCAGGGAATACGAACCCTGGTCTCGGCGAGACCAACGTAATACTGAACACAAGCTAACAAGTCTCCTCAAGAGCCAACATGATAATCGGGGGCTCAGAAGGGCAACCAGCCAAGCAAGACCAGTCCAACAGACTCCCATACTCATGGGAGTAACCAGATCCTGCTGCAAGAAGGACGGTGACGTCTATAAGCCCAACGGGCATAGCCCCAACCCTGGACAGGAAGCAGTCCAGAGGTTCCCAACGCCTATTAAGGGATACAGATCCCTTTTAAGCTCAGAGCAAGCAGAACCCCAGTCCAAAGACCAAAGGTTCTGGAATCGAGAAGAATAACAACCCTCCGCCTGGACTCAAGCTTGGTGCAAGGCAGACACATCCTCACCAGACGGTGTACAGCTATGAAGAGCTGTAAAAACATATAAAAATGACTAGGCTAAGAAAGCCATCTCCTATGGCACGCCCCAGACTGAGGCACCCGCCCCAAAAGGAGTCATCTGAGGCAGGGAACAGTTCAGACAAGAACCTGAATAAGACCCAGGGAAACCCATAGCAGGGCAACAGGATAAGCAACCCCCCCCCAAGGGAGCTTGGAATTCTCTATGGAATGCGCCCGAGCCACCCCTGAGGAAAGCTCAACGCCGAAGCTTGAAACTAGTCTCTACCGAGGACAAACAGGGCGAGTCCTGGAACCTCTCAAGGAACTGAGTTGGGAGACCAACTCCAGCCATGCCATAAGAACTCTAGTACCCATGGGTAAAACCTCATTCCATAGGGAATAGAGGGCTAGTCCCAGCCATCCAACTAGGACGCCAACTCCCAACATAGCTGGTAGAAAAGAGAGAAGAATAAAAAAAGGGAGGGATCTAGACCCAACCCTCCAAAAAGAAGAGACACCCAGAGGGAACATTTCTGATAGGGTGAATAAGGATCGTCCAAACCCTGTGAAGGGAATGACGTAGTAAGGAGCCTAACTAGGCATAACAGCCCACATGAGAGGGCTCACAGTACAACTGTCTCCAGCAGAAAATGCGAACCAAACCACATAGGGCCACTCATGGCCCCCAGTGCAACAGTTCACCCTTGCCACAGCAAGCCTGTGCAGAACCCCACCTAGCAGGGTGTAAGAAGGGTCAGACAAAGGGTAGAATACCCAGACAAAAGGCCAGACTAGGTCACCGTGACCAAGGCCAGAGAGTCCTGGGACAATCACCCAGGGCAACGAATTAGGACCTTAACCATGACAGAGTCTCTGTAACAGTCACAGGGCCACGGCCCCAACCAGTAGGCTCATTGAGACACTAGGGAAGGCCCTCCCAACACAGTAGGACAGCCAACGAGCCAATACCAATGAAGCGCAAGGAGTGTAAAAAAACTCCACTAGATCAGAACCAGACCCTACAAGAAGGGTCAACCTGTTCCGAGACCTTCTCGGATAAAAGCTGGGACAGGCCACTGACCAGACAGACCAAGAGTCCCCAAGAGACAAGGCCTAAGGGAAACAGACCAGCAAGCTAGGGCCCAACAAGGCACAATGTGATGACCTACCAATGGTATGAAAATGGGCCCCCCTAAAGGGGCCCCCCTTAGGTACCTCAGGGAATTTCATAAGGAATAGAACCCCTTTAGTGACCCTACCAGACCTGGTCCCCAAGGCGACCATTTACAGGGATAGCAAGAAGGAAGTGATGTCCATCAACAACTTCCATGAGTAGACCAACCAGAAGGGAACCCCCATAAAAACAGGGGAAACGTACTGATCTATTTCCAGGGGTGTTGGAACCCCATCCAGGATAAGTAACCCAAGTTGCCGCAGGCCCCAGGGGCATCTGGGAAAAGGAACAGCCTCGGGCCGCCAGCAATAGGCCCACCAGCCGCAAGGAGAATGTAATGAGATTACACAGAGGGCAAGGCCCCTTCCATACCAAGGCACCCAAATCAGAAGGGAGGGTTGAACCTGGACCCATCTAAATGCCACCCCGTAGGGAGAGTATGAATCAGATTACACCAAGTAATAGATGTGCCTAAGCACCAATCCAAAAGACTCCAAGAGAGCCCCAAGTCAAAGTAAAAACTAGTGCGGACAGCACCGGTGAATGAGCATGAAAGCGCTCCCATACTCGCCTTGGCGAGCCATCTGGGAACAGGGGAGGGACCCCAGACAAGACCCTAATATAAAGAATGGTCCTGTAACACCGGCTGGAAAAAGGGACTAGGCGTCCAGAGGTAACAAGGGACCGAAGGGGAAAAGGATCCTTGCATGCATCCAGAGGTTCACTTGACAAGGGCGTCTGCGGCCCCACAGATGGATACCAAGTAGGCAAAGCCCTTGGAACCTAGATGCCCGGTCTAAACCGCCGGACCTGGGCAGACTGCGTCATCCCGGGGGAAGAGCAGAGTGAATGCAATTATCAGCCAAGGCCAACCTAAAAGAAGGCCCAGACCCTCCCCCTCCAGGCCAAACTCAACCTGTGTCCAATCACTAAAGGATACAACGGGGACTAGAATACTCCTGGCTAATTTTGAAGGGAACTGCCCAGAACACTCCATTCTTTCAAAAACCACGTCCAGGAAGGCCATCACCTGCCATGGCCTGAACGAAGCATGGCATCCTGCCATAAGAGCCAAGTGCTGTGGCAGTTCCCTCGCCCGCAGGGTTCTCTTCTGGTTCTCTTTTAACAGAAACATAAGGAGGGGGCGAGGGGTCCCTGCACCCTGGGCTGCCTGGCTGACCGTCTGCGCGAGGGCGCCTTACCCTTTTTGCTAAAAAGGTCCAACCTGGCCCCAAATAAGCGACGTCCTCCAAAGGGAATGGCAGTAAGAACCTTTTTAGTGTCACTGTCAGCCCCCACTGTCACAGCCAAAGCAGTCAACGAATGGCCACCACAAGGGCTGAGGTTTTAGCACACATTTTGATGGTGTCATCCATAGCTGAGAGGATAAATCTCACAAAAACGTCACCTGACAGTGCATTGAAGACCTCACAAGGGAGATCCTCCGGCTGTTGGTCAATTATCTTCCTGATCAGCGTCCTGGCGGCCACCGAGGTAACAGCCGCAGCACAGACCGGGCGCAGAGCAGTCCCTACACTAGAGAAGGCATGGGAGGCCAATCTGTCCATGCACCGGTCCTCGGCATCCCGAAGGGTGCGAGAGAGGGAAGCCGCCATGAAGGGAGGGTTAACAACCCCAATAATTGAAGCATCCACCTCTGGAGGAACTGACCATCGTTCAACCAAATCTTGGGGAAAGGGGTACTTCCAGTCCCAAACCCCCGGGACCCCTGTGAGTTTACAAGGGGATTCCCATTCCTTAGATATAAGATACTGGAAATGATCCTGATCCAAGAATTCCAGGCGTGGCGTCGCCGTGTGGAAACTCTCCCTCTTGGGCTTGGGAGACTCTCCCGGGGAAGAGATAGACAGCAAAATCTTAATGAGTAACTCATCAGTTTCACACAGGCCCCAGGACTCCGGGCCAGAACCGTCGCGGTTCCAAGACAACTCATCTGAAGAACTGGACCCTGAGAACAGATCACCGTCCTCGGACTGATCCAGATCCTGCATAGCAGCAGGTTCTTCGGTTTCAGTGGAAGACCTATAGCTAGGTTGCGTCAGGGATCATTTCTTCCCAGCGCCCAAGCGCTCTGCCAAGCCTGACATAATATGCTCCGCCGTGAGAAGCTTGCGCGGCACTACTTGCTGGTCATCCCTGCTCGAGTGCGACTCATCAGGAGTGAGATTCAAGTCCGGGGAGACAGGTGTATTGAAGCGAGGTGCAGGTACAGGCAAGCCTGATTGCAGGACCAGCGCTTGTTCAGCACACGGTCCGCAGACCAGTGCTCTGTCAGCGTCAGCGTGGGGTTGTCTACACATGGTACAAGGCCGGTCTTGTCCCCGCGGGACCCCGGACACCAAATTCTGAGATGCCTCCATATGGTGATCAATCTAGGTAATATGCCGGAAGGGATTTATGCTGTAAGCAACCCTGGATGCCCCAAAACCCGCTGGGAATGTGGGAGATTCTAATATGACCCCGTGAGATATATATATATATCAGTATACACAAACAAGAAAAATGGGCAGCACCAGTCTGTTGGCCTAAGGTATATAACAATAGGTTATGGTGTGCACAACCACCCAAGCACAATATTTAATCAATACAGGAATACACAAATGGGGAGAGGACCACACTCTCCACTAAGTGCTATGGAATAAGTGGCACCACCTTACAAAAATATATAAAAATATATCAATTTATTGCATAATAACTACAGGTTAAAACCACATGTAAACAGACACATCACATACACAAACATAACACCATCAGAGGGCGCCAGAGGTCTCATATATTATACATGGTACTAGTGAATAAATTCATTCCAAAAGGGTGTTCCTTCCAAAAACATTTATATTAAATTAATCTCTCTATACCATCAATCATGTGCAAATTAGTGCAAAATATGTGCAAAATACAAACAAAATATAACTAAATGATTTACAATGATAAACCTTTCATAAGGTGAGTAAAAGCCTAACCGGGTATAAGACAACGCACCAGGATGGGCCAAAGAGAAAGAGAACAAAGGACGTGCATACAAACCGACCACAGGCTCCCCCACAAACCGTCGCCAACGCGTATCGTGGTGTCACCACACCACTTCCTCTGATGGTGTTATGTTTGTGTATGTGATGTGTCTGTTTACATGTGGTTTTAACCTGTAGTTATTATGCAATAAATTGATATATTTTTATATATTTTTGTAAGGTGGTGCCACTTATTCCATAGCACTTAGTGGAGAGTGTGGTCCTCTCCCCATTTGTGTATTCCTATATATATATCAGGCCGGGAGAAGCCACTGGAAGCTTGGCGTCTGAAAGACATAAGGGGAAAAGAGGGTGTCAGAGCCATGCGCAACACAAAAAGAAAATTAAACGAACGCCCGTGAGGGCACTTACATCAACCAAGGGAGAAGGAGGATCGTGACCATGCGCACGCGGGAGACCGACAAAATGGCGCCAGCGAACCTCGAAGGGCGGGCCAGAGCTATAGGTGACGCGGAACATGCCAAACCAGACCACGCCCACCCCGGAGAGCGCGAAGCTCCGCGGAACAAGACAGGAAAAGAACAGAAATAACGCCATGGCGTCGCGAGACGGAGCCGCCTTACGCGCCAAGTCACATATTTTAAAGGCGCAGCGGCCAATCGTAAAAATAAAGTTCAAAGCGCGGCTCTGACCCCCGGAACCGATAGGGCTAAGGCAAGGCGTGTGATATGGCAAGATTAGGCCAACGTACACAACCCCCCCTCTTTTTCCCCCCACTAACGGGGGGAACTAAGGACGAAGGTGACCCAGCACTCGGGGTTCACCGCTACATGGGGCGTGGGGCAAGGTGCGGGAGGGGCATCCACTATAAGGCTCACCATTAGCCTAAACCGCCTACCCCATGGAGGGGGATTGCGGTGGAGCATGGCTCCGTAAGCACACTGGGTGCTGCCTACCTTCACCCGACCAACGCAGCCCAGGCTGGGAGGCATGTTACTCACAAAGAGGACGGGTGGAAATAGTCCCGCAGGGCCTCGGGCTGTCAAGCCCCGCTCGCCTGCGAGAGCGTGATACTTCATGTCTTCGCAGTTTGAGCACTGCAGAGGAATCTGGGGATTTGCGGGAGGTCCCTCGGTATATGTAGGGCCGGGAGGAGCTTGTTTTCTTCATGATTCTGCAGTGCACGGCGCTGAAGGCGGAGGTATACCCACATGTAAGGACTATGTCTGGAGCAGGACGTGCTGTCTGCTTAGAATAACAATTCTACCAGCCTAAAGATTTCTTAGGCTCTCTCCGGGTTTTAAAAGTTTCATTCTTCTTGTTCCTATCTTTTTCTAATCTCTGATCATTTCCTGATCCTTTCCCTTGTCTCACTGCTCTGGACGGCTGTTTGCTCTGCTTTGTGCACCGGGTCCTCGGCGATGTCGGCTGCCGGGGGGCGGGAGGCCTTCGTGATCCACGGGAGACATTCTTGAAGATGGTGTCCCTGAACTGTAGGGGCCTCAATATCCCCGAGAAGAGATCGGCGATGATCTCGGATTTAAGAAGAATGAAGGCCAAGATCATATTCCTAGGGAAGACGCCTGGCACAGGATGTCTCCCAGGTTCTTTCCCCAATGGTACGCGAGCTCCTCCCCAATCTCTAAATCCAAAGGCGTTGCAATACTACTAGCCAAGGATGTCCCCTTCCAGAAACTGGCCACTTCTGCTGATAGTGAGGGCAGATACATAATGATTAACCCTTTAAGTGCCAGCCTACCTGGAGTTTTTGTTACGCTTTGTTGCCAGACCATTTTTCACTATTTTGCACTATGCATGTTCAACTGTGATTTTTGAAGGGATTTCCAGGGATTTCCCAGAAAAATTGTATGGGCTTTAACATGAAATATCTTGTTTGTCATTTTTTAAGTGTATTCTTAATATTTTGGGGTGAGATATGTGCAAAAAAATAAAAAAAATCTATTTTTTACAATTTGTAGTGTTTTTTTGTAATAAATTTGTAATAAAAAATGTAAGTTTGTCAATAAAATCTTATTGCGTGTGAAATCCCAATTTCTCCCGGTTACAACGGCACCACATATGTATTGGTAGATGCCCTTTCCTGCCCAGGAGACTCCCCCAATCTGAAACAGCGCTTTAGGGGATTTTCAGATCAAATACAGCTATGCTAAGCACTATGTGCACCTTGCAGTTTTTCAATAAAAACAACCCTTTACATTTGAAATACCCCCCACAAACTATATATTCTCTGGAAGTACACACCTCAAGCTTTTTAGGCATACCAGGCTTGTTGATGTTGCCACAGTTTTCTGGAAGTTCTCCCTCAATGTATTCTTTGGTTACACAGAGCTTCCCTAAAAAAGGATAAAAAAGAAAGCAGAATCAAAGCCACATTTTTCTAAAGAAAACTATAAGCAAACAAGAAAAAACAAGTTAATCTAAAAAAGCAACATCCCCCGAACAGAACGATACCCAACATGCATAGCTACTGTCAAGGGAAGAGTTGCCAAACACCCCAAAGTAAAGCTTGGGGAGACGGTAATTTTGCTTGAAAATTTCAGCTCTGCAGACAAAGTGGCACCTTGCGCTTTTTCTACCAAAACAACCCTTTACATTTGGAATACCCGCCACAAACAATATATTTTCTGAAAGTACACATGATAAGCTTTCTAAGCATACCCAGCATGTTGTAGTGGGCCCATCTTTCTGGAAGTAATCCCTCAAAGAATTCGTTGGTCGCACAGGGTTTCCTTAAAAAATGTATAATAAAGCAGAATAAGAAATGAGTTTTCCTAAAATATCAATATGCAAACAAAAAAAAACAAACTAAATCTGAAAGCGCAAAATCCCCCGAGCAGAACGATACCCAACATGCATGGGTACTACTAACCCTTTTAACTGCCAGCCTACTTTAGGCTTTGTCACCCTCTCTTGACAGGTCATTTTTCACCATTTTGCGCTATGCTTAACTGTGATTTTTGCAGGAATTTCCAGGAAAATCATATATTTTTTTTTTTTGCGGCAGAGTTTAGGCTTTAACATGAAATGTCGTTTGTAATTTTTTTACTGTTTTTTTAAAATATTTTTGAGTAAATTAAACAAAACAAAAATTTTTTTTTTAGAAAATTATGTCCTTTATTTCAAATAAAACATTTGTTTTATTAAAGAAAACCATATTGCATGTGAAAGCCCCATTTCTTCTGATTACAACGGTACCACATATGTATCGGTAGCCCCCTGTTACTGTTCAGAAGACCCCCCAAACTGAAAAAACATTTTATAACATGTAAAAATAAAATACAACTACAATCCACACTATAAAGGGTTAAATCAAGAAAAAAAATTGGTGGGGTTCCCCTTCTTGGGGGGGAGGTAACCCCCATTTTTTTTATTTTAAGGGTTAAAAATTGTGGGTGATCGGGGAGGTTTCACGCAGCGGGCCATCCCCAATCGGGATGCCACAGGGGAAAGGACCAATACCCAGGAAAGTCAAAATCCTGGGTGTTGGTCCACCTAAAATGTAAAAAAAAAAAAACACACCACACCACAAAATGCTGGAAGCATTTATTACCAGCTGGGTGACAGGACATAAGGGGTTAATTAAAAAAAAATTGACATAGGGTCCCCCCTCCCAGGGTGGGGGACCCCTTTTTTTTTGGAATTTTAAGGGTTAAAAACCTGGAAGCATGTAGATTTCCTCTTGAAGTTTCTGTCGGAGCTGTCAGAATTCCAGGAGGGAAAGGTACTCTTGGGGGGAGACCTAAACATTGCCCTGGAACCACTTCTTGACTCACCAACCGGTAAGTCATCTATACCGTACGGAGGGCTACGAAAGGTGAAACAGGCATTGCATAATCTACAACTGTGCGATCCCTGGAGAATTTTCAACCCTAAGGGTAGAGACTATTCGTATTTCTCGACAGTCCATGCGACTTACGCGAGGCTGGATTATATATTAGTGTCTCATAACCTCCTACCCAGAGTGGCTAATTCCGACATAGGTCCGGCTTCCTTATCGGACCATAGCCCAGTATGGTTACTCCAGACCTCAACGAAAAAAAACAAAAGAGATTGGACATGGCATTTAAATGAAAGCTTGTTAAAAGATCCGGTAACGGAACAAGCAGTCCAGACTGCCCTTACTGACTGTTTTACACTGAATTGCTCGGGTGAAGTATCCCCGATGACCGTTTGGCAAGCACACAAGGCGGTGATAAGAGGGATCCTCATCCAACACGCCTCCAGATTGAAAAAAGCACACACACTGAGCAGGGACCGCCTACTCTCGCAAATTAAAAATCCTTGAGAAGAGGCATAAAGAATCCCAGATACGAGACACCCTACAGGAGCTAACCTCTTGCAGAGAACAATTTAACTCCCTGCTACTGAAAAAGGCGGCATTCGTCATAAAGAAATGTAAAAGATTCTATTACGAGTGGGGGAACAAAAGCGGTTCACTTCTCGCCAGAGCCCTGAGGAAGCAACAGTCCCTCAATTTCATTGACACAATAAAGGATGCAAAGCAACAGAAACTTCACAAAACAGAGGATATTGCCAAAGTGTTCCAAGAATATTACCACGCATTGTATAATTTGAGACCGCAGGGGGTGGGGAACACCCCGAGGGACTTGTCTCAAATGCGACAATATATAGCAGCCTCCGGTATGCCGAAACTGGAAGACGAGGCCGTTAACTGGCAAGGGGAGCCAATCTCGGGTGCTGAATTGCATCATGCAATAAAAGCATCCCCGAATGGTAGATCACCTGGTCCAGATGGACTATCGCCTATTACAAAAAATTTGAGAACATCTTGAACAAGCATTTCCTCCAAGCTTTTAATGCGACCGCGGGCGATGACGAGCCTGTGTTACTCCCAACGGAAGCGCTAGAAGCCCACGTCACAGTAATACATAAGGCTGGAAAAGATCTCCTGAGTTGCAAAAGCTACCGTCCAATTTCGCTTTTAAACGTGGATCTTAAATTGTTCACTAAAATCCTAGCGAATCGCCTAGCGCCATACCTACCCAACCTGATTGATGGAGACCAATGTGGTTTCATCCCTGGCAGGGAAGCCAGGGATAATACTATTAGGACCCTGAACCTGATACACAGATCACGAATGGACAATTCCCCGATGATGTTACTGTCTACAGACGCTGAAAAAGCGTTTGATCGGGTGGACTGGAACTTTGTGTTCGAGGTGCTGAGGCACATTGGTCTCCAGGGTAGGGCACTCAAATATATCCTAGGTATATACTCTACCCCCCAGGCTAGGGTAAAAGTAAATGGCCACCTCTCTCCGCCTTTCCGGATAGCTAACGGAACCAGACAGGGATGCCATTTGTCACCCCTTATCTTCGCCCTGGTGGTGGAACCCTTCCTGAGACATGTTAGAAACAACATAGACCTTAAAGGAATCCATGTGAAGGGAGTCGAGCATAAGATATCTGCCTACGCAGACGATCTTCTGTTCTTCATCCTTCGTCCTTATGAAAGAATTTGAAACCTTTGGAAATGTCTCAAACTTTAAAATCAATTTTGATAAATCGGAAGCGCTCAATGTGGTACTGCCGGACGCCGTGTTGACTTATCTGGGCACAAAAATCCCGAGTGACATTGGTGAAATCTTCCGGCACAACTTCATTCCACTGCTCAACAAGGTCAAATCTGACCTATTGGGATGGAGCACCCTCACACTCACATGGTTAGGATGAATGAGTGCTATAAAGATGACAATCCTGCCCAGAATTCTGTACCTGTTTCAAACCCTCCCATGCCACATACCTGCAAGCTACTTCAGGAACCTGAACACAATACTCATAAACTTCATTTGGGCGGCTAAGAAACCGACAATCAAATTCACACTACTGCAGCGGTCTAGAACTAGGGGGGGGGGGGGGCTGGCGGTCCCGAATCTGAAGAAATACTGGCAAGCAGCCCACCTGCAGAGATTGGTGGACTGGATGAGGAACGGAGACACCAAGAAATGGGTTGGGGTGGAAGCCGGATCCATGGGAACCCCGTTAAAGGAGATCCCGTGGTCGTCAGCAACTTCGAACAGATGGGCAGGACCTAACCCGTTGATTAAGGCTACCCTCGACGCCTGGGATGGAGTTACAGGGAGAGAGGAAATCTCTCCTTGGCCATCCCCTCTGATCCCGGTAATGGGTAACCCCGAATTCCCCCTCAGCCAGAAGGCCAAGCAATAGGCCGCTGGGGGGACCTGGGAACAATCAGAGCAAAGGACCTCATAAGAGGCCGGGACTGGTTCGGCACTGAGGCATTAAGGAGTAGATGGAACAGCCCTCAACTGGACCCTTGGTACCTGTTGCTCTTTCAGCATTTTCTTCAGAAAGTGGCGCCCAAAACCTTGTTGGGACGAGACCTTAAGCTCTTTGAGAAGCTGGCCACGTGCGGAGACCCCCCGAGAGGAGTAATCTCCCAGGTATATCAATTCCTAGAAGAGGACCGGGATTCGGTCCCTGCTTTCTGTGGGGAATGGGAAAGGGATTTAGGTAGGAAATTCACTGTAGAAGACTGGAAGAAAATTGTCTCCCTAACCTACAAATCATCAATCTCCGCACAAACTCAAGAAACTAACTACAAATACTTATCCAGATGGTACTATACCCCGAAACGGTTGGCATACATCTTCCCGGGATCCTCGCCTGTCTGCTGGAGATGTGAAGCAGAGGAGGGGTCATTGTTCCACATTTTGTGGTCTTGCCCCAAAATTACGTCATTCTGGACAAAAATCTCGGAGACCATGGTAACAGGCTCACAGGTTCCGTGCTGTCCGGCACTCATGCTCTTGCACCATACCGGATGTAGTGTTACTAATTATAAGAAATCAGTTCTGAGACACCTAATCAATGCAGCCAGAGCACTACTCCCCAGATTACGAAAAACCAAGAGCGTCCTGACAGAAGACGACTGGTTTGGGGAGGTGGATAGAATAATGGAGATGGAGGAATTGACGGCTGCAGTCCAGGATAGAGAGGAGGAGACCAGGATTCTGTGGACATCCTGGTCTATGTTCCGAGCTTCAGTGAAATAATGGCTAATCACATGCCTCCCTCTTCCAATTTGGACCCGAGTTGGGCCGTGGAGACGGGGAGGGAGCTACTTTGTGGTCTTGGGCCGGGGGGCTGCTCCCGCCTGCCCCCCCCTCGCCGGCGGTGGGACGGACGGTCTTGGTGCCCCCCTTACTCTCCCCGTCACCCTTCTGTTGTCATCCCACCCCCCCTCTCTACCTTCCCCCATTCCCTATTGTCACTTTCTCTCTCGTATCCGTGTCTCCCTCCCTTCTTTACAACCTAAATCCACCTTCTTCCTTCTTTTTCTTCACTCCCTTGCCTCTTGTCTGCGATTTCTAATGGTTTGGCCCAGGTTGGGGGACGCTCCCGACTGACCTCTACTCCACCAAGACACTCAAATTTGATTTAAGACAGCCACTAGCTAATGAGAAGAGTGTATGTATAGGGCGCCTCCGCTGCCCAAACAGGGCACCAAGCAATAGGCTGCAGACAGCAAAAAGGCGAATAGAAACCTAAACCAGTATGGAGGGGGTCCGGGGCGGGGAGAGCGGGGGCTCGCCCCGGTCCCCATCCATGGCCTAAACATTGATGATGTAATAGATTCGAGTTCGCCCGAGTATACAGCAGGAGTGAGCTACAGGAGTTGATGGGGGCTCTCGGGCCCTGAGTGTGACCCGGTCTGCGTGCTGGACCTATTTTCTTCCTGCACTGCCTTATTTCTGATATTTTACCTGTAATGTTTTGAAAAACTTAAATAAAGAATTTACAAAAAAAAAAAAAAAAAAAAAAAAGGTAACAGCAGACAGTTTAAACCACTGCCGCCTGCAAAGCCTTGCAGCCAAAAAATACCATTTTGTGAAATACTCACCTGTAAAATGGGTATTGTAAGTATGTCACACCCCGCTTCAAGATATCCATAACATGTGGGTAATACCGACCTGAAGGGGCGTTCCTGCAGAGATGATAGCAAAAAAGAAAGCCCCTCCCTGATCCATAAATACCTGGGACCTCCCACTCATCACCCAGTATATAGAAGCAGTAAGGTAAGGGACCAGGAAGAGGCAAATATAAGTCATAACAACGCAAAGTTCACAAAATAAAGGATCCAGAATACAAGAAGGGCGGGTGAAGCGGGGTGTGTGACATACTTACAATACCCATTTTACAGGTGAGTATTTCACAAAATGGTATTATTCTAAGTATGTCACAAACCCCGCTTCAAGATATCCATAACATGTGGGACATCCAATAGCAGTGTCCATAAAAAGGGCGGGGATCCAAAACAAGGCAACAATGCACAACTTAAACCACAACAGCTTGCAGAACTTTGCGGCCAAAAACAGCATCCGCTGAGGCCCGAACATCAACCTTGTAAAACTTGGAAAAAGTGTGAACAGAGGACCAAGTAGCGGCCTTACAAACTTGCTCAACAGAGGCCTGGTGCTGGAAAGCCCAGGACGCTCCAACCGCACGAGTAGAATGAGCAGTAACACGAAAAGGGGGACTCCTCCCCTTGGCAGAATAGGCCCCAATGATGGCCTGACGAATCCATTTACTAATGGAAGATTTGGCAGGAGCCAAACCTTTCCTAGGTCCAAAGGGCACCACAAAAAAAGCATCAGTCTTACGAAAGGAAGACGTAACCACCAGATAATATTTCACAACACGAACCACATCCAAGGAATGCAGCGCCCTTTCCTTGTCATTGCTGGGATTAGGACATAGAGAAGGCAGAACAATGTCCTGATTCAGATGAAAGGCAGAGACCACCTTAGGAAGAAAATCCGGCTTGAAACGAAAGACAACCTTGGTCCTGGTGCCTTTCAAAGTACGGAGCTTTAATGGATAAAGCTGCCAACTCAGAAACACACCTAACCGAAGCGATAGCCACCAAAAAGGCCACCTTTTGAGTAAGTGAAGACAAAGCAACCTCATTCAAGGGCTCAAACGGAGGACCCTGAAGAGCAGAAAGAACCAGGTTCAAATCCCAAACTGGAACAAAAGGCTTCCTAGGAGGCCGTACATGCGTAACTCCTTGCAAAAAGGTCTTGACTAAGGGATGAAGTGCAAAGGACCTTTGAAAGAACACCGCCAGGGCAGAAACCTGCCCCTTCAAGGTACTAAGTTGAAGCCCCAGATCCAGACCATGTTGAAGAAACTCCAAAATTCTGGAAATGGAGAACTCCCGACAAGAGAGAGACCTACTTTCACACCAGTCAATATAGGACCTCCAAGTCCGATAGTAAATAGTAGAGGAAGAGCGCTTCCTGGCGCTAATAAGAGTCTGAACCACCGCGTCAGAAAGACCCTCCTCCTTCAAGATGGCGGTTTCAGCAGCCACGCCGTCAAAGCCAGCGAAGGTAAATTGGGATAGCGCAGCCGACCCTGAGTGAGCAGGTCCGGCAGTAGAGGCAGAACGAACTGATCCTCTGCCAGTCTTACTAGGTCTGCGAACCAAACCTGCCTTGGCCACCTTGGTGCCACCAGAATCGCCGACGCGCCCTCCAGGGCCAGCTTGCGCACCACTCTGGCTACCATTGGAAACGGAGGGAACAGGTAAAGAAACCCCAGATCCCTCCAGTTCAGAGACATGGCATCCACTGCCAGAGCCAGAGGATCCTGTGAGAGAGACACAAAGACTGGAAGCTTGTGATTGTGACGAGAGGCAAAGAGGTCCACCGCTGGGAACCCCCACCTGAGACAGATCGAACGAAACACCTTGGGACTGAGAGACCACTCCCCCTGACGAGAGGAGGCCCTGCTCAGCGAGTCCGCCTCCGTGTTCTCCACTCCCGGAATGTAGACTGCTGAGATACACGGGACGTGGCTCTCTGCCCAGTCCAGAATCAAAGACACTTCCCTGAGGGCACTCCTGCTGCGAGTCCCCCCCTGGTGATTGATGTAAGCAACCGCCGTCCGGTTGTCCGACCGGACCTGAACAGGCAGGCCCCGCAACTGATGAGTCAAGCGAAACAGAACCAACCTGATTGCTCTCAATTCCAGAACATTGATGGGCTCGTGAGCCTCCTGCGGGCCCCACAGACCCTGAAACTGGAGGTCCTTTCAAACACCCCCCCAACCTGACAGACTGGCATCCGTGGTGACTGTTTCCCAACACGGGGCCAGAAAAGATCTGCCCTTCAACAGATTGACCGACCCCAGCCACCATTGCAGGGATCGACGAACTCGGGGAGTCATCAGGAAGGACTGATCCAACGATAGAGGGGACTTGTCCCAAACCTTCAACAGATGAAGCTGAAGTGTCCTTGTATGAAACTGCGCAAAGGGAACTGCCTCGAATGAGGCCACCATTAACCCCACCAGCCTCATCCCTAGCCGGATGGCCGGACGAGGGGCCGACAAGAGAAGCCGAACTAATTCCTGAATCAAAAGAATCTTGGCCTGGGGCAGAAACACCCTGGCCTGCGAAGTGTCCAGAGACATTCCCAGAAAGGTCACTACTCTGGACGGAGAAAGAGAAGACTTGGGGTGGTTGACCACCCAACCGAACCTCTCCAGGGTGGACACCACCACTCCGGTGTCCAACTCCGCTTGGTTGAAAGAGGAGGCCATGATCAGAAGATCGTCCAAATAGGGCACAATGCGGATACCCTGAACCCTCAGCAGAGCCATCACCCCCGCTAGCACCTTTGTGAACACCCGAGGAGCCGAGGTGAGACCGAAGGGGAGTGCCACAAACTGAAAATGGCGATCCTCCACCTCCACCTGAGAAACCTCTGGTGTGCTGGAAAAATTGGAACGTGTAAATAAGCATCCTTGATGTCTATGGACATCAGAAAGTCTCCCTGACGAAGAGAGTGAATGGCCGAACGCAGCGTTTCCATGCGGAATTTCCGTGGCCGGATGAACCTGTTGAGAAACTTCAGATCCAAGATGGGTCGGACCGATCCGTCCTTCTTGGGTACCGTGAACAGATTGGAATAAAAACCCCTGCCCTGATCCGAAGGGGGCACTGGGCAAATGACAGCCATGTCCAGAAGGTTCTGCACTGCCAACAGGAGCCCCTGCGCCGCTAGAGGTTCCGAAGGCATCCGGAACCTGAAAAATCTGGAAGGGGGGCGGAGCTCGAACTCCAGCTTGTAACCGGAAGACACCACTTCCCGGATCCATCGGTCCGAGACCTCTTGATCCCAGACCTGGGAGAAGAGTCGCAGCCGTCCCCCCACCCGCAAGGGTGAGGGCGCCCCCTCATTGCTGAGCCGGCTTGGCAGCCGGCTTGGGCTTAGAGCCCCAACTGAATCCTGGACGGGCACGTCCTCTGCCCCTGCTTCCAGAATCTCCTCTGGAAGAGGGGAATGCAAATCCCCTGCCAGATCTGGCCCCACGAAAGGAGGGGGTAAGGGAAGGTGCCCCCCGAAAGGGACGGCGTTGTTTCTTGCGTTGAGGTAACCTACCACCCTTGGTAACAGAGTCCAATGTCTCTCCAAAAAGCCGTAATCCAACAAAGGGTAGAGCCGTTAGTGACTTCTTGGACATAAAATCTGCCGCCCACTGGCGCAGCCACACCGAGCGCCGAATAGTGACCAGCAGCGCCGACGTCCTACCACACATCATCAAAGTGTCATCCAAGGCTGTCAACACAAAAGATAAAAACAACTCACACCGTTTAAGGCTAAGGAACTCAGCACTACCAGGACGCAGCCCGGAAGAAGTCAACAGGTCCCTGACCACGGACCTGGCAGCCAACACCATTAGTGCCGATGCGCAAACGGGCCGCATGGCTGACCCAACCCTAGCAAAACCATGACAAGCCATCTGGTCAATACGTTTATCCTCTCCATCCTTGAGAATGGAACAATCAGGTCTATTTAAAACCGAGGAATTGGACAACCCCAAAACCGGTGCATCCACCTCGGGGGGAGATGCCCAGCGCTTAACCGCCTCCGAAGGGAAGGGATATTTCCTATCCCATCCCTGAGGGATGCCAGGGAGCCGAGCCGGCCTGTCCCATTCCTTGGCAATAATTTTGTCAAAATGCCTTTGTGTAGGGAATTCCAAGCGCGGCCTGGATTCCTCAAACAATTCACCCTTCTGCTGTGACACCTCCTCAGGAGGGGAAATATTCAGTACCTCTAACATCAGAGCAAGAGCGTGGGGAGTATCAGAGGATCTCCCCAAGTCACCAAGCTCGGCTTCAGCGCCAAAGGACTGCTCATCGTCCGAAAAATCAGAATCCTCATAAAACTTCCCCTTCCTCTAGCTGGGAATAATCAGACCAATCCAGATTATTAACATCCTCCTGGTCCTCCACCAGCGGAGCCGGCGACAAATGCTTTCTCTTAGTCGGAGCCTTACGGGCGACCGAGCTGGGAGATAATTTTTTCAAGGTTAGCCAATCTGGCGCACATCTCAGATTGCAGCTCCCTGCCCATGACGACGTCACACGGGGTGCGTGTCAAGGCGGGAGGGGGAGATGAAGCGACTGGCGGTGCTGACCCAGACGCCTGTGGTTCGGACTGCCGCGTGATGGTCTGCTGTGCACATGGTATACACAGAAGTACATCGTCCCCAGAAATGGATACCCCACACAACATATACTTTCGGGGATGCCCCGAAGGGGCCCCGAGCCCAGTATCCGGGGATGCCTCCATAAGGTGAACTTTTTTAGGAATAGTCGCTATGACCCAGGGAATTACGCTGCTAGACAACCCGGGATGCCCCTTTAATGTCCCGAGTGGGAGGATTTATAACAATAATGAACCCAGTGATAAAGGATCGGGAGGGACCCCCTAAATGCTAATGGAGATCCTCCTAAACCACCACCTGAAAGACACAGAAGGACTAATAAGGCAATGGCTAAAAACAACCTACAGCACAATACAGTGAAGAAGGAAAAGGGGGCCATAGGCCACTCACGGAACCGCGGAGCTGGAATGGCGACCAGAAGAATCCTCCTGATGCTGCTGTGAGAAGAGGCGAAGAGAAGAAGAAGAGAAGGGGGCGTGGCCAGCGCGGGACGCGCGCGACGCCGAACCACGCCCTCCCCTTTCTCCCACACCATGCAGAGCTCCGCAGCGGCGCCGGGGACAGATGGGGGCAGGCAGCGGTGACGCGCGCCACACCAGCCCCGCCCCCCGAACATCGTGAGGAGAAATCTCCTCAGATCAAAAAAGGCGCCAAGAACCGGCCGGCGCCGCAGCATGAAGTGCGGCCGCCGGCCGGTACAGTCACACAAGCACACACACACACACACACACACACACACACACACACAGGCAGGCAGACAGCAGGGACGGGTCCCGGCCCTGCGCCGACGGACCGGCCCCGTCCCCCCCCCCCCCACTAATGTGTAGTATATGGAGTGAGGGAGCTGCCTCCGCCATAGAAGACAGAGGCAAGAAGGGGGGGAGATAAGAAACGGAGACAGAGAAACTCAAAGTATGCTGCCCTGTGAAAGGAATGACATTTAGCTACAGTGAAACATTTAAAGGAACACTCACACACAATATGAGAGAGATACTTCCACATAACCCCTGGAACTAATAAAGGAGGGACCCACACTCCCCATCCCCGCTGAGGAAAAGGGAATTGGGAAGGGCCAGTGAAAATTAATTCAAGGGACAGGGCATCCCAAACCGGGGTCACCAACCCGGTATTACCGCCTACCCTCTCATATAGGGTCTCACGGTGGAGCATAGCTCCTGAGCACCTAAGGTGCTGATATACCCTCGCCTGGACCCTCAGCCGAGGCTGGGAGGCATATGGATTTCTGGGGAAAAAAAGGGTCCAAACAGAAATAAATAAATAGCGGGCCGGGAGTCATCCCGGCTACCTGAAAACCCCCTGTGCAAGGAGGAGCCATCATCTTCTGACTTGCTCGCCGTCTGCAGAGATGGAAAACTGGGTGATGAGTGGGAGGTCCCAGGTATTTATGGATTAGGGAGGGGCTTTCTTTTTTGCTATCATCTCTGCAGGAACGCCCCTTCAGGTCGGTATTACCCACATGTTATGGATATCTTGAAGCGGGGTGTGTGACATACTTAGAATACAGCATCAGCTGAGGCCCTAACATCAACCTTGTAAAACTTAGAAAAGGTATGAACAGAAGACCAAGTAGCGGCCTTGCAAACTTGTTCAACAGAAGCCTGGTGCTGGAAGGCCCAAGAGGCACCAATAGCACGAGTAGAATGAGCAGTAAGGCGAAAGGGAGGACTCTTCCCCTTAGCAGAATAGGCCTGAATCACAGCCTGACGAATCCATTTGCTAATAGTAGACTTGGCAGGAGCCAAACCCCTCCAGAGCATCAGTTTTCCTGAAGGACGCAGTGACCACCAGGTAATACTTCAGACACCTGACCACATCCAAGGAATGCAAAACCCTTTCCTTAGCATTGCTAGGATTAGGACACAATGAAGGAAGAACAATATCTTGATTCAAATGAAAAGCAGACACCACCTTAAGCAGAAAGTCTGGCTTAAAGCAGAACACCCCCTTGTCCTGGTGTCTCTCAAAGTATGGGGGCTGAATAGACAGAGCCGCCAACTCAGACACATGCCTGACCAAAGTAATGGCCACCAGAAAGACAACCTTGAGGGTAAGCACAGCCAGAGCAGCATCCTGTATAGGTTCAAAGGGAGCACCCTGCAAGGCAGACAAAACCAAGTTCAAATCCCAAACAGGGACCATAGATTTACGTGGGGGACGCACATGGGTAACCCCCTGGAAAAAGGTCTTAACCAA
Organism: Gastrophryne carolinensis; assembly: GCA_027917425.1. NCBI lineage: Eukaryota > Metazoa > Chordata > Amphibia > Anura > Microhylidae > Gastrophryne > Gastrophryne carolinensis. Next base: position 183,102,768 of record CM051240.1, read on the forward strand.
AGAATACTGAGCAAAAGACTTCTGAAAGAAGACAGATCCTTCAGAGTACTGAGTTGGAGTCCCGACTCCAACCCATGCTGTAAGAACTCCAGAACCCTGGGAACTGAAAACACCCGACAGGGAAGAGACCTAGACTCACACCAGTCAATGTAGGTACGCCATACCCTGTAATAGATGGAAGAAGTTTTCTTCCTAGCCTTCACCATGGTATCAACCACCGAGGCGGACAAGCTTTTCTCCATCAAGATGGAGGTTTCAGCAGCCAGGCCGTCAAAGCCAGAGTTTGTAAATTGGGATGGCGTAAGGGGCCCTGAGTGAGCAGATCTGGCACCCCTGGCAGAATGTACTGGTCTACTGCCATCTGCACCACGTCTGCGAACCACACTTTTCTTGGCCACCTGGGGGCCATCAGAATTGCTGGCACCCCCTCCAGAGCATCTTGCGCAGAACCCTGCCCAGCAGGGGGAATGGAGGAAAGACATACAGGAGCCGAAACTCCTGCCATGATATGGACAGAGCATCCGTGGTTAAGGCCAGAGGATCCTGAGACAGGGAGACAAAGGCCGGGAGATTGTGATTGTGACGGGACGCAAACAGATCCACATCTGGTAGGCCCCAACGGTGACACAGGGACTGGAATACCCCGTTGCAGAGGGACCACTCTCCCTGACGAGAGGTCCCCCTGCTCAGAGAGTCTGCCAGTAGATTCTCTGCCCCCGGGATGTACACAGCCGAAATGCAGGGAACATTGGCCTCTGCCCATGTCAGAATCCGAGACACCTCCTGGCGGGCCCCCCTGCTCCGGGTCCCTCCCTGATGGTTGATGAAGGCAACCGCCGTCCTGTTGTCTGAGCGCACCTGCACAGACAGACCCCACAGGTGGTCGGTTAACTGATCCAGTACCAATCTGATCGCCCGTAGTTCCAAAATGTTGATAGGTAAGAGGGCCTCCTGAGGGCCCCACCTCCCCTGGAAGCGCAGGGACTTCCAGAATACCCCCCACCCCATCCTGACAGACTGGCATCCGTGGTGACCGTCTCCCAGGAGGGGGCCAGAAAGGACCTGCCCCCCAGCAAGTTCCTGGAGTCCAGCCACCACGAAAGGGACCGCCTGACTAAGGAGGGAGCACACAGACCCCGTCCAAGGACGTTGGGTCCTTGTCCCAAACTGTCAGAAGGTGAAGTTGTAGAGGCCTCAAATGGAACTGAGCAAAAGGCACCGCCTCGAAGCACGCCACCATCAGGCCCACCAACTGCATTCCCTGTGTCACGCTCTGGTAACTCCAGCCCTCTAGGTAAGCCCTCAACCCCCAATCTCCGCAGCCAGCTTCACCTGTAGGAGCCCCTGCTTGCCGGGACGCAGAATACGCCTGTCCGGAATCGATTACCCCCAGGACTTCAATGGCTCAAAGGATGAGAGCTTACTAGTTAAGAGGTCTGAAGAACCAATGGCTAAGAGCGAGTGTAGCAGAAGTCCAGAACCAGGCCAGAGGTTGACACGGGGAAGTCAGAGATAGCAGCGGTACAGAAGGAAGAGACAGCTCGAGGTCAAGGTACAAAGCAGAGGTCGGCAACGGAGATCAGATCGAGAATAGTCGGTTCAGGCAGAGGTCGGCAACGGAGATCAGATCAAGAATAGTCGGTTCAGGCAGGGGTCGGCAACGGAGATCAAACAAGGTATATCAGAAGACAATGCAGGGTACAAGGCGCTATCACAGGCACTGGGTGACTGACGGAGTGAACCAGATATAGGCACAGACAAGATTGGGGATGAGGGGAATGGGTGTGTGATTGGTGCACATAGGAACTGGTTTGGGATTGGCCGGGACGAGGGATGAGGGCAACCTACCTACCCTGGGCTCATTGGCCCATCTACAACTCCAGGGGCGTTCAGCCCCAAGTCAAGGGCTCATTGGCCCTGTGCAGCAGAACACACTCCCCCCACCCCACCTGGCCCTTTAGGGCATAAACGGAATGTGTTCGCGCGCGAGCACGTGTGAGGAAGCCGGGGCCGCCGGCTGGAGGACGAGGAGGCGCACGTACGTCAGCAGAAGCCGCCGCTCGCTGCGGCTGCCGGGCGGGAGGCCGCGCAGCGGGCGGCCGCACCACGGGGACGCCGCTGGATCGGGGAACGGGTGAGTGGAATCTGACACCCTGCCTGAGGGAGGGGTGGGGACACGACAGCAGGAACCTCACCTGCGCAGTTAGAGCTTCAACCTTCTGTTGAGGAAGAAAAATCCGTGACTGAACCGTATCCAGAATCATTCCCAGGAACGGGGTCACCGAGGAAGGGGACAGAGAAGACTTGGGGTGATTGATCACCCAGCCGAAGGACTCCAGGGTGGACACCACCAGCTGAGTGTCCAACTCTTCCTGCTGTAGAGACCGAGAGGTGATGAGTATGTCGTCCAGGTAGGGCAGCACGCGGATGCCCCTTGACCTCATCAGAGACATCACCCCCGCCAGCACCTTGGTGAACACTCTGGGAGCTGAAGTGAGGCCAAATGGCAAGGCCACAAATTGGTAATGTTGATCTTCCAACGCGAATCTGAGGAACCTTTGGTGTCCTGAAAACACAGGGATGTGAAGGTAAGCGTCTTTGATGTCCACAGACGTCATGAAATCCCCTGGGCGGAGGGAGCTGATGGCCGAGCGCAGAGTTTCCATGCGAAAACGCCTGTTCTTGACAAATTTGTTGAGGATCTTTAAATCCAGAATGGGCCTGACTGACCCATCTTTTTTGAGAACTGTGAAGAGGTTGGAGTAGAACCCCTTGCCCTTTTCTCTTAAGGGGAACCTGCAAATGACCCCCAGACCCAGAAGGTCCTGGGGGATCCGGGACCTGATGAATCTTGGGGGAGGCCGCACCGCAAACTTTATCTTGTAACCGGAGGACACTACCTCCTAAATCCACCGGTCTGAGACGTGATGCCTCCAGACGTGAGCAAAGTGCTGTAGCAATCCCCCCACCCTGACGGGCGAGGGCGCCCCATCATGTCTAAGGGGGCTTGGGAGAGGATTTGGGCTTAGACCCCCAGGAGGAGCCAGGACGTCGTCCTCTGCTCCTATGCCAGGAATCTGCACGAGCCCCCGCGAAGGACACCCCTTTCCCTTGCTTAGCACCACGGTAGGGGAGTGAAAGGGAGCCCTGGCCCCGAAAGGGCCGAGACTGCCGCCTGCGCTGGGGTAACTTACCTCCTTTAGCAAAAAGGTCTAGGCGGTCCCCAAACAGGCGTAGCCCCTTAAATGGAAGCCCAGTGAGGGCCCTCTTTGCAGCATTGTCAGCAGCCCACTGGCGCAGCCAAACCGCGCGGCGTATAGCTACCACCAAGGCAGAAGTTCTCGCACACATCCTAATGGCATCATCCAAAGCAGATAGGATAAAGTTTACAAACACATCACAGTTAGACAGTGCATTAAACTTATCAGGTGGCAAATCATCAGGATCACTGTCAAGTACACTTCTGATCAGGGACCTGAGCGCCACAGATGTAATGGCCGAGGCGCAAACCGGGCGCAGCGCCGTCCCCACAAATGCAAAGGCATGGCACGCCAATTGGTCAATGCGCCGGTCCTTGGCATCCCGCAGAGAAGTAGAGTCAGGGGAGTGCATAAGAGAGGTGTTAGACAGCCCTAGAATAGGAGCATCCACCTCGGGAGGAGATGACCAGCACTTGACCATATCAGCAGGAAAGGGATACTTTCTGTCCCAACACTTAGGTATACCGGGAAGTCTACTGGGACGTTCCCACTCCTTAAGCACGAGATTATTGAAATGAGCTTGCTCAGGAAATTCCAAACGAGCCTTAGCAGTATGAAAAAGCTCACCCCTTTGCCTAGGAGCCGCAACAGGGGGAGAGATGGACAGAACCTCAAAAATCTGAACCAGCAGTCTGTCAGTATCATCCGGGGCCCAGGAGTCAGAGCCAGAATCGTCATGACCCCTGGGTCTCTCACCAGATGACCCTGAATCAGAGAACAGCTCCCCTTCGTCCGAGGGGGTAGAGCCGCATAGATGCAAAAATTCATCAGACTCCATAGGGAAAAGAGTGGCATCAGGGGTTAAGTGACGCTTTTTAGCAGTGGCCTTACGCGCTAAAGTATTAGCAATCAATTTTTCAACACTGGCCAGTCTAGCCGACACATCAGGTTGAGAATCCCCGCTTGTATGCAATTCAATGGGGGTGAGACTCAAGCTTGGGGGAGTAGGTGAAGTGAGACGAGGTGCAGGCCCAGCCACAGGAGGGGCGGAATGCAACGTTAGCACCTGCTGTGCGCAAGGAGCACAGACCCGTGCATTGTCACCGCTAATAGGTGAGACCCCCCAAGCTACACACAGCCGGGCTTGTCCCGAAGTAACCCCGGTCACATTATCCTGAGATGCCTCCATATGGTGATTATTAGGCACAATGTGCCAGTAGGGATTGACGCTATAAAGCAACCCTGGATGCCCCAATGACCCGCTAGGGAAGTGGGAGTAATTATACTAGGCCCAACTATCAATTACACCGGGCAGGGAGAAGCCAATGGATTCACCCGTCTGAAAGACACAATGAGAAGAAGGGGTGTCAGAACCATACACATTAAAAAAAATTAGTATAAAGCCGCCCGCGAGGGCACTTACGGACCGCGGTAAGTAGAACCGTCACACGCGCGCGCGCAACCTGACAAAATGGCGCCGAGAGTACCTCGAAGGGCGGGCCAGAGCGGGCCGTGACGCAGAGCGCGCCAAGCCAGGCACCGCCCCCCCGAAGAGCGCGAAGCCCACAGACAAGCAGCCAATGAGAACGCAGAAGCGTCTGAGGTAGCATTTGCAAAGACAAGTCAGCGCGGCGGCTGACACCACATATACTAGTCAAAAAACAGACAAAACGCCGTATGCACGAATCACGATACACACTCACCCACACCCCCCCCCCTTCTTTCCCCCCCGAAGGCTACAGGGAGAATGAGGGAGGATGGCGGCCCTCTGTACAGGACCCACCGCTACACGGGGCATGGGGCAATAATGTGGGAGGGGCATCCCATAAAGGCTCACCATCAGCCTATACCGCCTACCCTTTGGTGGGGGATTGCGGTGGAGCAGCGCTCCATAAGCACACATGGTGCCGCCTACCTTCACCTGACCAGCGCAGCCCAGGCTGGGAGGCACATCACACGAGGAACAGGTGGGCATAGTCCAACAGGGCCGCAGGCTAATAGCCCCGCTCACCTGCGAGAGAGTGATAATTTCATGTCTTCGCAGTAAGCACTGCAGAGAAATCTGGGGATTTGTGGGAAGTCCCTGGATATTTGAGGGGCCGGGAGGAGCCTGTTTTACATGTCTCTGCAGTGCCGCGCCATCTGGCGGAGGATGACCCAAGTGTAAGTAATCTATCTGGAGCAGGATGTACTGTATACTAAGAATATAAACCACCCTTCAATCTGCACCACAGTGAACTATGGTAATCAATGTCTACATGTCAAATGGACAGCATCACCCCCCCCCCCCCCCAGAAGCCAGAGAACGGCAAATAGCAATTGATTAATCAGAAACCCAGAGGTACTAACTAAAAAAAACTCTGTAAAGTACTCACCTGTAGAGTTAGTATTATACACATACAGCACGTCCTGCTCCCGAATAGTAATAACATGTGGGTAATCCTCCGCCTCAGGCGCCGTGCACTGCAGACATGTAGAAAACAAGCTCCTCCCGGCCCTACATATACCGAGGGACCTCCCACAAATCCCCAGCATTGAAAAGCAGTGAGAAGAGAAGCCAGGAGGAACCAACCACCCAGAATAACTGGTAACAATATCTTAATGATAACAATCACCATACAGGGGATCCAGAATAAGTGAAACCAGGGTGGGGTGGAGCAGGACGTACTGTATGCGTATAATACCAACTCTACAGGTAAGAACTTCACGGAGTTGTATTATTCTAAGCATACAGCACGTCCTGCTCCCGAATAGAAATAACATGTGGGACATCCAATAGCAGTGTCCATAAGCAGGGTAGGATCCCCAGAAAAGGCAAGGCACAGCGGACAGTAAAGGCAGACCAGGAGTCCCCATAAACCGAACGAGCCTGAAGGAGGTGAAGGCCAACCATATAGAGTAAACGCCCACCGTTTAAACATCAGGTAAGATGGACCCTCTAGGGGGCCCAACCAAAACCTACCGGGGGTTGTGGAAGGATTTTCCCATTCCCCCGCCAAGCCTGCGAGGCTTGGTACCCAGGGTGACCATACGCTAGGAGGTGCTGGTAAGGAAGGGGAGTGCCCCCCTGACGGGGCCCTCGCATATGGGAATCTCAGGAGGAACCACCTTACCAAGAAGGCATGAGCACAGACCAAGCACCGGGGTGTTGGGACATATGTAGGTTCCGTAACCTACTGCGCCGAAGAGCCCAAGGGCTCGGTATATAAGTGACCTCGTCTTGATCTGCCGCCCACGGGCCCACCAGTCGCCATTCTGCCTGGTGAAGGTAAGGCGCCAGTAAAAGGGGGACCGAGTCCCCATAACCAGGCGTCCCCTATTGCCAGAGAAGGAGGCTGCAAGCCTGAACCGATTTCCCAGGAACGGGGGATAGCGGATAAGGGACCATGAGGGGATGAAGTGGTTGAGCAACCATCCAGTAGCTCCCAGGGGACACTGTCGGCCAACCGACCCACTTTGGTCTGGTGTAGAGACTGGGGAATAAGGAAGACGACCTGGTAGGTCCCAACGCAGACGCCCCACCTCCGGCGTGTCCCCAGTCACGCCAGGCTAGTAGCCTGGGCACGAAAGAGAGGCCCCAAGTAATGCCTCAATCCGCAGGGTTGATCCTGCGGCACTGTCTAGCAATAGTCTTGGCGTCCGGCAGACCCCAGAGAGACTAAGAAGATCTAGAGCTTTGCAAGAGGCCGAAAGCCCCCCGTGACCTAGGACAGAGTTGTCATATATGGACTGCCTGTGAAGGTAGAATTGCTAAGCCTGCAATAGGCCAACGCGGTCCAGACTACCTCATACTGTTGAGGGGGGAGTAAGGAAAATATAGAGGCCAAGGCCCCATACCCTTAAAGTGGACCAACACCCACGGGTGATCGGCCCGGGAATCTATAAGATTCCCGGGCCGATCACCCCCCACCCCGCGGGACATCCGAGATCGGGATGTCCCGCGGGGTGAAACCCCCCCCAAACATCCCAACTCACCTACCTTATCTTCGGCGGCTGCCGGCCGCCGCCGCCTCCCTCGCGCCCCTGTAGGCGTGCGCGCGCCCGCGCCGGCCGTCTGCGAATGGCCGGCGCGGGCGCGCGCGCGTCAAAAGTGACGCGAGGGAGGCGGCGGCGGCGGCCGCCGCTTAGACGTTCCTTGTACGTTGGCGCTGGGAGCGGGGAGAGGTGAGTTATTCGGGGGGTTAGGGGGGGTTTCACACAGCGGGGCACCCCGATCGGGGGTGCCCCACCGAAGTGGACCAAGACCCAGGATAGTCAAAATCCTGGGTGTTGGTCCACTTTAAGGCAATTTGAAAAATGCGCCCAACACTGTAGGCCCAGTCCGGCCTGCGCCAATTTCAGAAGGGAAGGTAGGGGCTAGGAGCACCCTGACAATCACTGAGGGGGAGCCGCTCAGCAAGAACCCACCCTGAGCCCAGGGGGGTTACATCCCGGAACCACCAGAGGGAGAAGGCATATTCCTGGATGTGAGACAGCTGCGGCAGTCGTCCCCTCGCCCAGACGGGCGAGGGCACCCCTTCATGCTTGAGAGGTTTTGGCAGATTTGGACTTGGTCCTGCCAGAAGGCCCAGGGCGCTGCCTGCCCGCCCCATGTTGGAAATCCACACCGAACAGCTGGAAACACACCTCAGATTCGCATTTGACACTAACGTAGGGAGGTGGAGGAGTGACACTGCCACGTGGAGGCCGGAGCGGCCTTCTGCGGAGGGGTGCTATAGCCTTCTTCCCAAAAAGGTCCAAGCGGGCCCCGAATAACCGCCGTCCTCTGAATGGAAGGTAAGTGAGAGCCTTTTTGGTAGCTCCATCGGTGCCCCACTGTCGCAGCCAGACCAGGCGGCGAATGGCTATCGCAAGTGCTGAGTTCCTAGCACACATCTTAATGGTGTCATCCAGTGCCGATAGAATAAACTTCACGAAAGCTTCACAGTCTGATAGCGCACTAAACACCCCCCAAGGGAGGTCCTCGGGGCGGTGATCTAGTATCTTCCTGACCAGCGTCCTGGCGGCCACCGCCGTGATGGCTGCAGCACAAACCGGGCGCAGGGCCGTCCCAGCACACGAGAAGGCGTGTGAGGCCAGTCTGTCAATGCGCCGGTCCTCAGCATCCCTCAGCACGGTAAAAAGGGAGCAGTCATAAAAGGGGGGTTTGTGACCCCTATAACCGGCGCGTCCACCACCAGGGGAGCTGACCATAAATTAACCACATCAGGGGGAAAAGGGTACTTCCATCCCCAGGCCCCTGGAATCCCTTTAAGCTTACAAGGCGATTCCCATTCCTGGGATATAATATTCTGGAAATGCTCCTGTTCTAGGAACTCCAAGCGCGGCGGCGCTGTATGGAAACTCTCCCCTTTCGGCTTGGGGATCTCCCCAGGAGGAGAGATTGACAAAACCTCAAAAATCTTGATAATGATTTCATCTGTGTCACACAGACCCCAGGAACCAGGCTCAGATTCATCACGGCCCGAGGGCATCCCATGGGAGGAGCCCGAGTCTGAAAATATCTCACCTTCCTCGGAAGGGTCAGGGTCCTGCATATCAGCAGAATCATCGGTATCGTCAGGAACCGGAGAGCCCGGAGGCATCAGAGACCACTTTTTACCAGGGCCCATACGCTCCGCCAATCCAGAAAGCACCTGCTCCGCCGTGGGCAACGCTCGCGGCACCGATTGCAGGTCATCCCCGCTGGAGTGGGACTCGTCATGAGTGATATTTGGGAGCGGGGAGACGGGGGTGAGGAAGGGAGGTTCCTGTTAGCAAACCTGCCTGTTCTGCACACTGTCCGCAGACCTGTGCCCTGTCAGCCTCAGCCAGGGGCTGGCCACACACTGCACACAGCCGGTCACGTCCCGGAGGGACCCCGGTTCCATAATTCTGAAATGCCTCCATATGGTGATTTTTAAGCAGTAAGACGTAGGGATTTATGCAATAGGCAACCCTGGATGCCCCAAAACCCGCTAGTAATGTGGGAGAATTTGTAAAGAGGACCCGTTGTAATATATGTTAGGCCGGGGACGGCAGCGAAGTCTTGGATTCTGAAAGACATAAAGGGACAAGGGGAGTGGAATCAGTGCCATGCGCTGTCTGAAAAAAAACATAGAAACATGCCGCCCCGGAGAGCACTTACATGACCAAGGGAGGAGGCGAGCCGCGCGCACGCGCGCGAAGATAGAGAAAATGGCGCCAGCGAACCTCGAGGGGAGGGCCAGGTACAGGCTGTGACGCGGGGCGTGTCATGCCGGGTCTCCGCCTCCCCCAAAGAGCGCGAAGCCCCAACCAACGGCAAGGTAAAGCAGCGGAGCATAAGCAACTTCTAATGCAGACACGCTGGAGTGAATCTGCTGAAGCAGACTGTTAGTAAAAAAGACAGCTCGCATGTACAGCGAGGCGTGACACTGACCCCCTGATTAAAGAAACAAAGTCTAAAGCGAATTAGCACTAGGGCTGCCACCCCCCCCCCCCCCCCCTTCTTTTCCCCCAAGTTACCGGAGGAAGCGAGGGAGAGCAGACGGTGTCCATGGACTAGTTCTGTGAGGGGCACGGGCAAAATTGCGGGAGGGGCATCCTCTAGAGGCTCACCATCGGCCTGACCGCCTACCCTATGGAGGGGGATTGCGGTGGAGCAAGGCTCCGTTCAGCACACCGGGTGTTACCTACCTTGACCCGACCCGCGCAGCCTAGGCTGGGAGGCATATTTCTTCTGAAGAGGACGGGTGGAAATAGTCCCACAGGACCTTGGGCTGTAAAGCCCGCTCGCCTGCGAGACCGTGATACTTCATGTCTTCGCAGTTCCAGCACTGCAGAGAAATCTGGGGATTTGTTGGAGGTCCCTCGGTATATGTAGGGCCGGGAGGAGCTTGTTTTCTACATGTCTGCAGTGCACGGCGCCTGAGGCGGAGGATTACCCACATGTTATTACTATTCGGGAGCAGGACATGCTGTATGCTTAGAATAGTGCAGCTGCTGGGTATATGCAGATCCTGCCATGGATACCCGAGAGGCTGATGCGTACATGACATGGACTGAGTTTATAGCCCTGCAGATGGGAACTGCTGATTAAGTGTACAACTCCGTTTGGCAAGACTATACCCAGATGGGATTGGTCGGACGTGTCTTCTATAGGATGATTGATGTCATACTTTTGGAGTGCCGCTCCCTCCTTTGCATCAACACTGAGACTATGGCACATCCCGCACATCTTCAAAGGAACTATGGTACACCCCTCTTCATTCATTGCAATGGAGGGGGGGCCTGCCATAGTTCCTATGACAATGTTGCGGGGCGCCATAGTCTCAAACAGAACAGCGGTGTCGATGCATCAGAGGAGGAACGAGCAACACCACGACTGGAATCGTGCAATCCGCTAAGTGTCTTAGCACCAGACTAGCAGCGATAGCCTATGGATGAAAGGCAAGTATACTTAAGTAGCACTATTTGAACAAACATTTTGATCACAAAGCCTTGATTTAATTGTGACAGCATTGGGTAGTCCCAGGATTATCAAATACTTTTTCAATACAAAATTTGGGCTATGGTACACTTAGCATGCACTCACCTGCATAGCTATACAAGGGTGTTTGTTGATGCTGTTGTTGAAAATCTGTTACGACTGAACTCGGGTAGGCAAAAGTTGGGAAGGTGAAAGAGTACCCCACTGTAGCGTGCCCATAATGTAAAGGTATACAATTCTGGCTGATGGGTAGCATGACTCTTGCATTACTCTGAAATGTGAAGCCCTATTATTAAAAGGCTCAAACAACACAATCTCACACTGGCACAAGCAATTCATAAAAAAGTGAAATGTACTCACCTTCCTATGGGTTTCCACAGAGATCGCATGTGGCAAATAGCATCATATATGCTCTCTCCACACTGCACTTCCACTGCCTGGGTTCTTGCTATTAATAAACAATGATGCTAAAGAGCAAAGGCAAGTGTATCATTCGATCTAGGGCTCACACTGTGGGTCATTTCAAATTAGTTCCAATGGCTTGAACCCTTAGCCACTGGACAAATGTCTATTAAGTTCTTGGTCCACCTTTTGGATGGTTTTGCCATGCTGTGGGACCAGCAATTGAATTGCATTATGATCCAGGATTGCAACATGCAGTTGTTCAAATCTTGTGCCACTGGTCCTCTTGCATTATGTATGAAATGCCTGCACCACTGGGCTGCACTGGGAGTTTGGGAACAGAATGCAAAAAAACAGGGGTTACAATATGTCACGGTAAGCAAAAATACCCAGGAGGAGGATGCAGGGAATGGCTAATTTGGTTTTGCATTACTATTTGGTTTTGGTCCTCTGCATCTCAACACCAACAGGGTAGAAATCAACCAAAACCCATCGGCCATCCCTGGAGTCTAAAAACTCCAGGACTGGCTGATCTATTCTCAGCAAATTAGGATGCCGACCAGTTCGAGCTGTATATTCACAGATCCGGCAAAATCACCAGTGCCCATCTGGATGACGTGAGGCCCCACACCAGGATTGTCTGAAAGGCTGGAGCGGGCCCTTTTCTGTGGCACTACAGTCAATAGAGCCGACTTCCTCATTCATTGTATGGCTGCCAATCACCTGACTGCCGGCAACCAACTGAGTTCGCTTAGTGGGCTTGCACATCAAACCTGAATGGTTGCTGGTCAACCTCGAAGCAGTGGTCAGTTAAACCGGACCTTCAGCATCATTTAATGAAAAGCCCAAACATTTAAAAAAAAATATTCCCCAGCATCTAAAATTAATATATTATGTTTTTAGCTTTTTATTCTTTCCCCCCAATAGGCTGCAACTCTGTTCAGGACTCAAGGATACAGGCGCCTCCATCTTGCCTCAGAAGCATCACATACTGAGGAGAGGGGGCAAAAGTGCAGGGGGCGGGGTTATAGCTGTGCTTTAACAGAGCAGAGCTGAGGTCAGGAAAAGTACAGCAATCCCAGAATGCAGGGCGGCACAGTCAGAGGACACTTCCTGTTTGCAGACAGCCTGAGACTCCATGTGCCACCTTCTTGGATTTTAAAAGCTCAGACAATGAAGTGGATGCAGGTACGATGAAATCCAGACCTGTGATTTGCTGCCATGGTCAAGTGGTTGACAGGATGCTTCCCTAGGTTTGTTCTAGATCTTGTGTCACATTCGTACTGTTCATTCATTAGGGTATTTAGCACAATTATATTTATATTGATTCTCAGGAGCTTCTATCAATATCTAATACTTATTATTCTTTGGTATTACAATTTCCAATATAAACCCGTCAGATGCCCCCTGCATACTATTAGTTTTAATTTTATTGTATTTATGTAATTGTATTGTATTGTACTGGAGTATTTTTCAGTAACTTCTTTATTTATGTATCTTTTGATATAATTGGATTTATGCCTTTATAATGTTAGGAATAGCATCTTCCCCTTCATAGCGTTTTAGTATATATAACCTGTACACCATACTTAGAGCACATTCTCTCTATTAGATATTATTTGAGATCTATTCTGAGGTTGTTCAGTTAACATTTTTTATTATTAATCTGAATGGTTGCTGGTGGTCACATGACTGACTGCCATTTGTTGCCAAATAGAGAATGAGGAAGTGATGACAGTGGGACAATAGTGTCGCTTTAACCTCTCAATCATGCGTTTTAACACCTGCGCCAAAGCACAGCACAGGCTATAGACATCTATGGCAGTGTAGGCAAAAAGGCAATTCTGTGAAACTCACCTGTAGAATTGCTTTTGTTTCCGATCCATTCCAGCACGTCCAGAAGTCATCACGATTGGGAGTTTGCCCCTAGGGGCGCTGACTGCAAAATCAAAGATGTAGCTCCTCCCAGCCCCCTATAAAGGCAGCTGCCTCTCAATCCAGCCCCAGTAATTTAAAAGCAGTACTCAATAGAAGAGGCAGGCTGGGAGGTCCAAACAAAAAAATAGGAGACCATGTTACCTCACATAGCCTCCGCTTGTACTCTCTCAAATCAGAAAAGTAAAACTAAAAACTTGTATAACTAGTGTCCTATGAGCAAAATATACCATTTTGTGAGTACTCACCTGAAAAATGGATATTGTTGGTGTGCCACACACCCCGCTTCACTTTTAAATATTCTTCACTTAATGGGTTAACTCACCGCCAGGTGACGCTGTGCAGAGAGGAAGTCTTGTAACGAGCCCCCTTACGGCCTATATATACCTGGTACCTCCCTTCAATCACCAGTATATTAAAAAAGCAGAAAGACAAGGTACCAGTATTCCACCGGTAACCTCAAAATCAATTTGATATAAATAAAAAGCTTCACCATATAAAGGCTTCGGAAATACCGAAAAGGGTGGGAGTGAAGCGGGGTGTGTGGCACACCAACAATATCCATTTTTCAGGTGAGTACTCACAAAATGGTATTATTCTTGGTGTGCCACACACCCCGCTTCACTTTTAAATATTCTTCACTTAATGGGACATCCAAAAGCAGTGTCCACAAGGGATGGGCATCTCAAGGCCAGGTGAAGCATCACTTAAATGACTGCAGTCTGCAGAACTTTGCGGCCAAAAACAGCATCCGCTGAGGCTCACACATCAACTTTGTAAAACTTAGAAAAAGTATGAACCGAAGACCAAGTCCTTACAAACTTGTTCAACAGAAGCTTGGTGCTGAAAAGCTGAATGAGCAGTGATACGAAAAGGGGGAACTCTTCCCTTAGCAGAATAGGCCGCAGTAACGGCCTGACGTATCCACTTGCTAATGGCAGATTTGGCTGGTGCCAAACCCTTCTTAGGCCCATGGGGCACAACAAAAAAGGAATCCGTCCTACAAAAAGGAGACGTGATAATCAAGTAGTACTTAACACAGCGTACTACATCCAAACAATGCAAAACCCTCTCTTTGTCATTCTTAGGATTAGGACACAAGGAGGGAAGAACAATATCTTGGTTCAAATGAAAAGCAGAAACAACCTTGGGAAGAAAGTCTGGCTTGAACCGAAAGACCACTTTATCCTGATGCCTCTCAAAGTAAGGCGCCTGGATAGACAAGGCCGCCAACTCCGAGACACGCCGGACCGAAGTGATCGCTACCAAGAAGACAATCTTCTGAGTCAGGGTAGACAAAGCAATATCTTGCAAAGGCTCAAAAGGAGGAGCCTGAAGAGCAGAAAGAACCAAATTCAAATCCCAAACCGGGAGTAATGGTTTCCTGGGAGGCCGCATATGCGTAACCCCCTGGAAAAAAGTTTTAACTAAAGGCTTAAGCGCAACACGCTTCTGAAAATAGATAGATAAGGCAGAGACTTGCCCTTTCAACGTACTTAGCTGAAGACCAGAGTCCAGCCCTGATTGTAAAAACTCCAGAATCCTGGAGATCGAAAAGACCCTACAAGGAAAAGATCTTATCTCACACCAAGCGATATAGGCTTTCCAAGTCCTATAGTAGATGATGGAAGAAGACCTCTTCCGGGCACTGATCAGAGTCTTAACGACTGAATCAGAAAGACCCTCCTCCTTCAGGATGGAGGTTTCAGCAGCCAGGCCATCAAACCCAGCGCTGGTAAATTGGGGTAACACAATCGACCCTGAGTGAGCAGATCGGGCCGAAGAGGCAGAACGAACTGGTCCACTGCCAGCCAAACGATGTCTGCGAACCCCACTCGCCTTGGCCACCTTGGGGCCCCGAGAACGGCGGACACCTTTTCCAGAGCCAACTTCCGAAGCACCCTGCCCAGCATGGGTATCGGAGGAAACAGGTATAGAAATCCCAGAACTCCCCAGCTCAGGGACATGGCGTCCCCTGCCAGAGCCAGAGGATCCTGGAGAGTGACAGAAGTTCGGGAGCCTGTGAGAGGCAAACGGGTGCACCTCCGGGGTCCCCCATCGGAGACACAGTGAGCGAAACACCCGAGGATGGAGAGCCCATTCTCCCAGACGGGGAGAGCCCCTGCTCAACCGGTCCGCCACCTGGTTCTTCACCCCTGGAATGTATACCGCAGAGAGACAAGGAACATGGGACTCCGCCCAGGTCAGGATCAGGGACACTTCTCTGAGAGCACTCAGACTGCGAGTCCCTCCCTGATGACCGATGTAAGCAACCGCTGTTTGATTGTCTGAACGCACCTGGACCGGAAGGCCCAGAACGTGCTGAGTCAGGAGAGCAAGCACCCGACGGATGGTTCTCAGTTCCAGAATATTGGTGGGTAAGTGGGCCTCCTGAGGTCCCCACTGCCCCTGAAACTGCAGCTCCTTCCAGAATCCGCCCCATCCCGACAGACTGGCGTCCGTGGTGACAATTTCCCAAAGGGGGGTCAGGAAAAACCTGCCCTACACCAGATTGGTCGAGACCAACAACCACAGGAGGGACTGCCGGACCCGGGAGGACAACTGGAAGGACTGATCCAGCGACCGAGGCTGCTGGTCCCAAGACGCTAACAGAAAAAGCTGAAGCGTTCTTGTGTGATTTTGGGCAAAAGGAAGAAACACTCTGTGTTGATGAGAGTCCAGGCCGGGACGAACCGACCCATCTCTCTTGGGGACTGCGAAAAGACTGGAGTAGAAACCGAGGCCAATCTCTAAGCGCGGCACCGGTAGGATGACCGCCATCTCTAACAGATTCCTTACCGACGCCAGGAGCCCCTGCGTGGCCAAAGGATCGATGGGCACCCGAGACCGAAAGAACTGTGAAGGAGGGCGAGACTCGAATTCCAGGTTGTAACCGGCCGACACTACCTCCTGGATCCATCTGCCTGGAACCACTTGGTTCCAAACCTGGGAGAAGTGTCGCAATAGTCCCCCCACCCGCACGGGTGAGGGCAGCCCCTCATTGCTGAGTGGGCTTATCAGCAGGTTTGGGCTTGGTGCCCCACGACTGAGTGGGCTGTCCACGGCCCCTCCCCCGAGTCCAACCTGCACCTCTGGTAGCGGGAAAGGAAGCCCCCTACCCGCTCTGAATCCTCGAGAGGCAGGCCTACCGGAACCTGCCCCCCTAAAGGGACCACGAGGCCTCTTGCGTTGTGGCATCTTACCACCCTTTGCGACTGAATCAATTTTCTCCCCAAACAGACGCAACCCCAAAAAGGGGAGAGCTGTGAGCACCTTGAAACCGCGTCCGCCGACCACTGACGCAGCCATACTGACCGGCGAATAGCCACCAGCATAGCCGCTGCCTTGCTACTCATAGCCAGCGCATTGTCCTGAGCGGATAGGACATAGGACACAAAAGATTCACACTGCTTAAGCGCAGTAAATTCTTTACAAGCGAGATTGAGATCCTCATATAGCCCCTGAATTAAAGACCTAATCGCCAAAAGAAGAAGGGCTGAAGCACACACCGGGCGCAACGCTGACCCGGAATAAATAAAACCATGGCGAGCGTATTGGTCAATCCGACGATCTTCCCCATCTTTAGGGACAGCGGTATCAGCAGACTGTACCATAGCCGTGCTGGAGAGCCCTAGCACAGGGGTATCGACGTCAGGAGGGACAGACCAAAGCTTTACCAACTCTGGCGGAAAAGGATAACGCTTTCCCAACTGGAAGGGATTCCAGATAACCGCGTGGGATGTTCCCATTCCTTAAGGACCACCCTCTCAAAGTGGTGCTGTCTGGGAAAAACCCAACACGGCTGAGGCTCCTTAAACAACTGACCCTTTGGCAGGGTGACAGCCTCAGGCGGATCTAAATTCAAAATTTTAAACATTTGAGCCAGAATGGAGGGGGTGTCAAAAACAACCCCCTCCGAGCAATCGCCAATCGCATCAGCCTCAAGCTGATCTGCAGGCTCATCTGACTCCAACAGGAATTCTTCCTCGTTCGGGGATCCATCGGACCATTCCACAGGCTCACATAACTCGTCCTGTGGAGCCAAAGGTACCGGAGTCAGGTGCCTCCGTTTTGCAGCGGCCTTTAACCCTGCTTTAACGGGCACTACTTTCCGGGGGCTGGCCGACCGTGCCGCCACCTCGGACTGCAAATCCCCACTTTTGACAGTGTCATGCGGGGTCCGGAACAGGGAGGGCGAGGTAGGCGATGATGAAGGTTGCGATGGGCCAGCAGCCGAAGCAACAGACTGGCGCGCAATGCTCTGCTTTGCACAAGGGATGCAAATAAAGACATCATCAGCTGGGAGTAGAGCCCCACAACTTACGCACCCCCCGAATGGCTCAGAAGAACCGTTTCCGGCAATAACGGAAGCCTCCATATGGTGATTTATGGTATTCGCAATCTTTGGGCTTTAAGGCATAAGCCAACCCGGGATGCCCCCTTATCTGTAAATGTCCCGGAAGGGAGGATTTTAATTTATATATTTTTTTTTTTTTTAAAAAGAAAGGTCCCCCTTAATAATCTATATATATATATATATATATATATATATATATATATATATATATATCTATATATATATATATATATATATATATATAGATTATATATATGCATTCTTAAATATAAAAATATCCCAATTTATTATTATTTTATATCTTTTTTTTTTTTTTTTTTTTTTAAATAAAGACTAGCCAGGCAACATAGAGCTGGAGGGCCACCATAAACAGGGATCCCGGGATCTGTAAGGAAAAGAAAAAACCACAATCAGATCCCCACATGTGTGTAACAACCGTGTATGCATGGCACCAAAGTGCCTTTTAAATGAGCCAAAAAGCCATGCCCCTTAATAAACAACAACTCACCCCCATATCTACACATGAAAGATATTCAATTCCCACTCAACGGCCCCACCAGGGTGGGGCCGCTTACCTGGAAGGACCGAGAGCAGCAACCGGAGGGACGAGACAGCAGCCAGCAGCAGCAGCACAGGAGAAATGAAACCAAGTGCGGCCGCGCGCCCCCACGTGACTTCTCTTTTGAAAGGAAGTGAAGCTGGGGCCGCCACATGACGCCACCGCCACGCCCCCGTCGTCGCGTCACCGGGACCCGCCCCCTAAGCTCGATCAGTGCGGCCAAATCAACTGGGGATTAACACCAGATGAGCCACTACACGCGCACACAAGCAGGAGGCAGCGGAGGGGGGAGAAGAAAGAGGGGGGAGTAGGAGGAAAAACCGCATAGCGCAGCCATGCCAAAGCAGACCTCATACAGTGGCCATAAGACCAGCGGGGAAGAGGGGAGGCGGGAGGGGGCTACTTAGGGGGCAAGCCAACCTGCCCAGCGCGGTCCGCCCCCAAGCAGACCTAAACACAAAAACCGGCCAGGAGTATAACAACAGACCTGGCCGGAAGGAAAAAGAGTGCACACATGCTGAAGTAAGCTCAATGCATAACGTAAACACACACATGTTGTAATAAAGTTATACTTGTGAAACACACATACCTAATGCACAACCCTCTAACACCCCCCCCCCCCCCATAGTGAAGGGAGAAGGGACCGTAACGGAAGAGAAAGGGGCTACGGGGACCCTCGGGACAGGGGCATCCCATTTCCGGATCACCATGCCGGATAGCCGCATTGCCCCACGCATGAGGTCGAGCGGAGGAGATAAGCTCCTAGGCACCTATAGTGCCATCTACCATTTGCCCAGTGAGCAGCCTAGGCTGGGAGGCTTCCATTCCACCATCAAGGTATAAACACTCAAACCGGGCAGAAATAGACCAAAAGGGGGGTGCCGGGGTAAGACTTTGTGAAAGTATGAACTGAAGACCAAGTAGCAGCCTTGCAAACTTGTTCCACCGAGGCCTGGTGCTGAAAAGCCCAAAAAGCACCAATGGCTCTAGTAGAATAAGCTGTGATTCGAAAAGGGGGTTCTTTCCCCCTGGCAGAATAGGCTTGTACCACCGCCTGTCTAATCCACTTACTGAGTGTGGACTTGGCTGGAGGCAATCCCTTCCTAGAACCCTCAGTCAAAACGAAAAGCAGATCCGATTTCCTGAAGGATGCAGTCGCAGCCAGGTAATACCTTATGGCTCTGACCACATCCAAAGCATGGAGAGTCCGTTCTTTGCGATTAGCTGGTGCTGGACAAAAGGAAGGTAAGACAACTTCCTCATTAAGGTGATAAGGAGAAATGACTTTAGGCAAAAAATCCTCTTAAAACGAAAAACCACCTTACCTCTGTGCATCTCAAAGTAGGGTGGTTTCATACATAATGCGGCCAGCTCTGATACGCGACACACCAAGGTGATCGCCACCAGAAAAACCACCTTGAGTGTAAGGATAGACAATGTAGCGTCATTCAATGGCTCAAAGGGAGGACCCTGGAGAGCAGACAGCACTAGATTTAGGTCCCACACCGGTAAGACTAATTTACGCGGTGGACGGACATGGGTGACCCCCTGGAAAAAAGTATTGGTCAATCTATAATTGGCAATGGACCTCTGGAAAAAAATGGATAAGGCCGAGACCTGACCCTTGAGGGTGCTCAGCTGGAGGCCCAAGTCTAGACCGTTCTGTAGAAACTCAAGGACAAGAAAGGCTCCTGGCCTCGCACCAAGCAATATAGGCCTGACAAACTCTGTAGTAGATCATGGAAGAAGACTTCTTCCGTGCCTGAATCATTGTGTGAAGAACCGTGGCCGATAAACGTTTCTCCATCAGAATGGAGGTTTCAATAGGCAGGCCGTCAAAGCCAGCATCCGTAAATTTGGGTGTCGTAGCGACCCCTGTGTGAAAAGCCCTGGATCGTCGGGCATAATGTAGTGATCTATTGACAAACTATCCGCAAACCAACTCCTCCTTGGCCAGCGAGGGGCCACCAGGATGGCTGGTACCCCCTCCTGGGCTAACGGAGGGAATGCATACAGAAGGTTGAACTCCGTCCAAGGGATCGCCAGAGCGTCTGTTGCTATGGCCAGAGGGTCTCTTGAGAGAGAAACGAACCTTGGAAGTTTGTGATTGTGTCTAGACGCAAAAAAATACAACTCTGAAGTACTCACCTGTAGAGTTGGTATTATATGCAGACAGCACGTCCTGCTCCAGACATAGTCCTTACATGTGGGTATACCTCCGCCTTCAGCGCCGTGCACTGCAGAACATGAAGAAAACAAGCTTCTCCCGGCCCTACATATACCGGAGGACCTCCCACAAGTCCCCAGCATTGAAAAGCATTGAGAAAGAGAGGCCAGGAGAAACAACCACCCAAAAACTGGCAAAAACATATCAAGTATAACAATCATCAAACAGGGGACCCAGAACAAAGTGAAACCAGGGTGGGGTGGAGCAGGACGTGCAGTCTGCATATAATACCAACTCTACAGGTGAGTACTTCACAGAGTTGTATTATTCTAAGCAGACAGCACGTCCTGCTCCAGACATAGTCCTTACATGTGGGACATCCAATAGCAGTGTCCGTAAAGAAGGGTGGGATCCCCAACAGAAGGCAACAGCAAGCCATTTAAACTACTACGGCCTGCAAAACCTTGCGGCCAAACGCAGCGTCAGCTGAGGCCTTAACATCAACCTTGTAAAACGTTGTAAAGGTGTGAACCGAAGACCAGGTAGTGGCCTTGCAAACTTGCTCCACGGAGGCCTGGTGCTGAAAAGCCCAAGAAGCCCCAACAGCTCTAGTAGAATGAGCAGTAAGACGAAAGGGGGGGAGTCTTCCCCTTAGTAGTATAGGCTTGAACCACAGCCTGACGAATCCATTTACTAGGCCGTGAGGCACAACGAAGAGAGCATCCGTCTTCCTAAATGCCTGAGTGGTAACCAGGTAAGACTTGACACACCTAACCACATCCAGGGAATGCAAAACCCTCTCCTTAGGGTTACTAGGATTAGGGCACAAGGAAGGAAGTACAATATCTTGATTCAAATGAAATGCAGACACCACCTTAGGCAGAAAGTCTGGCTTGAAGCGAAACACCACCTTATCCCGGTGTCTCTCAAAGTAGGGAGGCTGAATAGACAAGGCAGCCAACTCAGACACATGTCTAACCGAGGTAATGGCTACCAGAAAGACCACCTTGAGCGTGAGAACAGCAAGATCTGCTTCGTGAATAGGTTCAAAAGGAGGACCCTGCAGGGCCGACAAAACCAAATTCAGATCCCAAACAGGAACCATAGGTTTCCGAGGGGGGCGCACATGAGTGACCCCCTGAAAGAAAGTCTTGATAAGAGAGTGCTGGGCAAAGGTCTTCTGAAAGAAGATAGACAGGGCCGAAACCTGGCCCTTCAAAGTACTAAGCTTCAGACCTAAGTCTAGACCATGTTGTAAAAACTCCAGCACCCTGGAGACTAAGCATTCCCGGCAGGGAAGAGACCTGGATTCACACCAGTCAATGTAGGCACGCCATACCCTATAATATATAGCAGAAGAGGTCTTCTTCCTGGCTTGGACCATGGTAGCCACTACAGAAGCGGACAAACCCTTTTCCTTTAAAATGGTGGTCTCAATAGCCAAGCCGTCAAAGCCAGAGTTAGTAAATTGGGATGGCGTAGAGACCCCTGAGTTAAGAGGTCTGGAATCCTTGGTAGATCGTACTGATCTACTGCCATTTGAACCACGTCTGCGAACCACACTCTTCTTGGCCACCTTGGGGCCACCAGAATCGTGGGTACCCCTTCCAGAGCGATCTTGCGTAGCACCCTGCCCAGAAGGGGAATTGGTGGAAACGCATACAGGAGCCGAAACTCCCTCCAAGACATTGACAGAGCATCCGAGGCCAGAGCCAGAGGATCCTGAGACAGGGATACAAAGCTCGGGAGCTTGTGATTGTGACGGGACGCAAACAGATCCACGTCTGGGACACCCCAACGGTGACACAGGGACTGAAATACCGAGTTGGAGAGGGACCACTCCCCCTGACGGGACGACCCCCTGCTCAGGGCATCTGCTAGCAGATTTTCCACCCCCGGAATGTAAACAGCCGAGATGCATTGAACATTGGTCTCTGCCCATGTTAGAATCAGAGACACCTCCTGGAGAGCACCCTTGCTCCGGGTTCCTCCCTGATGATTGATGTAGGCCTCCGCCGTCCTGTTGTCTGAGCGTACCTGAACCGCCAGACCCTTCAGGTGCTGAGGCACCAACCTGACCGCCCTGAGTTTCAGGACATTGATGGGTAGATGGGCCTCCTGAGGGCCCCACCTCCCCTGGAAACGCAGGGACTTCCAGAATCCCCCCCAGCCCGAGAAACTGGCATCCGTTGTGACCGTCTCCCAGGAGGGAGCCAGGAAGGATCTGCCCCTTGTCAAGTTCCCATGGTCCAGCCACAGCGCCAGAGATTGTCTGACCGAGGGGGGAAGCACCCAGATCTCGTCCAAGGACGCTGGGTCCTTGTTCCAAACTGACAGAAGGTGAAGCTGCAGAGTTCTCAAATGGAATTGTGCAAAGGGCACCGCCTCGAAGCTTGCCACCATCGAGCCCACCAACTGCATTCCCTGCCTGATGGAGGGATGAGGGCTCGAGAGCAGGAACCTCACCTACGTTGTCAGAGCTTCCACCTTCTGTGGAGGAAGGAATATCCTTGACTGAACTGAATCCAGAATCATCCCCAGAAACGGGGTGACTGAGGAGGGGGACAGAGAGGACTTTGGGTAATTGATCACCCGGCCAAAGGACTCCAGGGTGGTCACCACCGACCGCGTGTACAGCTCTGCCTGCTGCGGAGACTGAGATGAGATGAGTATATCGTCCAGGTAGGGCAACACTCGTATGCCTTTTAGCCTCAACAGAGACATTACTCCTGCCACCACCTTGGTGAATACCCTGGGGGCCGACGTAAGACCGAATGGCAGAGCCACAAACTGGTAATGCTGATCCAGCAGCGCAAATCTGAGAAACTTTTGATGCCCTGGGAACACCGGGACGTGTAGGTAAGCGTCCTTGATGTCCACAGATGTCATGAAGTCCCCTGGGCGCAACGAGGCAATGGCCGAGCGCAGAGTTTCCATACAAAAATGTCTGTTTCTCACAAATCTGTTTAAGATTTTTAAATCCAGAATGGGTCTGACTGACCCGTCCTTTTTGGGCACCGTGAACAGGTTGGAATAAAACCCCACGCCTGTCTTTTGAGGGGACCTTGCAAATGACCCCGAGGTCTAGAAGGTCCTGCACCGCTAGCATCAAGACTCGCGCTGAGGCAGGGTCCTGTGGGATTCGGGACCCGACGAACCTGGGAGGGGGCAGTACAGCAAACTCTATCTTGTAACCGGAGGACACTACCTCCTGAATCCACCGGTCTGGGACGTGGCGTCTCCAGACATGCTGAAAATGCTGTAGACGTCCCCCCACCCTGACGGGCGAGGGCGCCCCTTCATGCCTGGGGGGTCTTGGGAGGGGCTTTGGGCTTTGGCCCCCAGGAAGAACTGGGGCGGCGTCCTCTGTTCTTGTTCCAGGAATCTGTGCGAGCTCCGGCGAAGGACACCCCTCTTCCCTGTTTAGCCCCACGATAGGGGGTCGAGTGGGAGCTTGGGCCACGAAAGGGCCGAATCTGACGCTTGCGCTGGGGCAGCTTGCCCCCTTTAGCAAAGATATCTAACCTTTCTCCAAACAGGCGCAGCCCTTTGAAAGGAAGCCCCATAAGGGCCTTCTTGGCGACATTGTCAGCTGCCCACTGGCGTAACCAGACCGCACGGCGTATGGCTACCACCAGAGCAGAGGATCTAGCACTCAGCTTAATAGCATCGTCCGATGCAGACAGGATGTAATTGATAAAAGTCTCACAGGTAACCAAAGCATTGGCAGCATCAGATGGCAAGTCATCCGCCCTTCAAGAGCAGTCTTAACCACAGTCCTGAGCGCCACCGCCGTGATGGCTAAGGCGCAAACCGGGCGGAGCGAGGCTCCCCCAAATGCAAAGGCACGACGTGCCAGTTGATCAACCCGCCGATCCTCCAGATCCCGCAGCGTAGTAGTGTCAGGGGAGTGCATAATAGAGGTATTGGACAGACCAAGGATCGGGGCATCGACTTCGGGCGGCGAAGTCCAACACTTGATCAGGTCAGCAGGGAATGGATACTTCTTATCCACAGTCTTAGGAACCCCCTGGAGTTTGCTGGGATGTTCCCACTCCTTAAGACAAGATTATTAAAATTAGTTTGTTCAGGAAACTCCAACCGCACCCTAGCGGTATGGAACAGGTCACCTCTTTGCCGAGGAGCCGCAGGCGGGGGAGAGAGGGATAACACATCAAAGATCTGGGCCAGCAATCTATCAACGTCATCCTGGGACCAAAGATCAGAACCAGATTCATCCTGACTCCTGGACTCATCGTCGTAGGACCCCCGAGTCAGAAAACAGTTCCCCTTCCTCTGAGGGGGAGTGTGCATCAGACAAATGTAAATCCTCAGATTCTACAGGAAGAATAGTGGCTTCAGGATTCAAGTGGCGCTTTTTAGCGGTAGCCTTGCTCGCCAAGGAGCCAGCGACTAAACTTTCCACGCTAGCCAGTCTAGCGGCCAAATCAGCATGAGAGTCCCCGCTAGTATTGGGGGTTAGACTCAGGCTTGGGGGAGTAGGAGAAACAAGGCGAGGCGCGGGCCCAGCCTCGGAAGAGGTGGGTAGGCCAGCTAGCGCCAGCTGGGCACAAGGGACGCAGACCCGTGCATTGTCACCACTGCTAGGTGTGACCCCACAAACTACACACAGACGGGCTTGTCCCGAAGGAACCCCGTTCACGATATCCTGAGATGCCTCCATATGGTGATTATTATATCCAATATGCCAGTAGGGATTGACGCTGTAAAGCAACCCTGGATGCCCCAAACACCCGCTGGGAAGTGGGAGTGATTTGTTAAAAGGTTCTGGACCGGACTCTACGCCGGGCCGGGAGAAGCCACCGAAGACCGCGGTCTGAAAGACACAAGGGGGACAGGGATGTCAGAGCCAAGCGAGAGGAAGTCAAGCTAGGAAAGGGATCGCCCATGAGGGCACTTACAGAACAGCGAGGGGAGGACCGTCTTCACCACTCGTATGCGAGAAGGAAATGGTGCCAAGCGAACCTCGAAGGGCGGGCCAGAGCGGACGATGACGCGGAGCGCGCCAAACCGAACCACGCCCCCCCAGAGAGCGCGAAGCTCAAAGGCGCGCAGCCAATCAGAAGCGACAGATATTGTCAGGGAGACATCACCTCAGAGAGATCTGACAGGGTGAATACAGGGAGAGAACGCCAAGCGTCAATTGAATAAAACTGAAGCACGCGCCGAGTAATACATGAAAGCACAGTAGGAAAGCAAAAGGCTGAGAGTGAAGCGCAGCTCTGACTCCAAGGACCAAATAAGACAATGGTTGACTAGTGTGATTAGGGCAAGGATTAGCCGTCGTACACACGACCCCCCCCCCCTCTTTTTTCCCCCACTAACGGGGAAATCTAGGGAGGAAGGTGATCCAATATACTGGTTTCACAGCTACACCGGGCGAGGGGCACTAGTGCGGGAGGGGCATCCAATAGAAGGTTCACCATATGCCTTAACCGCCTACCCTATGGAGGGGGATTGCGGTGGAGTCTAGCTCCATAAGCACACTAGGTGCTGCCTACCTTCACCCGACCCAACGCAGCCCAGGCTGGGAGGCATTAGTTCACAACGAGGATGGGTGGAAATAGTCCCGCAGGGCCTCGGGCTGTAAAGCCCAGCTCGCCTGCGAGAGCGTGATACTTCATGTCTTCGCAGTTCAAGCACTGCTGAGAAAACTGGGGATTTGTGGGAGGTCCTCCGGTATATATAGGGCCGGGAGGAGCTTGTTTTCTTCATGTTCTGCAGTGCACGGCGCTGAAGGCAGAGGTATACCCACATGTAAAGACTATGTCTGGAGCAGGACGTGCTGTCTGCTTAGAATATACCATTTTGTGAATACTCACCCGTAAAATGGGTATTATAAGTATGTCACACACCCCGCTTCAGATAGTCATTACACTTGGGTTATACCGACCTGTAGAGGGCGATCTTGCAGAGATGTTATGAAAAAAAGGGAGCCCCTACCGGTCCATAAATACCTGGGACCTCCCACTCATTCCCCAGTATTAAGACAGCAGTAAAGGGACCAGGAAGAGCCAAAATAACCAGTAACAGTAAAAAAGGTTCACCATAGAAAGGATCCAGAATACCAAAGGGCGGGGTGAAGCGGGGTGTGTGACATACTTATAATACCCATTTTACAGGTGAGTATTCACAAAATGGTATTATTCTAAGTATGTCACACACCCCGCTTCAGATAGTGATTACACTTGAGACATCCAATAGCAGTGTCCATAAAGGGCAGGGATCCAAAACAATGCAACAATGCACAACTTAAACCACTGCAACTTGCAGAACTTTGCGGCCAAAAACAGCATCCGCTGAGGCCCGCACATCAACCTTGTAAAACTTGGAAAACGCGTGTACTGAAGACCAAGCAGGGTGGATAAAAATCAATGTTTTTTTTTTAAAAATCAAAAAAATCTGATTTTTTTGATTTAAATCGGATTTTTTTTCAATAAACTGCTTTTTGAGGAAAATATTTTACCATCCAAAGGTTCTTCCATCATGAGATAAAGCTGAGTTGTTTAACTCAGTAGAATAAAGGCTGTATATGTGTAACATTCACAATGCCATGCTCTTCCAGAGGTTTCTGTAGGATTAGTGGGCAGTTTCTCTCCTATATTATCACAGACGCTCGCTTTACTTACTCAGTTCTCAAAACTGAATTTGACTCCGCAGAGGTCCCAGCCTCTTCTTCACAGTAAAAATGTTACAACATGAACAGAGTTGAGAAAAAGACCTTAATCCTATTGTTCTACAAACCTATGACTAGTGAGCTACAGAGGACAGCAGGGACAGTAGTATTTAAGTTTTTCATGTGTCGGCTGGGCTGACAGTCTAAGTTTCTTAAAATATATATATATTTTGTTTAGCCAAATTAGTTAACAAAACATGGATGTTTGTTTAAGCAAATAACTTATGCTGTAATGTTGTTATTGTTTCAGTTGAATAAATCTATTTAAATTGTTATTAAGGTCAGGATTATTTTTCTCCTTCCTAAGTACAACAGAACAGTGGTGTCCAAATATGAATGATTAACCCATTAAACTGGGGAGAAAAAAGTAATATAAAAAGTGATTCTAAAAATCTTCATCTACTTGCATGTTAAAATAGCAAGAACTAGTTTAGGTAGAAACTTTGATCTTTGATTTAAATCACTGATTTAAATCAAACCTTACTGACTAGTGATTTAAATCGTGATTTAAATCGTGATTTAAATCAGTTCGATTTAAATCAAATCCACCCTGAGACCAAGTAGCCGCCTTACAAACTTGCTCAACAGAGGCCTGATGCTGGAAAGCCCAGGACGCCCCAACAGCAGAGTGGAATGAGCAGTAACACGAAAAGGGGGAACCTTCCCCTTGGCAGAATAGGCCCCAACAATGGCCTGGCGAATCCATTTACTAATGGAAGACTTGGCGGGAGCCAAACTTTTCCTAGGCCCAGAGGGCACCACAAAAATGGCGTCAGTCCTACGAATAGAGAAAGTAGCCACCAAATAGTACTTCACACAGCAAACCACATCCAGAGAATGCAAAACCCTCTCCTTGTCATTGCTGGGCTTAGGACACAAGGAGGGTAGAACAATGTCCTGATTAAGATGAAAAGCAGAGACCACCTTAGGAAGGAAATCTGGCTTGAAGCAGAAAACAACCTTGTCCTGATGCCTCTCAAAGTAAGGAGCCTTAATGGACAAAGCCGCCAACTCCGATACACGCTGAATGGAAGTGATGGCAACCAAAAACGCGACCTTCTGAGTAAGCGTAGAAAGAGCAATATCCTGCAAAGGTTCAAAAGGAGGACCCTGAAAAGCAGAGAGAACCAAATTCAAATCCCAAACTGGGAGCAAAGGCTTCCTAGGAGGCCGCAAATGCGTAACCCCCTGGAAAAAGGTCTTAACGAGAGGATGAAGAGCAAAAGACTTTTGAAAGAAAACCGCCAGGGCAGAAACATGCCCTTTTAGCGTACTAAGCTGCAAACCTAGGTCCAGACCATGTTGCAGAAATTCCAAAACCCTAGGGATAGAAAACGCCCTGCAAGGCAAGGCCCGGACCTCACACCAATCAATATAATACCTCCAAATCCTATAGTAGATGGCAGAGGAAGACTTCTTTCTAGCCCTAACCAGAGTCTGAATGACAGCATCAGAAAGACCTTCCTCCTTCAAGATGGAGGTTTCAGCAGCCACGCCGTCAAAGCCAGCGTTGGTAAATTGGGCTAGAGCAGTGGACCCTGAGTGAGCAGATCCGGCAGAAGGGGCAGATCTAACTGATCCTCTGCCAACCTTACCACGTCTGCGAACCAAACCTGTCTTGGCCATCTAGGAGCCACCAGGATTGCTGATGCGCCCTCTAGGGCCAGCTTGCGCACCACTTTGCCCACCATAGGAAATGGAGGGAACAGGTACAGAAACCCCAGATCCCTCCAGTTCAGAGACATGGCATCTGCTGCCAGAGCCAGCGGATCCCGCGAGAGACACACTAATGCCGGAAGCTTGTGATTGTGACGAGAGGCAAAGAGGTCCACCTCCGGAGTCCCCCACCGGTGGCAAAGCGACCGAAACACCTTGGGGCTGAGCGACCATTCCCCCCGGCGAGATGAGCCCCTGCTCAGGGAGTCCGCTTCCGTGTTCTCCACTCCCGAAATGTACACTGCCGAAATGCATGGGACATTTCCCTCTGCCCAAGCCAGGATCAAAGACACTTCCCTGAGGGCACGCCTTCTGCGAGTCCCTCCCTGGTGATTGATGTAGGCGACCGCCGTCCGATTGTCCGACCGAACTTGAACCGGTAGGCCCCGCAACTGATGAGTCAAGTGAGCCAGAACCAACCTGATGGCTCTCAGCTCCAGAACATTGATGGGATCGTGAGCCTCCTGAGGCCCCCACAGTCCCTGAAACTGAAGATCCTTCATAAATCCCCCCCAACCTGACAGGATGGCATCCGTGGTGACCGTCTCCCAACGAGGGGTCCGAAAGGATCTGCCCCTCATCAGATTGCTCGGTTCCAGCCACCACCGAAGGGAACGCCGCACCCGGGGGGACATCAGAAAAGACTGATCCAATGACGGTGGGGACCCGTCCCAGGCCGCCAAGAGATGGAGCTGGAGCGTCCTTGTGTGAAACTGGGCAAAGGGAACCGCCTCGAACGATGCCACCATCAATCCCACCAGTCGCATCCCCAGCCGGATGGACGGGTGAGGGATGGTTAGGAGACGCTGAGTCAATTCCTGAATCAAAAGAACCTTGGGCTGGGGGAGGAACACCCTGGACTGAGAAGTATCCAGAGACATTCCCAGGAACGCCACCACCCTGGAGGGAGAGAGGCAGGACTTGGGATAGTTGATCACCCAGCCGAATCTCTCCAGGGTGGCTACCACAGTCCTGGTATCTAGCCCAGCCTGGCTAAGAGACGAAGCCACAATAAGAAGATCGTCCAGATAAGGCACGATGCAGATACCCTGGGCTTTGAGGAGGGCCATCACCCCCGCCAGCACCTTGGTGAAAACCCTTGGAGCCGAGGTAAGGCCAAACGGAAGAGCCACAAACTGAAAATGCCGATCTTTCACCACGAACCTGAGAAATCTCTGATGTGCCGGGAAGATTGGAACGTGCAGATAAGCATCCTTGATGTCTATGGACGTCATGAAGTCCTCCTGCCGAAGTGAATTTATGGCAGAGCGCAGAGTTTCCATGCGGAACTTCCTGGGACGGATAAATCTGTTGAGAAACTTCAGATCCAGGATGGGACGAACGGAGCCATCGTTCTTGGGCACTGTGAACAGATTGGAATAGCATCCCAGGCCCCTGTCCGAGGGAGGCACCGGGCAGACGACAGCCATGTCCAGGAGATCTTTTACTGCCGCCCGGAGCCCCTGCGCGGCCAGAGGATCCAAGGGCACCTGCAACCTGAAGAATCTGGGAGGAGGCCGGATCTCGAACTCCAGCTTGTAACCGGAAGACACCACTTCGCGAATCCATCTGTCCGAGACCTCTTGGTCCCAGACCTGGGAGAAGTGTTGCAGCCGTCCCCCCACCCGCGAGGGTGAGGGCGCCCCCTCATTGCTGAGCCGGCTTAGCAGCGGCTTTGGGCTTGGAGCCCCAGCTGTGACCTGGACGGGCACGTCCTCTTCCCCTGTGCCAGGAATCACCTCTGGAAGGGAAGACAGCCGATTCCCGTCCAGCTCTGGCCCCACGAAAGGAAGGGGTAAATGAAGCCGCCCCCCAAAAGGGACGACGTTGCTTCTTTCGCTGAGGTAACCTACCTCCCTTGGCGACCAAATCCAATTTTTCTCCAAAGAGCCGCAAACACACAAAATCAGCCACTCACTGGCGCAACCAAACCGACCACCGAATTGCCACCAGCAAGGCCGAAGTTCTACTACACATCACCATGGTGTCATCCAGGGCGGCTAGCACAAAAGACAAAAACAATTCACACCGCTTAAGGACGGTGAACTCATCACTAGCCGGGTCAAGGCTGGAGGTAGACAACAGGTCCCTGACAACCAACCTAGAGGCCATTATAAGAAGCGCCGAAGCACAAACAGGCCGTAAGGTCGACCCGACGCTGGCAAAACCATGACAAGCCATCTGGTCAATGCGTTTGTCCTCACCGTCCTTGAGAGTAGAACAGTCAGGAGAATGCAAGACGGAGGTGCTAGACAACCCCAAAACAGGGGCGTCCACCTTGGGAGGGGACGACCAGCGCTTCACCGCGTCCGCCGGAAAGGGATATTTCTTATCCCAACCCGGAGGGACACCCGGAAGCCTAGTAGGCCTCTCCCATTCCTTGAGGATAATGCCGTCAAAATGCCTTTGATTTGGGAATTCTAAGCGCGGCTTAGCCTCCTCAAAGAACTCCCCCTTCTGCGGAAGAGTCACTTCGGGAGGAGAGATTGCCAGAACCTCAAGCGTAGCGTGGCTGGGGACAAGTGCTTTCTCTTAGCCGGGACCTTTCTGGGCACAGTGCTAGAAAATAATTTTTCAAGATTGGACAATCTGGCACACACTTCAGATTGCGACTCCCCACTTGTGACAACATCACACGGGGTACGGGACAGGCGGGGAGGGGTAGGAGAAGGGACCGGCGGCGCAGAACCAGACGCAAGGGATCCAGACTGCCGCGTAATAGTCTGCTGCGCACATGGTATGCAAAGGAGAACATCATCCCCTGTAAGGGATGCCCCACACCCCAAACACTGCCGGGGTTGCCCCGAGGGGAGCCCGAGCCCGGTATCCTGGGAAACCTCCATATGGTGATTTTATAGGTACTCACAATACCAAAGGGAATTACGCGATATAAGCAACCCGGGATGCCCCTTCTGTGTCCCGAGTGGGAGGATTTTATGGGGAATTCTAAGATTAAACCAGGGACCCTAGGACCGGGAGGACCCTTTAGGCTCCGACAAGGGTCCACCTGGAAGAGAGAATACAGGGCTAATCAGCACCTCAATCATGCCCAAGCACACACAATGCAGACATACTGACAATGCAAAAAACATATGAATTGTATATATACATATGCAGGTCAAAGCCATGGCTTTTCATGTAATAAAACGCTTAAAGTATAATGCAGAGATCGCAGGCAGTGCCTGAAGTAATGAGGCCGCGGGGGCCACTCACGCATTCAGCCGAAGACCTGAGAAGGAGAGAGAGAGGGGTTCGCGCCCCCCTCCCCTGACGACAACGCTGCTCCCGGCCAGTGGCCGGGCTCTGCAGCGGCGCCAAGAGCACGGGGGGCGGGCCGTCGGCGAGCGCGCCCGACCCCGCCCCCCCCTTCACCAACGGTACCTGAGGGGAAGAAGCTCCCCCGTTGAATGAATACAGTTTAAAACAAAAGTGCGCCCAGTGAACACACGCACCCGCACAGCTGTGACAACACACGTTAGTTTAAAAGGAAAACGCGCCCAGTGAACACACGCAATCACACACACAGCTGAACAAACACACATTAAGAGAGAAAGGGGACCTACGCACCCCCCCCCCCCCCTAAGGAGCAAGGGCCATCCGGGAGAGGGGGAATCCACGCTGGAAGGTGGAAGGGCAAGGGACGGGGCATCCCTAACCGGGATCACCAGTCCAGCAAAACCGCCTACCCCTTAGTATGGGGTCTCACGGTGGAGCGTAGCTCCTAAGCACCATTAGGTGCTGTCTACCCTTGCCCGGACCAGCAGCCTAGGCTGGGAGGCAAGGCGAAAACTAAGACATGGGGTCCAGGCAGAAATAGAATAACACGCGGGCCGGGAGTTACCCCGGCTACCTGCAAGGAGGAGACATCTTCTGACTTGCTCACCGTCTGCAGAGATGAAAGACTGGGGAATGAGTGGGAGGTACCAGGTATTTATGGACCGGGAGGGGCTCCCTTTTTTTCATGACATCTCTGCAAGATCGCCCTCTACAGGTCGATATAACCCAAGTGTAATGACTATCTGAAGCGGGGTGTGTGACATACTTAGAATATATTCCACGTCTGGTTGACCCCAGCCGAGACACAGAGCCCGAAAGGTCTCACTGCTGAGGAACCATTCCCCCAGGCACAAGCTCCTGCTCAGGGTTCTTCACCCCTGGGATGTAAACCGCCGAGATGCAGGGAACATTCTCCTCTGCCCAAATCAGAATCCGGCTTACCTTCCTGAGGGATCTCTTTCTCCGAGTACCCCCCTGGTGATTGATGTAGGCCACATCTGTCCGATTGTCCGAGCGGACCAGAACCGCATGTCCTCTTAAATGGGGAGTCAGAAGTAGTAGAACCAACCAAATTACTCTCAGTTCCAAGAGATTTATGGGTAACCGGTTCTCCTTCGGACCACACAAGGAGGGATTGCCTGGCCGGGGGGGGGGGCGGACTGCAAAAATCGTTGTTCCAGAGATTCCGGCGACCGATTCCAGCTGGTCAGCAGGTTCAGCTGTAGAGGTCTCATGTGGAATTGGACGAAGGGCACTGCCTCGAAGCAAGCCACCATTAGGCCCACCAATCTCATCCCCAGACGCACCGATGGCTGTTGACAAGCTAGCAAGGCCTGCACTTGCGTCTGGAGTCCCAAAACTTTCTTCTGTGGCAAAAAGACTTTGACCCGACCGGTGTCTAGGGTCATTCCCAGGAAGGATCTCACTGTTGAAGTCATGATAAACGACTAAACCGAAGGCTTCCAGGGATGACAGTACAGTCCGGGTGTCGTTCTCGGCCTCCTGAAGGGACCGGGCCGAGATCAGAAGGTCGTCTAGATAGGGTAACACATGAATACCCTGAGTCCTCAGGATAGCCATGATGCCCGCACGAACCTTGGTGAACACTCGGGGAGCTGAGGATATACTGAAGGGGAGTGCCACAAACTGGTAATGTTGATCCTCCAGTGCAAACCTCAAAAACATTTGATGTCCTTGGAAAATCGGGATGTGCAGATATGCCTCCCTGATGTTCACCATGGTCATAAAGTCGCTGGGCCTGAAGTGATCTCACTGCCGACCGCAATGTTTCCATGCGGAAATGTCTGACCTTTATAAATTTGTTGAGACCCTTCAGGTCCAAGATTGGCCGCAGCGATCCATCCTTCTTGGGAACCGTGAACAGGTTGCAGTAGAACCCCTGACCCTGTTCTTGCTGGGGCACATGGCAAATCACCCCTATCCGTAGGAGGTGTTGAAAAGCTCTCAAAGCCTGCGTTCTTAGCGGAATCCGAGATGTCCTTGAACACAGAAATGTTGTGGGTGGTCTGGCTGCCAACTCTATCTTGTAACCTGAGGACACCACCTCCTGAATCCAACGATCCGAGACGTGACGTCTCCAGATTGGAGCAAACAGCAGAAGCCGTCCCCCCACCCGTACGGGTGAGGGTGCCCCCTCATGCCTGAGTAGGCTTGGCTGGGGGTTTGGGCTTAGTTCCGCAGGCTGTGTTGGGCCGGCTGCGGGACCTACCTTTGCTCCTGGTATCTCTGCGGGCACCGGAAAATGAAGAACCTCTTCCTCCCCGAAAGGACCGATAAGAAGAGGAGTGCCGAAAGGGCCAAGTAGGCTTTCTTCTCTGAGGGAGCTTACCATCCTTGACCAAAAGGTCCAGTCGCTCCCCAAACAGCCGGCTTCCCACAAACGGCAGACTTGTGAGGGACCTCTTGGCACAGTGAGCGGCGTAATGCTACAAGCAAGGCCGAAACTCTGGCACCGAGCCTGACCACATCATCCATGGCAGTAACAACAAAGCTGGTGAAATCCAAACAGGCCTTGAGTTCCTTAAACTCCTCCGCCCGTTTGCGAGACTTAGCCTTAGCTATAAGGTGTTTAACCTTTCTCCTGGTGGCTAGAGAAACAATTGCAGAGGCACAAGCAGGCCGAAAAAGGGCACCAGCAAAGGTGAAAGCATGGCAGGCCAACTGTGAAGGAACGATCAGAAACCTGACATACCCAAGGCTGGAGCTCTTCTTTAAGGCCCTTGATTACAAATGCACAAGTATTTCGGCAGATGCAGGAAGGGATAATTAGCATGTATATGTGAACAGCTCAGCTCACAGACCACCTGTGATGTTGCTTTCCTGCCGTTTGTCACACCTAGGCTGAGTGGACGCAGCTAGGCTGCAGATGGCCGACCCCTGCGGGGAGTTTGTCATAAGCAGAATTTAAAAGACAGATTCCCGGCACCGATAGAATTTGGATCATATCGCGGCATCCATGTATCCTAGCGCCAAACCGGTTACAGAATCAGACCCGGCTCCCAAAACCGCATCAGGGCATAGTAAATTGTGGTCCTAAAAACACAGCAAAAGCTTGTAAACGGAGAACTAAGGTTCTGGTCAGAATAAAACCCCGATTTCAGAACTCATTGCGAGCGCGGCGTCCAGCCCGATAGTTTGGTACCGCTTACAAGGCCAGGCGACCCCCCTGCTCCGAGTTATAGCCTCTAAAGTGTTCTAGGGCGAAAGCCCACTTTAAAACGGTGGGAGGGGACATTTCCGCCCACGGAGGGGAGGGGGCGGAGGACTCCCGAGGCATAAATAGGATGGTCTAAAGTCAGGTATTTGTCACTCAACTGGAGGGGGTTATGCAGTCAGCATACCGTGGGGTGTCCACCATCATCATCATCATCATCATCATCATCATCATCATCATCATCAGCTCTTGACACACCCCCTTGTGGGAGCTCCCCATCACTGCTACCCTGCAAACTGCATACTAAAGGTAACTGCTTATTGTTTTTCTGTGTGATGCACTCAATCCTGTAACCATCTCAAGAATAGCATATTTCGTTTATCACCTGTAACAGTTCATATTACTTCATAGTTAAATGCTTGTTAACGCTGCCTAGTGTGCTCATAGCAATTAAAACGTATATTTAATTTGAGCGGTCTGCTTTGCCTTAAACCAAGAATCGGTGTGTCCGAAGGCTGTGAGCCTGGTATCCCTGCTAGGAGAGGGATCGGACAAAGGGTTTTTGGGAACGCGAACGGTGTGCACGGAGGTCCCTGGTTGTAGTCGGACCTCGTGACGCTCGGTTTCCTGACACCAACTGATCCATGCGTTTGTCTGCAGGATCACATAAGAAAGCATTATCAGGTGATGGCATAACCGTGGTGTTGGACAGACCTGAAACCGGAGGGTCCACCTCGGGAGGATGAGACCACAACCGAATCAACTCGGCAGGCAAAGGATACTGTCTATCCAGGCCTTTAGGAGCCGATGGTAGCTTGTTGGGCCTTTCCCATTTTAAGTATCATGTTAGCAAAATGCAGTTGCTTGGGAAAAAACAGCCGCTGTCTTTCAGGCCCAAACAAATCACCCTTTTTCCTCTTAGCCGTTCTGGGAGGAACAATGTGCAAGGTATCAAAAACGGAAGAAAGTAATCTTTCCGTATCATCCAGAAGGAAGTAAAACTCATCCAAGGAGGAGCCAGAAATGCTGTCATCTCCGGTGGAAAGCAACTGAGTCACTGAGAGTGGGTCATCTGGCGATTCACCTTCCTCCGCAGATCCCAAGGAACCATAAAAATCATCATCCGAGTAAACAGGCTCCAAATGCTGCTTCTTACTCGAGATTTTCTTAGGGCCAACGAGATCTGTTTCTCAAGGCTAGCCAGCCTGTGCGCAAAATCAGCATGTGCCCCCTTGCTGGCTCCCCCTTCACTAGGGGCTAACTGCAGCAGCGGAGGATCTGGAGAGGCCGGTGGTAACGCAGGACTAGGGCCAGGAGCGACCGCCCGCTCATGGTCCAAAGCAATGCTTCTGGTGCAAGTGAAAATACCATTTTGTGATTACTCACCTGCAAAATGAGTATTATAAGTATGTCACACACCCCGCTTCAGAATAGTAATTACACTTGGGTTATACTGACCTGTAGAGGGCGATCTTGCAGAGATGTAATGAAAAAAAGGAGCCCCTCCCGGTCCATAAATACCTGGGACCTCCCACTCATTCCCCAGTGTTAAGACAGCAGTAAGGAAAAAGAGACCAGGAAGAGCTATTATAACCAGTAACAGTAAAAAAGGTTCACCATATAAAGGATCCAGAATACCAAAGGGCGGGGTGAAGAGGGGTGTGTGACATACTTATTATACCCATTTTACAGGTGAGTAATCACAAAATGGTATTATTCTAAGTATGTCACACACCCCGCTTCAGAATAGTCAGTACACTTTGGACATCCGATAGCAGTGTCCATAAAGGGTGGGATCCAAACAAAGCAATAACGCACAACTTAAACCACTGCAGCTTGCAGAACTTTGCGGCCAAAAACAGCATCCGCTGAGGCCCGCACATCAACCTTATAAAACTTGGAAAAAGTGTGAACAGAAGACCAAGTAGCAGCCTTACAAACTTGTTCAACAGAGGCCTGGTGCTGAAAAGCCCAGGAAGCCCCAACAGCACCAGTAGAATGCGTAGTAACACGAAAAGGAGGAACCTTCCCCTTGGCAGAATAGGCCCCAACAACGGCCTGGCGAATCCATTTACTAATGGAAGACTTGGCGGGCGCCAAACGTTTCCTAGGCCAGGAAGGCACCACGAAAAAATACCATTTTGTGAATACTCACCTGTAAAATGGGTATTGTAAGTATGTCACACACCCCACTTCAGACTTAATAATTACACTAGGGTTAACGCACCTCTAGGTGGCAGCATTGCAGAGAACTTCTCCAAAAAACTTCAACAGGCCCCTCCTGGTCTATACATACCTGGTACCTCCCAAGAACCTCCCAGTATTAGAACAGCAGTAAGACAAGGTACCAGAACCAAACAATGTAACCCTCAACGTAAAGAACCAAACTTCACCAAATAGAGAGCCAGGATACCAAAAAGGGCGGGTGAAGTGGGGTGTGTGACATACTTACAATACCCATTTTACAGGTGAGTATTCACAAAATGGTATTATTCTAAGTATGTCACACACCCCACTTCAGACTTAATAATTACACTAGGGACGAGCGGAGGAGCTAATCTCCTAGGCACCAATGGTGCCGGCTACCTTATTGCCCGGCCTACAGCCGAAGCTGGGAGGCTGCCATTACATAGAACACATTCAAACAAAAGCCGGGCAGAAATAGACCACGGGGGGGGGGGGGGGGGGGGGCGGGGGGATACCCCGGCTACCTGCAAGCAGGAGACTTCTTTCTTCTGTCTTGTCGCCACCTTGCAGAGAACAACACTGGGAGGTTCTTGGGAGGTACCAGGTATGTATAGACCGGGAGGGGCCTGTTGAAGTTTTTTGGAGAAGTTCTCTGCAATGCTGCCACCTAGAGGTGCGTTAACCCTAGTGTAATTATTAAGTCTGAAGTGGGGTGTGTGACATACTTAGAATAAGCGTCAGTCTTACGAAAGTAAGAGGTAGTCACCAAAAAATACTTCACACAGCGAATCACATCCAAGGAATGCAAGACCCTCTACTTGTCATTGCTGGGCTTGGGACACAAGGAGGGAAGAACAACGTCCTGTTTAAGATGGAAGGCAGAAACCACTTTAGGAAGGAAATCTGGCTTGAAGCGGAAAACAACTTTGTCCTGATGCCTCTCAAAGTAAGGGGCCTGAATGGACAAGGTCGACAACTCTGAGACACGCCGAACTGAGGTGATAGCGACCAGAAAAGCAACCTTCTGAGTAAGCATAGAAAGAGGAATATCCTGCAACGGCTCAAAAGGAGGACCCTGAAGAGCAGAAAGAACCAAGTTCAAGTCCCAAACTGAGAGCAGAGGCTTCCTTGGAGGTCGCACATGCGTAACCCCCTGGAAAAAGGTCTTGACCAAAGGATGAACCTTTGAAAGAAAACCGCCAGGGCAGAAACATGCCCTTTCAAAGTACTAAGCTGGAACCCCAAGTCCAGACCGTGTTGCAGAAAATCCAAAATCATAGGAATAGAAAACACCCTGCAAGGCAAGGCCCTAGCCTCACACCAATCAATATAAGACCTCCAAGTCCTATAATAGACGGTAGAGGAAGACCGCTTCCCAGCCTTAACAAGAGTCTGAATCACAGCATCAGAAAGACCTTCCTCCCTTAAGATGGAGGTTTCAGCAGCCACGCCGTCAAAGCCAGAGTTGGTAAATTGGGGTAAAGTAGTTGACCCTGAGTGAGCAGATCCGGCAGAAGGGGCAGATCGAACTGATCCAACCAAAACCTGCGAACCAAACCTGCCTTGGCCAGAATTGCTGGCGCCCCTTCTAGTGCCAACCTGCGCACCACCATGCCCACCATAGGGAACGGAGGGAACAGGTACAGGAACCCCAGATCTCTCCAGCTCAGAGACATGGAATCCACTGCCAGAGCCAGAGGATCCCGCGAGAGAGACACAAATGCCGGAAGCTTGTGATTGTGACGAGAGGCAAAGAGATCCACCTCCGGAGTCCCCCACTTGAGGCAAAGTGACCGAAAAACCTTGGGATTGAGAGACCATTTCCCCCGGCGAGACAAGCACCTGCTCAGTGTGTCTGCCTCCGTGTTCTCCACACCCGGAATGTACACCGCCGAAATGCATGGGACATTGCTCTCCGCTCAGGCAAGAATCAAGGACACTTCCCTGAGGGCACTCCTGCTGCGAGTCCCTCCCCTGGTGATTGATGTAGGCGACCGCCGTCCGATTGTCCGACTGAACTTGAACCGGTAAGCCCTGCAACTGAAGAGTCAAGTGAGACAGAACCAACCTGACTGCTCTCAGCTCCAAAACATTGATGGGATCGTGAGCCTCCTGAGGCCTCCACAGTCCCTGAAACTGAAGATCCTTCCAGAAACCCCCCAACCTGACAGGCTGGCATCCGTGCTGACTGTCTCCCAACGAGGGGTCAGAAAGCACCTGCCCCTCATCAGATTGCTTGGTTCCAGCCACCACCGAAGGGAATGCCGAACCCGGGGGGACATCAGAAAAGACTGATCCAATGACAGCGGACACCTGTCCCAAGCCGCTAAAAGATCGAGCTGGAGCGTCCTTGTGTGAGACTGAGCAAAGGGAACCGCCTCGAAGGAAGCCACCATCAATCCCACCAGTCTCATCCCCAGCCGGATGGACGGGCGAGGGTTGGACAGAAGAAGCTGAATCAACTCCTGAATCAAAAGAACCTTGGGTCGAGGGAGGAACACCCTGGTCTGAGAAGTATCCAGAGACATTCCCAGAAAAGACACCACCCTGGACGGGGAGA
Source organism: Gastrophryne carolinensis (assembly GCA_027917425.1). Classification (NCBI taxonomy): domain Eukaryota; kingdom Metazoa; phylum Chordata; class Amphibia; order Anura; family Microhylidae; genus Gastrophryne; species Gastrophryne carolinensis. Next base: position 183,142,449 of record CM051240.1, read on the forward strand.
GGGAGGACTTGGGATAGTTGATCACCCAGCCGAATCTCTCCAGAGTGGATACCACAGCTCTGGTGTCTAGCTCTGCTTGGCTGTGAGAGCATGCCATAATGAGAAGGTTGTCCAGATATGGCACGATGCGAATACCCTGGACTCTGAGGGCCATCACCCCTGCCAGCACCTTGGTGAAAACCCTTGGAGCTGAGGTAAGGCCGAACGGAAGGGCCACAAACTGAAAATGCCGATTTTCCAGCACAAACCTGAGAATTCTCTGGTGTGCCTGGAAGATAGGAACATGCAGATAAGCATCCTTGATGTCTATGGACGTCATGAAGTCCCCCTGACGAAGAGAATTGATGGCTGAGCGCAGTGTTTCCATGCAGAACTTCCGGGGACGAATAAACCTGTTGAGGAGCTTCAGATCCAAGATGGGACGAACGGAGCGGTCCTTCTTGGGCACCGTGAACAGACTGGAGTAGTAGCCCAGGCCCCTTTCCAAGGAAGGCACCGGACAAATGACAGCCATGTCCAGAAGATTCTTCACTGCCGCCCGGAGCCCCTGCGCGGCCAGAGGGTCCGAAGGCACCCGAGACCTGAAGAATCTGGGAGGGACTCCAGCTTGTAACCGGAAGACACCACTTACAGAATCCATCTGTCTGAGACCTCCTAGTCCCAGACCTGGAAGAACTGTCGCAGCCGTCCCCCCACCCACAAGGGTGAGGGCACCCCCTCACTGCTGAGCTGGCTTGGCAGCTGGCTTGGGTTTGGAACCCCAGGTGTGACCTGGACGGGCACGTCCTCTGCCCCTGTTCCAGGAATCACCTCTGGAGGAAGAGAAGGCCAATCCCCTGCCAGCTCTGGCCCCACGAAAGGAAGGGTTAAAGGAGGCCGCCCCCCCCCCCCCCCCCCCCCCCCGAAAGGGACGACGCTGCTTCTTTCGCTGAGGTAACCTGCCTCCTTTCGCGACCGAATCCAATTTTTCTCCAAAAAGCCACAACCCCACGAAGGGAAGAGCCGTAAGCGACTTCTTAGCCACAAAATCAGCAGCCCACTGGCACAACCAAAGCGACCGCCGAATAGCCACAAGCAAGGCCGAAGTTCTACTACACATCACTCATCCCACAGCCGGCGCCGGCCAAGAGTGAACAGAAAAATACAATTCTGTGAAATACTCACCTGTAGAATTGGTATTATTTGTATACAGTATGTCCTGCTCCAGATATAGTACTTGCACTTGGGTTATCCTCCGCCGGATGGCGCTGCACTGCAGAGACATGCAAAAACAGGCTCCTCCCGGCCCCTCAAATACCCGGGGACCTCCCGCAAATCCCCAGCATTGAAAAGCAGTGAACAAGAAGCCGGGAGAATATAACGACCCAGAACAACTGGTAATGATAACAATCACCATACAGGGGATCCATAATAATGCAAAAACCAGGGTGGGGTGGAGCAGGACGTACTGTATACAAATAATACCAATTCTACAGGTGAGGATTTCACAGAATTGTATTATTCTTAGTATACAGTACGTCCTGCTCCAGATATAGTACTTACACTTGGGACATCCAATAGCAGTGTCCATAAGGTAGGGTGGGATCCCCAACAAAAGGTGACAGCAGACAGAAAAAAGTAAACCAGGGTGGGGTGGAGCAGGACGTGCTGTATGCGTATAATACCAATTCTACAGGTGAGAATCTCACAGAATTGTATTATTCTAAGCATACAGCACGTCCTGCTCCATCTATAATACTTACACATGGGACATCCAATAGCAGGGTCCATAAAGTAGGATGGGATCCCCAAAAACAAGGCACAGTGGACAGATGGCGGCCGCGATCTGAGGCAGGCACACCATATATCCAGCCTGCGCAGCCCGGAATCGGCAGAGGACACGGAGGTTCCAGGTCAGTCAGCGTCTGGGGTCGCTGGGAGCACCGGGGGCTGATTGATAGAGGGGAGGCTCGAGCCCTGGAACAAACGCCCAGGGCCCCCAGCAGCAGCACTTACAATGGCGGCCGCACACTGAAATAGGCCCCCAGCGCAGCACAGATCAAGAGTTTAGTACACCAGCCCAGTGTATGTCTGCCTTTTGTGGGCGCTGCAAACATCAGGAAGCGACCAGCGGGAGGTGAACTTGCCTAGAGCACCCCAGCTAAATCAAAGATGGCGGCATAGTCCTTAGCACTGTTACCGGCATAGCCCTTAGCCAGCAGCTTAGCGCAGCAGTTCTTCCTGCGGAGTTGGTCCCTGAAGGAGACAGGAGCACCCAAGAATCGGGCTGAAGGGGGAGGGAGCTAGCCCCAGGAAGCACCGTACACCCACCAGGGGCCCCTAGCAAATTTTGAGAGGACTGTAACATCCCATACGCAGCAACCCCCCCCCCCCCCCCCCCCGCCACGGATAGCCCATCTTCTACGACATCTGAGGCGCGGCATTGGAGGCGCAGGGACATTCACCTCCTGCATAAGTCCGGGCAGCGAATGGGGCGCAGGGACCGAAGCAAGTCGACGCAGACCCCAAGAACCCCTGTGCGCACTGCGGGCACCAAGATGGCAACCCTTTCGGGATCCTCACCTAGGCCGCAACTGTCCCGCAATACCATCACCTGAACTAGTGGAGTCTCAGTCAGAGTCCCAGCTGGAATCCCAAACCGGGACCCCTGAGCCCCCTGCCATCGCCGCATGCAAAACCAGGCATACGGGATACTGAGTTGCTAGAAAGATTTAAATGCGTCTTGCAACAAGAGCTGGAAACGGCCACTGAGAAACTCTCTGCCACATTTAAAACAGAGCTGAGAGACTTGAGATCCCGTACATCAAAGCTGGAACATCAGAGCCGAGCTATCATCCGCCCTCCAAAAGATAGAAGATTTGGAGAACAGGTCCCGGCGCAGCAATGTACGTTTCAGGTGGCTACCGGAATCTATCGTCGACCTTAAATCTACCATCACGGCCCTAATCCAGGAACTGATCCCGGCAATCCCAGTTGAACGCCTGGAGATGGATAGGGTTCACCGTGCCCTGGGCCCCCCTAGAGCAGATGGCCAACCTAGAGATGTAATGCTAAGTTCACCTTCTACAACACCAAAGAACTGATCGCACAAACTGCCAGGACCCGTAACAATTTGGTCTTCCAGTCCTACAGATACCAAATCTACTCTGACCTAGCCCCGGTGACCCTGCAGAAACGCCGCTTGTTGAAGCCATATCTCCTGAGTCTTCAAGCGCACCAGATAGCATATAAATGGGGCTTCCCATTTAGACTCTCCTTTACATATATGGGCGTCTCTCATGCAGTCGCAACACAGAGGGACCAGCGAGTCAGCAGCAAGCGTCCCTATCCGGCCTCAACCTCAACGCGAGCAACGGCGGCTCGTCACCCTGACAATGGTTGACTTGGGACAGATTGTTGAGTAATCCACCAGTGGTGCGGCATGATCCCATACAAACCGACGACCACATGCAACGCTTCGGGACCTTTTTTCTTCACCGTTTTGACTCGCTTCCCTCTGAAGGATCCCACTCCCTTTTTCTCTTTTCTCCCCCTTATAGGTACTGACGGGATCCTCGGAGGACTGTATGGAGGTAGCTAACCTGTCGTGTTGGGGGCGCCCATCCGATGCCGGGGGAGGGTACTTTTCCTCACCCGTGGGTCGGTGAGGGTTCCCAACACCGGAAAGTTTTATTGTTACATGTTTCACTTTCATTATTGATGCAATTGTTTTTTCCGGTACTGTTACATTGCCAGCCCGTGCAGGCACTTGTTTTTATGTTGTAGAGCGTTCCTGGGTGACCGCGGTGGGGCGATGGTCTCTGCTAGTTGGGCCCTCCTCTACTTCGCCTTGAGGGCGATGGGGTTGGCAGCGAGGCCCCCTGGTGGGCGATCAGCTGCGCGGATGGTGGGAGTTGTGGAGATCATTCGTCCCGGGCGGACCCCTGAGTGAGCGTTCTTGTTCTCTGATCTGTTTAATTGTTATATGACTTTGCGCCACATTGGGAGGTTGGCCATGGGGAGTGTGACATTCGCGGTCCGTCGTGGCTGGCTCCCAATGGGGATGCATTTGCTTTGTGGTTAAATGTAGCGATGTGGTTCACCCCTTGTGGGTGGCCCTAGGTTGAGCGCCGGTATTACGTTGGTCCGTTGCCGGTCCTAGAACCCTTCGAGCATGGAGTAGTTTGTGGGTCATGTGCACCCCAGCTTAAGTTGAGGTTGTTGTTCTGTAACGCGGAACTGTGTGCTAATTTTAGCGACTATTTAGCGCAAGATTTCTGAATTGATCAACTAAACTTGCACCCCTTTCCCCCCCACCCCCTACATTTTATTGTATATAACGCCGAGCCTAAGCCGCTATAGATAACTTTACAGCTGCACGGCGACTCCCTGCCCAGAGGCGACCCCCCTCTAGAAACCCAGAACTCTTCCGATTGTGGGATACCCCCGGAAGGCAACCACTGACTCGTTTGGAGTCACCAACCTTCTTTTCCCTATCCCCTTACCTTGGGTACACTACTTGTGGTGGTGGCCCTTAGTGCCCCTATATTGCACGGGGTATACTTGGGGTACTCTACGACCTGAACTGTACTGCACCCACTGCCACCCCTACTGCCCTATATGTACTCGCCGATCCCTAACCTTTCCCCATTCCCGAACCCCCTACCCCCTCAACCCTTCTCTTCTGTGTCCTTTTTTTTTTTTTTTTTTTCTTCTCTTTCTCATTTTATCCCCTCCCGTTTTTTCTTAGTGCCTGGGTCTGTCTGTTTCTAGTGGAACAGCTACTATGAGCCAAATCCAAAGTTCGCCGAACGGAACTGATCTAAACTTTAAACTGCTTTCGCACAATGTGCAAGGTTTTAACTCTCCGCATAAGCGGACCAAAGCATTCCACTATTATAGACAGATCCGGGCTGACATTTTGTGCCTCCAGGAGACGAGGTTCTCAACCACTAGCTTCCCAAAGTATCTAAATCCGCAGTACCCAACATTTTTTTTGGCCTGTCACACGGAGAAAACCAGGGGGGTCGCCATTGCATTCGGACGCAACATTCCATTCAAATGCGAGACGACAGTGGCTGACCCAACTGGCCGGTATTTGATTGTGATTGGCAGCTTAAATGATACACAAATGACCTTTGTGTCGTACTATGCGCCCCAATACCCACCAGGCACATTTTTTTTTTTTGAAGCAGATTAAGGAACATAGCAAAGGTTTCCTAGTTATGGCTGGGGACTCCAATATTACATTGGACCCGAAGCTGGATAGATCATTCCAGCAGAGTGGCGGCCATTCCTCGCCGCCCACGCAGCAACCCCCGAATCGCATTAATGCCATGTTGAAGGACGCAACCCTGATAGACGTGTGGCGTGATCTGAACCCTAAAACGCGGGATTACACCTTTTATTCAAATCCACACAATTCGTTTTGTAGAATTGATCATATCATGGTGCCCCAGACTGTTTTGCCCATGATTGGCAAATGTCAGATTCTGGCTACACCCTGGACTGATCACGCACCACTACTTATGAGGTTTGAGGCAGCTCCCCCCATCACCCGGCCGTTCAAGTGGAGACTAAACGACTCCATGCTCGCACGCAAGGAAACCCACGACCAGATCCTGCAGTCCCTTAAAAATTACTTTGCAATTAACACCAACTCAGCCACGGTGGTAAGTGTATGGGAGGCTCACAAAGTAGTAATCAGAGGAGAACTCATTGCGCTGGCCACCTCTCTTAAAAAACGTAGAACAGAGCAGATAGCCCAACTAAGCCCAACTAACGACCAGCCTGGAAAGGCTATAATCTGCCTGGAAGGCGAACCCCTCGAGGGAACTTAAAAAGAAGGTGGACGAGGTCACCGTGCAACTTAATGTGGCGTTAGATGAGATAGCAGAGAAGAAGCTTAGGTGGGGCAGACAGAAGATGTATGCGAGGGCCAATAAACCCGACACCCCTTTAGCAAACAAGCTCCGATATTCAGGGCCGAAACAATCTCCAATCATATTACGATCTGCAGAAGGCTCCAACACGGCTAACCCCGTAAAAATTGTTGGCATTTTTGAAAGGATGCTGGGCAAGCTCTATGCAGCGCCTCAGGTGTTCCCTAAAGAGAGAGCCACTAAATTTCTAGACTCGGTCTCGCTTCCCACGGTGGCAGCAGCTCACAAAGCTAGTCTTGAAGCAGAGATTTCTGTCCCAGAGGTTCTGAAGGCAATCAAAAGCATGGGGGCCTCCAAGGCACCAGGACCTGACGGCTTCACAAACCTATATTATAAGAAATATGCAGCGGAGCTGGCCCCTCACCTGGCAAGGATGTTTAATTCCCTTAAGGAAGAGGGTACCTTGAACCGAACCTCTATGGAGGCATTCATTAGCATGATCCCGAAGCCGGATAAGGATCACCTAAACCCGCAGAACTACAGGCCCATATCTTTGCTTAATGTAGATCTTAAGATACTGGGGAAGGTTTTGGTCTCTAGGGTCAACGAGTTTTTGGGCACATTGATCGGGAAGGATCAAGTGGGATTTGTACCTAATAGGCAAGCCTCAGATAACATTCGTAGAGTAACTCATTTGATCAAGTAAGCCCAGCAGAGGGAAATCCATAGCCTTCTCTTATCGCTGGACATGCAGAAGGCATTTGACTCCCTATCATGGGATTATATGATCCTTTCCCTTCAGAAGTGGGGATTTGGAAACAACTTCCTAGCATGGATACGGTCCATATATTCGTCTCCCTCAGCTAAGGTCCAGTATGGGGGTTATCTTTCAGAGTCTTTCCCAATCAGCAGTGGTACACGACAAGGGTGCCCACTCTCTCCAGTGTTATTCGTGTTAGCTTTAGAGCCACTAGCAATTGCAATCAAAGCGCACCCCGATATAGAGGGGATAGAGCTAGCGGGTTAACATCACAAAGCATGCCTTTTCGGAGGACATACTGCTAATCCTCTCGCGTCCTCATACCTCACTGCCCAATGCCCTCCACCTCCTAGATGACTTCTCGCAAATCTCGGGCCTCAAAGTCAATAAAGAGAAATCTCTGGGGCTAAATCTAAATATCCCTCCTCAGATGCTGAGACTGCTTCAATCTAACTTTCCCTTCCAATGGGCCCCGGGGGCATTATCATATCTAGGGGTTAAGGTCACCCCTCATTACCATACTCTATACCAGGCCAACTACCCCCCTCTCTTTCACTCACTGAAAGCTAAGCTTGACTCTTGGCGGGATCACGGGATTTCATGGATAGGAAGGATAAATGCAGTAAAAATGACTCTATTACCCAAAATGCTTTATTATTTCCGCACGCTCCCTGTTCAAATCCCCTCGCACCAGATTAGAAGCATGCAGAACAGCATCATGAAGTTTATCTGGGGTGGTACCAGGCCGAGGGTAGCTAAAACTACTATGTTTAGACACAGGACGGAAGGAGGGCTGGGAGTCCCGTGCGTGTCCAAATACTACATAGCAGCGAAAATTGCGCAGTTACACAGCCTACATCTCGAGGTGGAAATCCCTCTCTGGGTCTCTTTAGAAGCCATGGCATGTGATCCCATCCCCATCGACAGCCTGATTTGGATCCCGCCACAGTATAGGCCCCACATTATGTGTCCAATCTTAGGCCACTCCCTTCGTGTGTGGGATGGAGTGAAATACTCGGGGAAGCTGATCTCACCGCATCTCCCAGCAATGCGTTTATTTAAAAACCCCTGGTTCCTTCCGGGGATGGAGGGTTCTGAGGCATTTGTGTGATGGAAGCGGAAAGGTATTAATAAAGTGTGTCATCTACTAGATCGGGAAGAAATAATCCCTTGGTCGACATTAGTATCGAGGGAGGGCGCACCTGCCGCCGAATGCTTCAGATATGTCCAGATCCGGCATTGGCTAGCTCCCCTACTAAAAAACAAAGCCCACGGGGTAGATAAAACAACCTTCGAGAGGGTGTGTCTTCAGGGGACACCGACACCGGGCCTTATCTCCACGATTTATGCACAACTCACGTCATTACCGGCCAATCTGAAACATGGATACATGACAAAATGGGAAACAGATTTGGATCTAGTCCTGGAAAGGAAGGAATGGACGGATATCTGGGCAGGGATTAACAAATGTTCTATAAACATCACCACATTAGAGGCGGCATAGAAGATGCTTACAAGGTGGTACTTGGTACCATCCCGCGTGGCTAAAGCAGTCCCAGGGTATCCGGCCACCTGTTTCCGAGGTTGTTCCACAGAGGGGACGGTCCTCCACATTTGGTGGGAATGCCCGAAGGTCACGAAGTTCTGGTCTCGGGTCTTTGGCATGCTTTATAGTCTCCTACATGTCAACTTACGCAGGGACCCCTGGGTTGCTTTACTACATGTGAAGCCAGAAGGAATCACTAAGCCCCAACATGCACTGCTGACCCAGGTCATGCTGGCAGCCAAATTAGCTATCGCAAGTTCATGGAAAAAAGGGAGCGTTCCATTTCAGATGGTTAGGGAGAGGCTGAATGGTATTTTCATCAACGAGAAACTGACGAGCATCCTGAGAGATTCTCATGAGAAATTCATAAAGATTTGAGAGAAGCCCTGTTGCGGTGAGGAGTGGCCTGCAAGCCCTCCTCTCTAAATGCATTTTTACATCTGTACACTCTCTTCCCCCCCCTTTTTTTTTTTTCTTCTTCCCTTCATGTTTCTCGTCTGTCCCCTTCCTCCCCTCTCGTCGTTTTCCGTCCCTCTCTTTCCCTAGATCCCTTGTCTCCCCCACCCTCCCCCTGACACCAGAGGGGTGGCGGTGTGGAGGGCATGTCGCAGGAGAGGATAATCCACCTGCCAGTCAGTTTGAGTGAGGATATCTATCAGTTAATAGGTGTTGATTTTAAGTCGCTCACGTTAGAACATCATTAAACTTTAGGAGCCCAAACATTCTAAATGTGCCTTAGCAACTTACTGAATATGACATACCTGTATGAGACACTGTATGAAGAATGACAACTCATATTTTGCAACAGCTTATCTGTAAAAGAAATACATGTCGTGCTGTTTATCTTTTATACCAAAAATTTTCAATAAAAAGATTGAAACAGAAGAATAAGGTCCGTAGTTAGACTGAACAGACTAAAACAATGATCATAAAACACCGCGTAAGAAGGAATACCACCACGGCATGGGGCGCATATAGAATATAATATAATATAATATAATTAATATATATATATATATATATATATATATATATATATATATATATATATCTATATATCTATATATCGAGCCAAGGCTAAGTAATCAGATCCACCTTCTCAGGCACACGTCTGACTGAGGCAGGAGCCCCCAGAGAAGCGACTTGGACTACAAAGCAGCTCAGACAGCATCCAGCAGAAGTCCCCAGGGAAAAATCCGCAGGGCAAACAAAATGAAAATTGATCCCGACAGGGACCATGGAACTACTTGGGAGATGCACCTAAGCAATCCCCAAGAGAACTCCTCACAAGGAAGACAGGACCAGACTCCTACAGGAAGACAGCCAGGACAGAACCTGAACCTTCAGAGTACCTAGATGGGGATGTCTTCCAACAGGCCAAGAGTCCCCAAATAGACAGGTCCTAAAAGAGGAGAAGTCCAGCCGTATAGAGTCAACGGAAGGCTCACCATTTCAACACAACCAGTAGGTAAGATGGACCCTCTAGGGGACCCTACCTAGGAACCACGGGGGGTTGTGGAAGAAATTCCCCCCCCCCCCCGCCAACCTGCGAGACTTGGTACCCAAGGTGACCATTCACAGGAAGATGCAAGTAAGGAAGGGGGTGCCCCCTGACAGGGCCCTTGAATATGATCAGCTCAAGAGAAACCACCTTACCAAGGGGAATGAGCACAGACCAAGCCCCAGGGGTGCTGGAACCCCATGTAGGATCAATAACCTACTGTGCTGAAGAGCCCAAGGGCTCGATATATAAAGGGACATCATCTGATACGCCACCAACGGGCCCACCAGCTGCCATCCCGCTTGGTGAAAGTAAGATGTCAGCAAAGGGGGACAGAGCCCCCGTAACCAGGAGTCCACTTGTTGCCAAGGAAGAAGGCTCAAGCCTGAACCGAATCCAAGAAATGGAGATAGCGGATAAGGGACCATGAGGGATTGAGGTGACTGAGCACCCATCCAGTAACTCCCAGGGGACACCGCCGGCTGACCAATCCACTCGGTCTGACGTAGAGACTGGGGAGTAAGGAAAGACAACCCGGTAGATCCTAATGCAGACGCCCCCCCCCAGGAATGTCCGAGACATCACCCCTATTCGCGCCATGGCGTGTAGCCTGGGAACGAAAGAGAGGCCACAAATAATGCCTCAATCCGCAGGGTTGGTCCTGCAACACCGTCTAGTAATGGTCTTGGTGTCCAGCAGACACAAGGGGAACTAAGAAGATCTAGTACTCCACAGGAGGCCGGAAGCCCCCCTTGCACAGGGCGCCTGTGTCCCAAGACAGAGGTGTCATATAGGGACTACCTGTGAGAGTAGAATTGCCAGGCCTACCATAGGCCAGCGTGGCCCAGACTGCCTCATACTGTTGAGGGAAGGAGGAAGGTTAATATAGATGCCAAAGCCCCATACCGTTGAGGGCAACCTGTAAGTAAGCCCAAACTCTGTAGGCCCAGTACGGCCTACTCCAATACCTGAGTGAAAACCAGGGGCTAGAAGCACCCTGATAACCACTGAGAGGGACCGCCCAGCAAAGCTATCCTGTGTCCAGGGGAACAACCTCCTGGAACCACCAGAAGGAGAAGGTACATTCCTAGATGGTGGACAGCTGCTGCAGCAGTACCCTAGCCCAGAAGGGCGAGGGCGTCCCTTCATGCTTGGGAGGTCTTGGCAGATTTGGACTTAGTCCTGCCAGAGGGCCCAGGGCGTTGCCTGCCTGCCCACCCCATGGTGGAAATCCACACCGAACAGTTGGAAGCACACCTCAGGCTCGCGTTTGACACCAACGTAGGGAGGTGGAGGGGTGACCCTGCCTCGGGGAGGCCGGAGCGGCCTTCTGCGCAAGGGTGCTTTACCCTTTTTATCAAAAAGGTCCAAACGGGCCCCAAATAATCGCCGTCCTCTGAAGGGAAGGCAAGTGAGAGCCTTTTTCGTAGCATCGTCAGCACTCCACTGTCGCAGCCAGACCAGGCGGCGAATAGCTACCACAAGGGCTGAGGTTCTAGCACACATCTTAATGGTGTCGTCCAGTGCTGATAGACTGTGATGCGTTTGTGAAGTTTATCCTGATTAAACACCCCCCAAGGGAGGTCCTCAGGACGGTGATCTAGTACTTTTCTGACAAGAGTCCTGGCAGCCACCGCAGTGATGGCCGCGGCACAGACCGGGCGCAGAGCCGTCCCTGCACACGAGAAGGTGTGGGAAGCCAGTCTGTCAATGCGCCGGTCCTCAGCATACCGAAGGGTACGGTAAAAAGGAGCCGTCATGAAAGGGGGGTTAGTAACCCCTATAACCGGTGCATCCACCACAAGAGGTGCTGACCAAAAATTAACCACATCAGGAGGGAAAGGGTACTTCCAATCCCAGACCCCTGGGACCCCTTTAAGTTTACAAGGCGATTCCCATTCTTGGGATATAAGATTCTGGAAATGATCCTGTTCTAGGAACTCCAAGCGCGGCGGCGCTGTATGGAAACTCTCCTTCTTAGGCTTGGGGGTCTCCCCAGGGGGGGGGAGATTGACAAAACCTCAAAGATCTTAATAAGAATTTCATCTGTGTCACAAAGGCCCCAAGAACCGGGCCCAGAATCATCACAGCACCCAGGCATCTCGTTCGAGGAGCCCGAATCTGAGAATAGCTCACCTTCCTCAGAAGGATCAAGGTCCTGCATATCAGCAGAGTCATCGGTATCGTTAGGAACCGGAGAGCCAAGAGGCGTCAGGGACCGCTTCTTTCCAGGGCCCATACGCTCCGCCAATACAGACAGCACCTGCTCCGCCGTAGGCAGCACGCGCGGCACGGCTTGCAGGTCATCCCCGCTCAAGTGAGACTCATCAGGAGTGATATTTAGGTCCGGGGAGACAGGTGTATTGAAGGGAGGTGCAGCCATTGGCAGACCTGCCTGTTCAGCACACGGTCCGCAGACCCGTGCTCTGTCAGCCTCAGCCTGGGGCTGACAACACACTGCACACAGCCGGTCATGTCCCAGGGGGACCCCGGTTACATAATTCTGAGATGCCTCCATATGGTGATTATCAGAGCAGTATGCCCGCAGGGATTTACGCAATAGGCAACCCTGGATGCCCCAAGACCCGCTAGGAAGTGGGAGAATTTGTTATGTGGACCCGCTGTATGTTAGGCCGGGAGAAGCCACCGAAGTCCTGGCGTCTGAAAGACATAATGGGACAAGAGGGGTGGTGTCAGTGCCATGCGCAGCCGGATACACATAGAACCATGCCGCCACAGAGGGCACTTACATGACCAAGGGAGGAGGCGGACCGCACCACGCGCGCGAAGATTGTCAAAATGGCGCCAAGCGAACCTAGAGGGGCGGGCCAGACCAGGCTGTGACGCGGAGCGCGTAATGCCGAGTCTCCGCCTCCCCAAAGAGCGCAAAGCTCTAACCAACAGAAATAAGTAGGACGGTTGGATAGAAGGCGCATGCATGAGGAGTGCGCATGCGCAGCTGAGGGTAATGGACGTGTAGCTCCTCAGCTCCGCACAAACGGGAGGCCAAGAGCTTTATAAAAGCATAAAATACAGCCCGGGCTGCGGCGTGACAGCTCCGGAGGACGGCGCACCCCCCCCCCCCCCAGGCAAGCGGGGAGACAAGATGCAGGCACTTGGCGGGTGGAGGAAGGGGCAGAAAGAAGGTCGTAAATCGATGGCCGCAGGCGGCAAGATGGCGGCGCTTGTTGCAGAGCGCGCCCTGTCACAAGACTCTATGGAGCGTGACCCTGATGAATCTGACAAGGAGGAATGCAGGGGAAGACACATAGCCGAAGAGCTCTCCCTGGACCAGCAGACAGCTGGCCCAGATCTCCCACGACAGTTCAGCGTTTACCTCAGCAGGCCCAGCAGAGCCCCATCACCTCTGACATCCTCACGCAGCTCAGAAGCATAGTCAGAGAGGAGATAACAGCTGTGACAGTTAAGTAAACGGAGGCTGTCTTGAAAGAAATCAGAGACCTGGGGGGCAGAACTGATGCTCTGGAGATCAGGATGGATGATGCAACAACAGTTTTAAGCGCCCAGGCTTCCCTATTAGAGCACATGCAGGAAGAGATAATGGTCTTAAAGGGCCAGAACGAGGAACTTGAGAATCGTAATAGAAGATCAAACCTGCGGTTCAGAGGCCTACCCGAGACCATGGAGGACGCTATGGGATCTATAACTGCACTCCTACAAGAGCTTGTCCCGAACATTCCAGTGGAATGCCTGGAACTTGATAGGGCACACAGGGCCCTCACGAAAAGACCCACCGACGCCCCCCCCCCCCCGTGACATCATAGTGAGGTTTCACTATTTCCACACAAAGGAAGCGGTGCTGGCTGCCTCTAGAGATAAGGCACCCCTCTCATTCCAAGGTCAGAATTACCAAATTTTCGCAGACCTCTCTCAGATTACCATTCTCAAGCGAAGATCCTTTAGACCATACCTCCAAGTCCTTCAAGCCCGGGGTATACGTTATCGATGGGGCTTCCCCAAATTTCTTTTACAGCACAAGGCAGGCTTATCCAGGATTCCTCGATTTCCGAGCTAGCAGACAAGTTCAAATCACTGGACTTCCACATCCCTGAAGTGGACACCACTGCCCATTCGCTCCCCACTACGCCCAGAACGCCTAAACCAGCTCGCCGCAGCAACACGCAAGCTACCCCCTCCTCGAAGCAGAGCAAACAAACAGCCGACTCCCAGGCGATGAAGCGCCTCCTATCCCAGATGTTTCACCCGGTCCAGAATGGATGAGACTTCCTCATGTGCAGCTGTTTTTGTCGGGTCCGGGACAGGAGGGCCATCCTTGTGACCCAGCGCCCCTTGGGTTGTCCAGTGCCGGTTTGGGATGACCTTCCTGTTTAGTTCCAGGCTAAACACCACCTCCAGATTTGAGAGGCCTAGGGGTCATCCGTTAGGCTGGCTTCTCTAGTTTATGTTTGAGCTGAACGTTTATCACCTAGAAACGTTGGTTGAACTCCAACTTATGCCGGTGCCTCTATCTCCTAGTCCGCCCGCTGGCTGGTAATATGTCTCCCTTAGCTGTTTTATAACTGTTATACAACCTGTTGATTTTCTCCGATTGAAAGGTGTTGCGCTGTGGGGGTGGTTTTCTCTCACAGGATTTAACTCCGTTCTCTTTGGAACTGGCTGTTCATACCCAGCCCATTTTTTGTGCCCCCCCCCCTTGTGACACCACAGTTTACTATTTCTCTCTTAAAAATGTAATGCTAAATACTCACCATCTTTAGAGTCGATATCAGTATGGCCTCCCGTCAGGCCCAGCGTACTCCAAACCTTCCAGTATGGAGGAATTACTTACCTACCAGAGGTCTGGAAGACTTCTCACAAATTGTTTTGTGTATGCTCATTGTTTATGATGTTTCATCTTAGTTTTTTTTTTACTATCCCCCCCCTCCTTCCACTGTACCTATTTACCCCCCTATGTGCCTTTATCCCCCGTGGGAAAGGTCCACCTGGTTCTCTGTATCATCCTGCTTATGGTATCTTACACCACTTCTTATAGACCATGGCACTTAAGATAGCTTTGGTGAATGTCCAGGGCCTCAACTCCCCTAACAAAAGGTCTAGAGCCTTAAAGTGGACCAACACCCAGGGGTGATCGGCCCGGAAATCTATAAGATTCCCGGGCCGATCACCTCCCACCCCGCGGGACATCCGAGATCGGGATGTCCCGCGGGGTGAAACCCCCCAGAAACCCCAAAAACATCTTACCTGATCCGCCGCCGCTTCCGCCGCCGCCGCCTCCCGCGCGCCGAGAGTGACGCGCGGGAGGCGGCGGAAGCGGCTTGGACGTTCCTGATCCCCGCCTGGACGTTGGCGGGGATTGGCTGCGGCGTTCACATGGGAGCGTTGAGAGGTGAGTTTTTTGGGGTTTCTGGGGGGTTTCACACAGCGGGGCACCCCCGATCGGGGTGCCCCGCCGAAGTGGACCAAAACCCAGGATAGTCAAAATCCTGGGTGTTGGTCCACTTTAAAATGTTTTGATTCTATACATGCAGATGTAGTCTGCCTTCAAGAAACTCATTTCACAACTAAATCATGCCCGAAAAGGGTCCATTATAAATATTCCCAGTTCTTCCAAGCCACTAGCAAAAGTAAACAGAGAGGGGTCCTTGTCGCAATTCGTAACGGCATCCCGTTCACGTGCCATAAACAGATAGCAGACCCAGAGGGCAGATATCTCCTAGTGCAAGGCTCCTTGCAGGACGATGATGTAACATTCCTTACCTATTATGCCCCCAATACTGGACAACTTCCCTTCTTGAGGTTCATATGCTCCCTGTTGAGTGATCATCAAAAAGGGGTGATGTTCTTGTGTGGAGACTCTAACCTAACATTACATCCCCACCTAGATAGGTCCCTTCCCCCTGGTACCCAGGTTGTGAAGGATAGCGGATCTTTTGCGAGTTTGATATATGTTGTCAGATGCCTGGAGGGAATTACATCCACACTCAAGAGATTATACTCACTATTCGGCTCTGCATAAGCTCTCAACCAGAATAGACCACATATTCATACAGTCCGCCTTCCTCCCACAGGTGGAGCACGCCAGTATACACCCAGTCCCTTGGTCTGACCATGACCTAGTTGCTATCACCTGTAGGTCCTTGATTATTAAACCCAAACCCTCCTCATGGCTCCTGAACGACTCCCTGCACTCTTCTAAGCAATTGGTGGAAGAGTCCAACAAGGTGGCTACAGAGTACTTTCGTCAGAACGAAAACTCAGGGGTAGCTCCAACCATGGTATGGGGGGCCTTCAAGTCTGTGATGAGAGGATACTTTATAGACCTGGCCTCCAGGAAAAAGAAAGAGAGGACAGCCATGTCCAGGCAACTTCAGGTCCAATATGAAAAGGCCGTAGGTGACTTTAAGTCTCGTCCTACTCAAAATAACCTACACCTTCTGGAGCTGTCCAGAACGAAGCTAAACCTCCTGCAGTCAGAACAGGCTGAAGGTAGATACAGAAGATCCAAGCAGAAGCTCTACATTTCAGCAAACAAACCCGGATCTCTGCTAGCTTCACAACTAAAATGCCAGAGCCAAGTAATTAAATCCATAAGACTAAAGACAGGGAAGGGTGTGATTACAAACAACCCTGCTTTAATAGTGGGATAATTTTCAACTAGATTAGCTAAATTATATGATGCTCCCCCCCCCCCCTTTAGATGAACATCAGCTTCGGGCCTTCTTTACGGATGTCAACATCCCTCCTCTCTCTGATGCACATAGCCAGGAGGTAGATGAGGATATCACGGTGGAAGAGATTCTGAAAGCAATAAAGACCCTGAAAGTTGGTAAAAGGCCAGGGCCTGATGGTTTTACCCCCTCTTTTATAAGAAATTAGCCCCCATTATCGCCCCTAGATTGGCAAGGATATTCAATTACATAAAGAAAGGTAACCCTATGGATCCGGAGATGCATGCTGAGAGCATCTATAGTAATGATTCCTAAACTGGGGAAAGATTCCGAAAACTGGATAAACTACAGACCTATCTCTCTGTTAAATATAGACCTGAAAATTCTGACGAAGGTCCTGGCTAATAGAATAAATGTGTTTCTGGGGGACATCATACATGGGGACCAGGTGGGATTCGTCCCTAGAAGAGAGTCCGGAGAATTCTGCAACTTCTGGAAGGGGTCCATGCCCGGAAACTGGAAGGAATGCTCCTCTCTCTAGATTTAGAGAAGGCATTTGACTCCTTGTCTTGGCAGTACCTACGTTTCTCCCTGCAGAGATGGGGGTTCGGTCCAGGGTTACTATCGTGGATCTCGGCCCTTTACGCCAATCCACGAGCTCATGTTAAATATTTAGGCTACAGCTCTCCAGATTTTCAAATTAAAAGGGGTACCAGACAGGGTTGCCTGCTGTCCCCACTCTTGTTTGTCCTAGCACTCGAACCACTTGCTGAGAAGTTGAGACAGGACCCCTCAATCAAGGGTATACAAGGGGGAGGAATGAAGAACAAATTGTCCCTTTTTGCTGATGATATGTTGCTTATGTTTACATCTCCGCATACCTCTGTCCCTAATGCCCTTAGGATACTATCTTCCTTCAGTAAAATCTCTGGACTTAAGCTCAACTCATCCAAATCTATGGCCCTGGACGTGTCACTATCGGCTATGACTAGACAGACCTTATCACAGAACTTCTCCTGGACATGGGCACAAAAGTTACCATAATATCTAGGAATTAAATTGACGGCCAATTATGATGGAATTTATGGTGCTAACTATCCGGAAATGATTAAATCGTTAGATAATTTATTACATTCCTGGAGGCATATCCGCATGACATGGCTGGGCCGCATATCCGCTCTAAAAATGGCTTTAATCCCTAAAATCTTATACCTTTTCCGGGTGCTCCCTGTTCAGGTCCCGAAGCGAGTGTTAGATACCCTCCCAAAGAAAATGTTGGCCTTTGCCTGGGATAAAACTAGACCTAGGATTAAGAAGACCACCTTATACTGTAGGAAAGAAGTTGGAGGCCTATCCTTTGCCTCTCTTCATAAGTATTATATTGCAGCCCAGGTAGCACCTCTAGTACTGCTACACACCCCATGCTACAAACCATTGTGGGTTAATAACGATATAGCTAGCTGTAACCCAGTATCGCCAGCCTCACTCCTATGGATCCCTAAAACCAAAAGGCCCAGAATTACACCCAGGATCTTTGATTTTTCCCTATCCATCTGGGACAAAATAAATCACATCTTCACTTCCCCACACTTACCGGCCTCCCCACTGTTAGGTAACCCGACATTCCCCCCGGGCCTTTCACATCAACCGCGATACAAATGGTGGAAGCAGAGAGGGCTCACAACGATAGACAAACTCTGTACCCCTTATGGCATAAAATCTCCTCAAGACTTGACGCCTGGGGAAAACCTCCCACCCTCTGAAACATTCAGGCTATTACAGGTGCAACATTTTGTAAAAAGCATATTGAAGAGAGCACCTCCACCTTATAAGACAACAGATTTTGAGAGCAGATGCCTTCGGGATCACTTTGCAGGGAGTCTAATCTCTAGCATATATGCGGTGCTATGCATGTTTTAGAGGATGTCCGGATAAGGGCACAATGCTCCACGTGTGGTGGAACTGTCCGATTGCCCGAAATACCTGGGATAAAATGTATAAACTTATATCTGACATTTTGGACTCCCCGGTAGTGGGAACCCCATGGGAGGCCCTCCTTTCATTTAAATCTGGCCCGTTTTCCAAGTCAGAATGGCGACTAGTCCAACATATGTTATCAGCGGTACGGTCCACGATAGCTAGGAGCTGGAAGTCCCCATACATTTCCTGGCCTGAGATTCTGGGCAGAATCTCAGATATTATGTGCAATGAAAAGATCACGGCATATGTTTTCATATGTATTGTTTGATATGTGCAAACGTCAATAAAGATTTTGTAAAAGAAGGCGCATGCATAAAGATGCTGACACGCTGGAAATGATGCTGCCGTCTAGGCAGTTGTTAATGAAAATACAAACGGCTCGCAACTGTATAGCAAGGAGCGCGACACTGACACCCAATAAAAATAAAAACCAAAGGCCTTAACGTGTTACTTCACACTAGGACTGCCACACATACCCCCCCCCCCTTTCTTTTCCCCCCGAGTTACGGGAGGAAGCGAGGGAGAAGCGGACCAGCGTCCATGGACTAAATCTGTGAGGGGCACGGGCAAGAATGCGGGAGGGGCATCCACTAGAGGCTCACCATCGGCCTAACCGCCTACCCTATGGTGGGGGATTGCGGTGGAGCGTGGCTCCGTTCAGCACACAAGGTGCTGCCTACCTTCACCCGACCCACGCAGCCCAGGCTGGGAGGCATAATCTTCCGAAGAGGACGGGTGGAAATAGTCCTGCAGGGCCTCGGGCTGTAAAGCCCCGCTCGCCTGCGAGAGCGTGATACTTCATGTCTTCGCAGTTCAGCACTGCAGAGAAATCTGGGGATTTGTGGGAGGTCCCTGGGTATATGAAGGGCCGGGAGGAGCCTGTTTTTGCATGTCTGCAGTGCACAGCGCCCTCTGACAGAGGATAACCCATGTGTAAGTATTATAGATGGAGCAGGACGTGCTGTATGCTTAGAATACAGCATCAGCTGAGGCCCTAACATCAACCTTGTAAAATTTTGAAAAGGTATGAACAGAAGACCAAGTAGCGGCCTTGCAAACTTGTTCAACAGAAGCCTGGTGCTGGAAGGCCCAAGAAGCACCAATAGCACGAGTAGAATGAGCAGTAAGGCGGAAGGGAGGACTCTTCCCCTTAGCAGAATAGGCCTGAATCACAGCCTGATGAATCCATTTGCTAATAGTAGACTTGGCAGGAACCAAACCCTTCCTAGGACCAGAAGGGACCACAAAAAGAGCATCAGTCTTCCTGAAACCCGCAGTGAATACCAGGTACTACTTCAGACACCTGACCACATCCAAGGAATGCAGAACCCTTTCCTTAGCGTTGCTAGGATTAGGACACAATGAGGGAAGAACAATATCTTGATTCAAATGAAAAGCAGACACCACCTTAGGCAGAAAGTCCTGCTTAAAGTGGAACACCACCTTGTCCTGGTGTCTCTCATAGTATGGGGGCTGAATAGACAGAGCCGCCAGCTCAGACACACGCCTGACCAAAGTAATAGCCACCAGAAAGACAACCTTGAGGGTAAGTACAGCCAGAGCAGCATCCTGAATAGGCTCAAAGGGAGTACCCTGCAAAGCAGACAAAACCAAGTTCAAATCCCAAACAGGGACCATAGGTTTACGTGGGGGACACACATGAGTGACCCCCTGAAAAAAGGTCTTAACCAAGGGATGCTGAGCAAAAGACTTCTGAAAGAAGACAGATAGGGCAGAAACCTGCCCCTTCAGAGTACTGAGTTGGAGTCCCGACTCCAACCCATGCTGTAAGAACTCCAGAACCCTGGGAACTGAAAACACCCGACAGGGAAGAGACCTAGACTCACACCAGTCAATGTAGGTATGCCATACCCTGTAATAGATGGAAGAAGAAGTTTTCTTCCTAGCCTTCACCATGGTATCCACCACCGAGGCGGACAAGCCTTCCTCCATCAAGATGGAGGTTTCAGCAGCCAGGCCGTCAAAGCCAGAGTTTGTAAATTGGGATGGCGTAAGGGGCCCTGAGTGAGCAGATCTGGCACCCCTGGCAGAACGTACTGGTCTACTGCCATCTGCACCAAGTCTGCGAACCACACTCTTCTTGGCCACCTGGGGGCCACCAGAATCGCTTGCACCCCTTCCAGAGAAATCCTGCGCAGAACCCTGCCCAGCAGGGGGAACGGCGGAAAGACATACAGGGGCCGAAATTCCTGCCATGACATGGACAGAGCATCCGTGGTCAAGGCCAGAGGATCCTGAGACAGGGAGACAAAGGCCGGGAGCTTGTGATTGTGACGGGAAGCAAACAGATCCACATCTGGTAGACCCCAACGGTGACACAGGGACTGGAATGCCCTGTTGCAGAGGGACCACTCTCCCTGACGAGAGGTCCCCCTGCTCAGAGAGTCTGCCAGAAGATTCTCTGCCCCCGGGATGTACACAGCCGAAATGCATTGAACATTGGCCTCCGCCCACGTCAGAATCCGCGACACCTCCTGGAGGGCCCCCCCGCTCCGGGTCCCTCCCTGATGGTTGATGTATGCAACCGCCATATCCAGAACCAATCTGATCGCCCGTAGTTCCAAAATGTTGATAGGTAAGTGGGCCTCCTGAGGCCCCCACCTCCCCTGGAACCGCAGGGACTTCCAGAATCCCCCCCATCCTGACAGACTGGCATCCGTGTTGACCGTCTCCCAGGAGGGGGCCAGAAAGGACCTGCCCCCCAGCAAGTTCCTGGAGTCCAGCCACCACGAAAAGGACCGCCTGACCAAGGGGGGGAGCACAGAGACCCCGTCCAAAGACGTTGGGTCCTTGTCCCAAACTGACAGAAGGTGAAGTTGTAGAGATCCCAAATGGAACTGAGCAAAAGGCACCGCCACGAAGCACGCCACCATCAGGCCCACCAAAGCATCCCCTGCCTGAGGGAGGGATGGAGACACGACAGCAGGAACCTCAGCTGCGCAGTTAGAGCTTCCACCTTCTGTAGAGGAAGGAATATCCTTGACTGAACCGTATCCAGAATCATTCCCAGGAACGGGGTCACCGAGGAAGGGGACAGAGAAGACTTGGGGTGATTGATCACCTAGCCAAAGGACTCCAGGATGGACACCACCAGCTGAGTGTCCAACTCTGCCTGCTGTAGAGACCGAGAGGTGATGAGTATGTCATCCAGGTAGGGCAGCACACCAATGCCCCTTGACCTCATCAGAGACATCATCCCCGCCAGCACCTTGGTGAACACTCTGGGAGCTGAAGTGAGGCCAAATGGCAAGTCCACAAGTTGGTAATGCTGATCTTCCAACGCGAATCTGAGGAACCTTTGGTGTCCTGAAAACACAGGGATGTGAAGGTAAGCGTCTTTGATGTCCACAGACGTCATGAAATCCCCTGGGCGCAGGGAGCTGATGGCTGAGTGCAGAGTTTCCATGCAAAAAAGCTTGTTCTTGACAAATTTGTTGAGGATCTTTAAAACCAGAATGGGCCTGACTGACCCATCTTTTTTGGGAACTGTGAAGAGGTTGGAGTAGAACCCCTTGCCTCTTTCTCTTAAGGGGGCCCTTGCAAATGACCCCCAGACCCAGAAGGCTTTGCACGGCCTGTGCCAACACCTGACCTGAGACAGGGTGCTGGGGGATCCGGGACCTGATGAATCTTGGGGGAGGCCGCACAGCAAACTCTATCTTGTAGCCGGAGGACACTACCTCCTGAATCCACCGGTCTGAGACGTGATGCCTCCAGACGTGAGCAGAGTGCTGCAGCCGTCCCCCACCCTGACGGGCGAGGGCGCCCCATCATGCCTGAGGGGGCTTGGGAGGATTTGGGCTTAGCCCCCCAGGAGGAGCCAGGACCCCGTCCCCTGCTCCTGTGCCAGGAATCTGCACGAGCCCCCGTGAAGGACACCACTTTTTCTTGTTTAGCACCACGGTAGGGGAGTGAAAGGGAGCCCTGGCCCCGAAAGGGCCGAGACTGCCATCTGCGCTGGGGTAACTTACCTCCCTTAGCAAAAAGGTCCAGGCGGTCCCCAAACAGGCGTAGCCCCTTAAATGGAAGCCCAGTGAGGGCCTTCTTTGCAACATTGTCAGCAGCCCACTGGCGCAGCCAAACCGAGCGGCGTATAGCCACCACGAGGGCAGAAGTTCTGACACACATTCTGATGGTGTCATCCAATGCTGAGATAGGACAAAATTTACAAAAGCAGCACAACTGGAGAGTGCATTAAACACCTCACAAGGGAAATCATCAGGGGCACTATTAAGCATATTTCTGATAAGGGTTCTAGTGGCCACAGCAGTAATAGCAGAGGCACAGGCCGGGCGCAGCGCCGTCCCCGCACATGCAAAGGCGTGGGAGGCCAGCTGGTCAATGCACCGGTCCTCAGCATCCTGCAGGGTGGTAGAACCAGGGGAATTCATGACGGAGGTGTTAAGATAGCCCTAGGATCGGGGCATCCACCTCGGGGGGAGATGACCAACATTTAACCACCTCAGCAGGAAAGGGATACTTCCTATACCAACTCTTTGGAACCCCGGGAAGTTTACTGGGGCGCTCCCATTCCTTGAGCACAAGGTTATGGAAATGTGCCTGCTCTGGAAATTCCAGACGTGATTTTGCTGTATGGAAAAGCTCCCCTCTTTGCCTGGGAGCCTCAACAGGGAGAGAGATAGACAGAACCTCAAAGATTTAACAGGCTGAACTGGATGGACTAAAATCTTTATTCAGCCTTACATACTATGTTACTATGATCTGGGTCAATAATCTGTCAGTGTCATCCGAGGCCCAGGGGCCAGAGCCAGAATCGTCATGACCCTTCGGTCTCTCATCAGATGAGCCTGAATCAGAAAGGAGCTCCCCTTCATCAGACGGGGTATAGCCACACATATTCATAAACTCCTCAGTTCCCATAGGGAAAACAGTAACATTAGGCGTCAAGTGCCGCTTCTTACCAGGGCCCTTACGCGCTAAAGACCTCGCAATAATCTGTTCCAACAGTAGCCAGACTAGAAGACACCTCAGGCTGAGAATCCCCACTAGTATGCAACTCAACAGGAGTGAGATTTAAGCTTGGGGGAGTAGGTGAAGTGAAACGAGGTGCAGCCACTGGCAGGCCAGATTGCAATGCAAGCGCATGCTCAGCACAGGGTACACAGACCCGCGCCTTGTCAGCGTCAGCATGAGGCTGCCCACGCGCTACACACAGCCGGTCTTGTCCCAAAGGGATGCCAGTAGGGATTGACACTATAAGCAACCCTGGATGCCCCAATGACCCGCTAGGGAAGTGGGAGTAATTATACAAGGCCCAACTATCAATTACACCGGGCAGGGAGAAGCCAATGGATTCACCCATTTGAAAGACACAATGGGAAAAGGGGGTGTCAGAACCAAACACACTAAAATGAGTATAAGCCGCCCACGAGGGCACTTACGGACCGCGGCAAGTAGAAACGTCACACACGCGCGCGACCAGACAAAATGGCGCAGAGAGTACCTCGAAAGGCGGGCCAGAGCGAGCCGTGACGCATAGCGCGCCGAGCCAGGCCCCCCCCCCCCGAAGAGCGCGAAGCCCACAGACAAGCAGCCAATGAGAACACATAAACGTCTGAGGTAACGCCGCCGCCCGGCGCGGAACATCTAAATGAAGGAAAAGACGCGCGCGGCGGCGGCGGCATTTGCAATAGTAAAGAAGACAAGTCAGCGTGGCGGCTGACAGCACATATCCTAGTACAAAAAAAATGACAAAACGGCGTATGCACGAATCACGATACACACTCACCCAAACCCCCCCTTCTTTCCCCCCGAAGACTACAGAGAAAATGAGGGAGGATGGCGGCCCTCTGTACAGGACCCACCGCTACACGGGGAATGGGACAATAATGCAGGAGGGGCATCCCATAAAGGCTCACCATCAGCCTATACCGCCTACCTTTTGGTGGGGGATTGCGGCGGAGGAGCGCTCCGTAAGCACACATGGCGCTGCCTACCTTCACCCAACCAGCGCAGCCCAGGCTGGGAGGCACATCACACGAGGAATGGGTGGGAATAGTCCAACAGGGCCGCAGGCTAATAGCCCCGCTCACCTGTGAGAGAGTGATAATTTCATGTCTTCGCAGTAAGCACTGCAGAGAAATCTGAGGATTTGTGGGAGGTCCCCGGGTATTTGATGGGCCGGGAGGAGCCTGTTTTACATGTCTCTGCAGTGCAGCGCCATCTGGCAGAGGATAACCCAAGTGTAAGTAATCTATCTGGAGCAGTACGTACTGTATACTAAGAATAATGGCGCCCGGAAGACAGAAGGAGGCAGCCTGAGAGGGCCCTTCCCCTCCCCGCCGCGAAGCGCAGCACACGCCCGCACAGTGCGGCGGGTACCAGTGCACCTGTCAGCCCGACGGCTCTCGCTGGGGCAGGCAGTGTCCCCCGCCCCCCTCACAGTGCCGAACAGGAGGAGAGGCGAGGAGGAGCAGGAGCGAGGGAGGGGAGTACAAGTAAAAAACAAAACAGTAAAACACATACACACAGTCCAATAAAGCATGTGGGCTACATGAGGGAGACAAGGGGTCCCTAGGTGGTTCCTCCCCCCCCCCCCCAATAGGCTCACCATTGCCTATGGCCGGCTACCCTTTGGGAGAGGGTCTGCGGTCCAGAGCCTAGCTCTGTGAACGCCCGACCCTCGGAGTTCCCCTACCGTCACCAGTTCCGTAGCCAAGGCTGGGAGGCAGTAAGGATCCTTGGAAGCAGGTGGGAATAGGTCTGCAGTGGCCGACAGGCTTGGGATGCCCCGCTCGCCTGCGATATCCAGAGAGAGAGATAGCACGATCTTCGCAGTCAGACTGCAAGAAGAATTTTGGGGAGACAGGTGCCTTATATGGGCCGGGAGGAGCCACGATTTTCATCTTGCAGTCACTGCGCCACCTTGAGTCGGATAACCCCCTTGTCAGAAATGGAGCGACTGAACAGGACACTAGGAAAACTAATAAATGTCATTTTTCTGTGTGTGTTTTATTTTATGCTGTTAACCCCTTGTGAACAGGTAAGGGATCCATGAGATCCCTATACCAGTTCACAAGGCTGGGGGCTGGCAAGTCACCTCCAACTAGCGGGCTCCCGGAACCCCCCAATTACCTGCCTCCCCAAAGCCCATGGGGGGCAGAAGAGCCCAGGCCCACAGAGGGTATGTGGGCTTGTAGGCTGCAGGGTGGGGGGGGGGGGACCACCAAAGCTGGCCCCTGCACCCTGATCTACAAGCCCCCATAGCTGGTCCCGGGCTGGTTACACTAGGCAGGGGGGACCCCCATGTCATTTTTTGGGATTTTTAAGGGTTTTTAACCTTTCAAAAAATGGGGTTTCCCACCCCCTTGGAGGGGGGACCCTATGTCATTTTTTTTAAATTAACCCCTTATGCTCTGTCCCCCAGCAGCTGTAAAAGGCTTCCAGCAGCAGCAGGAGAGCAGAAGCCATAGTGATCAGCGGAGGACACAGTGCACAGGGATGGATGGGAGGTAAGTATAAAAAAAAAAAAATAAATAAAATATTTTATCTCTTTGTGTCTGTGTGTTTTTTTACACTTAACCCTTTGTGAACTGGTAAGGTATCCATGAGACCCCCTATACCAGTTCACAAGGCTGGGGGCTAGCAAGTCACCTTCGGCTAGCGGGTGACTTGCTATTAACCCCTAGCACCCCCAATTACCTGCCTCCCCAAAGCCCAGGGGGGGGGGCAGAAGAGCCCGGCCCACGGAGCTTGTAGCCGGCCAAATTGGCCCCTGCACCCTGTTCCTACAAGCCCTTATAGCTGGTTCCGGGCTGGTTATGCTGGGTAAGGGGGACTCCATATCAATTTTGGGGGGATTTTTAAGGGTTTTTAACCTGGGAGGGGGGACCCTATGTAGTTTTTTTTTTTTTTTTTAAATTAACCCCTTATGTTTATAGTGTGGATAGTAGTATTTTATTTGTAAATGTTATAAAGTGCTCTTTTCAGTTTGGAGGGTCTCCTGGGCAAGAATGGGGGGGGGGCACTGATACATATGTGGTACCGTTGTAATCGGGAGAAATGGGGCTTTCACATATAATATGGTTTTCTCTAATAAAGTAAATGTTTTATTTAAAATAAAGGAGACAATTGTCTAAAATATATTTATTTTTTTGTTTTTTTTACGCAAAAATATTTAAAAAAAACAGTAGAAAAACAGTAGAAAAATTACAAACAAGACATTTCATGTTAAAGCCTAAACTCTGCTGCAAAATATATATTTATAATTTTCCTAGCAATTCCGGCATAAATCGTGGTTAAACATTGCGCAGAATGGGGAAAAATGACCTGTCAACAGAGGGTGACAAATCTTCAAGTAGGCTGGTAATTAAAAGGGTTAATAGTACCTATGCATGTTGGGTATTGTTCTGCTCAGGGGCCTTTGCTCTTTCAGATTTAGCTTGTTTTTTCTTGTTTGCATATTGATATTTTAGGAAAACATGTTATTTAGCTTTTTTATACATTTTCTTAGGGAAACCCTGTGCAAACTAAGAATTCTTCGAGGGATTACTTCCAGAAAGATGAGCCCACTACAACAAGCTGGGTACGCTTAGAAAGCTTAACGTGTACTTTCAGGGGATATATGGTTTATGGTATGATATTCCAACTGTAAAGTGTTGTTTTGGTTCAAAAATTGCAAGGTGCGCACTTTGTCTGCAGAGCTGAAATTTTCAAGTAAAATTACCTTTATGCGCATGCTTTACTTTGTGGTGTTTGGCAACTCTTCCCTTGACAGTAGCTATGCATGCTGGGTATTGTTCTGTTCGGGGCATGTTGCTTTTTGAGATTTTACTTGTTTTGTCTTGTTTGCATATAGTTTTTTTTTTTTTTTTTTTTTTATTATTATTATTATAGGAAAATGGGGCTTCTTTCTTCCTTTTTATTCTTTTTTAGGGAAACTCTGTGCAACCAAAGAATTGATTGAGGGATTACTTCCAGAAAACGATGCCCACATAAACAAGCCTGGTACGTCTATAAAGCTTGAGGTGTGTACTTCCAGAAAACATATAGTTTGTTTCAAATGTAAGGTGGTGTTTTTCTGGATAATCTGCAAGGTGTGCATAGCGCATATCACAGTTGTATTTTATCTTAAAATCTCCTAAAGCGCTGTTTCAGTATGGGGGAGTCTTCTGGGCTGGAAAGGGTGTCTCCCAATACATATTGGGGTTTTACACGCAATAAGATTTTATTGACAAACTTACATTTTTTATTACAAAAAAACACTACAAATTGCAAAAAATAGATTTTTTACATTTTTTTTCACAAATTTCACCCAAAAATATTGAGAATACACAAAAAAAGGCCATACAAGACATTTCATGTTGAAGCCCAGACTCTGCTGCCAAAAAACAATATATAATTTTCCTGGGAAATCCCATCAAAAATCAAGGTTGAACATGTGTAGCGCAAAATAGTGAAACGTGGTCTGGCACCTAAAGGGTTAAAGGCTCATAACATGCAGTAGATGCAAGTAAGATGATTTTTAATGTGAGCAATCTGTGTGTACAGGGTGTGGGAAACATATAAGATAGACTCTTATTCAGAGTGAAGGACCGCTTTAAGCAATTCTTTAAAGGGCATATGCCACAAAGCTCAATACTGACTGTGATTGTTCCCCTTCATCTGCACCCCTTATCCTTTAGGCTGTAAGCCCGTAAAAGTTCTCTCTTCTACTGTATCTTGTGTTATGAATACTCATTGTGTAACACTGCATTTGTAAAATAGTCTATGTACTGTATGTTGTAACCCTGTCTGTAATTACTACTTTGTACCAGTGCTACGGAAGATAATGGCACTTTACAAATAAATAATAATGGGATGCAACCTGGCGCTGCCCGTCTGGTGGTCGCCCGGAATCCAAGGGACCCAGAAGATGGAGGCCCTGGCAAGGCGAGTAAAAATTGGCCAAAGGTAAAACCAGAGGGGGGCAGCAGATTGGCGAGATTCGGGAGGGGTTTTAACCTCCCCGATGTTCCTCGTTCACTGAGGCACTTCCCGGCCTTCCTCCAAGTTAAACCTAGCGCTCACATCACCAGTGGGTGGCCTTCGATCTTTGCAATTGCTGCCAATGAGCGTCCATCAATCCACACAGCAGTAGTTAGGATAAGAGAATGCACAACAGGCAACAGGTCAGCGCCAGTACTGTGTAGTTTAGGGCATTCAGCTGTGATGTCAAGGGATTAAAGTGGACCAACACCCACGGGTGATCGGCCCGGGAATCTATAAGATTCCCGGGCCGATCACCTCCCTCACCGCGGGACATCCGAGATCGGGATGTCCCGCGGTGAGGGACCCCCCCCCTAAAAGCCCCCAAAAACTCACCTGCCGCCGCCGCCTCCCGCGCGCCCCTCTAGGCGTGCGCGCGCTGTCTTGTCCGCAGCTGTCACCCGCTTGTCCGTGGCTACGTGGGAGCGTGGTGAGGTGAGTTTTGGGGGGTTTTACACAGCGGGGTGCCCCCCTGAAGTGGACCAAAACCCAGGATAGTCAAAATCCTGGGTGTTGGTCCACTTTAAAGATGCAATGGAACGCATACTGGTAAAAAGACAATACAAGGTTAAAGTCAAAAAATACTCGGGGATTGCTAGTGATCATTTATGATGGAACAAAACCCAGTATTTTGATCCACTTCCCCAATGTGGGATCGTGTGAAACTCCTCTGTGATCACCAGCGATACCACAGTGCTTACATGGGCATCCGCCCAATATTAATGGCTGGCATAGAGCTTTATTTAACAGAGCCTGACATAGAGAGCAGCCTCATCCTCTGTTTTATCTGTGGTCTGACACGCACACATAACCTCATCTGAATGGATGGGCGCAAGAGCGTGCATCAGCTGCAAGAGGCCGGGGACACAGCCCATGCACGCATTGGGGGATTTAACACAGTGAGGCATCCCAAACTCTGGGGATTGTGTTTTTGTCTACTATAAAGAGGAACAAGCAGAGATCAACCAATCCCGCATTGTTAGCACTTACTTCACCACAATTCCACGACCCTGCAAGCGACATCCCTCTAGCTGATGCAAAGGGTGCCAACATTATCTAAATAGATAATGCGGGCACGCATATTCAGAGGGGCGCAGCCAGTAGCTAAGCATGGAGGTCTAAAAGGAATGCCCCACTGTGCGAGCCCCCCAAGATTGCTGGCACAGGCGTGAGGTCGCGTGTACCCTGCAGGGAAACAGGTTTACATACAAAACCGCTTTATAACATGCAAAACAGCCTGCCAACAGCCTGGCACAGTTGGAACAGAAAGGTAACGGCCATTTTGGAGCTTCCTTTCCCAGCATCTCAGCCATGCTGCTGCCTGAATTCAACTGACATAACTGACATCCAAAGTAACAGGAAGCCCAGCAGCACTTCCTGTTTGCAGGTGGCCTGCAAATGCATGAGCTGCCATTTTGTTCCTAAAATTTACTACAGCAGGAGTTAGAAAATGGTAAATGATTTTTATTTGCAACAATCTAAATTGCTCTGGGGATGGCTGCATATGAGCATATGTTTTGTTTGGTTTAAAGTGGACCAAAACCCACCCTGTAGTTTATGAGACCCAGGCATACTCGCTCCCCCCGGGGCAACCAAATTCAGGATGCCCCGCTGTGACCCCAATCAGGGTGCCTGGGGGACAAAAAACAAAACCCAGGATAGTCAAAATACTGGGTTTTGGTCCACTTTAAGTCATTTTTGAATGCTGGTCCACAAAGAGGAACATCGGGGAGGGTCAAACCTCGCCAATCTGCTGCTCTCCCCTCCGGTTTTATCTTTGGGCACTAAATACTCGCCGGGGGATCCATCTTCTGGGTCTCTGGGATTCCAGGTTGACCTTTTTTTGAAGGGTGACGACATCTTGCATCCCATCAGGCACTGCGCGTGGACCCAGATCTCACACCTGCGCCTTATGCAGTATGGAATGCCATGGTGCTGAACGAAATCCCGCAAGACTTGACTGAGTGGGTCCAATGTTTCTCTTTAAAGCAGACCAAGAGTTAAATATCACTTAAACCGGACCTTCAGCGTGATTTAGTGAAAAGCCAAAACTCTTAAAAAACGGTTCCCCAGCATCTAAAATTAATATATTTTACATTTTTAGTCACTAACTTACTATTCTTTCCCCCACTGGGCTGCAACTCTGTCCAGGACTTTAGGATACGGGCGCCGCCATCTTGACTCAGAAGCATCACACTTACTGAGGAGAGGAGAGTGGGATAAGGTACAGGGGGGCGGGTTATAGCTGTGCCTTGCTCAGACAGAGCAGAGCTGGAGTCAGGTAACGGTCAGCAGTCCCAGAATGCAGAGCAGCACAGTCGGGAGGCACTTCCTGTTTGCAGGCTGCCTGATAAGATGGCGGCTTCCATAAGCCACCATCTTGGATGTTTAAAGGCTCATAACATGCAGTAGATGCAGGTAGGATGATTTTTAATGTGGACAATCTGTATGTACAGGGTGTGGGAAACATATAAGATAGACTCTTATTCAGAGTGAAGGTCCGCTTTAAAGCGAACCTTCTGAATAAAAGTCATCTACTGCATGTTATGAGCCTTTAAACATCCAAGATGGGGGCTCATGGGACATCAGGCAGCCTGCAAACAGGAAGTGCCTTCTGACAGTGTATGTAAATATTAGTGGGCACAGCCTTACTCAAAAACAATCAAGCGTGCTCCGGGGTCTGTGCCAATATTGGAAACACATATAGACAATAGGCACAGCTTATTTATAGATATTAATAATTTATTAAGGTTTCAAAAAGAAAAAAACTCATTAAAAAACATGTACAGACAATATTAAAACAGGCTCCTAAGACCATCCCATATCTCTAAGCCACGGGTACAGTACTAAACCAGACAGAACAACATAATAGTTGTAAATCTAATAAATAATCCTATCCATAATAATCCTTAATAACCTATAAATATACAAATAATTTACCAAGATGAAAAAGTCTATATACAGACCTAAAGTGATTGTGCTAATCGAAATTGCAATCAATATATAAATAAATATTGTACATATGGGATGAAAAATCCTAATAAATGCTGTGAACTATAAATAGACTTTCAAAATTCACCCATAATCTATAAACTAACTCTATATAAATTGCGTGCTGTGATATTACCACCTTCAATCAATCTTGGTGGTATAAGATGACTTGCACATAAGAACAAGGAGTATATCAAGCAAACAAAGGAAAAAGCAAAAATACCATTTTGTGAGTACTCACCTGTAAAATCGATATTATGAGTGTGTCATACACTCCGCTTCCACTATTCATGACATCTGGGTAGTCTCCAGTAGAGGGCGAACTTCTGCAGAGATGAATGTAAAAAAGGAGCTCCTCCCGACCCATAAATACCTGGGACCTCCCACAAAACCCTCAGTATATGATAGCAGTAAGGGGACCAGGAAGTATAAATATAACAATACTAACTAAAAAACCAATGGTTCACCATATAAAGGATCCGCAAATACCAAAAGGGTGGGGTGAAGCGGAGTGTATGACACACTCATAATATCCATTTTACAGGCGAGTACTCACAAAATGGTATTATTCCAAGTGTGTCATACACTCCGCTTCCACTATTCATGACATCTGGGACATCCAATAGCAGTGCCCGTCATGGGTGGGAACCGAAAACAGTAAAATAATGTACCAATTCAAACCACTGCAGCTTGCAGAACCTTGCAGCCAAACACAGCATCCGCTGAAGCCCGCACGTCAACCTCGTAAAACTTGGAAAAAAGTATGAACGGAAGACCAAGTAGCAGCCTTACAAACTTGTTCAACAGAAGCCTGGTGCTGAAAAGCCCAGGACGCACCAACAGCACGAGCAGAATGCGAAGTGACCTTAAAAGGGGGAGTCCTCCCCTTAACAGAATAGGACCCAACAATGGCCTGACGAATCCATTTGCTAATGGTAGACTTAGCGGGCGCCAAACCTTTCCTGGGCCCGCAGGGCACCATGAAAAAAGGGCGTCCGTCTCGCGGAAAGAAGTAGCCACCACCAAATAGTACAGAACACAACGAACAACAGCCAAAGTGTGCAAAAACCTCTCCTTGTCATTGCTAGGCTTAGGACACAAGGAAGGGAGAACAACATCCTGAACGAGATGGAAAGTAGAAACCACTTTAGGAAGGAAATCTGACTTAAAGCGGAAGACCACCTTGTCCTGGTGTCTTTCAAAGTAAGGGGCCTGAATAGACAGAGCCGTCAACACAGAGACACACCGAACAGAGGTAATGGCCACCAAGAAAGCAACCTTTTGAGTGAAAACAGAAAGAGCAATATCCTGTAACGGCTCAAAAGGAGGACCCTGGAGAGGCTAGCAGCATACATTTTACAGTACAACAGGGTAACCAGACCATTGTTTTAACACTTCTCACAGTAACTGAGAGCATGGAGAGACACCGGACATACGTTTGGTACTACCAGCGCAATTTACGTTACGTCGCGACTGTGTCCAGGACCGTGCGGATCACGGAGCCCCGCGGTGTCCGCGACCAGCCCCGCCATCCGCACACCCACGACCGCACGCTAGTCATGCCACAACCCTTGGGGTATGCCAGTGGGCTGTCCTACACAGCCGTACGCATGCACAGAAGGAACCGTCAAGAAACCGTCAAAAAACATTAAAGCTCTTATGTTGTAAAAAAAGGAAAAGAGAAAGTGACCCCACAGGGGGGCCAAAGTATAGAGATGGGGGGAAGAGAAAGGAGGGGGGGAGGAGAAGGGGGGGGTTGTCACTCCCGCGCTCCACCAGACACCACATATGGTTATTATAGTGCCCGCAGAGATTCGCCAGGCCAGGTAAATCTTATCCATGGTTCCCATGCCGAGAGGAATTTGTCGTGGGAGTCGGTCAGGATGCTAGACAACCTCTCGTTGATGAGAAAGCCGTTCATTCTGGCCGACACCTCCGAAATTGGGGTAAATTGCTTCTTCCAGGCCTTAGCTATGGTCTGCTTGGCGGCCAGGAGAAGGTAGACAAAAAGTCTATGTTGCTTATTAGACAATTCACAGGGTTTACAGTGCAGGAGGGCCACCCAGATATCCTTCTTCATGTTAGATCCGAAGATTTCATTGGTCGTCCTGAACACTTGGTTCCAAAAGCAAGCCAGCATGGGGCAGGTCCACCAAATATGCATAAAGTCCCCATCCGCACTGCAGCCCCTAAAGCATGACCTATCCTGCCCCGGAAACATCTTACTCAAGCGGCTCGGCACAAGGTACCAGCGAAGCATCACCTTGTAGGCTGTTTCCACTGTCCACTGGATGTTAATGGAACATTTTGAGTTACGAGACCATATCTCTGTCCACCTCCTTTCCCCAGCTACTCACATATGCGTGGGACTCTGGGTTGGTTACATTAAGCGCAGAATAAATTAAGGAAATGATTCCCCTTTGAAAAGGGTCATCACCCAAGAGGAAGGACACAGTTTAGTCAGGGGCAGAATCCAATGCCTTAGTTGAATATAACGGAAATATTCCTTGTGGGGGATACCATATTTCTCCTGCAAGTCACGGAAAGACCCCAGGCCTCCCTCCATGAGTAGGTCAGATATTCTATTTAAACCCCGGTCCTGCCACCACTTAAAAGCCAGTTTGTTCTGCACACCTGGGGGGAAACTTGGGTTATCCCATAGACGTGCTAGGGGAGTGTGGGGGGACATCAAGGAGGCAGAACACTTAACCGAGTCCCATACTGCAAGTGAGTGTCTCATTAGGGGGCTAAGCATTTTGGGCCTAAGTCCAGGGTCCATCCAAAGTAAGCTGTCAATAGGTATCGGTGCACAATTGGGAAGTTCAAGGAAAACCCACAATGGGGGCCTGAGGGGCGAGTGCATGGAAACCAGCTGGGCGATCTGCGAGGCTTTATAATATTTAAATATGTCTGGCACTCCCAACCCCCCTTGTGCTCTGTGGGCTAGCATAGTGCATTTAGATACCCTTGGGCGCCCCGTTGACCATACAAAAGCCAAGATCCTCCTCTGCATC
Organism: Gastrophryne carolinensis; assembly: GCA_027917425.1. Taxonomy (NCBI): domain Eukaryota; kingdom Metazoa; phylum Chordata; class Amphibia; order Anura; family Microhylidae; genus Gastrophryne; species Gastrophryne carolinensis. The sequence continues at coordinate 183,176,760 of CM051240.1, forward strand.
ACCCGGAGCATATACAATGGGATTTTAATTGGTAGCGTTCTGAAGAGGTAGAGCAATTTCGGGAGAATCGTCATCTTAACCGCATTTATGTGACCTATCCAAGAGATCGGGTATGACCTCCAGACCTCCAATAGGCGGGTTAGGGACTTAAACAGAGGAGGATAGTTGGCTTCATATAGGTTGGTATACTTGGCTGAGATGCGCACCCCCAGATATGGAAGCGACTCCGTGGCCCAGCGGAAAGGGAAGTTGGCCTTAATCTGATCCACCACATCCGATGGCAGAGACACATTTAATGCCCTTGACTTCTCGTTATTGATTGTTAAGCCTGAGATTTGGACAAATTGGCCAAGGACTTTGACGTTTGATGCTAGGAGAGTTTCGGATCGCTACGCCCAGTGGCTCCATGGCTAGGATGAAGAGGAGTGGAGACAGAGGGCACCCCTGCCGAGTCCCCCTAGCAATACCAAATGTCGCAGAAGTAAAGCCCAGGTATCGTACTCGGGCTGCAGGTGACTTGTATAGGTCTCCCACCCATTCCAAGAACCATTGCCCAAAGCCCCATCTCCCAAGCTCCCACAGCAGGTAGTCCCAAGATAGGGAATCGAACGCCTTCTGGATGTCTAAGGAGAGTAGAAAGGCCGGTATACCTCTGGAGTGGGCGTGGTGGACCAGATGTGCAGCCCTCCTGATGTTATCCCCGGCCTGACGGGTTGGGACAAATCCTACTTGGTCTCCGTGTATAGGGTCAGCTACAAATGTGTTCAACCTCGCCGCCAAAACCTTAGCTAGCAGCTTCACATCAATGTTTATCAAAGATATATGCCTATAATTTTGAGTGAGCAGACCGTCTTTATCTGGCTTGGGAACCATGCAGATGTCCGCCAACAGCGAACTAGGGTTAAGCGAGGTATCTGCACACAAGGCATTAAAGAGGTTCGAGAGATGTGGAGCTAGAATGGGGGCAAACTTTTTATAGTACAGGCCACCAAACCCGCCTGGACCCGGGGTCTTGGCGACCTTCAGAGATTTAATGGCCAGGAGCACTTCATTTTGCATAATGGGAGCCTCCATCCTATCCACATATCTTTGCTCAATGTGGGGTAATTCAACCTGGTCAAAGAACTCATCCCGCACGGCTGCATTTGTGCCCGCTGGGGCTGAGTAAAGAGCCGAAAGAAAGTCCCCAAAGGTCGATACAACTTTATTGGGGTCCGCCGAAACAACACCCGAGCTGAGTTTCAGTTTTATGGGCTGCCGTCTATCAAGGTCAGCGGCCTTCATGGTATTACCGTTCCAGACTGCCCTGTGCGCCGCCTGTCCAATCCAGGGTTTATTCCTAGGTTTGAATCCCCTCCCATTAACAGTACCCCTCTGGCGTTATTCTGGACCACTGACAGCAGGTGCCTGAAGAAACGGGTCTGGAAGGTGTTGGGGGCATAATACGTGACCAGGGTGATCTCCACATCAAAGAGGGAACCCTGCAGTATGAGATATCTGCCGGTGGGGTCTGAAATCTCCTTAGAGCAGATAAACGGGAGGCTCTTGCGGAAGGCAATCAGGACTCCCCTTTTCTTCTCTCTAGCACAAGCAAGGTAAGCCAAAGGGAAGTGGCCACTAAGGTACCTTGGTCTGGAATTGGTGGAGAGTCTGGTGTCTTGCAGAAAAATCACATCCGCTTTACAGGACTTGTAGTAGTGGAAGGCCTTGTTACGCTTAGCAGGAACATTAAAGCCCTGGACATTATGTGAAACCACCTTAATGTTCAGCCCAACCATGGTGGACCTGATGGTGCGGGGCGTTAATGTCCGGCCTAGTGGGACGCGGGAAACCCAAATTGGGAAGGGAAGGGGATGGAAGAGGGAGTGGAAACAGCGTATAGGGAGGGCAGAAAAAAGAAGCATAGAACACATAAAAACAAGAAACCTTGGGCCGATGTGAGGAGCAATACCGCCAAAGACCCGTCCAGAATCTGCAGTAGCAGAGATGGGACCATTAGTCAAGGCCAAACGTGGCCCTGACTGGACCATTTGACAACTTGTCATTCGGGGGGCTTACCCCGGGGACACAGGACAAACCTGCGGATTAAACAACTTATTCAGGCAAAAAACACGAAAGCAGGACGAAATGAGGTATCTCAGCATTAGGCAGTAGTATAGGACTCAATACTGGGCAACCGAGGCCAGCCCGGAATAACGCATCCCAGGCTTGGCCTGCGGAAAGCATAACAGTTACAACCAAGTAATCAGAACTTTGTGTGAGGCACGACTATTGGTGGACCCGCACGGCCCGCGGCCAAAGCCGCCACCCGATGCGAAGCCCAGGGCAGCAGCAGACGATGTGAGCCCAGACCCGAGCCCAAGCCCCACCGGTGGGCCAACCCGGAGCGTATGGTGGGCCACCACCACGGGAAACCAATCGCCAGCCCGGAATAACGCATCCCAGGCTTGGCCTGCGGAAAGCATAACAGTTACAACCAAGTAATCAGAACTTTGTGTGAGGCACGACTATTGGTGGACCCGCACGGCCCGCGGCCAAAGCCGCCACCCGATGCAAGGCCCAGGGCAGCAGCAGACGATGGATGTGAGCCCAGCCCCGAGCCCAAGCCCCACCGGTGGGCCAACCCGGAGCGTATGGTGGGCCACCACCACGAGAAAACAATCTGGTCCGCCGCAGCAGCGGCCCCCCCGCCAGGAGGCCAACACAGCAGGGCCCGTCCACCAAGGGTAGTTAACAACTTTTAGAACAGCGAACCATAAACCATTTAGAAATTCAAAACTTTCACCTCAAGAGGGGCAGACATCAAAAACTAAGCATATTACCACTCGGGCGAGTCCAAATCCTCATCCCGGCTCCAAGCCGGATCTCGCGAGGCGCCCAGCGGCTCGGTCTCTCTTCCTGCGGGGGCGCACCTTCTCCCACAGGGGCTGGAGCGTCGGCCGTCCGGAAGCCTGCTGAGCGGCCACCTCGAACGTGTGGGTCGGGGAGTCAGTGGGGGTCAGGCACAGGTTTCTCAGCGTGTCTCGCAGGTCTGCTGGGGAGTTGACTGCGTACTGGCGGCCTCCGTGTGTGAATGCAAGCCTGAAGGGGAAGCCCCACCGGTATTTGATGTTATGGCTCCTTAGTATCTCTAGGCCGGGCTTCATGGCTCTCCTCCGTTGCAGGGTTTGGGGTGCGACGTCTGGGAAAATGTGGTAACGGTGGCTCTAGAAGCACAAGTCCCCTTTTTCTCTGGCGACCATCAGGATCATTTCCTTGGTACGATAGTAGGTCGGCTTAACAACAATGTCCCTGGGGAGACCATCAGATCTTTTGGGGCCCAGAGCCCTGTGAGCGCGATCCAGCTCCAAGCGTTCGATAGGCATAGAGGGGATCAGTTCCTGTAGGAGGGCTGTAACGGTAGCTGGTACGTCCTCTATCGATTCTGGGAGGCCCCGAATACGAATGTTGACCCTCTGGGATCGGTTCTCTAGATCCTCTAGTTTTTGTTGCAGCAAGTCCATGTCGTCCCTGAGTGCCGCGGACTCAGACCCCCTGTTCTCCATGGTCACCATGATGTCATCCATTTTCTCCTCTAGCGTGTTGGTCCTATCACCCAGATCCTTGATTTCCTTAGAGTAGCTGGCTGAGAGCTGGGTTACGGCCGCCGCCAGCTCCTGTTGCAACAAGACCTTGAATTTGGCCAGTAGGTTAGCATCTCGCACCATCGGGTCATAGACCTCGGACTCAGGGCCTCCCCGTCCAGACAGCGTCCCATCCTCGGCTGCATCATCGATCAATAGCTGGGAAAAGTCACTGCCTTTCGGCGAAAGCTGAACTCCAGAAAGTGGTAGGTCACAATTAGAAAGTGACAGGGGTGAGCCGTCTCGCAGACACTGAAAATGACCTGTGGGCACAGGGGGAGAGCCGGGGCATCCCTCATCATCTGGCGCCATGCCCGAGCCACCATCCACGTGGCAGGTGGAAACCTCAAGAGCTGCGCGCCCCCGCTGCTTATGGAGCAATGGGCCCCTTCCAGGGGCGGCCCCGTCTTCCAGGGGGGAGAATGGTGGGGGTGATATGGATGTTAGGGAGAACCCCCCCCTCACTATTGCAGCCCAAGGCAGGACTTGACACAGGTGATATGGAGCGCTGGGAGCACTGAGGAGCAGGCACCGTTATGCTGGTGGCCGTATGTGAGGGGTGGGGGGTGAACTCTGCTGGGGTCTGGAGCCATCCTTCCTTCGCATTGCAGGGGGTCACTATTTCACCCACCTCCTCTAGGCCATTCATAGGCTGCCTTGCTGAGCACAACCTGCCATATTGCGTGCTGGAGGCGAGCCCCTCCCCCCTCCCGCGCCCCGCCGCCATGATGTGCGATTGTTGCTGCGCTGCCCCTGAGCTGCGGGCTGATTGTGAAGGGAGCGGGGTGGGTCCTGCAGGGATCTGGAGCCGTTCCCCCTGTGTGCTGCTGTGGGGGATCGCTGGCTCTCCTACCTCCTCTGAGCCTCCGATGCTGTGGTCCGCCGAGCACAGCTGTCCATGCTGCGTGCGGGGAGTGGGCCCCTCCCCCTTCTCCCTCAGCTCCGCCATGCTGCGAGCACGCTGTTGAGAGCGCGCTGGGGTCCCGCCGCTCTTTCCAGGGCCCTGGCCCCTCGTTTTGCCTCCAGACTGGAGGCATGTCTGGAGGATGATGAGAGCGCTGCTGGAAGCTATCTGGTGAGCGCTGCGTGCCTGTGGTGGGTGATTTGGCTGCCTCTATGTCCCCGGGAAGCAGAGCTGCCTTAGCAAGCGACCATCTTCCTCGGCAGCCGGCCACGCCCCCCCCTTTTTTTTTTTTTTAACTGCTAACAGGGGCCCCTGAGCAGCCTGAGGGTCCGAGGGCACCCGAGACCTTAAAAATCTTGGAGGAGGCCAGTACTCGAACTCCAGTTTGTACCCGGACAAGACCACTTCCAGAATCCATCTGTCTGTGACCTCCTGGGCCCAGACCTGGAAGAAGAGCCGCAGCCATCCCCCCACCCATACGGGTGAGGACGCCCCTTCATTGTTGAGCTGGTTTAACAGCGGACTTGGGCTTGGAACCCTAGGCAGAAGCGGGACGGGCCCGACCTCTGCCTCTGTTCCAGGAAGAACCTCTGCCCCCGGAGTAGGCAACATCTCTGACCGCTCTGGCACCACGAAAGGAAGGGTTGAAGGAGCTCGCCCCCCGAAAGGAGCGACGCTGCTTCTAACGCTGAGGTAACTAACCTCCCTTAGCAACCGCATCCAACTTATCTCCAAACAGCCGCGTACCCAAGGGAAGGGCTGTGAGCGATTTCTTGGCCGCAAAGTCCGACGCCCACTGACGAAGCCAGACCAATCGGCGCATGGCTACCAAGAATGCAGAAGTTCTCCTACACATGACAATAGTGTCCTCCATAGCGGTCAATACAAATTCCATGAATAATTTGCACCTTTTAAGGTTAGTGAACTCGGCGCTGGCCGGGTCATATTGGGCGTCAAGTAACAAGTCCCTAACCCTAACCCTAACCTAGTAGCCACCGCAGCAAGTGCAGATGCACACACAGGTCGCAAGGCTGAACCAACATTGGCAAAAGCATAACCTGCCATCTAATCAAGGCGCTTAACCTCGCCATCCTTAAGGGAAGTGGCGTCTGGGGTGTGGACCACAGAGGTGTTGGACAATCCCAAAAACTGGCACATCGACCTCGGAAGGAGAAGACCAGCGCTTCCACCGGAAAAGGATACTTCTTATCCCATTCCCTGAGGAACACACGGAAGCCGGCTCGGTTTCTCCCATTCCCTAAGGATCAATGCCTCAAAATGACCTTGGGTAGGAAACTCAAAGCATGGCTTGGAGGACCCTAAAAATTCCCCTTTTTTGACAGGGGGTGCCTCTGGCGGGGCAATATCCAAAACCTCCAAGAGATGTGCCAAAACCCTGGTGTCAACGGCATCCCCAAGCGCCTGCCCAACATCAGTATCACAAAAATGCACCTCATCAGCATCTGATACCTCAAACAATTCCCCTCTCTAACGGGGAATAATCCGACCAATCAAAGGAATCATCATCAAAATCCAAAGCCTGGGCCGGCGACAAATGACTCTTTTTAGCCTGGGCCATCTTGCCCACCGCGCTAGCAATAAATCTCTCGATGCTGGCCAAATTAGTACAAACATCAGAGTGCGACTCCCCGCTAGCGACCATGTCACTTGGGGTACGGATAAAGCAGAGGGGGAGTCGAAGAAAAGGGAGGTGCCGATCCAGACGCCTGGGGGCCCAACTGCCGCGTTATGGCCTTTTCTGCACATGGTATAAAGATCAGCACAATATCACCCGTAAGGGATATCCCACAACCCACACATGGCCGGGATTGTCCCAAAGGGAGCCCGAGTCCAATATCCTGCGGAGCCTCCATATGGTGATTTTTTTGGATAGTCGCAAGGAATTATGCTAGTAAGCAACCCCGGGATGCCCCTTTAAAGTCCCTGTGGGAGGATTTTGAAAAAGAAGTGTCAACTTTTAATGTTAGAGATTCCTAGGAAAGACATGAATGAAGAGGACCCCATAAGCACAAGTACACACACACACCCACACACAAATAAACACATGTGGCAGGAACAATGTCATAAAATGAATATATTAAAACATATATATATATATATATATATATATATATATATATATATAAAATATTATATATAATATATAGGTATGCATAGGTACAACAAGGCAGGCAGCGCTGCCAAAATATCAAGGCATTATCACAACCAGTAAGGAACACAGGTGGGCCCCAATGGGGCACTCACGTGGAAAGAAGATGGCGCCCGGCAAGCAGAAGCAACGCATCGGCTGAGGGAGAAGAGGGGAGAAGAAGGGGGGCGGGCCCGCACAGATCACGTGCCGCACGAGGCCCCACCCCTCTCCCTCCGGCGATCGAGAGCGGTTGTAGAGGCCGGGTCAGACAAGGCGGCAATAGCGGGGGGCGGGCCGCGGCAGCGTACGAGGTCTACCCCGTAATGAGGTCTCACGGGGGAGCATAGGCTCCCTATCACACCTAAAGGACCTGGTATCCTACCCTCACCAGGACCTGCAGCCAAGGCTGGGAGGCTCATACAGTACTAGGAAACAAAGGTCCGGCAGAAATAGGTAAAAAATGGGGCCGGGCGCGAGCCCGGCTTACCTGCAAGGAATAGAAGTCTTCATCTTCTGTCTTGCTCGCCTTCCTGCAGAGTAGGAAACTGGGGGTTTTGTGGGAGGTCCCAGGTATTTATGGACCGGGAGGAGCTCCTTTTTTGCATTCATCTCTGCAGAAGTTCGCCCTCTACTGGAGACTACCCAGATGTCATGAATAGTGGAAGCGGAGTGTATGACACACTTGGAATAAGTATAATTACTGTCCCTTTATGGCCATCTCTACAATAACCGGGGGTCTGTGCCAATCCAACAATCTCACGCGTTTGCAAGCTTCCTCAGAGATCACTTTTGCATCACAGATGCTTTTTCCTTTGTTTGCTTGATATACTCCTTGTTCTTATGTGCAAGCCATCTTATACCACCAAGATTGATTGAAGGTGGTAATATCACAGCACGCAATTTATATAGAGTTAGTTTATAGATTATGGGTGAATTTTGAAAGTCTATTTATAGTTCACAGCATTTATTAGGATTTTTCATCCCATATGTACAATATTTATTTATATATTGATTGCAATTTCAATTAGCACAATCACTTTAGGTCTGTATATAGACTTTTTCATCTTGGTAAATTATTTGTATATTTATAGGTTATTAAGGATTATTATGGATAGGATTATTTATTAGATTTACAACTATTATGTTGTTCTGTCTGGTTTAGTACTGTACACATGGCTTAGAGATATGGGATGGTCTTAGGAGCCTGTTTAAATATTGTCTGTACATGTTTTTTAATGAGTTTTTTTCTTTTTGGAGCCTTAATAAATTATTAATATCTATAAATAAGCTGTGCCCATCTACTTGGGTTTTATGTGCCTATTGTCTATATGTGCCTTCTGACAGTGCTGCTCTGCATTCTGGATTGCTGACCTTTTCCTGACCCCAGCTCTTCTCTGTCTGAGCAAAGCACAGCTATAACCCCATCCCCTGTACTTTATCCTACTCTCCTCTCCTCAGTAAGTGTGATGCTTCTGAGGCAAGACGGCGGCGTCCGTATCCTAAAGTTGCAGCCCAGTGGGGAAAAGAATAAGTAACTAAAAACTTAAAATAATACAATTCTGTGATTACTCACCTTGTAGAATTGGTATTATAGGTATACAGCACGTCCTGCTTCAGATGATAATTCCTTACAGTTGGGATTACCTCCGCCAGATGGCGCTGGACTGCAAAGATGGCAAAGAGAGACCAGTCCCGGTCCCATATATACCCGGGACCTCCCACAAATTCCACAGTATTGAAAAGCAGTAAAGAGAACAGGGAGAAGCCAAACGATAATTAACAACTTTAACAAAGATAACAATCACCATAAAGAGGATCCAAGATAAAAATACAAGGTGGGGTGAAGCAAGATGTGCTGTATACTTATAATACCAATTCTACAAGGTGAGTAATCACAGAATTGTATTATTCTAACTATACAGCACGTCCTGCTCCAGATGATAATTCCTTACAGTTGGGACATCCAATAGCAGTATCCGTAAGGTAGGGTGGGATCCCCTAAAAGCAATAACGCGCAGTTCAAACCACTGCCGCCTGCAGAACCTTGCGGCCAAAAACAGCATCAGCTGAGGCCCGAACATCAACCTTGTAAAACTTGGAAAAGGTATGAACAGAAGACCAAGTAGCAGCCTTACAAACTTGTTCAACAGAAGCCTGGTGCTGAAAAGCCCAGGAAGCACCAATAGCACGGGTAGAATGAGCAGTAACACGGAAAGGAGGATCCTTTTCCTTCGCCGAATAGGCCCTAAAGACAGCCTGATGGATCCACTTGCTAATAGTAGACTTGGCAGAAGCCAAACCCTTCTTGGGACCCGAAGGAGCCACAAACAAGGCATCAGTCTTTCTGAAAGGTGCAGTAGCCACCAAGTAGAACTTCAAGTTCCTGACCACATCCAGAGAATGCAAAGCCCTCTCCTTGGAATTACCAGGATTAGGGCACAAGGAAGGAAGCACAATGTCCTGATTGAGATGGAAGGCAGAGACAACCTTAAATAAGAAATCTGGTTTAAAGCAGAAAACCACCTTGTCTCTCAAAGTAGGGGGCCTGAATAGAAAGAGCCGCCAACTCCGAAACACGCCTGACAGAAGTGATAGCCACCAAAAAGGCAACTTAAAGAGTAAGAATAGACAGAGAAGTCTCCTGCACAGGCTCAAAAGGAGGACACTGAAGGGTAGACCAGACCAAATTCAAGTCCCAGACTGGCAACAGAGGTTTACGGGGGGGACGCACATGAGCAAGTGGAGACGGAACCCCTGCCAGGATAGAGTCAGTAAACAGATCCACGTCCGGCAACCCCCCAATGGTGACAGAGGGATTGAAAGAACTCGCCGCTGAGGGACCATTCCCCCAGGCAAGAAGTCCCCCTGCTCGGAGAGTCTGCCTCCAGGTTTTCCACCCCCGGAATGTACACTGCTGGGATGCAAGGAACATTGTCCTCCGCCCAAGACTGATTGATGTAGGCAACCACCGTCTGGTTGTCCGAGCGTGCTCCTCCCTGCTGGCGCCCCCGCCCTGTGCTACTGCCTGGCGGTCCCTGCCGGCAATGCTTCAGGTGGCCGGTCCTCGGCAGCCAACCGTTGTCCGGGTGGCCGGCCACCTTCCGCCCCGCTGCGGTGAGCGCCCTTGGTTGCCAGGGGGATTCCTGCGGCGTCTGGGGCGGGGACTGGATATTTGGCGGTCAGGGCCTGTCAGTGGTGGGGTCACGTGCTCTGGCTTTGGCGCCGCGTCATCGCGCCCCGACGCGGCGCCTGCCAGTAGCTGTGGGCTTGTGCTCAGGCTCCTGCGTGACATCACCACGCTCTGACGCTGGGGACGCTTTTGGTTGGTGGGCACGCGCCTGGCTCACGTGCTGCATGGCGGGAGCGCCAGCTGGACGGGAGATGAGCAGGTACCTATTTAAATGAGTCTATAACACTGTCAGACCGTACTTTCACCCTTCAGAAGCTGCACGGGGGCGGCGGGCGCGGGTGGCCGGGTCTCTGTCGTGTGGTCCCTCTTTGGAAGATGTTTGCTGACATGCTCCTGAGTTCATTTGAGTAACGTTGGACATTGATTTTTAGATTTTTATATCTTGATTTCCTGTGCTGACAGTCTCACTTGTGCCTTTCTGTGCTCTGACTATCTCCTATATCACCTGCCATATCATCTGCCATATTATAGTGTATAGTTTTTGTATTACATATTATATATAGTATATTTAGTTACATTCATACTTGATTCACAATATTTTCAGCAATTAGGGTTTAGATTAGGCCTTGTATTGAATTTTATCAATACACACAGGATATGCTTGAGATTACATGTAGATAGCACTTAGCACTTTGTTTATAGGATTAGATATTGCACTTCAGCACTTTATTCTATATATTGCACAACAGTTTTGTTCTGTCGATTTATTGTTGGATTCAGTTTGAATTGCACTTTTTTTGCTTTATTGTAATTATATATATATTTTTTAATCATAATCTCTTAATATATTGGCCTTTTTATTGGTGATAGGATTGTATATATCTATAGAGACCTTTTTTTAGGTCCACAATGTGCCGGCACAGGTGTTGGGATAAGTGAGTGTAGGGGTAGCTTACCCCTACAAGCACAGACCCCGATACTATACATAGGGGTATATTTTGTCCAGTATTAAATATACATATGGGAGCTTTGTCTGCAACACATTATGTATGATATGTGATTCCCCAGGATTGGGGCATATGAATTGTTCAGATAATATTGATAAATTGGGACCCACCTATTTATTTTAAATCGTCTTGTGTTATGTGTGTGTATATGGTTTTATGAATTTACATGTTACAATAAACTTTATATAATTTTGGTAGACTTGTGGTGCTCCTTGCAGGGAGGGAGGTATGTGGATCACATGGCCACTCCCATTGGAATTGTTGGTATTGTTTAGAGTGAGCACAAAATAACAGATTGATTAGTGGTGCACCCCTCAGGAGTGTTGGTTGTCCGAGCGTACTTGGACCGGCCGGCCCTGAAGGTGAGGAGTCAAATGGGCCAGAACCAGCCGGACCGCCCGCAGCTTCAGGATGTTGATAGGGGCCTCCCGAGTGCCCCACAGCCCCTGGAATTGCAGGGATCTCCAGAAGCCCCCCCAACCCGTCAGACTGGCATCCGTGGTGACTGTCTCCCAACGGGGGGCCAGAAAGGATCTGCCCCAACAGATTCCTTGAGTCCAGCCACCACAAGAGGGACCGCCGGGCTAGAGGAGACAGAGCAAAGGCCTGAACCAGAGACAGGGGACACTTGTCCCAAACTGAAAAGAGATGGAGCTAAAGAGGTCTCATGTGAAATTGCGCATAGGGAACTGCCTCGAAGCAGGACACCATCTGCCCCACTAGCTGCATCCCCTGCCGGATGGAGGGGTGAGGGCAGGACAGAAGGGAAAGAACTTGAGCTTGCAGAAAGTCCACCTTCTGCTGAGGAAGAAAGATCCTGGCCTAAACCGTATCCAGATTCATGCCCAGAAAGGAAGTCACCGGGGCAGGAGACAGGGAAAATTTGGGGTGATTGATCATCCAGCCAAATGACTCCAGAATAGTCACCACACGCTGGGTATCTAGCTCTGCCTGATGGAGAGACTGGGAAGTGATGAGAAGGTCGTCCAGATAGGGAAGAATGCGAACGCCTGAGCTCTGATAAGGGCCATGACACCCGCCAGCACCTTGGTGAAGACTCTGGGGGCCGAGGTGAGACCAAAGGGCAGTGCCACAAATTGGTAGTGCTGGTCCTCCAGCGCGAACCTTAGGAATCTCTGATGGCCTGGAAAGACTGGAACATGACACATCCTTGATGTCTATGGAGGTCATGAAGTCCCCTGGGCGCAGCGAGCTGACAGCTGAGCGCAAGGTTTCCATGCGAAAGTGCCTGGTTCTGACAAACTTGTTGAGAAGCTTTAAGTCCAGGATGGGCCTGATGGAGCCATCCCTTTTGGGCACAGTGAAAAGATTGGGAAAAAAAACCCTGACCTCTTTCCCAAGGAGGGACCCGACAGACGATCCCCATGTCCAGAAGGTTTTGAACAGCCAGAAACAGGCCCTGAGCTGCGAGGGGGTCCTGAGGCATCCGGGACCTGAGGAATCTTGGGGGCGGCCAGGCAGCGAACTCTAGCTTGTAGCCGGAGGACACCACCTCCAGAATCCACCGGTCTGAGACATGTTGTCTCCAGACGTGAGTGAAGAGCCTCAGCCGGCGCCCCTTCATGGCTGAGGAGGCTTAGTGGAAGACTTGGGCTTGGAGCCCCAGGAGCATCCTGGGCAGGCACGTCCTCTGCCACTGCCCCAGAAATCTCCCCTGTGCCCTGCAAAGGACACCCCTCTCCCAGACCTGACTCCACGGTAGGAGGGGGTAAAGGCACCTGAACCCCGAAAGGGCCGGGACTGTCTTTTTCGTTGGGGCAGCTTGCCACCCTTAGCAAACAGATCCAATCGATCACCAAATAAGCGCAGCCCTTCGAAGGGAAGCCCTGTGAGAGCCTTCTTAGCAGAGTTGTCAGCTGCCCACTGGCGCAGCCAAACCGAGCGACGTATGGCAACCACCAAGGCAGAAGTTCTACCACACATCCTAATGGCGTCATCTAAGGCAGAAAGGACATAAGCAACGAAAATCTCACAATGAGACAAGGCCCTGAACTCTGCACTAGAGGCATCATCAGGGGCACCCTCCAGCAGACTCTTGAGCAGAGTTCTGATAGCCACAGTTGTAATAGCAGAAGGACAGACAGGGCACAGAGAAGACCCAACACAAGCATGAGAAGCCAGCTGATCAATGCGCCGGTCCTCACTGTCCTTCAGGGTAGTAGAATCAGGGGAATGCACCACGGAGGTGTTAGACAACCCCAAGACTGGGGGTTGACCAACACCTAACCACCTCAGCGGGAAAGGGATACCTTTTATCCCAGCCCTTAGGGATTCCGGGAAGTCTGCTGGGACGTTTTCATTCTCTAAGAACGAGGTTATTGAAATGGGACTGCTCTGGAAATTCCAAACGAGGCTTAGCGGTATGAAACAATTCCCCCTGCTGCTTGGGGGCTGCAGCAGGGAGGGAGATAGAGAGTACTTCAAAAATCTGTGTCAAAAGTCTATTGGTGTCATCAGCATCCCAGGGTTCAGAGCTAGAATCAACACCACTGTTATGCTGATCATCAGAAGACTCTGAATCCGAGAACAATTCCCCCTCCTCAAGGGGGGTATAGCCAGTCATGTCAAGGAAATCCTCTGTTTTCATAGGGAACTAGCAATCAACCTTTCAATGCTAGCCAATCTAGAAGACACATCAGGTTGAGAATCCCCACTGGTATTCAGCTCACTGGGAGTCAAATTCAAGCGTAGGCAAAGACATAGTGTCAGCCAAGGAGACCCACCGAGAACCGGGTGGGGGGCGGAAAGGGCATCCCAAATAAGGCTCACCATAAGCCTGTACCGCCTACCCTTTGATGGGGGATTGCGGTTGGAGCATAGCTCCCAAAGCACCTGTCAGCGGTGCTGCCTACCATCACCCGACCAGTGCAGCCAAGGCTGGGAGGCTGGATAGAGAGATGGAACGGGTGGGAATAGTCCTACAGGGCCGCGGGCTGTTAAGCCCCGCTCACCTGCGAGACGAGAGAGTCATCTTCTTGTCCTTCGCAGCTGACTGCAGAGAAGATCTGGGGAATTTGTGGGAGGGGAGGGGCCTCTTTTTGCCATCTCTGCAGTCCAGCGCCATCTGGCGGAGGTAATCCGAACTGTAAGGAATTATCATCTGGAGCAGGACGTGCTGTATACTTAGAATATATTAATTTTAGATGCTGGTGAATCGTTTTTTTAAAGCGGACCTTCACTCTAAATAAGAGTCTATCTTATATGTTTCCCACACCCTGTACATACAGATTGCTCACATTAAAAATCATCCTACCTGCATCTACTGCATTTTATAAGCCTTTAAACATCCAAGATGGCGGCTTATGGAAGCTGCCATTTTTGCAGGCAGCCTGCAAACAGGAAGTGACTGTGCTGCTCTGCATTCTGGGACTGCTGACCTTTCCCTGACCCCAGCTCTGCTCTGTCTGAGCAAAGCACAGCTATAACCCGCCCCCCTGTACCTTATCCCACTCTCCTCTCCTCAGTAAGTGTGATGCTTCTGAGTCAAGATGGCGGCGCCCGTATCCTAAATTCCCGAACAGAGTTGCAGCCCAGTGGGGGAAAGTATAATAAATTAGTGACTAAACATGTAAAATATATTAATTTTAGATGCTGAGGAATTGTTTTTTAAGAGTTTGGGCTTTTCATTAAATCAGGGTGAAGGTCCGGTTTAAGGGTTTGGGCTTTTCAATAAACCATGGTGTCCGGTTTAAACCAGACCAACACAACAAACAGTACTCATATGCATCCCTCCTTAGGGCAATTTAAATCCTTCCGGGTGTCACCCCAATTGGGAATGGCCCGCAGTCGGAAACCAACCAACCACCCAGATTGCTCTCTCGTCCAATAAGCGTGCTCGGATCCACTCCCACACCTTCATCATAGACGCACCCTCTAACAGGGAGCGTGTCTCCGCCGGCAATGCACAAATGCCTGGCACAGGTACGTGCCCTGCTAAATGGATAGCAGGGATGCGCCCGCTGCTCGCGCATGCAGTGTTGGACCAGGAAAGAAAGTTTTCGGCGACCTGGGGGGGGGGGGTCTTAACACAGCGAGGCATCCCGAATCTGAATGCCCCGGTGTAGCAAGTATGCAGGCTGGTTTTTGGTGCAATTTAAAGTGGACCAAAACCCCGATTGGGGGTGCTGTGTGAAACCCCCCAGATCGCTGACGCCAACTCCCCTCTTCCCAGTCCTACGGTGCATAGCCGTTCGTCCAATCAGCGCGCTCGGAGCCACTGACATCCCGTCGTCTAAGGCCAGCGGCACCAAGTGCGCTGGTGGGCGCATCTCCCACTTCCCTCTAACAGGGAGCGTGCCCGCATTGGCTGGACGAGGTCACGTGGGAGCGGGGAGAGGTGAGTTTTTGCGGCGATCGGGGGGGTTTCAGACAGCGGGGCACCCCCGATCGGGGTGCTCCACCTAAGTGGACCAACACCCAGGATAGTCAAAATCCTGGGTGTTGGTCCACTTTAAAGCTTAGGGCGATACCAGGAGTTTCTGGCTGTGGGGGCCTTATTCGATTTTGGTCCTCTTTAAGGCTCATTTTTAGGGTGGGAAAGAGGGACATTTGTTAAATGAAGCCCCACCCCCTCGTTAAGAGATGTATAGGAGATAGGGTGTAAAAGTTACAACATTATAAACACTTTGCATAGGTAAATGAATCATTTATTGATGCAGATCTGCATGTAACATCCCAAAGAGGGACAAATTAAATCAACGAGGACAGGGGACATGGACATTGAAAAGAGGGACAGCCCCTCCAAATCAGCGACACTTGGGAGGTATGCTCATTGTGTATTCCAAATTCCAATCCCCCACCCCATCTTTTCATTTATGGACAGAACTAACCTTTTATTCACACCACTGCCACGGCTCGAGTAGCCAGCAACTGCGTCACATAGATTGCCACGCTCTCCTCACCGGCAGTGGCCACGCCCCTCACCGCAGGATCTGCGCGCTGTCGGCTCTTCTTTTCTAACGTAGGCTTAAACCATTGCGCGCCACGGAGCCAAATATAAACGAATAGTCCCTCGGAGGCATTCATCTTCTGCGAACCTCACTACAGTGTCTACTGATACAGTGGTCTGAGAAGGAATGCAACCTGCCCTTTATTTGCAGCTCATGCCACTGTAAGCCCGTTCCGCTTTATGCAAAATGTCTCCCCGAACCCCCACCACCTGCTCCTCCATTACCTTGCACTAGGCGGTCTGTGGTCTATGGAAGGCGCAAGTTAACCAGCATCCAGTCACGCGCCGTCTCCTGTATTGGCAAGACGGTGACGTTACAGCAGGTGGGCGGAGCCGGGTGGACCGCCGGGGTGGGGGCAGCCCTTCCTGCTGTGTTAGGTCTGTTGAATACGAAGCTGTTTCAGTTCAGCATGGCCAGCGTTTGGGGTGTACAAACTGTGCAGCAGCACATTCCAGTGTCTGGAGACATGATGGCATATCACCCTCAACAATCTTATACCTACCAACTTTTTATCTTGGGAAACCGGGACATTTGTTAAAGTAGGCCACGCCTCCTCATTGAAGGATGGATAAGAGATACATACTTCCCAAGTGTCCCTAATTTGGAGGGACTGTCCCTCGTTGTTCTCATTTGTCTCTCGGTGGGGTGTACCATGCAGGTCTGCACCTATAAATGTTTAATTTGCCTATTTAAAGGGCTTGTTTTAACGGTTGCATCCTATTTCCTATCCATCCTGTAATGAGGGGGCGTGGCCTAATTTAACATGTCCCTCTTTCCCACACTGAACAGTTGGTAGGTTCTCACTGTTAAAACAATAAACACTTTAAATAAGCAAATTCATTTATTTATTCAGATCTGCATGTTACACCTCAAAAGGGACAAACGAAAACAAGTGGCAGGGGGACATGGACTCAAAAGAGGGACAGTCTCTCCAAATCAGGGACACTTGCGTGGTATGCAATCTGCAACAGAAGAGCTCCTCTCCAATAGAGAATCCCAATGTGGGATGCCCCCCATGTATTGCCAGAGATTAGCGTAACAACGCAGCTCACGCATTGCCTTGTGTGGACTG
Organism: Gastrophryne carolinensis; assembly: GCA_027917425.1. NCBI lineage: Eukaryota > Metazoa > Chordata > Amphibia > Anura > Microhylidae > Gastrophryne > Gastrophryne carolinensis. The sequence continues at coordinate 183,193,618 of CM051240.1, forward strand.
CCAGACAATCAGGAGCTTGTGTCGCACTCTGCATTTTACTTGCCAATCTCAATGTCAGGCCCCTAATCAAAGACAAATTTTGTATAGCGAAATACAATATTAACACAGATTGTCCCTGGATGTAGTTGGGGCCTGCTCATGCACCGTAGAAGCACTAACGTACCCAAAGGGTTTCTCATAGAGGGGCATCCTGGCATTGTCTATGGCATAGGGAATTACCCATAGGGCCATCCAATTTCTACTCCCTGTGGCATCCCAGTGTGAAACCCCATTAAATCGCTGCACCCTCGCTATACCATTAGCTGGACACATACCCAAGGCAGCCATTTGTGATTGGCCGGACCAGGCACAGCCCCAGCTAGAGGTGAGCTGGGATGCAACCAGAGGCCCACTCTGTACCATTCAGCTTGTTAGATACTGTGATGTCACAGCATCTTCCATTCAACTTGTTAGCTACTGTGATGTCACAGCATCTTCCATTCAGCTTGTTAGCTACTATGATGTTACAGTATCTTCCATAACTGAACGAAGCTGAGCACACTGATTCCACAGCAGCTGGCTCACATAAGTGTACAGTGTCTTCCTATCTGCTGCACCCTCTGCATTGTGTTAAACAGCACCCCTCACTCACCGCAGGCCGAGTGCAGTTATTTATTTTTTTTTAAACAAAAACTTGCCACTGATCTGACCCTGCCTCTGGGGGCCCATGCATCTACATGGTGGTTAAATACGCCAATGTATGTGGGATCACTGGTAAGTACACCGGGCGATCCCTGTGGATACATACAGAAGAGCATCCAAAATCAGAAAGCTCCAGGGATGGGGTAATCTGCCTCCAGGGAGAGTTTTAGACCCTAGGGAGGGTGATGGTTCCCTTTAAATAAGTCCACTCTTTAAAGTCCAATCAGTTGCTCACCAGCCCTGGGGTCTAAAATACTTCACAGCTGGCTGATGACCTATCCCTGGGGTATCCTGATTTGGGATGCTCAGCTGTGGGAAACCCCCTGGGATCACAGTTATATTTACATCACCAGCAATCAGGCCGCATCACCGACATCTCCAAGAACTTGCGTCTAAACGACTCAAGGGCCGGCTGTTAGCTAGCTCACCGGGGCATTAAAAATCAGGATGCCCTGCTGTATAAAACACCCAGGGTTCACCCATAAACTTACCTTTCCTGGCGGCTTCCATAGCACTTCTGCTGCCCATGGCCGCATCCTCGCCTTACCAACGGGCTGGTCACGTCTGCCCACAGAGCTGATATCAGTCAAATAGCTATCTGCAAACAATGCCTGGTGGAAAAACCTGTTCTTTTTTTCTTTTTAACTGGGCCGCTACAATATTGAGGTATGGGGGGAGGGCACATTAGAGGGTTTAGTCTGGTTTAAAGCAGAGCAAACATAACATAACTCAACTCCCACACATCTCTGGGCTATGTGGAGAAGAAGGGTGTCCACCGCTGGGGATGCGCAACGCAATAAAATACAATTCTGTGAAATACTCACCTGTAGAATTGATATTATTTGTATACAGTACGTCCTGCTCCAGATATAGTACTTACATTTGGGTTATCCTCCGCCAGATGGTGCTGCACTGCAGATACATGCAAAAACAGGCTCCTCCCGGCCCCTCAAATGCCCAGGGACCTCCCACAAATCCCCAGCATTGAAAAGCAGTGAACAAGAAGCCGGGAGAATTTAACCACCAAAAACTGGTAACTATAACAATGATAACAATCATCATACAGGGGATCCAGAATAATGCAAAAACCAGGGTGGGGTGGAGTAGGACGTACTGTATACAAATAATATCAATTCTATAGGTGAGTATTTCACAGAATTGTATTATTCTTAGTATACAGTACGTCCTGCTCCAGATATAGTACTTACACTTGGGACATCCAATAGCAGTGTCCATAAGTAGGGTGGGATCCCCAACAAAAGGTAACAGCAGACAGTTTAAACCACTGCCGCCTGCAAAACCTTGTGGCCAAAAACAGCATCAGCTGAGGCCCTAACATCAACCTTGTAAAACTTTGAAAAGGTATGAACAGAAGACCAAGTAGCCGCCTTGCAAACTTGTTCAACAGAAGCCTGGTGCTGGAAGGCCCAAGAGGCACCAATAGCCCGAGTAGAATGAGCAGTAAGGCGGAAGGTAGGATTCTTCCCCTTAGCAGAATAGGCCTGAATCACAGCCTGACGAATCCATTTGCTAATAGTAGACTTGGCAGGAGCCAAACCCTTCCTAGGACCAGAAGGGACCACACAAAGAGCATCAGTCTTCCTGAAGGCCGCAGTGACTACCAGGTAATACTTCAGACACCTAACAACATCAAAGGAATGCAGAACCCTTTCCTTAGCGTTGCTAGGATTCGGACACAATGAAGGAAGAACAACATCTTGATTCAAATGAAAAGCAGACACCACCTTAGGCAGGAAGTCTGTCTTAAAGCGGAACACCACCTTGTCCTGGTGTCTCTCATAGTATGGGGGCTGGATAGACAGAGCCGCCAGCTCAGACACACGCCTGACCGAAGTAATAGCCACCAGAAAGACAACCTTGAGGGTAAGTACAGCCAGAGCAGCATCCTGAATAGGCTCAAAGGGAGCACCCTGCAAGGCAGACAAAACTAAGTTCAAATCCCAAACAGGGACCATAGGTTTACGCGGGGGACGCACATGAGTGACCCCCTGAAAGAAGGTCTTAACCAAGGGATGCTGAGCAAAAGACTTCTGAAAGAAGACAGATAGGGCAGAAACCTGACCCTTTAGAGTACTGAGTTTTAAACCCAACTCCAATCCATGCTGTAAAAACTCCAGAACCCTGGGAACTAAGAACTCCCTACAGGGAAGAGACCTAGACTCACACCAATCAATGTAGGTACGCCATACCCTATAATAGATGGCAGAAGAAGTTTTCTTCCTAGCCTACACCATGGTATCCACCTCCGAGGCAGACAAGCCTTTCTCCATCAAGATGGAGGTTTCAGCAGCCAGGCCGTCAAAGCCAGAGTTTGTAAATTGGGATGGCGTAAGGAGCCCTGAGTGAGCAGATCTGGCGCCCCTGGCAGGACGTACTGGTCTACTGCCATTTGTACCACGTCTGCGAACCACACTCTTCTTGGCCACCTGGGTGCCACCAGAATAACCGGCACCCCTTCCAGAGCAATCTTGCGCAGAACCCTGCCCAGCAGGGGGAACGGAAGAAAGACATACAGGAGCCGAAATTCCTTCCATGACATTGACAGAGCATCCGTGGCCAAGGCCAGAGGATCCTGAGACAGGGAGACAAAGGCCGGGAGCTTGTGATTGTGACAGGATGCGAACAGATCCACATCCGGTAGACCCCAACGGTGACACAGGGACTGGAATACCCTGTTGCAGAGGGACCACTCCCCCTGACGGGAAGTCCCCCTGCTCAGAGAGTCTGCCAGTAGATTCTCTGCCCCCGGGATATACACAGCCGAAATGCATTGAACATTGGCCTCCACCCATGTCAGAATCTGCGACACCTCCTGGAGGGCACCTCTGCTCCGGGTCCCTCCCTGATGGTTGATGTAGGCAACCGCTGTCCTGTTGTCTGAACGCACCTGCACAGACATCCCCTGCAGGTGAACGGTCAACTGCTCCAGTATCAACCTGATTGCCCGTAGTTCCAGAATGTTGATGGATAAGTGGGCCTCCTGAGGGCCCCACCTCCCCTGGAACCGCAGGGACTTCCAGAATCCCCCCCAACCTGACAGACTGGCATCCGTGGTGCCCGTCTCCCAGGAGAGGCCAGAAAGGACCTGCCGTTTAGCAAGTTCTTGTGGTCCAGCCACCACGAAAGGCACCCTCTGACCAAGGGGGGAAGCACACAAACCCCGTCCAAGGACGAGGGATCCTTGTCCCATACTGACAGAAGGTGAAGCTGCAGAGGCCTCAAGTGGAACTGAGCAAAGGGCACCGCCTCGAAGCTCGCCACCATCAGGCCCACCAGCTGCATTCCCTGCCTGAGGGAGGGCTGGGGGCACGAGAGCAGGAACCTCACCTGCGCAGTCAGAGCTTCCACCTTCTGTTGAGGGAAGAATATCCGTGACTGAACCGTATCCAGAATCATCCCCAGGAATGGGGTCACTGACGAAGGGGACAGAGAGGACTTGGGGTGATTGATCACCCAGCCGAAGGACTCCAAGGTGGACACCACCAGCTGAGTGTCCAGCTCTGCTTGCTGCAGGGACCGCGATGTGATGAGAATGTCGTCCAGGTAGGGCAGCACACGTATGCCCCCTAACCTTATCAGAGACATCACCCCCGCCAGCACCTTGGTGAACACTCTGGGAGCTGAAGTGAGGGCGAATGGTAAGGCCATAAATTGGTAATGTTGATCTTTCAACGCGAATCTGAGTAACCTTTGATGTCCCGGGAACACAGGGATGTGAAGGTAAGCATCTTTGATGTCCACAGACATCACAGACAGGCCTGACTGACCCATCTCTTTTGGGCACCGTGAAAAGGTTGGAATAGAACCCCTTGCCCAATTCTCTTAAAGGGACCCTGCAAATGACCCCCAGATCCAGAAGTCCTTGCACGGCCTGCATCAAGACCTGAGCTGATACAGGGTCCTGGGGGATCCGGGACCTGATGAATCTTGTGGGGGGCCGCACAGCATGCTCTATCTTGTAACCAGAGGACACTACCTCCTGAATCCACCGGTCTGAGACTTGGCGCCTCCAGACGTGCGCGAAGTGCTGTAGCCGTCCCCCCACCCTGACGGGCGAGGGCGCCCCATCATGCCTGAGGGGTCTTGGGGGGGGCTTTGGGTTTGGACCCCCAGGAGGAGCCAGAACGTTGTCCTCTGCTCCTATGCCAGGAATCTGCGTGAGCCCCCACGAAGGACACCCCTTTCCCCTGCTTAGCACCTCGGTAGGGGACTGAAAGGGGGCCCTGGCTCCGAAAGGGCCGAGACTGCCGCCTGCGCTGGGGTAACTTACCTCCTTCAGCAAAGAGGTCTAGGCGGTCCCCAAACAGGCGTAGCCCCTTAAATGGGAGCCCAGTAAGGGCTTTCTTAGCAGCATTGTCAGCAGCCCACTGGCGCAGCCATACCGCGCGGCGTATAGCCACCGCCAAGGCGGAAGATCTGGCACACATCCTAATAGCATCATCAGATGCGGACAGGATAAAGTTTACAAACACATCACAGTTAGTGTATTAATCGTATCAGGTGGCAATTCGTCTGGGCCATCAAGTGCATTCCTGACCATGGCCCTGAGTGCCACAGAAGTAATGGCCAAGGCACAAACCGGGCGCAGCGCCGCCCCCCCCCCAAATGCAAAGGCATGGCATGCCAATTGGTCAATGCTCCGGTCCTCAGAGTCCCGCAGCATAGTAGTGTCGGGTGAATGCATAATAGAGGTGTTAGACAGCCCTAGAATAGGAGCATCGACCTCGGGGGGCGATGACCAGCACTTGACCATATCAGCAGGAAAAGGATACTTCCTGTCCAAAATCCCGGGAAGTCTACTGGGATGTTCCCACTCCTTAAGCACAAGGTTATTGAAATGGGTTTGCTCAGGAAATTCCAATCGAGCCTTAGCAGTATGAAATAGCTCACCCCTTTGCCTGGGTGCCGCAACAGGGGGGAAAGATGGACAAAACCTCAAAAATCTGAAACAGCAGTTTGTCAGTATCATCCGGGGTCCAGTGATCAGAGCCAGAATCGTCATGACCCCTTGACTTCTCGACAGATGACCCTGAGTCAGAGAACAGCTCCCCTTCGTCCGAGGGGGTACAGCCATATAAATGCAACAACTCGTCAGACTCCGTAGGGAAAAGAGTGGCATCAGGGGTTAAGTGCTGCTTTTTTTGCGGTGGCCTTACGCGCTAAGGTATTAGCATGCAATTTTTCAACACTGGCCAGTCTAGCGGCCATATCAGGATGAGAATCCCCGCTTGTATTGGGGGTTAGACTCAGGCTTGGGGGAGTAGGTGAAGTGAGGCGAGGTGCAGGCCCAGGGACCGGAGGGGCGGGAAGTACCATTAGCGCCTGTTGTGCACAAGGAACACAGACCCGTGCATTGTCACCGCTGATAGGTGAGACCCCACAAGCTACACACAGCCGGGCTTGTCCCGAAGGAACCCCGGTCACAATATCCTGGGATGCCTCCATATGGTGATTAATAGGCACAATAGGCCAGTAGGGATTGACGCAGAAGCTACCCTGGATGCCTCAATGACCCGCAGGGAAGTGGGAGTAATTATACTAGGCCCAACTGGTAATTTCACCGGGCCGGGAGAAGCAACTGGATTCAACCGTCTGAAAGACATAATGAGAATAAGGGGTGTCAGAACCATGCACAGTAGGCAAGGAGTATAAAAATCGCCCGCGAGGGCACTTACAGACCGCGGAAGGAGAGGGACCGTTACCGCGCGCGCAACTAACCTCAAAAAGGCGCCAAGTGAACCTCGAAGGGCGGGCCAGCGCGGCCCGTGACGCGGAGCGCGCCAAGCCAGGTCCCCGCCCCCCCGAAGAGCGCAAAGCTCTAAGACAGCAGCAAATGTTGTCATGAGGAGCGAAGTGCATGACACACTTGGGATAGATGATTTGCCAATGAAGACGCTGCAGTGTCTGAGGCGATGCCGCCGCCCGGTGCAGCACATCCAATGAAGAAAAAAGGTGCGCGCGGCGGCGGCGGCAGTTAAACAAATAAAGATGTAAATCAGCGCAGCGTCTGACACCACATATACAAGTCTAAGGACATTACTAAGGCCGTGTAATCACCATACACCGAGACCAAGCACACACACCCCCCCTTTCTTTCCCCCCGAGCTACGGGGGGAACGAGGGAGGATGGCGACCCTTTGTACAGGGCCCACCGCTACACGGGGCATGGGCAATAATGCAGGAGGGGCATCCCCTAGAGCAGGGGTACTCAAATGGCGGACCGCGGTCCGAATCCGGACCGCAGACGCCATTTGTCCGGACCGCTGCCCAGGGCTGTCACATCAGCCCGGGATCCGGCGGTGCCGGTGACAATTGTCGGCCATTGCCGGCCGGGGCTGTCAGTGCTGGGGGCGGGCACATGGGTGTGGCCAGGCCGGGGGAGGTGGAAGCGTCTCGGGCCTCGTAGACGGGCGGGGGGAGGAGTGGAGACGAAGAGGCGCGGGAGGAGGAAGAAGCCGAGAGCGCGGAGCTGGCGGAGGCTTCGGGCGGCAAGCAGAGCCCGCTGCACACACCTGGAGGCCCGGCATCAGAGCACACTGCTGCGCTGGCTGGAGGAGCGGCTGGCCCGGGGCGAGGAGGCCATTTCCCGGGACCAGTTCATCGAGCTGCTGAGAAAGTGCAAGGAGGTGAGATTCCTGTCCCCCATTTACTTCATGTGTAGAGTGCAAGCTCCTCAGCCAACCTGAGCAATGAGCTTTCCTGTCCCCCCACCCACCTGTCATTTACTTCCTGCTTCTCGCCCTTCTGTGTAGAGTGCAAGCTCTTCAGCTAACAACAGCTGACATGGGGTGGGGGGTGTAAGTAAGAGTGCATGTCAGCTGTTAGCTGAAGAGCTTGCACTCTACACAGAAGGGCGAGAAGCAGGAAGTAAATGACAGGTGGGTGGGGGGACAGGAAAGCTCATTGCTCAGGTTGGCTGAGGAGCTTGCACTCTACACATGAAGTCATGCACTCTTACTTACACCCCCCCCCGGACCTTCATCCCACGGCAGACCCTGGTAAGTGGACCTCCACTGACCGTAATTGAGTACCCCTGCCCTAGAGGCTCACCATCAGCCTAAACCGCCTACCCTTTGGTGGGGGACTGCGGTGGAGCATGGCTCCATAAGCACGCATGGTGCTGCCTACCTTCACCCGACAAGCGCAGCCCAGGCTGGGAGGCACATCAAGATGAGGACGGGTGGGAATAGTCCAACAGGGCCGCAGGCTTTAATAGCCCCGCTCACCTGCGAGAGAGTGATACTTCATGTCTTCGCAGTCAGCACTGCAGAGAAATCTGGGGATTTGTGGGAGGTCCCTGGGTATTTGAGGGGCCGGGAGGAGCCTGTTTTTGCATGTCTCTGCAGTGCAGCGCCATCTGGCGGAGGATAACCCAAGTGTAAGTACTATATCTGGAGCAGAACGTACTGTATACTAAGAATATATGCACCACAAACATCTGATTGGACGAGAGCCCACACATGCACTGTAGGACTGGGGGAAGGGGAGTTTTTTTGGGGGACCTGGAGGGGGTTTCACACAGTGGGGCATCCCAAATCAGGATTCCCCCCGGGGAAGGGAACAAAACCTGAGATCGCCAAAATCCCAGGGTTTGCTCTGCTTTAAAGAGATGTTCCAGCCATATCAAGGAACTTTACCTATCCCAGGGATCTTTCCGCTCCAGCAGTGCATCCCGATTTGTGAAACCCCCTGAAACGGCAGGTATTCATACCTCCCAGGATGACACGGCACAGTTGCAGTTGTTTCTCCAAACAGCTTTCTAAGCCGTTTGTATGTATGAGCAGCAAAGCTAAAGGGTGCTGGGCAGAGGTGGTTCCCTATACATAGCGGTGTCAAGTGTTGCACAAATTTATATTTTTAAAATAAATGTTTCTATACATTTTAATAAACATCAAACTGTGTAATACTATTTAAATATGTCTAAGCAATATTAAAGGATTGTTTAAACGTATTTGTGCCAATTCCTGGTGCGACGATTGCACGGGTTGATCAGACCTCTTGATCATTCATCTGATCAAACTGACCAATCGTACTCCACGTGTTTCACCACAACGTTACACGTCGTTCAATTGCCAACACGCGTGGCTATAACATGTTGCCACCAGAACACAAACAGTGTTTGCCACTATCTAAGCCACACACAACACAATGAGATCGGACAAATCGATCGACCAACAACCACTTCCAGGCAGGGAGCGATCGAGCGTCTTAGGCAAGTAATGTAGCCAGGCTCTTCAGAACTAGCGTAAGTTTTTTAGATCCTTAATTCAGAGCATCAGTGCTGCTGTATTTTCAGAATTTATTTAAAAAAAACGAGAAAAACGGTGCAAGGTGATAAACCAAAATTAACATGGTACAAATAAGTAGATAGTAATACAGATAAAAAAAATAGGGAAAAATACTTGAGCCTGTCTGGGCTGCGGTTCGATCAAATCAATTGTCTCTCAGTCCTCACACGTCTCCCAAAGACCAATGGTTCCTGGTCTCTTCCTTAGTTGTTACAATGGAGCATGTGTTACCCTTGATGGTAAGATTCAAGTATCCCTGGCCATTCTGAAGCTCACCTTATTCCCTCTAACCACGGGTCAGAAGAAGATTGATGGAGAATCCCAGCTGCACCAATCAAACAGTGGGTAACTCAATCTTTGGGTACCTAAAAGTTGGTACATATGATATCCCTCATCTGTCCTGGGATTCCACAGGGAGGGGGGGGGGGATGAGGAGAACATTCCATGGAAGGGGGCAGGGGCAGGATATTGGTCCTGTCTCTGCTTTCTATGGCTGGGTGATTTCTGATAACCCTCACTCCATTACTTTGTTTATGCTGGGGAGTTTTATGAGGGGAGAAAATACCATTTTGTGAGTACTCACCTGTAAAATGGTTATTACGAGTATGTCACACACCCCACTTCCAAAGATACATGACACTTGAGAAACCGGCCTGTAGAGGGCGATCTTGCAAAGATGACATGGAAAAAGGAGCCCCTCCTGGTCCATAAGTACCGGGTTCCTCCCACTATTCCTCAGTCTTATTTAAAAGCAGTGAGAACCAGGAAGAGCCAATCATATTCAATAATAATCACCATATAAAGGATCCCTAGAACAAAAAGGACGGGGGAAGTGGGGTGTGTGACATACTCGTAATAACCATATTCTAAGTATGTCACACACCCCGCTTCAAGATATTCATAACGTGTGGGTATATACTGACCTGAAGAGGGCGATCTGCAGAGATGATTGGAGGAAAGAAAGCCCCTCCCAGTCCATAAATACCTGGGACCTCCCACTCATTACCCAGTCTTCATCTCTGCAGACGGCGAGCAAGCAGCAGATGATGTCTCCTCCTTGCACAGGGGGATTTTAAGGTAGCCGGGTCTACTCCCGGCCAATATTTTTTATTTCCGTTCGGACTCTTTATTTCCTATGAATACTATATATATATATATATATTTGAATGCCTCCCAGTCTTGACTGCTGTCCGAGCGAGGGTATAATAGCACCACAGGTGCTCAGGAGCTATGCTCCGCCGCGAGACCCTATTAAGAGGGTAGGCGGTTATAGCGGGTTGGTGACCCCGGTTTGGGATGCCCTGTCCATGAGAAAAATGTTTTCCCCTATTTGGCCTATCCCCACATTATTAGCTTGTTTGGGGGCCCTATCCTCTGATTTTGGTGTTTTCCATGACGTGGGGCGTCTAGAAGTAATCCTTTTATTTATGTTTGCATTGTTTAATGTTGTCTGTGGTATGAATGATTCATTTTTCTGTCACTTTTGTGTCACCCTTTTTTCCTTGCCAGACACCGCGGCTGCGGTGCTGGTTTTTACCTCAGAAGAGCTGAGGGGAGTTTTCTCCCCTCACGCTCTTCTGTGTGGGGGCGGGCCGGGCCTTCTGCGTGAGGCCGCGGCCCGCGCCCTTTATGTTCTGAGACTAATTGTAGCATGGCTCGAGCGGTGAGCGGCTCCGCATGCATTGCGGGCCGCTACCGGCTGTTCTTTATTATGCGCCCGGTGCCGGGGGTCCCTGCGGCACCGGCGCGCGCGTTTTCATAATGGAGGGGAGCTTCCCCTCATGACTTAGCTGTGGGGGCGGGACTGGACTCGCGGCGCGGAGCCTTTCAGCGCGCGGTCCGCGCTGACCACGCCCCCCTTCTTAGTCTCCCGCTCTGCTCTGAGTTACCTCAGGCAGAGGACGCAGCGCTTCTGACACCTGCAGGTTCCGTGAGTGGCCCTGCGGGCCCTTTTTTATTTTACGCACTTGATTATATATATATATATATATATACCATATATATAAGGATTTGAGACTCATACTGTCTTTCTGTGTTTTTTAGGCTGAATCTTCAGGGGTTTTTAGGCTTCTCCCGGTCCTAGGGTACCTGGGTACTTTTACTATTATTTTTACAAATCCTCCCACTTGGACACTATAAGGGCATCCCGGGTTGCTTAATAGCGTAATTCCCTCACTCATAGCGACTTACTCAAGTTCACCTTATGGAGGCATCACTGGATTCCGGGCTTCCCTCGGGACAATCCCGCAAGTGCATGGGCTGTGGGGTATCCCTAACAGGGGATGATTTTTTTCTATGTATATCATGTGCACAGCAGACTATTACACGGCAGTCCGGACCCCAGGCTTCTGGGTCAGCGCCGCCGGCCTCATCCTCTCCCCCTCCCTTTTTGACCCGTGCCCCGTGTGATGTTGTCACGGGGGGGCAGTCGCAATCTGATGTATGTGCCTGATTGGCCAGTATTGAAAAGTTTATTTCTTCTGCGGTTGCCAAGAAAGCACCGGCTAAGAGGAAGCATTTATCGCCGGTTAATCATTTTGAATATGATGATGATGCGGATGGCCTGGATTGGTCAGATTATTCCCCTCTTGAAGAAGGGGAGTTATGCAAGGATTCAGATATTTCTGATGATCAGCAAATTGTTGGCGCTGATTCCGATCGGAGGTCAGGGATTTCCTTGGACACTCCTAATGTTCTGACTCAGATGTTTGAGGTTCTGGCTATCTCACCTCCGGCGGAGGTTCCTCAACAGCAAGGTGAGTTTTATGACGAATCCAGGCCGCGCTTGGAATTTCCTAATCAAAAGCATTTTGATAATATTATTTCTAAGGAATGGGATCGGCCTGCCCGGCTCCCAGGCATTCCCCAGAGTTGGGATAAAAGATATCCTTTCCCAGTGGATACGGTTAAGCGCTGGGCGTCCCCCCCCCCCCCGAGGTGGACGCCCCAATTTTAGGGTTATCCAACTCAGTCATGTTGAATAGCCCTGATTGTTCCTCTCCTAAAGACGGTGAGGATAGACGCATTGACCAGATGGCTTGTCATGGTTTTGCCAGTATTGGGGCAGCCATACGGCCTGTTTGTGCCTCATCGCTGTTGGCGGTGGCTACCAGAAAGGTGGTCAGGAATTTGTTATCCTCCTCCGGTTTGAATCCGGACAGTGATGAATTTCATGATCTAAAACACTGTGAGGTATTTTTGTCCTTCATAGTAGCCGCTTTGGATGATTCTTTGATGATGAGTAGTAGAGCCTCTGCTCTAATGGTTACTATCAGGCGTTCAATTTGGTTACGCCAGTGGGCGGCTGATTTTGGGTCAAAGAAGTCACTGACGGCTCTTTGGAGACAAATTGGACGCTGTGGCTAAGGGCGGAAGGCTACCTCAACGCAAGAAGCAACGACGCCCCTTTCGAGGAGCGGCTTCCTTCACCCCTTCATTTCGGGGATCTAGAGCGGGAAGAGGTTTCGCTTTCCCTTCTACAAGAGGAGATTCCTGGAATAGGGGCAGAGGACGTGCCCATTCAGGATACAATTGGGGCTCAAAACCCAAACCCGCGGCCAAGCCCGCTCAACAATGAGGGGGCGCCCTCACCCGTGCGGGTGGGGGGGACGGCTGCAACACTTCTCCCAGGTCTGGAATCAGGAGGTTTCGGACAAATGGATCCGGGAAGTGGTGTCTTCCGGCTACAAGCTGGAGTTCGAGTCCCGCCCCCCCCCGCGTTTCTTCAGGACTCGGGTGTCCCCGGATGCACCGGCTGCGCAGCAGCTCCGGGCGGCGGTATCAAGTCTTCTGGAAATGGCAGTCATTTGCCCAGTACCCCCATTAGACCGGGGTCGGGGTTTTTACTCAAATCTGTTCACGGTCCCCAACAAGGATGGCTCCGTCCGGCCCATACTGGACCTAAAGATTCTCAGCAGGTTTGTAAGGCTGCAAAAATTTCGCATGGAAACGTTGCGTTCGGCTATTCAATCTCTTCGTCAGGGGGACTTCATGACGTCCATAGACATCCAGGATGCTTACCTCCATGTTCCCATTTTTCCCGCGCACCAGAGGTTTCTGAGGTTCGCGGTGGAGGATCGGCACTTTCAGTTTGTGGCTCTTCCCTTCGGTCTCACCACAGCTCCAAGAGTTTTCACCAAGGTGCTTGCTGGGGTGATGGCTCTCCTCAGAGCGCAGGGGATTCGCATAGTGCCAGCCTCTCAGGATGGGGGGCTTTTGGAAGGATCTGCAAGTTCAGGGTTTGTGGGGTCCCCTGGAAGCTCACGAGCATATCAATGTTCTGGAATTAAGGGCCATCAGGTTGGTTCTTTGTCATTTGACTCATCAACTGCGAGGCTTGCCGGTCCAGGTCAGGTCGGACAATCGGACGGCGGTGGCCTACATCAATCACCAGGGAGGGACCCGCAGCATGAATGCTCTCAAGGAAGTGTCTCTGATTCTGGACTGGGCGGAGAGCCATGTCCCGTGCATCTCGGCAGTTTACATCCCGGGAGTGGAGAACATGGAGGCGGACTCTCTGAGCATAATGTCAGTCCGTAAGGGGGAATGGTCTCTCAATCCCAAGGTCTTTCACTCAATTTGTCGCAGATGGGGGTCACCGGCGGTGGACCTATTTGCCTCCCGTCACAATCACAAACTTCCGGCATTTGTGTCTCTGGCGAAGGACCCTCTGGCTCTCGCAACGGATGCCATGTCTCTGAACTGGAGGGATCTGGGTTTTCTGTACCTGTTCCCTCCGTTTCCCATGGTGGCCAGAGTAGTGCGCAAGCTTGTTCTGGAGAGAGCACCAGCAATTCTGGTGGCTCCAAGGTGGCCAAGACAGGTCTGGTTCGCAGACGTGGTAAGGTTGGCAGAAGATCAGTTCGTTCTGCCCCTGCTGCCAGATCTACTTACACAGGGTCTTCTTCGTTACCCCAATTTACCAACGCTGGCTTTGACGGCGTGGCTGCTGAAACCTCCATCTTGAAGGAGGAAGGTCTTTCGGATGCTGTGATTCGGACTCTTATTAGTGCTAGGAAAAGGTCCTCATCGTCTGTGTATTATAGGACTTGGAGGTCTTATATTGACTGGTGTGAATCTAGAGCTTTCCCTTGTAGGGAATTCTCTATTTCTAGAATTTTGGAGTTTTTGCAACATGGTCTGGACCTGGGGCTCCAGCTCAGTACTCTGAAGGGACAGGTGTCTGCCCTGGCGGTGTTTTTCCAAAAGTCTTTTGCGCTTCATCCTTTGGTTAAGACCTTTTTCCAAGGGGTTACACATGTGCGGCCTCCTAGGAAGCCTATGATTCCAGTTTGGGATTTGAATTTGGTTCTTTCTGCTCTCCAGGGTCCCCCCTTTGAGCCTTTGCATGATATTCCTTTGTCTTCCCTTACACAGAAGGTAGCCTTTTTGGTAGCTATCACTTCTGTTAGACGTGTTTCTGAGTTGGCGGCTCTATCTATTCATGCTCCGTATTTTGAAAGTCATCAGGACAAAGTGGTTTTCCGTTTTAAGACGGATTTCCTTCCTAAGGTGGTTTCGTCCTTTCATTTAAATCAGGATATTGTTCTGCCCTCTCTGTGTCCTAATCCCAGCAATGACAAGGAGAGGGCCCTGCATTCTTTGGACGTGGTTCGTGTTGTGAAGTACTATTTGGTGGTAACTTCTGCCTTTCGCAAGACTGATGCATTTTTCGTGGTGCCATTTGGGCCCAAGAAGGGTCTAGCACCCACAAAGTCTACCATCAGCAGGTGGATTCCTCAGGCCATTGCCAGGGCCTATTCTGCTAAGGGGAGAGATCCTCCTTTTCGTGTTACAGCTCATTCTACTCGTGCGGTTGGGGCTTCCTGGGCTTTTCAGCACCAGGCCTCGGTTGAGCAAGTTTGCAAGGCTGCTACCTGGTCTTCTGTTCACACTTTTTCAAAGTTTTACAAGGTTGATGTTCGGGCCTTAGCGGATGCTGTTTTTGGCCGCAAAGTTCTGCAGGCTGCAGTAGTTTAAGTTGTGCTTTATGCCTTGTTTTGAATCCCCACCCTTTATGGACACTGCTATTGGATGTCCCACACGTTATGAATATCTTGAAGCGGGGTGTGTGACATACTTAGAATAATACCATTTTGTGAATACTCACCTTGTAAAATGGGTATTATAAGTATGTCACACACCCCGCTTCAACCCACCCTTTTGTATTCTGGATCCTTCATTTTGTGAACTTTGCGTTGTTATGACTTATATTTGGCTCTTCCTGGTCCCTTACCTTACTGCTTTCTTTATACTGGGTAATGAGTGGGAGGTCCCAGGTATTTATGGACTGGGAGGAGCTTTCTTTCCTCCAATCATCTCTGCAGATCGCCCTCTTCAGGTCAGTATATACCCACACGTTATGAATATCTTGAAGCGGGGTGTGTGACATACTTATAATACCCATTTTACAAGGTGAGTATACACAAAATGGTATTTTTACAGGTGAGTACTCACAAAATGGTATTATTCCTAGTATGTCACACACCCCACTTCCAAAGATACATGACACTTGGGACATCCAATAGCAGTGTCTATAATGGGTGGGGATCCCCAAGGAATAATGCATAACTAAAATTACTGCAGCTTGCAGAATTTTGCGTCCAAAAGCAGCATCCGCTGAGGCCCGCACATCAACCTTGTAAAACTTAGAAAAAGTCAGCACAGAAGACCAAGTTGCAGCCTTGCAAACTTGTTCAACGGAAGCCTGGTGCTGAAAAGCCCAAGAGGCTCCAATAGCACGAGTAGAATGAGCGGTGACACGAAAAGGGGGAACCTTCCCCTTAGCCATATAGGCTCCAATGATGGCCTGACGTATCCACCTACTAAGGGAAGATTTGGCAGGAGCAAAAACCCTTCTTGGGCCCAGAAGGCACAACAAAAAAGGCATCCGTCTTGCGGAAGGCCGAGGTAGTAACTAAATAATACTTAACACAACGAACTACATCCAAAGAATGTAAGACCCTTTCCTTGTCATTACCAGGTTTAGGACACAAGGAAGGAAGAACTATATCCTGATTTAGGTGGAAAGCAGACACCACCTTAGGAAGGAAATCCGGTTTAAAACGGAAAACAACCTTATCTTGATGCCTCTCAAAATAAGGGGCTAGAATAGACAAAGCCGCCAGTTCAGAAACTCGGCAGACAGAAGTAATAGCAACCAAAAAGGCAACCTTCTGAGTAAGAATAGGAAGATGAATATCCTGCAAAGGCTCAAAGGGAGCAGCCTGCATAGCTGAAAGCACCAGGTTAAGGTCCCAAACAGGAAGTATAGGCTTTCTGGGAGGCCGCACATGCGCGACTCCTTGGAAAAAGGTCTTAACCAAAGGATGAAGAGCGAACGGCCTTTGAAAGAAAATAGCCAAGGCAGAGACTTGCCCTTTCAAAGTACTAATCAGGAATCCCATAACCAGATCTCGTTGCAGACAGAGGAAGACTTCTTCCTAGCTCTAATAAGAGTCTGAATAACCGCATCAGAAAGACCTTCTTCTTTCAAGATGGAGACTTCAGCAGCCATGCCGTCAAAGCCAGCGTTTGTTAATTGCGGTAACAAAGCTGTCCCTGAGTGATGAGATCTGGAAGAAGAGGCAGATGGAACCGATCCACTGCCAGCCTTGCGACGTCTGTGTACCACAGACGTCTTGGCCACCTTGGCGCCACCAGAATTGCTGGCGCCTCCTCCAGTGCTAACTTGCGCACCATCTTCACTGATCATGGAGAATGGGGGAAACAGATATAGGAACCCAGATCCTTCCAGGCCAGAGACATGGCATCCGCTGCCACTGCCAGAGGATCCTGGGATAGAGACACAAAAGCTGGCAGCTTGTGACGAGAAGCCAACAGGCCCAACCGTGGAGTCCCCCACTTGTGACAGAGGAACTGAAAGACCCTTGGATTGAGAGACCATTCTCCCTGGCGAGAACATCCCCTGCTCAGGGAGTCCGCCTCCACATTTTCTATCCCCGGAATGTAAACTGCTGATATGCAGGGAACATTGATCTCTGCCCACTGAAGGATCAGAGACACTTCCCGGAGGGCACCCCAACTGCGAGTCCCTCCCTGGTGATTGATGTATGCAACAGCTGTTCGGTTGTCTGACCGAATTTAAACTGGCAGACCCTGTAAGAAATGGGTCAGTCGAAGTAGAACAAGACGTATGGCCCGAAGCTCTAATACATTGATTGGAGAATGAGCCTCCTGAGGCCCCCACAATCCTTGGAACTGATGCTTCTTCCAGAAGCCCCCCCAGCCTACCAGGCTGGTATCCGTGGTAACCAGTTCCCAACGTGGAGTCAGAAATGACTTGCCCTTCTGGAGGTTGTGCGATATTAACCACCACTGAAGGGACTGCAAAAACGTGGGGAGACAATAGACAAGTCTGATTAAATGATAGTGGGCATCTGTCCCACTTTGCCAAGAGGAAGAGCTGAAGCGCCCTTATGTGAAACTGGGCAAACGAGACTGCCTCGAATGCAGCTACCATCAATCCCACTAGTCTCATCCCTAGACAGACTGACGAGGGTTGGACAAGAATAGACGAATCAAGTCCTGAATCAGAACCATTCCAGAATCAGGCCCAGGAAGGGAATTTCCCTGGAGGGACAGAGATAGGATTTGGGGTAACTTATTACCCATCCGAACCTTTCTAGCGTAGAGACCACCATCCTGGTGTCCAACTCTGATTGTTCGAGGGAGGAGGCTGCGATAAGAAGATCATCCAGAAAAGGCAGTGTGGATGCCCTGGACCCTGAATATAACCATCACTCCTGCCAGCATCTTGGTAAAGACTCTTGGGGCCGAGGTAAGGCCGAATGGCAGGGCCACAAATTGATAATGCTGGTCTTCTATCGAGAACCTGAGAAATCTCTGGTGACCCAGAAAAATAGGAATGTGCAAATAAGCATCCTCGATGTCTATGGATGTCATGAAATCCCCCTGACGGAGAGCATCGATCGTTGATCGCAGAGACTCCATGCGGAATCTTCTGAAACAAATAAACTGATTGAGTCTCCTTAGGTCTAGGATAGGCCGAACAGAGCCGTCCTTCTTGGGTACCGTGAATAGGTTGGAGTAAAACCCCAAACCCCTTTCCGCCGGAGGCACTAGAGAGATGATAGCCATGTTTAACAGATTCGCTACTGCTGCCCGCAGTCCCTGCGCAATTGCCGGATCTGACGACATCCGGGACATGAAAAATCTGGGATGAGGCCTGGACTCGAATTCCAGTTTGTAACCGGAAGAAACTACTTCCAGAACCCAATTTTTCTCCAAATAGGCGCAATCCCACAAACAGAAGCGCTGTAAGCGATTTCTTGGCTACAACATCCGCCGCCCACTGCCGCAACCATACTGACCGCCGAATGGCGATTAACAAGGCAGAGGTTCTGCTGCACATGAGCAGAGTACCATCTAAAGCAGAAAGTACAAAAGATGCAAACATCTCACAACGCTTAAGAGCAGCGTACTCATCAGAGGCCGGATCAAGCCCTGAGTTATTAATTAGGTCTCTCACAACAGACCTAATAGCCACCGACATAAGCGCCGAAGCGCCAACAGGCCGCAAGGCCGAGCCTACACTGGAAAAAGCGTGGCACGCCATTTGATCAACACCTTTGTCCTCTCCATCCTTGAGTGTAGTGGAGTCAGGAAGTACAGGGGCATCCACCTAGAAGGTGATGACCAACGTTTAACCGTATCAGCTGGAAAGGGATATTTTTTGTCCCAGCCCAAAAGAATGCCGCACAGGCTTCTCCCATTCTTTAAAAATAATATCATCAAAATGCTTTTGATTTGGAAATTCCAAACAAGGTTTAGAGGCTCCAAAGAATTCCCCTCTCTTGAGAGGGACTACTTCAGGAGGAGTAATAACAAAAACCTCAAATAACTGGGCAAGAGCTTTTGGGGTAACCACAACACTCTCTTCACCCTGATCACTTTCAGTACCAACAAATTGCTGTTCGTCAGAAACATCTGAATCCTCATATAATTCCCCTTCTTCTAACTGAGAAGGGTCAGACCAATCAAGCAATTCGCAATTGCCAAGACGGCATGAGTCAAATGCTTTCTTTTAGCTGAGGCCTTCTTAGCCACAGAGGTAAACATAAATTCTTCAAGATGAGCCAATCTGGCACATAAATCAGAATGCGACTCACCACCCATGACAATATCACTGGGGGTACGGACAAGACACGGCGGAGTAGGAGAAGAGGCAGTAGCCGCAGACCCTGAAGGCTGGCCCCCAGTTTGCTGCATAATGGTTAATTGTGCACAAGGGACGCAAGAACTGCGTTATCCCAAACAAGGGATGCCCCACATCCAAAACATTGCCGAGTCTGTGCCAAGAGAATTGCAAGCCCATTAACCTGAAATGCCTCCATATGATGCTCTAGTATTATACTTATAATTGATTATAGTCGCCAAGTATATCTAGGTTTTACGCAATTGCTACCCGGGATGCCCCTTCAAGTCCCAAGTGGGAGGTTTTTTCTTTTTTTTTTTTTTTTTTAGCCGAGGCCTTTCTGGCCACAGAGCTAAAAATAACTTTCTGAATATTAGCCATCTGGCACACATATCAGATTGCGACTCCCCAACTGTGACAACATCATCTGGGGTACGGATAAGGCGGGGTGGGGTAGGAGAAAAGGCCAGGGCCACAGACCCAGAGGGCTGGGCCCCCAACTGCTGCGTTATGGCCTGCTGAGCACAAGGTATGCAAACAAGTACATTATCCCCCACAAGGGATACCCCACAATCCACACACTGCCGGGACTGCCCCGAGGGGAGCCTAAGCCCGGTATCCTGGGAAGCCTCCATATGGTGATCTTTAAGGTAGTCGCAATTACCAGAGGGAATTACGCTGTTAAAGCTACCTGGGATGCCCCTTCAAGTCCCAAGTGGGAGGATTTTTTGTTTTTTTAAAATCCTTTAGGACTATTTAAAGGCAGACTAGATGGAGCATAAGGTCTCCTTCTGCCGTCAACCTTCTATGTTTCTATGTTGTTGGTCTTTAACACATAGAGCCAGGTAACATGAATCCAGGTCCTTAAAGTAGAACACAAAATCTGAACATAAGGGCAGGAGACATAAGCCAAACATACACATCACTCAAAACCAATACATATATCTGTGTATCTATAAGACAGTTTTTCTTCAGTAGTCAAAACCCAGCATATCCAGAGTCAAGGCTCCAAAGAAGGCTGGACAACAGGCCAGCTGCTCCAGCCACAAGTAATGGCTTTAGTAGCAGTTAGGCTTGCACACAAGCGTAGGTGAGTCAGCTCAGCACAGGGGAGTGTTTATACCCCCCCTCCCCCCCCCCCAAGGAGCACGGAGAGACACTGCAGGAGGGGGGAACCCACACCAATAGGTGAAAGGGCAAGAGGGACAGGGCATCCCAAGCCGGGGATCACCAACCCGGACACCGCCTACCCCTTAGTATGGGGTCTCACGGGGGGAAGCTAGCTCCCCTATGCAGCCAGAGGTGCTGCTACCATTGCCCGAGCCTGCAGCCTAAGCTGGGGGGCATATTGTTATAGCTTAATTTTTAAAAGAAAAAGAGGTCTGGGCAGAAAAAGACATAAAAAATGCCGGGAGTTACCCTGGCTACCTGCAAGGAGTACCTTCGCCGACTGCAGAGACGAAAGACTGAGGAATAGTGAGAGGAACCCAGTACTTATGCTCCTTTTTCCATGTCATCTCTGCAAGATCACCCTCTACAGGCCGGTTTCCCAAGTGTAATGTATCTTTGGAAGTGGGGTGTGTGACATACTAGGAATAGTCATCCCAGCCAACCCTGTGTGCATGCAGGGAGTTTTATGACAGGCAGGTAGGAAGGGGAGACATGAGGAGAGTTATACAGAGCAGAGGGGTCAACCAAGGTCCATACACACTATATATAGATATATATAGAGATATATAATACAATTCTGTGAAATACTCAGCTGTAGAATTTATATTATTTGTATACAGTACGTCCTGCTCCAGATATAGTACTTACACTTGGGTTATCCTCCGCCAGATGGCGCTGCACTGCAGAGACATGCAAAACAGGCTCCTCCTGGCCCCTCAAATACCCGGGGACCTCCCACAAATCCCCAGCATTGAAAAGCAGTGAACAAGAAGCCGGGAGAATTTAACCACCAAAAAACTGGTAACTATAACAATGATAACAATCACCATACAGGGGATTCAGAACAATGCAAAAACCAGGGTGGGGTGGAACAGGACGTACTGTATACAAATAATATCAATTCTACAGGTGAGTATTTCACAGAATTGTATTATTCTTAGTATACAGTACGTCCTGCTCCAGATATAGTACTTACACTTGGGACATCCAATAGCAGTGTCCATAAAGCAGGGTGGGATCCCCAACAAAAAAGGCAACAGCAGACAAAACGACTTGGTGCAGGCCGCGCCCACCCGCTGCCCTGACCTGGGTGCTCGCATGTGCCCCAGTCGGAAGAAGCAGCAGATGGAGAAGCGGTGGGGGCACTGTCTCTGGCCCCGCCACTGTCATCGCTGCCGGTAAAAGACAGCGATCGCAGCGGCGGGGCCGGGACAGAGCCCCCGCTGCTCCTCTGGGCTCTCGCAGTGTGAGAGGCAACGCGGGAGCGCCGGGAACGAGTGAGGTTTTTTTTTTCATTTATTTTTTTATTTATTTATTTTTTTTACATTCGCCCGATAAGGCGCACGAACATTTTTCCCCCACTTTTGGGGGAAAATAAGTGCGTCTTATAGGGTGAAAAATACGGTAAGACACCACCTTAGGCAGAAAGTCCGGCTTAAGGCGGAACACCACCGTATCCTGGTGTATCTGAAAAAACATGGGGCCTAGATAGACAGAGCCGCCCGCTCAGACACACGTCTGACCGAAGTAACAGCCACCAGAAGGACAACCTTGAAGGTAAGAACAGCCAGACAGCATCCTGAATAGGACCAAAGAGAAAAGCCCCGCAAGGCAGACAGAATCAAATTCAAATCCCAACAGGGACTATAGGATTACATGGGGGACGCACATGAGTAACCCCCTGAAAAAAAAAGTCTTAACCAAGGAAAACTGAACCAAAGACTTCTAAAGGAAGGCAAACAGGGCAGAACCTGACCCTTCAGAGTACTGATTTGGAGAACCAACTCCAACTCATGCTGTAATAACTCTAGAACCCTGGGACCAGAGAACGCCCGACAGGGAAGAGACCTACACTCACATCAATCAATATGGGGAAGAAGAAGAAGAAGAAGAAGAAGCTTGCTCCTAGTCTTCCCATAGTCTCAATCACCGAGACAGATAAGCCTGTCTCCATCAAGATGGATGTTTCAGCAGTCAGGCCGTCTAGGCCAGAGTCTGTAGATTGGGGTGACGTAAAGAGGCCCTGAGTGAGCAGAGCTGGCACTCCAGGCAGAACTTACAGATCTACTGCCCTCAGTACTACGTCTGCGAACCACACTCTACTAGGCCACCCGGGGGCCACCAGAATCACTGGTCCCCCGTTCCAGAGCAAACTTGCTCAGAAACCTGCCTAGCAGGGGAATGGAGAAAAGACAAAGACAGAATATCCAGCCATGACATTACAAAGGCATCATGACCACGGCCAGAGGATCCTGGGACAGGGAAACAAGGGCCGAGAGCTTGTGATAGTGATGGGACACAAAAGGATCCACAACTGGTTGGACCCCATAGTGATACAGGGATTAGCACATGAGCGAATACCACTGATATGCAGGAAACATTGTCCTCCACCCAGATTAGGATAAGACATTTCCTGGAGGACCCTCCTGCTCCAGGTCCCTCTCAGATGATTAATGTAGGCCACTGTCGTCAGACAGACCAGACAGACCAAGCGCCCCCGAACAGGCAGGCCCTGAACAGGAGTAGTTAAGCGAAAAAGAACCAACCTGAAAGCTCACTGTTTCAAACATCGACCTTCTAAGGGCCCCACCTCCCCAAGAACCGCAGGGAGTTTCAAAAGAAAACCCCCCTTCAACCTGATAGATTGGCATCCATGGTGACCGTCTCCAGGAAGGGGCAAGAAGGGAACTGCCCCCAGACAGGTTCCTTGAGTTCATCCACTCCAAGAGGGACCTCCTCACCAGGGGGGAAGGCACACAGACCCTGCTCCAGGGATGCTGGATCCCTGTCCTGTACTAACAATAGAAGTTGCAGAAGGGCCCAGGGGAAACTGAGCATAAGGGACCTCTTCCAAGCCAGCCACCAACGGGCCCACCAGCTGCATCCCTGCCTGGTAAAGGGACGGGGACAGCAATGAGGGACTGAGCCCATGCAATCAGATTGTCCACTTTATTGCTGAGGAAGGAAGATTCTCGCCTGAACCGAATCTAGATTCATTCCTAGGAATGAGGTTACCAATTAAGGGGACAATGAGGACATGGGGTGATTGAACATCCATCCAAATGACTCCCAGTGGACACCACCAGCCAAGAAACCAACTTAGCCTGACGTAGAGACTGGGAAGTGAAATAGGACGTCCAGGTAGGTCATAGTGCAGACGCCCCTTGGTCTCATCAGAGATATCACCCCCGTCAGCACCTTGGTGAGCACTCTGGGAGCTGAAGAGAGGCCAGATAACAAGGCCACAGATTAGCAGTGTTGGAACTTCCAACACGAACCTGAAGAGCCTCGGTGTCCAGAAGACACAGGGAAGTGAACAGAAGCATCTTTGAGCTCCACAGACGGCAAGAAGGCCCCTGAGCGCAAGGCGCTGATGGCCCAACCCAGAGTTTCCATGCAGAAACTGCCTGTAATTGGTGAATTGCCGCAAACCTGTGAATCCAGAATGGGCCAGACTGACCCATCCTTTCGGGGGACTGTGGAAAGGTAGGTGTAGCGGAGCCCCCAGGAAGGACACCCCAGGTTCTTGTTTAACACTATGGTAGGGAGGGGGAGGGGTGCCCCTGCCCCGAGGGGGCCGAGACGGCCGCCTGCGTTGGGGTGATTTGCCCTTTTTACCAAACAGGTCCAGACGGGCCCCAAACAGGCGTTGCCCTCTAAAGGGAAGCCCAGTAAGAGTCTTTTTAGCAGCATCGTCAGCACCCCACTGTCGCAGCCAGACCAAGCGACGTATAGCCACCACAAGGGCAGAAGTTCTTGCACACATTCTAATGGTGTCATCCAGCGCTAATAGGATAAATTTTACAAACACATCACAACTGGAGAGTGCATTAAACACATCCCAGGGGAGATCCTCAGGGTGATGATCAAGCATCTTTCTGATGAGGGTTCTAGCGGCCACTGCAGTAATAGCCACGGCACAGACCGAGCGCAGCGCCGTCCCTGCACAAGGAAAGGCGTGGGAGGCCAGCAGATCAACGCGCCGGTCCTCAGCATCCCGAAGGGTACTATAAGCAGGGGCTGTAATAAAGGGGGGGTTAGGAACCCCTATGATCGGGGCATCCACCACGGGGGGTGATGACCAACAATTAACCACCTCAGGGGGAAAAGGGTATTTCCTATCCCAGTCCCCTGGAACCCCTGGAAGTTTACTGGGGCATTCCCATTCCTTGAGCACAAGAGCATGGAAATGAGCCTGCTCTAGAAATTCCAAGCGTGCTGTTCCTGCTATATGAAAACGCTCCCCTCTCGGCTTGGGAGCCTCACCAGGGAGAGAGATAGACAGAACCTTAAAGACCTTAATCAACAAATCGTCAGTGTCACACTGGCCCCCGTATTCAGGGCCAGAATCGTCATGACTCCTCGGCCTCTCATCAGATGAGCCTGAGTCAGAGAACAGCTCTCCATCAGAAGGGGTATAGTCACACGGAGTAGTAAACTTCTCAGTTCCCATAGGAAAAACAGTAACATGAGGCGTCAAGTGCCGCTTCTTACCAGGGCCCTTGCGCTCTGACAACCTCGCCATAATCTGATCAGCCGTAGGCAGTCTGGAAGACACAACAGGCTGCAAATCCCCACTTGTATGCGACTCAGCAGGAGTGAGATTTAACCCTTCTAGTGCCAGCTACATGACTCTCACGTAGCTGCCTCTCCAACCGTTAAGTGCCAGCTACGTGAGAGTCACATAGCTGACTTTAGAGCCCCATAAAAAAAAAAAAAGTAAAAAAGATACAGACTTAGACCCCTCATTTGAAAGTGCCAGCGATTCTGTACAAGAATCAAGTAGTAGATTTTCGCCCCCGGGCTTCTGATCTTCAGGAGGGGGCCCGGAATAGGCCCCCCCCCCCCCGCCGGCGCCGACATCTGAAAAAAAAAATAAATGTAATTTACTCACCTTGCAGCGCGATGGCTCTCCCCGGGTCTTCTCTTCACCAGGGGGGCTCCGATCCCCCCCCTGGGCTTTCCACGCTTCGGGTGAGGGCCCCGCCCCTAGCCTCGCCCACTTGATGACATCATCCCGCTCCTCAGGTTACCGGCACCCGGGCTCCGTTCTGTCAGTTGTCGGTAGCGATCGGAGCAGGGAGGGTGGCAGGCAGGGAGGCTCCGATCTCCCTGCCTCCCTCCCTCCCTGCTCTGATCACTACCGACAACTGTCATCTGCAGCGGCGTGGGACACTGGATGGGAGGTAAGTATAAGTGAAAGAAGAATAATAAAGAATTTTGTGTCTGTGTCTTTTTTTTTTTACTTAACCCTTTGTGAACTGGTAAGGGGTCCATGAGACCCCTTATACCAGTTCACAAGGCTCTGGGTATGGCAGGTCACCTGCGGCAAGCGGGTGACTTGCCATAACCCCAGCCCCCCATTACCTGCCTCCCCAACGGCCAGGGGGGAGCAGAAGGGCCCGGGCCACGTGGCTATGTGGGCTAGTAGCCTGCAGGGCCAGGGGCCACCAACGCTGGCCCCTGCGCCCTGTTCTACAAGCCCCCATAGCTGGTCCGGGTCGGTAATGCTGGGTAAGGGGGACCCTACGTCATTTTTTGGGGGGATTTTAACCCTTAAAATTCCCCCCAAAAAATGAGGTCCGCCTCCCTGGGAGGAGGGACCCTACGTCATTTTTTTTTTTTTTTTTTTTAAGTTAACCCCTTACAACTGTGCAATCATATTGCATAGTTGTATTCTATCTGAAATCTCCTAAACTGCTGTTTCAGTTTGGGGAGTTTCCTGGGCAGGAAATGGTGTCTACCAATACATATGTGGTACCATTGTAACCGGGAGAAATAGGGCTTTCACACGCAATAATATTTTTATAACAAACTTACATTTTTTTATTAGAAAAAAAACACTACAAATTGTAAAAAATAGTTTTTTTTTTTTTGCACATATTTCACCCAAAAGTATTGAGAATACACAAAAAAAAAGCCAAACAAGACATTTCATGTTGAAGCCCAGACTCTGCTGAAAAAAACAATATATAATTTTCCCGGAAATCCCTTAAAAAATCCAGGTTGAACACGCGTAGCGCAAAAACGTGAAAAGTAGTCCGGCAACAGAGTGTGACAAAAAAATCTCGGTAGGCTGGCACTCAAAGGGTTAAAGTGGACCATCACCCAGGGGTGATCGGCCCGGGAATCTATAAGATTCCCGGGCCGATCACCTCCCTCACCGTGGGACATCCGAGATCGGGATGTCCCGCGGTGAGGGCCCCCCCCCAAAACCCCAAATAAACTCACCTCATCCCGCGCTCTCCTCTAGACGTGCGCGCGCCCGCGCCGGCCGTCTGTGAATGGCCGGCGCGTGCGCGCGCCCTGTCAGAGCGACGTGCGGGAGGCGGCGGCGGGAGCACTGTCTTGTCCGCCGCTGTCACCCGCTTGTCCGTGGCCACGTGGGAGCGTGTTGAGGTGAGTATTGGGGGCTTTCTGGGGGGTATCGGGGTGCCCCCCTGAAGTGGACCAAAACCCAGGATAGTCAAAATCCTGGGTGTTGGTCCACTTTAAGCATGGGGAAATAGGTGAATTGAAACGAGGTGCAGCCACTGGCAAGCCTGATTGCAGGGCCAGTGCTTGCTCGGCACAGGGTCCGCAGACCCGTGCCCTGTCAGCATCAGCATGGGGTTGTCCACACGCTATACACCGCCGGTCTTGTCCCAGAGGGACCCCGGTCACATAATTCTGAGATGCCTCCATATGGTGATTATTTAGGCACAATATGCCAGCAGGGATTTACGCTATAGGCAACCCTGGATGCCCCAAAGACCCGCTAGGGAAGTGGGAGAATTTTACAAGGCCCGCTATAAATTACACCGGGCCGGGAGAAGCTAATGGTGTTCACCAGTCTGAAAGACACAATGAGAAGAGAATGGTGTCAGAACCGAAACACTACAATGAG
This sequence comes from Gastrophryne carolinensis, assembly GCA_027917425.1. Lineage (NCBI taxonomy): Eukaryota > Metazoa > Chordata > Amphibia > Anura > Microhylidae > Gastrophryne > Gastrophryne carolinensis. Next base: position 183,220,841 of record CM051240.1, read on the forward strand.
TATAAGCCGCCCGAGAGGGCACTTACGGTACCACGGTAAGCAGGAACGCCCCACGCATCGCACACGCACAGACAAAATGGCGCCGTGTACCTCGAAGGGCAGGCCGGAGCGCGCCAAACCAGACCCCGCCCTCCCGAAGAGTGCGAAGTCCAAAATCAACCAATGAGGACACAGAGGTGTCTGAGGTAACGCCGCCGCCCGGCGCGGAGCATCCAAAAAAAGGAGAGAGCACGCGCGGTGGCGGCAGTCATACCAGTGAAATACAATAAAAGGGCGCGGCGGCTGACACCATATCTAAAGACAGACAAGGCCAAATACGTGCAAAGATCATATACAAACCACACAGGCACACACCCCCCCTTTCTCCCCCCGCCCCAACTACGGGGGGGAACGAGGGAGGATGGCGGCCCTTCGTACAGGGCCCACCGCTACACGGGGCAAGGGGCGATAATGCAGGAGGGGCATCCCATAGAGGCTCACCATCAGCCTACACCGCCTACCCTTTGGTGGGGGACTGCGGAGGAGCAGCGCTCTATAAGCACGCGTGGTGCTGCCTACCTTCACCCGACCAGCGCAGCCCAGTCTGGGAGGCACATCACAACGAGGACGGGTGGAAATAGTCCAACAGGGCCGCAGGCTTTAATAGCCCCGCTCACCTGCGAGAGAGTGATACTTCATGTCTTCGCAGTCAGCACTGCAGAGAAATTTGGGGATTTGTGGGAGGTCCCCGGGTATTTGAGGGGCCAGGAGGAGCCTGTTTTGCATGTCTCTGCAGTGCAGCGCCATCTGGCGGAGGATAACCCAAGTGTAAGTACTATATCTGGAGCAGGACGTACTGTATACTAAGAATAGAGAGATAGATATTATATATATATATATATATATATATATATATATATATATATATATATATACACATATATACATACATACATACATACACACACACACACACACACACACACACACACACACACACACACACACACATTAATTACCGGTTTGTTCACACCTGGTTTTGAGAACTGCTACAATTTTAATGACTGGTTCTACAGAACCAGGGAGAACCTGCTGAATCCCACTGCTGGAGCTAAGCCACTCCCTGTGTGTGCCCAGGTCAGCCACTCAGATACTGCTGGTGAAGTTACACTCTGCAGCCACCCGCCCATGCTAAGCCCAATATGGGCATTAAAATAATAAAACTTCTCCCCTGATTCTGGCAGGGCGGGACTCTGAAAGACAGTAGTAGACCCAAGTGACAGTTGGACTTGAGTGAATGACCAGTACAGTCACAGCGCTGCATAGGATTGGCTGCCAGAATAAACTGAACCTTCAGCATAATTTAATGAAAACCCCAAACCCTTAAAAAAAAAAAAAACTATTCCCCAGCATTGCTTCTTGGAGGGGTAGGGCCCGCATTTCCAGACCTGGCCTGCACGCATGCTGTCCCCTGGCCTGGAAACCGCACACTGGCTCGAATCCAGCTCCAGACTACCGGACTGGCCTAAAATCCTGAAAGTGAGGGCTCATCCTGCCCCAAAGGTGAGCTCTGTACTTCCCCGTCCCCCCGAAGAGGGGTGAGGGTCTGCTGATGTTTCCACTGACCCCCTCACTTCCACATAGCCCATAGCAAAAAATAATTGGATCCAGGCCCAGACTGCATCCTAGGTCCTGCCCTGGAGACTGCCACCAGGACTAGCTTCACAGGAGGAAATTCCCAGGGGGAGAGAGGGGTGGAGTAAAAGAGGGGAACACCCTGACTCTGGCAGCAGTAGGTCACCAAGAGCACCACCTGAGCCTGCTGGAGAGAGGGGAGGGAGTCCAGACCCGCCATCTTCCCTGGGAAAAAACAAAAAATGGGGACATAGATTTCATCTTGTTTCCTGGGAGGAAACACAAAAACACTGAGGTCCAGGAGGAAGGAGCTGGTTATTTAATCATGTCCAGTTTGTGTTTCCTATTTAGCTACTCGGCTAAGCTGTCCTGGAGGACATTTGGGGAAAAGAAGGTCTACAGTATGATGAAGAGGGGCGAATTGTCAGAAGAGAACAGTGACCCTGTGTGAAACCCTAGGGTCGCTGGTAAACTCACCTTTATGGGCAGCTCCCACCAGCGGCAGCATCCCCGGTCTCTCTGTAGATATGGAGTGCTCCAGTGCCCATCTATTCAGATAGGATGGGGCCGGGAGCACTCCCCAGGCTACAGGGGAAGGGAGGATGTAGCCAGCCAGCATCCTTGAGATCAGCCAATCGGCTGCATCGCTCAAAGTACTCAGGCGGGGGGTGAAAGGTTTTTGTGTTGATTTAATACACCAGTATTTTAGTATACAGGAAATATCTAATCAGTCAAAAAGAAGAATGCATGCGCCTGTTAATTTAGTTCTCTCTTTTTTATTCAATGCAGAATTTACAATTTATTAAACCTGAAAAGAGAAAACTCCAGTGACTAAAGAGATGGTAGAGCTGTAGCTTCATGCTTGTTCATCAAGAGCCAGCACAAGTTAAATAAGGCCACTTTTCCCACTCGCAAAAATGATGATGGCAACTGACTTAAATCCGGTCATATAAATTTGTGTTCCAATGGCTTGTGTCCAACAAAATATACTCACACACGCGCTTGTGCATACACACATTCAGTTGTCTTTGGGCAATTTCACATCTACAATTAATTTGGATGATCTGCATTGTGTCATCACCCCTGCCACCCTCCAAGAACTTACCAAAAGTCTATGCAAACCATAGATAGGAGTTCTGCAATGTCCTTTTAATGTTTTGATCACAGTGAGGCACATTTGCTGCCCCCGGGATAGCAATGACAATCTGTGGCAGCAGGCAACCAAGCACAATATTAGAGGCTTATGCCAATACAGTATGTAGCGAGTTGTAGCGTGTCTCCTTGATGTCCTAAATCTGTCCATATTGTGCTTAGGTTATGTTCAACCTCAAGAGGTCCAAATGTTTACAGACCAAGTGCCCTGGATATTGCCTGTGACCTGTGGGTTTATAATGAATGTCTAATGGCTTTATCAATAAATGTTGAGTCCCAGGTAAAGAATAAAAGTTTTCAAATGCTGATTTGTAGACAAGTTCCGTTTTAAAAGATGATACAGTACATTTTCACAGTTGACAATAGGATTCTGCTTCTCTGCCATCATTAAGCCATGTTATGCTGGAGGTTCCAGCTTCATCCATACATGTGATCCCTCTGACATTACTGTATATATCAGCAGAGGATCATTGTTTCATATTTACACCACCATTTTCTGTTTTTTTTATGGAGGCTTGATGCATTTCTACAGCAAAAGGCAGTGAATAGATTGAACAGATTTTGTCTCTAGAAGACCCTTTGTTCTGTCTCATGGCTCCTTCATACTGCTGGTTGGCATTATCTTGACAGAAGCAGGGACCCAGGGAATGGCACATCAAGTGCTCCTCGTAGATACGCACATGTTCCGAGTGCAGCAAATGAAATTATTGCTGTGATAGTATGGCGCTCCGGTTTGCTTTCATTTTCTCCAGCCTCTTCACCAAATGACTATTTCCAACCTCAAGTTCATCAATCTTATCTAAGGCTGCACGAAGCTGTGGACAACAAAAGACAAATCATATGGTAGAAAAAAAATGATATCCTAAGTTATGGAACCAATACTTCCAAAGATGAAGCAAATAAAAGTGTACCTATACTCAGATAGGAATATTAAGTAATCTGCCTCTATCCCCAGCCCATATCCCCTGTTTTTTTTTCCACTAAAGGCTAAAATTCATGAAAACACTAACAGGAAAGTATGATGTCGAATGGCATATGCTAATTTATTCAGTTCCAACCCATATCAGGCATTTGAGAATGGGCGGTGCGGACATGCCCCCTGCTAGTGGTCATCGGCATGCTCCGCTTCATCGGCCCTTAGCCAAAAGGACCGTATGGAGCCGATGCTGATTGCATTGGCGGCCAGGTAAGCCAATCAGGGCCCTTGTTCTTGCCCGAGAGTGCACCGTGAGAGAAACAGGAAGGTGAGTGTATGCTGTGAACTTGGGGGGGGGGGGGGGGGGGGGGGGTACACACAGTGGGCCATTCCATTCAGGTTGCCGCTGCATAGAGGAACACTCTCCCCCCCCCCCCCCCCCCCAAACAAGAAAAATAAAAAAAAAAGTCAAACTTACTTTTGTCCCCGCAGAGCTTCCGTCCTTCTCCACTTTTGGGAAAAGAAAAAGATCTGGATGCTAATGAGTGCCGTGGCAAAGGTGTAAATGGAGTCGGACAGTCACTGACTGATGGATGACCTGTCACCGACCATGGGAAATTATCTCAGCAATTATCAAATCAGAATAAGATGGAAGTGTTGCAAGAGCCAACTATGACTTTTTTATGCTTGGATAATTCTTCATAGCCCAGCACAATAAAAGTTACTGTAAAAATGATGAAAGTGTTATTAGGGGAGTTTAGTCTTCATTTTGGTCCACAGTGGTCAAACGGAAATTAACTGATATTTAAAGCGGACCTTCACTCTAAATAAGAGTCTATCTTATATGTTTCCCACACCCTGTACATACAGATTGCTCACATTAAAAATCATCCTACCTGCATCTACTGCATTTTATAAGCCTTTAAACATCCAAGATGGCGGCTTATGGAAGCTGCCATTTTTGCAGGCAGCCTGCAAACAGGAAGTGCCTGCAAACAGGAAGTGACTGTGCTGCTCTGCATTCTGGGACTGCTGACCTTTCCCTGACACCAGCTCTGCTCTGTCTGAGCAAAGCACAACTATAACCCGCCCCCCTGTACCTTATCCCACTCTCCTCTCCTCAGTAAGTGTGATGCTTCTGAGTCAAGATGGCGGCGCCCGTATCCTAAATTCCCGAACAGAGTTGCAGCCCAGTGGGGGAAAGTATAATAAATTAGTGACTAAACATGTAAAATATATTAATTTTAGATGCTGAGGAATTGTTTTTTAAGAGTTTGGGCTTTTCATTAAATCATGGTGAAGGTCCGGTTTAAGGAATCAGAGGCTGCCACTGGCAGGAACCACATATTTTGTGCTGGCCAAACACCTTTGTTACTTCACCCTGGGGCATCCAAAATCTGCTAGCCTTTACCCCGGGGCATCCCAAACCTGGATGCTCTGCTGTGTGAAACCCCCTGGCTCCAAGCAAGATTCACCTTTTCTTGTAGCTTGCTCTGCGATGTTAACAGTGGGGAGTGATAGCAGCCACATCCCTGGGCCATTCAGATTAGCGAGCCAGAGTCTAGAGATGCTCCCACTTTCGCTCCTGACTGCCGAGCCATTTTCCATGCGCAGCAAACTGCTCCAATTGAACGTGCGCAGGCACATGCACCGTAGCAAAAAAGTGTGTTTTTCAGCAGGGGAAATCACAAATTAGGATGTTGGGGGGGGGGGGGTCAAGAAACAAAACTCGGGATAGTGAAAGTCCCAGGTTTTGTTCTTCTTTAAGTGAATATAGCTTAATTTGAATTTTGTAAAAACTTTTTAAAACCCATCAAATGGTGCTAGTACAATATAATAGATTTCATATTTACAGGGTTAAATACATTTATATTTGTTACCATAATATTTTTCACACAAGTGTTACCTCTCTCTGTAATCTTCGTTTTTCAGCTTTCAGTTCATCTTCTACTTTTTCAGCATTTTCTGAAGAGGTTTTGTATCGTGATAACTGACCCTCTAGCCGGATAATCTGACGTGTAAATCAGAAAAACATTTCCAGAATATTATAATTTGTAAAAAATATATTTTCGATTTATAATAATTTTCAGTTTTACAAAAAAGGTAAAAGGCAGAGATCTGGAACAGCCATCAGGGCCAGGAAAACAAGTGAATATGAGCCAACAAGTGATAGAGCATCAATGACCATATATACCATAATAATTCAGCAAACTAAAATTATTAAGAAACTCTGAATTATGGGTCTGTTCCTGTAGGAGGCAAATAGTAGCAATACCAGATGAATGGTGTTATTAAAACTTGAAATAATTCGATTGTGGGCTAAAAATTGCTTGTGACAAGGACCATAGACTTCCATAGAAAATCGATTATAACGGAATAAGGGAAATGAGAGAGGAAAACTTACATTCTGTTCTAAGGCAGTTACTTCTTGTGTCGATTTGGTGAGTTTAAACTTAAGGTCACTGATTTGCCGGTTAGAATCTCCTACAATTATAAGAGAAGCAAATTCAGCCTAAAATGTAGCTTGTAACACAAACATTTGTAATTACAATGAAAATAGGACAAATGTAGATTTTGGTGATGGTGAAAAAAAAGTTGGGGGTTTTAGTTTTTGCCATTAAACTGGGACCTTCAGCATCATTTAATGAACAGCCCAAGCCCTTAAACTATTCCCCAGCATCTAAAATTAATACATTTTAAGTTTTTAGCTGCTTACAGACAGAGCAGTCATCAGGAAAAGGACAGCAATCCCAGAATGCAGAGTGGCATACTCAGAAGACACTTCCTTTCTGCAGGCAGCCTAAAAACTCCATGGGCCGCCATCTTGGATGTTAAAAATCTCAAAAAATGCACTAGGTACAGGTAGGATGATTTTTAAAGGGATTTTTCAAGCAAAGGTGAAAAAAAATACCATTTTGTGAATACTCACCTGTAAAATGGGTATTATAAGTATGTCACACACCCCGCTTCAAGACATTCATTACATGTGGGTATACTGACCTGTATACTCCCAGAATGTACACTGCCGAGATGCATGGGACATTGCCCTCTGCCCAAGCCAGGATCAAAGACACTTCCCTGAGGGCACGCCTGCTGCGAGTGCCTCCCTGGTGATTGATGTAGGCGATCGCCGTCCGATTGTCCGACCGAACGTGAACCGGTAGTCCCCGCAACTGATGAGTCAAGTGAGCCAGAACCAACCTGATGGCTCTCAACTCCAGAACATTGATGGGATCGTGGGCCTCCTGAGGCCCCCACAGTCCCTGAAACTGAAGATCCTTCCAAAATCCCCCCCAACCAGACAGGCTGGCATCCGTGGTGACCGTCTTCCAACGAGGGGTCAGAAATGACCTGCCCCTCATCAGATTGCTTGGTTTCAGCCACCACCGAAAGGAACGCCGTACCCGGGGGGACATCGGAAAGGACTGATCCAATGACAGCGGGGACCTGTCCCAGGCAGCCAAGAGATGGAGCAGGAGCGTCCTTGTGTGAAACTGGGCAAAGGGAACTGCCTCGAACGATGCCACCATCAATCCCACCAGTCGCATCCCCAGCCGGATGGACGGGCGGGGAATAGATAGGAGACGCTGAGTCAATTCCTGAATCAGAAGAACCTTGGCCGGGGGAGGAACACCCTGGCCTGAGAAGTATCCAGAGACATTCCCAGGAACTCCACCACCCTGGAGGGCGAAAGGCAGGACTTGGGATAGTTGATCACCCAACCGAAACTCTCCAGAGTGGACACCACGGTCCTGGTATCCAGCTGCGCCTGACTGAGGGAAGACGCCATGATGAGAAGATCATCCAGATATGGCACGATGCGGATACCCCTGGCTCTGAGAAGGGCCAACACCTTGGTAAAAACCCTTGGAGCCGAAGTAAGGCCAAACGGAAGAGCCACAAACTGAAAATGTCGATTTTCCACAACGAACCTGAGAAATTCTCTGGTGTGCTGGAAATATTGGAATATGCAGGTAAGCATCCTTGATGTCTATGGACGACATGAAGTACCCCTGATGAAGTGAGTGGATGGCTGAGCGCAGAGTTTCCATACGGAACTTCCGGGGACGGATGAACCTGTTGAGCAACTTCAGATCCAGAATGGGACGAACGGAACAGTCCTTCTTGGGCACCGTGAACAAATTGGAATAGAAGTCCAGGCCCCGTTCTGAGGGGGGCACCGGGCAGATGACAGCCATGTCCAAGAGACTTGCTACTGCCGCCCGAAGCCCCTGAGCGGCCAGAGGATCTGATGGCACCCAGGCCTGAGGAATCTGGGAGGGGGCCAGAACTCGAACTCCAGCTTGTAACCGGAAGACACCACTTCCTGAATCCACCTGTCCGAGACCGCTTGGACCCAGAACCGGGAGAAGAGCTGCAGCCGTCCCCCCCACCCGCAAGGGTGAGGGCGCCCCTCATTGCTGAGCCGGCTTGGCAGCGGCTTTAGGCTTAGAGCCCCAACTGTGTCCTGGACGGGCCCGGCCCCTGGACCAGGAATCACCTCTGGACGAGGGGAAGGCCGAACCCCTGCCAACTCTAGCCCCACGAAAGGACTGAGTGAAGGAAGCCGCCCCCCGAAAGGGGTGACGCTGCTTCTTACGCTGAGGTAACCTACCTCCCTTTGCCACCTAATCCAATTTCTCTCCAAAGAGCCGCAACCCCACAAAGGGAAGGGCCGTAAGCAACTTTTTGGACACAAAATCAGCCGCCCACTGGCGTAACCAAACTGACCGCCGGATAGCCACAAGCAAGGCCGAAGCTCTCCCACACATCACCAATGTGTCATCCAAGGTGGCCAGCACAAAGGACAAAAATAACTCACATCGCTTAAGGGCGGCAAACTCCTCACTAGCCGGGTCAAGCCCGGAAGAGGTCAACAGTCCTCTAACCACCGACCTGGCAGCTACCAATAAAAGCGCTGAAGCACAAACCGGCCGCAAAGCCGACCCAACACTGGCAAAACCATGACAAGCCATCTGGTCAATGCGTTTATCCTCATCATCCTTGAGAGTAGTGCACTCCGGAGAATGCAGGATTGAGGAGCTGGACAACTACGAAACGGGAGCATCCACCTCGGGGGGGGGGGGGGGGGGGGCGACCAGTGCTTCACCGCGTCCGCCGGAAAGGGATATTTTTTGTCCCAACCCGGAGGGACACCCGGAAGCCGAGTCGGCCTCTCCCATTCCTTGAGAATACCACTATCAAAATGCTTTTGATAAGGAAATTCCAAGCGCGGCTGGGTCACCTCAAAGAACTCCCCCTTCAGTGGAGGAGCCGCCTCGGGGAAGAGAAATAGCCAGGACCTCAAACATATGAGCCAGGACCCTAGCGGTATCCAAGGACTCCCCCTGGCCCTGCTCGGTATCAGCACCCACAAACTGCTGGTCATCGGAGCCCTCAGACTCCTCAAACAGCTCCCCTTCCTCAAGCGGGGAACAATCAGACCAATCCAGGGAGTCAAACTCCTCCATATCAAAGGCCTGCGTGGCTGGATACAAATGTTTTCGCTTTGCCGTGGCCTTTTTGGCAAGCACACTGGAAAACATTTTTCAAGATTGGCCAATCTGGCACACACCTCAGGTTGCGACTCCCCGCCAATGACCACATCACATGGGGTACGTGTCAAGCGAAGGGGAGACGGAGAGGAGACTGGCGGAGAGAACCAGACGCCTGAGATACGGACTGCCGCGTAATAGACCGTTGTGCACAGGGTACACAAAGAAATACATCATCCCCCAAAAGGGATACCCCACACCCCAAACAGCCTGGATTGCCCTGAGGGGGGCACAAGCCCAGTATCCGGGGAAGCCTCCATATGGTGATTTTTTAATATATATATGCACAGTCCCCTGAGGGAATTACGCAGTAATGCAACCCGGGATGCCCCTTTAAGTCCCGCGTGGGAGGAATTATCAGACACCTAAATTTAACCAGGGACCCTAGGACCGGGAGAACCCCCTTTAATAGGAACGATGGTCCACCTGGAACACTCAAACAAACACACAATCAGACCAACATAGCAATTGTCTAAAAGGGTTAATAATAGAAGTGTTGCCAAGCAACCCCAAGGAGGGGCATGATCATAAGGAAAAACTAATGGGGCCACAAGAGGAAGAGGGAGGGCGCGCTGGGGCGGTTCGCGGCCCCACCCCTCCCCCTGTCGCTCCCGGCCAGAAGCTGGGACCTGAACGGGGACGCAGCACGGGGGCGGGCCATAGGCGCACGCGCGACCGGTCCCGCCCCCTGCCCTGAGGGGGAAGAAGCTCCTCTGGAAAGCCGCCAAGACAAACGCCAGAGGCCGGCGCCGGTCTGAGTAAAGCATGCACTGTAAGCACCACACACACACAATAAAAATAATAAAGATGAATCAATAAGGGACCTGCCCCCCTTCCCCCTCTAAGGGTATCCGGGAGAGGGGGAATCCATGCTAGGGTGGGAGCCAAGGGACGGGGCATCCCAAACCGGGCTCACCAACCCGGTTAGCCACCTACCCCTTGTTATGGGGTCTCACGGCGGAGCGTAGCTCCTGAGCACCTAGGATGCCGTCTACCATTGCCCGGACCAGCAGCCTAGGTTGGGAGGCAAGTAATATAAATAAAAGAATCCGGGCAGGAATAGAAGAATAGAGGGCTGGGAGTCATCCCGGCTACCTGCAAGGAGGAAACATCCATCTTCTGACTGGGGAAGTGGGAGGTCCCAGGTATTTATGGACCGGGAGGGTCTTACTTTTTTTATTGACATCTCTGCAAGATCGCCATCTACAGGTCAGTATACCCACATGTAATGAATGTCTTGAAGCGGGGTGTGTGACATACTTAGAATATAAACAGCATCTTACCTTGCCAATCGTTCCTCTGCTCAGCTTGGTGCCCTGCATGAGGAAATATACTTCCTTACCCACCCCACCCTGCTGATGTGGGCCACTATTAATAGCTTGAGGAGCTAGTCCAGACCACACCCCTCTCTATATTGATGGCTTGAATGGCACTCTCAGAGCAGGCATCCAAGCCCTGCTAACCCCTCCCTCCTTCCTCTCCACCCAGCCTCCTCCTAGCAAGTGATCTCATTTCCAGGGCTGTCCCACCCATTATGATGATTATTATGCATCATCACAGCTCCAAGGGCAACGCCCACTTGCTTCAGAAGAGAAGTCATAGGGTAAAAACTCTAACTCTAAAACTAAAACTATAAACCTTGATTTCTAACATTTGCCCTTGCCTGAAATATCACTTTAATGTGGGCAATCTGTATGTACAGGATGGGAGCATATAAGATAGGCCAGACCAGCAGCACATAACGCCTGATTTGTCAAGCACGATCTGCCAGAAAATTATAGTAGTGCAAAATACCATTATAATTTAGCATGTTGTGGCACCACTGATATTTGAAATATTTCTTGAAGTGCAGCAACATGTGCCTATGTGAAAAAAAGATATGCATTATATTTTACACCAATGTGGCCTTGTCTGTCAGATTGTACTTTACAAATCAGGCCCATAGTTTTAAAGGGTTGTGGTGTGCCATTTTCCAAAAAAATCTGTGGTCCCTGTATTTTAATATATTTTATCTGGCATGATAAATTTAGGCCAGCAATGCAGCATACTTTCTTTAAAGGCCTCCTTCTCTCCTGCAGCCTTTATCTCACAAAGTGGCAGCTGCTTAAATGTAGCCATTCTTCCGCTAACAACATGCCACTACTCCGTGTTCCTATGTCTCCAAGAGTGCACAAAAAATGGAGCATTTAATCATCATCGATCATCAATACTCTGCATCATCTTTTCCCAGCATTGGGGAGTATAGACTAAGGGTGTGAATTGTGAAGAATCTGGCGATACGTATTGTGATACACACATCTCAAAGACAATGTATTGCGATGTATTCCGGGTCCAGCAATGCAGGGCTTGTAGAACAGGTTGCAGGGGCCAGCTTTGGCCCTGCAGGCTACAAGCCGACATAGCCTATGGCTCTGGGCTCTTATGCCCCCCCCCCAGGCTTTGGGGAGGCAGGTAATGGGGGGCTCGGGGTTAATGGCAAGTCACCCGCTATCTGCAGGTGCCTTGCCCAGAGCCTTGTGAACTGGTATAGGGGTATCATAGATCCCTTACCAGTTCACAAAGAGTCAACAGTGAATAAAAACACCACACATAAAAAAAAATGTCTTTATTAAAATTTTTTTTTTTTTCTTTACTCACCTCAGCTCCTGTGTTCATCGCTGATCCGATGACAGATGCTGTGATCGCTGGAGGGGGAGGGGGGGCAGGGAATCAGAGGATCTCCTGCCTCTCTTCTCCTCTCGACAGCGATCATAGCATCTGACTGCTGAGCCGGTATGCTGCCCGTAGAGGCGACGTTATCCACTCCGCCCCCGGCTAGTTGTGAAGATGGCGGTGCCCATCAGGCTCCCTCCTTAATACTGAAGAGTCCCGGGGGGGGGGGGGGAATCGGAAGCCCCCCGAATGAAGAGGAGAGCCGGCCGAATCAAAGGAGGGGTCAGGTTATTTTTACTTTTCTTTCACTGTAGCGGGGAGAGTCAGAATCGATACTAGGGAGAAATAATCGATTCTGGTATCGCCTAATGAAATATCGCGATACTTGACAGAATCGTTTTTTTCTGATACCCCTTAGTATAGACATATAGATATTAGGCTGGAGCCTTTATTTAATCTTTCCAAGGAGCTGCCATTGATGGCTACCAGAACAAAGTAAAGAAAAAGTAAAACCTTTTAAAGGCTGGGTATATTTAAAGTGAGCTTTCTAAATACTTTGGTCTTATCTTCAGAAATGACTGACTGACTGACTGATGATTTCTGAAAAACAGGCAATGCTGATGTGGACGCCAGTCTGCGTCTAATTTAACACAGCACTGGGTGCTCTGGTGACGCTGTAGGTCAAGATCCAATAGAGTACAATAGGCAGAACTGGATTGAAGTGTTTTATGGTTATAATTAATATTTCTCACATTTATTTGTACATAACCCGTCAATGTAAACACAGGACCTATATGATGCTAAATGTGTTTTTTTTTTCCTTTTTCGGGGCTTCTTTTGCTTACCAATGTGTTATTTGGTCAACAACAACTAAAACGCAGCATAAATGCAGTGTTAAGTTTGCCCCTTTGTCCCCAGCAGTGATATATTATAACTGTAATGATGAAAGGCCAATCAGCGCCAGAAAATGGCAGCACCAAAAAAGAAAGAGAAACTGTCGATATAGCCGCCAGAAAGATGCTAAAAGACATACGTCATAAATAAGGCCCTTTGTGTTCTGAAAAGTTTAGCTGTAATAGACTCTAATAACCTTTAAAGTGGACCAACACCCTCCCATGATCGGCCCGGGAATCTATAAGATTCCCGGACCGATCAGACCCCTGACTGCGAGGCACCCCGATCGGGGGTGCCCCGCTGTGTGAAACCCCCCAGAAACCCCTAAATCCCTACCTTATCCTCGATCCAGCGGCGCCTGCAGCCGCCTCCCACGCATCCCTCTAGCAGGACGCGCACCCGTGCCGACCGTTTGTGAATGGCGGGCGCGCGCCCTGTAAGAGTGACGCGTGGGAGGCGGCGGCGGGCGCGCTCTCTTGTCCGTCTCACCTCTCCTCGCTTCCACGTGACCGCCGCTGCCAATCCCCGCCGACGGACAAGTGGGAGGCAGCGGCGGTCACGTGGGAGCGAGGAGAGGTGAGTTTTTCGGGGTTTCTGGTGGGTTTCACACAGCGGGGCACCCGCCGAAGTGGACCAAAACCCAGGATAGTCAAAATCTTGGGTGTTGGTCCACTTTAAAAGGGATCACCTTACCAACACGTTATTGCTATAACTGATGTCTAGCCATACAAGCCTACTACAATGTCCAAGAATAGGAGCTGCCCGACTAGAGATCACCCAGCTTCACCTTTTAGGCACAGTCTACTGGCCGTACACATCACTATTAGCCTGGGGCTAGAGCAATGCCGGATTTAGTGCTAAAAGTATATAAATTAGGTTTTGTATTCCTAAGATTATAGTTTACATATCACAGTTAAAGGGAAGTGAGGGAAAACAATGCACAAGTGACCCATACCACATCTCACACTTTGTAAACAAACCTGTGAAATATGTGACATCAGAGGATGACATCTCAGGCTCTCTGGGTGTGGTGGAGGGTGTGGATCTATACATGTCTACAGTAATGGCAATTATTAAACCAATATGCAGATTTAAAGTTACAGACAGTGAAAGATATTAACTGGGAGAACTTCACACAATTTTCAATGTATATACATTTCATAGCAGGCAGGCAGAATTTCCATGGTCTTTTTTTGTGTGAAGTATAGTCAATAAACAGGAAACGTGTGTACTCACCGTAAATTTCCTTTCTCATCCTCTTCCATTCTGGGGCACCGACAGTAGCAAGGCGTGGGTTAAACTCAGCCGTAGGCAGGGACTGCAAGATAGCAAAAAAGAAACGAAATCCTCCAGCCTATATAGAGCAGGCTGTGGCAGGATCTCCTCAGGTAAAAAGCAGCTCAGCCACAGCCATAGCCACGGGATGGCAGAAAGCTAACCTGCGTGCAATCAGAAACAGTGCAATAAACTAAAACCATGTAGAAGGCAACAATAGTCACCAACACAGTCGTAATACAACAGAAGGGCGCGTGTGGCACCCTGGAATGGAAGAAGATGAAAAAAAGAAATTTACCACACAAACTTCCCTTTTCTCATCTCTTCCATCCCTGGGAACCACCAATACCAACGCATGGGACGCGTGAGTCCCAAAGCAGTATCCTCTTTAAGGGTGGGACCATAAAAGAACAGCCGACTACATCAACATAACCAAGAACAACGGCACTGACACCTAAACCTTAGACCCCGGAGAGGGGTTCACCACCATCTGCAACACCTTACACCACAGAGCAGCACTGACTGATGCCCTGACATCAAGCCTGTTAGACTTGAAGATGCGGTGAGAAACCTTGCAGACCTATTCCACAAAAGCTGTGTAAAAGCCCAAGCAGTGGCAATCACACTGGTGGAGTGAGCGGTGACTCGGAAGGGCGCCTCCTCTCCCTTGCAGGCGTAGGCTTGTATCTCCGCGTTCCAAGAGTGGACATGGCAGCCACCACACCCCTCCTTGGCCCTTCCAGGATCACGAACAAGACATCCGTCTTACATACCTCTTGAGTAATGGCCAATACTTGAATGCCCTGGACTACATCGGAGTGCAGGAGCCCCCCCCCCCCCCCCCTTATGGTGAGCAGGGTGCGGGAACAAGGAGGAAAGCACCATTTCATAATTAAGATGGAAGGGAGAGACCACCTTGGGCAAAAAAAAATCCTGCTTCACATGAAACACAGCTTTGTCTTCATGCAGCACCAAAAAGGGTCATCTGATCTAAAAACGCTGTCAGCTCTGACACCTGCTGCATGGAGGTGAATGCCACTAGCATCACCAGGGAAGCCATTGGTTCAAAGGAAGGCCCTCTGAAGCACTGATAGAACCAGATTGAGATCCCAGGGCAGCACTATCGACCACCGATGCCCGAACATGCTCAGCGCCCTGCATGAATGCAGGAGGAAATCCAAAATTTTGGGTATTGAGAACCCTCCAAGTCCTGCAGGAAATTCAAGAGGACGGCTGTTTTGGTGCTCAAACCACGGTCCGAATTACCATGGCGGACAAACCCCTCTCTTCCAATATGCTGGTTTCAGCAGCCAAGCCACTAAATCCAGCGCTGGAGAATTAGGGAGCCACAGAGGACCCTGTTGCAGAAGATCTGAGTGGTTGGGGAGTCTCCACTGCCAAGCTGACCAGATCCGTGAACCACACTCTTCTATGGCAGTTTGGGGCGATCAGGGTGATAGGAATCTGCTTGCAGTGGACATTCTTTAACATGCGACCCAGACATAGCAGGAATGCGTAGAGTAGGCTGAACCCTGACCAGGGAATGTCCAGCATGTTGGCTGCCACAACCAGGCCTCCCCCCTTGACACAAACCTTTGCACCTTCCGATTGTGCCGAGATGCAAAGAGGTCCACTTACAGCACTCCCACCGGTCGCAGAGGGCTTGAAACATGTACTGGTGAAGGGACCATTCCTCCTGGTCTACCTCCTGTGAAACTGCGAAAATTTGTTGACCTTCAAAACAACGTCCTCAGTTTCCGATTCGGTGGAAGCCTAGTCGACTTTCCACCCATGGCCTTCCACACCAGGTCATCCAGAGGCTTACCCAAAACAGGACCAACCAAAAAGGGGAGGGCAGTAAGCGCTTTCTTAGAAGTTCGGCAGACCGTTTCAGCCGGACTGTGCATCACAAGGTGACTAGCAAGGCCAGCCCCCTAGCAACTAGATGCAATAAGTCGTCCAGGTCAAATGTATCTGAAGACCTCCACAGCGAATAAGTTCAAGTGAAGTGCCGAAGAGCGCGTACCTCCATGTCATAAATGCGTCCTCTGCTGCTTCATTAAGACCTTGCATGCCATAGCCGCCATGGACGTGGCGCAAGCTGGACACATGGCCGACCCCACAATGGAGAACGCATGTCTGGCAAGTTGGTCCTATCCACCCGGTCTTTCAAGGTAGGTATAATGATGTGCAGAGCCAGACCTTACACGGTTCGTCTACCTTAGGTGGCGCAGACCAAACCCTGACCGCCTCCTCCAGAAAGGGGTACTTGGACCTTAGGAAGCAATGGAAGCTTATCCGTTTTTTCCCCACTCCTTTGCCACCAGCCTGTTGAAATGGGCAAGACTGGGAAAAACCTGCCAGACCTTCTGGCGCTTGTAGGGCTCACCTTTCTGCCACCTGCATCGGCCAAGGGGTAGCGAGGTGCAGTACCTCCAATATTGCCTCAATCTGATCCGTTGAGTTATCCAGAGGGTTCCCCAGCACATGCGCTGCTTCCACCTCCCCCTCCAACCTGCCGGAACAAGATGCTGAACCCTTAAATAGGTCCTCGGCTTAGGAACTAGAATCCTCAGAGTACTGAGTATGTCAACAATTGGCAGTAGCCTTCCCGTCTGGATGGGGAGAGACAGACTCGGGATGGCTCTGCTGACGAAGGCCACTGACAATATTCTCCAAGGCACCCTGGGACAAAAATGGACCTGGCAGCCCCCCCCCCCCCAAGGGGGTATCCAACTCGAGGATTCCAAGCCTGAAGCTGCAGGGGAAATTGGATGATCCGACTGAGGTGCAGAACCTGCTAGCTCCGTAAGGCAATGCAGGACAGTAGTGCACCCAGCGCACAGGCCCTCAGGCGTGCTTGGCACGAGAGACACACGGCACAACTCTCCGTTAAAATACAAAACCCCGGGGCCCCTGATGCCTCTGACATGGTAAAATGGCTGCTCTAACTGCTAACTGTCCTCCACTGTAAGTCCAAGCAGGCCGGATCCACACCCCTCCACTGGCATCGCAGGAGCAGCCGTCCCCTTTCAAAATTAGCCCATCAGTAGTTCGCCGGGCCAGTGGGCACAACCCCCTCACAATGAGGTCTCCTGCCCCCTCAAATGCTGGCAGCCGGGCTCTGAATGAGCTAACCAGCATGGCTGCCCTGTAGTAAGCACCAAACACCTTGATAGCTGAGAGCCCCTCTCTCGCAGGGTGTCATGAAGCTATGGGGGTGGATGACCAAGGGGGTATTGGAAAGACGGCTCACAGGGAGGTACACAACAGGGCCACCATGCACGTCCAGAGATCAGGTATCCTGCTGCAGTAGGGTCCTGATATTCTGAGTTTAGACCCAGTCAGACGAACGCAGCCGCGCTTACCTAGACCCATGTGTGCTCCCCTCACTCTGCAGGATTCAGCATCTAACAGGGGTCCCCAGGAATGCTGCAGCTCGTGAGGCACTGTGAGAAAGACGTCGTAGCCCCACTTCCGGCCAGCACTGTGCTCAAAACAAAAAATCCAAACATCTTCATAGTCCCTTGTGACTGCAAG
Source organism: Gastrophryne carolinensis (assembly GCA_027917425.1). NCBI lineage: Eukaryota > Metazoa > Chordata > Amphibia > Anura > Microhylidae > Gastrophryne > Gastrophryne carolinensis. Next base: position 183,238,439 of record CM051240.1, read on the forward strand.
AAAAGAACTGAGGGGATCCTGCCACTGTCTGCCCTATATAGGCCGTAAGGAGCTAGTTTTTCTTTTTTTTTTTCTATCTTGCAGTCCCCCCTACAGCTGAGATTAACCCACACATTACTACTAATGGTGCCCCAGAATGAAATAGATGAGAATTCCTGGTGATTGGTCCCTGCCCCAATTTGGGATGCCCGGCTGTGTGAACCCCCCCCGCCAGATTGCCCACTCCACTCATCTCTGCACTGTACCAATGGCGCTAAGCCCCAAACACTCACCCAATCTGCGATTTATGCCATGCACATTAATGTGTGCCATCGTTTTGGACTACACGTTGTTAAAGGGAAAGCCAGCAGCCACGTTCCCGGTTTCCCAGTGGAGTATCTGAATGGCTGTGTGCAGGAGCGCGCACAGCTGCAGGGAAGCCGGGGATGTGGCTGCGGCCCACGGTTGTGGCGAGGGACTATCAAAAAGTTAAGGGGCTTGCGGGGGAATGGGGGGTTCACACAGTGGATGATGCTGAACTAGCATGCCTCAGCTGGCTGGCAATTGCTCCACTTTAAACACAATTTATATACCTTGAGTTTCTACTAGTCCTTTTGCTAATGATACTCTATCTTGCTTCACTAATTAGCAATTTAGGTTTTTACATCAGCAATGACATCATATTTTTCTTATGACCAGCTTATTTTTACCCAATTTAAAAGAGCAACCTTTATTGTGCAAACAAAAAAAATGTTTTTAGTTCAGTATCTAATAATATGGTTTGCCATCAGTCATGTATAAATACTTACTTGAAACTTTCACACATTTTGATCTTCAGTGGTAGTTAAAAAAAAAATAAATAAAATCAACCAAAACGACAGCAGGGTTTGTCGAGGTGCCACAAACACCTACCTGCTGAACCTTATTGGTTACAGTGGTTCTGCTTAAAAATATACAATTTCCTTTGTTAGTAATGCTTATTTGCAATACCCAAGAATCACTGTGTTCTACATACAATGTCAACAAATCATTTTAATTCTATTCAACATTGTCGTGGCCCAGATTATGTATAAATTGATGTAACATGCTTACTTTGTATATCAGTGCCGTTCTCCATTTCTTCACCATCTGGGTTTTCAGGACTTTTGTTTCTAGGGGTTTTTTCTTCTAGCTGGCATTTCAGTTTTTTAATCTGGAGTCAGAAAAATAAATAAATAAGTTTAGTGCACTGACCAGAAAATCACATCAGGGGCGTGGCTTAATATAGCGGTGTAAGGTAGCGATTCCAGGGAGCTCCGCACGCCATAGTGAAACAGAGAGCACCCAGGCGACTTTCACAACCCCCCGACCTGATGACTAGGAAGGGGAAGAGTAGCAGAGCGCAGCGGAGGGGGCAGGAGCGCCCCATACACTTTTTTTTTCCAGCAGGAGAGGGGAGAGAGAAAGCAGGCGCCGCTCGCAAAATGGCGGCCGGCGCGGCATAACTCACCCCCTCTGCAGCGTCTTCGAGCGGCGGAGGAAACCGACAGGGAGACCCAGATGACGAGCGGAGGCGGACGTGCCCTGATGGAGGTACACCAGGCGGCAGGTGGGTAGGGGAGAACACCCGGTGGGCCCCAGTTCAAGGCCCATCCCCTCCACACGGACCCCATAAATGAAGCTACATGGAGGGGTGTCCACCCCATAGCCCAGGCAACCGCAGGAGGAGCTCATGTGGAGGTAGAGGGGGGAGAAGAGAGCATGCTGCTGGGTCAAATGAGCCCACAGGGGAAGAGCAAACCGAGCTCCAAGGGAGAAAGTAAGGCAGCCCTTAAAGTTGAAGTTGTTCTTGGTGAAGTTATTATCCTGGTTGCCGGGCCGCATTTACGTGACCGGGAGGCTGGCGACCTGATCCTTATTTGAAATGTTTTATGTAACAGTTATGTGTTAAGGTTGGCCTTGGGTGCTGGGGGGGGGGGGGGGGGGGGCGCGTCCCGCTCATTTACGCTCCCTGCCCTACGCTTTGAGGGCTCATCACGTCCTTCGTGGGGAGACGGTCGTCCCCCCCTCTTGTAGTTGACCTGCGGAGAGGGGCACTCTGGAGGGGGCAGAGGAGCGGGTGTTGAGTGTTCCTTATCAGGCGGGAGGTCTCTTGGCCACGGCCCGGAGTACCTACCTTCCCCCGGGGCTGACACAGTGTACACAACTTGAATACTCATTGAGCAGCATTGCGGTGTGCGTGCACTGTCCCCTCCACCCTTTTACTAACAGTGCCTTGCGGTGTAACACTAGGAGGCAGTAGATATAGTGTATCTCCCTTTTTGCTGTCCCTGGTTTTGATCCTCCACCCCCCCCTGAATAGTTGGTGCTCTGGGTAAGTCCATTGACCCCCCCCCCCCCCCCCAGAAGGGAGAGTGTAGTGTGCTAGACTGAATCGGCCCATAGGAGGCCTGGAGGAGGCGTGAAGGAAAGTAAAGCAGCACCAGTTACGAAGGTTCCCTTAAAGGCGACCTCCGGTTGACTACTTGGTAGTCTTGTAGTTCTATACAGTTAAACCGTTTCTTCCCTGTTACCCCCCTCTTGTCCTTCTCCAAACCCCACGCTAAACTACCCCAACCCTTGGGTCCGTATCCCCACCCCAAACCTCCCTCCCCGCCCTCTGTCCTTTACTCCAACCCCCGCGCTTAGATATCGAGGGGGGTGAGGTGGTGAGGATACAGAACGGGAACACTAACCTGTTGCCTTGCTGCAATTATTGCAACATGAATCCGATGAAGTTGATATACGTAAACAAAGGGCCTCAACTCCCCAGAGAAGAGGATGATTCTCTGGCAGGAGTTGAGGAGACACAAGACAAAGATTGCTTTTATTCAGGAGACACATTTCAAAAAGTCCGCTACCCCCCGACTGAATAGCAGACTGTTCCCGCATGTGTTCACCAGCTGCGCAGTAGATGCTAAAAGAAAAGGTGTAGCGATTATGATAGCGAGGGGGGTCCCGTTCACCCTGCGGGAATCTTGGGGGGACGAAGCTGGGAGGATAGTAATGGTGAAATGCCTCATCGGCCCAAAAAACTATACCCTGGTGTCTGTATACACCCCCAACCAGGGACAGGTTCAGTTCCTCAAGCAATCGTTAGATAAGATCAAGGAATTTGCAGAAGGGGAAATAATCCTAGGGGGCGACTTTAATTTGACCATCAAACCACTCAGATTCTTCCGCGGGTAAATCGGCGGTATCCCACTTAGCACTGAGATCACTTAAGAAGAAGTTACATAGCATGCAGCTTGTGGACGCGTGGCGGGTTCAGAATCCCGCAGACAGGGATTACTCCTTCTACTCAAAAGTTCATGGGACCTACTCCAGGATTGACTACCTCTGGATCTCACACAGTCTTTTAGGCTTGTCTTCGGACAGTGGGATGCTCCCGACCTCCTTCTCAGATCATGCTCCTATTTACTTAGACCTGAACCTATCAGACAGACCCCCACCCCATTGACGTGGAGACTCAATGAGTTCCTCTTGCAGGATGAGGTGGTCGCCCAGGCGGTCAAAGGGGGTATAGAGGCGTATTGTAACAATGATTACGGGGAGGTGTCACCATTAATGCTGTGGGAGGCGCATAAAAGCGTGATTAGAGGGATACTAATTAGCCAGACATCCAGACTAAAGAGGGAAAGGATGATCCAACTAGAACGTCTCACAGAGCAGGTCAGGCGCCTGGAGTCATCCCATAAACAATCAGAGGCGGCGAGAGTCCTCGGAGAGCTGACCCAGGCTCGAGAAGCCCTCAATGCTCTACTAAGACAAAAGGCGAAGTTTGCGTTCAAAAAATGTAAACGTAGATATTATGAGCATGGGAATAAAAGGGGTACGATGCTAGCGAGAGCCCTTAAACAGCAACAAGCCCAAAATTACATATCGGAAATCCTAGATGGTTCCCAGCAGAAACAGCACACCTCTGAGAAAATAGCGGAAACGTTCCAGTCATACTACACTGGACTGTATGACCTAGTGGGCGGTCGGCCGGCGCAGACGCTCCCAGGGAGGGTCAGGGAGTATATAGAGAACTCCGGCATGCCATCGATTTAGAAGGAAATAGCGGAGTCCCTGGAAGACCTGATCAGCATGGAGCAGTTGGCTGAGGCTGTTAAGCTCTCACCACCAGGGAAGGCAGCGGGGCCAGACGGATACACCATCAAATACTATAAATCTTTCATCTCACTATTGGGTCCTCGCCTAGTGAGAGCCTGGAACACGATAGCAGACCCGGAGTCCCCCAGCTCATTTTCAGGGAGGGAATTGGAAGCCCACATCTCAGTCCTTCATAAGCCGGGAAAGGACCCACTTTCTTGCAAGAGTTACCGCCCTATCTCCCTGCTCAACATGGATCTGAAATTGTATGCTAAAATTCTGTCCATCAGGTTGGCCCCGATAGTGGCACAAGTGGTACACCTTGATCAGACGGGATTCGTGTTGGGCAGGGAGGCCAGAGATAATGTGGTGCATTCCATCAATGTGATACATACAGCCAAAACCACAGTGGCCCCCGCTATGCTCCTTTCTATGGACGCGGAGAAGGCCTTTTGGGTGAGTTGGCCTTTTCTACGGGAGACTCTTAGACATATAGGCCTGGGTGATAGGATGAGAACCTATATTGAGGCTCTATACACCACCCCGTCAGCCAATATTAGGATAAATGGCCATCACTCCGACTCGGTACTCATCCGTAACAGGACCCGGCAAGGGTGCCCTCTATCCCCCTTACTTTTTGACCTATCATTAGAGCCGTTCCTCTGCAGAGTCAGAGACAACGCTGACATACGAGGGGTGGACTCGGCCAATGGCATACGCAGATGACTTCCTATTCTTTATCACAAGCCCCTCAGTGACACTCCCAGTCCTGATGAAGGAGTTTGAGGTATATGGGAGACTCTCCTATCTTAAAATTAATTTTGATAAATCAGAGGCCCTGAATATCTCGCCTCCCGGGGAAATAGCCAGAAAGCTAAACAATCTATCTCATTCGAGTGGGCGGGGACCTCGATTACCTACCTCGGCACGCAGCTGCCGAGCTGGCTGTCAAACATCCTAGACTTAAATTTCTGCCCGCTGGCATGGAGAATCAAGGCAGATCTAGCAAAATGGGATCACCCAACATTTTCATGGATGGGCAAGACTAACATTATTAAAATGTCAATACTCCCTAAGCTGTTGTTCCTGTTCCAAGCTCTCCCAATTCATATCACGATGCAATTCTTTCGAGATATAAGTAGTGCTTTTAGGGGATTTATCTGGAAAAAGAAACAAGCAAGGCTGAGGTCACAACTATTATGTAGCCCCAAACAATCAGGCGGAATGGCGCTACCAGATGTGAAGCTGTACTGGACAGCCACTCACATGCAAAGAGTATGCGAGTGGCAGAACTGTCGGGAAACAAAAAGGTGGGTCCAACTAGAGCTAGCCGCTACCCCTGCCCAGCTGGATACATTCGTCTGGAAAAGGGCACCCACCGCACCAGAAACTAGAGCTCACCCAACCATTGGGGCGACCCTGGGGGTGTTCAGGGAGTGCAGAGAATGACCGGGGTTCTCCCCTTGGCCCTCTCCGGTGGTGCCAGTTGTTAATAACCCACTGTTACAAGCGGGCCCCTTCAGGACAGACCTGCGAGAGTGGGGCAGCTTGCACCAGTTGAGAAGCGGGGACCTGATAAGTAGGAGGGGTTGGGCTACACTGACGGAGCTGAAAGGTAGATGGGAGAATGTTAATTTAGACCCTTGGACCCTCCTGCGCCTTCAGTCACTCTTGTCCCGAATGGGTTTCAGACAGGATGTGTGTAGAGGGCCCACAGAATTTGAGAGGATTGGCCTAGGGGGCCAACCGTACCCACACTTGATCTCCAAATTATACTCTCTACTAAAAAACGAACAAACAAACCCGCCGGCCTTTTGGGGTGAATGGGAGAAGGACCTGGGCAGACCCCTCAGAAAGAAAGAGAGAGAAAAGATAGCCACGCTGGAGCATAAGTCCTCGGTAGCGACAAGGGTACAGGGGACGAATTATAAAATCCTAACACGCTGGTACTACACCCCGGACAGACTTAGCAGGATGTTCGGCTTTGCAAGCCCACAGTGCTGGAGGTGTGGTACTGAGCGGGGCACGATGTTCCACATATTTTGGACTTGCCCCAAGATTAAGGAATACTGGGGAGAGGTCTTACCCATCACACAGGTCACTGGAGCACAACTTCAGGAAGATCCAGCACAGGTCCTCCTGCATCTAACAAAACATCCAGTTGGGAAATATAAGAAAACCCTGCAAGTCCATTTATTAAAAGCAGCTAAGCAGGTGATCCCTAGGTATTGGAAACAGAGAAGCGCCCCATCCGTGAGGGACTGGGTGGGGGAGGTATTAAATATCTGCGAGATGTAGGACCTAACGATGTCACTCCACGATAGAGATGAACAGTTCAGGTCGACATGGTTGCCTTGGCTGATGTTCCGGGAGTCTGAGGAGTTTAGAGCCCTGTTCGGTCAATAGACCCCGGGGTGTGTCACTTGAATGGGCAAACAAGCATATGCAGGAGCCGAGGAAGTCTGTGCAGCCATCCGAGCGCTGCTGGGATTGCCGGAATCCCATTATGCGGTGACCTGGGGGGGGGGGGGGATTCTGAACACTGCCCGTTATGGGTTGACCTGGGGGAGATTCTGCACAGTGCCTATGGGGTGAGGTGGAGGATTCTGCACGCTGCCTGTTATGGGGGAGATTCTGCACACTGCCTGTTATGGGGAGATGTGAAGTGGGGGATTCTGCACGCTGCCCATTATGGGGATGTGTGAAGTGGGGGATTCTGCGCGGTGCCTGTTATGGGGATGTGTGAAGTGGGAGATTCTGCATGGTGCCTGTAATGGGGTGATGTGGGGGAGATTCTGCAGGCTGTCCGTTATGGGGTTATGTGAGGTGGGGGATTCTGCAGGCTGCCTGTTCTGGGGAGATGTAAGGTGGGGGATTTTGCAGGCTGCCTGTTATGGGGAGATGTAAGGTGGGGGTTCTGCACACTGTCTGTTATGGGGCGATGTGGGGGAGATTCTGCACACTGCCTGTTATGGGGTGATGTGAGGTGGTGATGGATTCTGCTCACTGCCAGTTATGGGCTAATAGGGGGGCATTCTTCACACTGTCTTATGGGGTGATTGGGGGGGGGGGTTCTGCCACTTTTTAGGTTCTGGGGGGTGTACACTATTTGGTTCAGGATATTTTTTTCTCTCTTCCCCAGGTGAGTCTTATAGTGCGAAAATACGGTTCTTTAGTCAGTTTGTCAAGTTATTTCAGTGATCATTGTGGGTTTCCCTTTCCTTAACAGAAGGGTACCAACAACTTTGTCCATGTTGTTGGTACTATAGGGCTCAGCCAGTGTTCTACAGGTAAACGGACGTCCAGGGTCCCAAGCAATATTTGACCAAATCCCCATTGCCCCCCTGCAAAACCAGTATTCTTAAATCTAACTTTGGCAGCAACAGCTCCAACACTGCTGCGATCATGAGAAACCGTACATGTAGTCAGCACCTGCGGACCAGCTCTGCAGTGATTAATTGAAGGAAGCAGAATCAGCTGCAAATGCAACAGACCAGAATATTAAATTCAACATTTAATTATTAAGGATTAGTAGAACAAAGTTAAATGGGATGGGGGATGTAGGTGAAGCGAGTATAGGCCAACTTTAATGAGAGCTATTTAAAGCATCCTCCGTCACTTTTTTTATTCTATCGGGCACTGTATCCCTCTGGGTTGGGTAAAAGCAGCAGACAGTATTATTATTAGGTAGTACTTTGTCTAGCGGGGTAGATGGTTTGAGTGGGCTGCAAGGTTGTTTATTGTGGAATTTTGACAGTACAGGCGGTATAGATGGATTGACGGTAATATAGAGGGAGGCACAGCCATACATAAAGTTGTAGAAGGGGCCGTTAGACATATAGAATTGAGGTTTCTTGAAGGTCTGTACCCAGTTTAAGATTACGTTTTCCATAGTTGACTTCAAGTTGGAGCAGACTGCCTAAGACTTTACGCCAAGAAACGTTTGAAGATTATTGCTTACAATTTTAAGTTTTTATAGCATAAACATGTTTGTGTTTTATAACAAATCGGTTACATTTTTTTACCTATACAGTATTGTGCAGTGATAGCACAAACTGATGCCGTTTACCTTCAGCTACATCAGTTCTGTGTGCTCTTTCCCTGTGCCATGCCATGAAGCAGAAATCTCAATTGATTTCTCCTGTCTCTGGCACCTCCCAGCAAACCTGACCGCCAATCAGATCCCCTGGAAGTGTCAGGACTGATGCCACAGTGTCTGATTATACATGTTGTAGCCTAGGCTGACCGCTGACCGCTGAATCTTGACAAACACATTTACACTATATTTACTCTCCACTATCTTCACCCAGCGCGGGACGGTGAGTCCTCCCACTCTTCAGATGCCTCGAAGGTCCCTCGTTGGTTCCACTTCTGCCAGTGGATCAGTCAGAATGACCGTTCTGCTAGTGTTTGAAGGAAAGGAGGACAAGGGCCCTCTTCTTAACCTCCAGGTGATTGCTCACTGAAGTACTAGTGACTATCTAGGTCAAAAGGTTTCCAATCTGGATTGTCCCAACTCTAAATCATCAGTAGTGAGGAGTCATTCAAGATTACCTGCTGTGCTGGACATGCAAAAGCCAATACAAGGCATCAGCTCCAGACAAGGAACTGGGAGGACAATGGGGGACAGAGTTTTCCTTGTTTTAAACATCCACGGGGGGGGGGGGTGCCCCACGGGGGGGTTAGGTTTGCTTTAACCCTTTAAGTGCCAGCCTACCTGGAGATTTTGTCAGACCATTGCACTATTTTGCGCTCCACAAGTTCAACTGTGATTTATGAAGGGATTTCCGAGGAAAATTATATATAGTTTTTTTAAGCAAAGTCTGGGCTTTAACATGAAATGTCTTGTTTGTCATTTTTTAGGTGTATCCTCAATATTGTCGCGTGAAATATGTGAAAAAAAAAATAAAAAAAATCTATTTTTTTACAATTTGTAGTGTTTTTTTGTAATAAAAAAAAGTAAGTTGGTCAATAAAATCTTATTGCGTGTGAAATCCCAATTTCTCCCGGTTACAGCGGTACCACATATGTATAGGTATACACCCTTTCCTGCCCAGAACACACCCCCAAACTGAAACAGCGCTTTAGGAGATTTTCAGATAAAATACAAATGATGTGAGGTGCTATGCGCACCTTGCAGTTTTTCAAGAAAAACAACCCTTTACATTTAAAATACCCCCCACAAACTATATATTCTCTGGAAGTACACACCTCAAGCTTTCTAGGCGTACCAGGCTTGTTAACATAGGTGCTGTTTTCTGGAAGTAATTCCTCAATGAATTCTTTGGTTGCACAGAGTTTCACTAAAAAAAAATTAAAAAAGCAGAATCAAACTCATATTTCTCTAAAAAAAATATGCAAACAAGAAAAAACAAGCTCAATCTGAAAAAGCAACATCCCCTGAACAGAACAATACCCAACATGCATAGGTACTGTCAAGGGAAGAGTTGGAAAACAAAAAAGTAAAGCATGTGCGTAAGGGTGATTTTACTTTAAAATTTCAGCTCTGCAGACAAAGTGCGCACCTTGCACTTTTTCTACCAAAACAACCCTTTACATTTGGAATACCCCCCATAAACCATATATTCCCTGAACATGTTAAGCTTTCTAAGCGTAACCAGCTTGTTGTAGTGGACTCATCGTTTTAGAAGTAATCCCTAGGTCTGGTGGGCTAGGATTCCCCCACCTCTCTCCTCCGAGCACCCGGCAAGACTGAGTCTCGGGTGAAGGTGAGAAAGAGGGGTCAGGTGAGTATTTTGTTTTTCTTTAACTAGCGGGGGGGGGGGGATACAATTCTGTGAAACTCACCTGTAGAATTGTTTTTGAGTATATCCAGTCCAGGTTGTCCCATTGATGACATGTGGGTATTCCGCCCCCAGGGGGCGCTCGACTGCAAGATCAAAAGATGTTGCTCCTCCCGACCCCCTATAAAGGAAGGTGTCTCTCTATCATTCCCCAGTGGTTAAAAATCAGTAAAAAAGAGAGAACAGCCGGGAGGCCAAGAAACCATGTTACTTCACATAGCTTCAGCTTGTACTCAAACAAAAAAAACTTGAGGACAACAAGTGCAAGAATAAGAAATGGTAATCACCATAACAGGCAAACAAGAGATAATGAAACAAGGGTGGGGATGACCTGGACTGGATATACTCAAAAACAATTCTACAGGTGAGTTTCACAGAATTGTATTTTTCCCTATATCCAGTCCAGGTCGTCCCATTGATTACATGTGGGACATCCAAAAGCAGTGTACATATAGGGCGGGATCCCCGGTGCGGAACAGCATGTAGTTCATTTCACTACTGCCTGAAGCACCTTTCGGCCAAAGAGAGCGTCAGCTGAGGCCCTAACATCAACCTTGTAGAACTTAGTAAAAGTATGAACAGAAGACCAAGTGGCGGCCTTACAAACTTGTTCAACCGATGCCTGGTGCTGAAAAGCCCAGGAGGCACCAATAGCTCTGCTAGAATGAGCAGTGATCCGAAAAGGGGGTTCCTTCCCCTCGGCAGAATAGGCTTGCACCACCACCACCTGTCTGATCCACTTACTGAGAGTGGACTTGGCTGGTGGCAAACCCTTCCTAGAGCCCTCTGTTAGAACAAAGAGCAAATCCGATTTCCTGAAGGATTCAGTCGCCATCAGGTAATACTTAATGGCTCTGACCACATCCAAGGCATGGAGGGTCCTTTCTTTAGAATTAGTCAGTGCTGGACATAAGGAAGGCAAGACAAATTCCTAATTAAGGTGGAAGGGAGAAACGACCTTAGGCAAAAAATCAGGTTTAAAACGAAAAACCACCTTAACCTTATGCCGCTCAAAATATGGAGGCTTCATACAAAGCGCAGCCAGCTCTGATATGCGACGCACCGAGGTGATCGCAACCAAAAAGACTACTTTGAGAGTCAAAATGGACAATGCAGCATCACATAATGGTTAGAAGGGAGGACCCTGAAGAGCAGAAAGTACTAAATTCAAGTCCCACACCGGTATTACTGACTTACGCAGTGGACGGACATGGGTAACTCCCTGGAAAAATGTCTTGACCAACCTATGGTTCGCAATGGGTCTCTGGAAGAAAATGGCTAAGGCCGAGACCTGGCCCTTGAGGGTGCTCAACTGAAGACCCAAGTCTAAACCGTGTTTTAAGAACTCCTGAATCCTGGAAATAGAAAATGTGCGACAAGGAAGACTCTTGCACTTGCACCAAGCAATATAGGCGTGCCAGACTGTAGTATATCATGGAGGAAGACCTCTTCCGTGCCTGAATCATAGTATGTACAACCGTGGCCGAGAGCCCCTTTTCCGTCGGGATTGAGGTTTCAATAGCCAGGCCGTCAAAGCCAGCGTCCGTAAATTGGGGTGCCGCAGCAACCCCTATGTGAGAAGCCCTGGGTCGTCGGGCATGATGTAATGATCTACTGACATCTGAACTATGTCCGCAAACCAACTCCTTCTCGGCCAGCGAGGAACCACAAGGATAGTCGGAACCCCTTCCTGGGCTATCTTGCGCAGCACTCTGCCCAGGAGTGGAAAAGGAGGGAGTGCATAAGGGAACTTGAACTCCGTCCAGGGAATTGCCAGAGCGTCTGTGGCAATGGCCAGAGGATCTCTTGAGAGGGAGACGAACCTTGGGAGCTTGTAATTGTGTCTGGACGCAAACAGGTCCACATCCAGCTGACCCCAGCGGAGAAACAGAGAGTGAAAGGTCTTGTTGCTGAGAGACCACTCCCCCAGGCGCGAGGCGCTCCGGCTCAGGGAGTCTGCCTCCTGGTTTTCAACCCCGGGAATGTAGACCGCAGAGATGCAGGGAACATACTCCTCTGCCCAAGTCAGAATCTGGGTCACCTCCTTGAGGGCTCTCTTGCTCAGAGTCCCGCCCTGGTGATTGATGTAGGCGACAGCCGTCTGTTTGTCCGAGCAAACCTGGGGAGTTAAACGAAGAAGCACCAACCGGATCGCTCAGCTCCAAGAGATTTATGGGCAAGCGGTTCTCCTGCGGACCTCACTGATCCTGGATCTTCTGCATCTGCCAAACGCCTCCCCAGCCGGTCAGACTGGCATCCGTGGTAACTATCTCCCATTGGGGAGTCAGAAAGGACTTGCCTACCAACAGGTTCCAACCACCACAAGAGGGACTGCCTGGCCAGGGGGGACAGTAAAAATTCCTGTTCCAGTGACTCCTGCATCCGGTCCCAGACGGTCAACAGGTTCAACTGAAGAGGCCTCATGTGAAATTGGGTGAAGGGCACCGCCTCGAAGCATGACACCATTAGGCCCACCAATCTCATCCCCAGCCGGATCGACTCCTGTTGGCAAGACAGCAAGGCTTGCACCTGCGTCTGGAGACCCTAAACCTTCTGCTGTGGCAGAAAGACCTTGACTTGAATGGATGTCTATCGTCATGCCCAGGAAGGACCTCACTGTTGGAGTGATAAAAGACTTTGGGTAATTGACTACCCAGCCGAAGGCCTCTAGGGTTGACAACACTGTCCGGGTATCGTTCTCGGCCTGCTGAAGAGACTGGGACGCAATCAACAAATCATCCAGATGAGGCAGCACACGAATGCCCTGGTTCCACAGGATGGCCATGATGCCCGCCAGCACCTTGGTGAAGACGCGGGGCGCTGAGGAAATTTCGAATGGAAGAGCCACAAACTGGTAATGCTGGTCCTCCAGAGCAAACCTCAAACTTCTGATGCCTCAGGAAAATCGGGAAAATCGGAAATGTCTGACTCTTACAAACCTGTTTAGACCCTTCAGGTCCAGAATAGGTCTTAACGATCCGTCCTTCTTGGGAACCGTGAACAGGTTGCAGTAAAAACCTTAACCCTGTTCCTGACAAGGTACAGGACAAATCACACCTAACCGCAGGAGGTGCTGCACGACCATTCTCAAGCCCTGTGCCTTCAATGGGTTTTGGGATACCCGAGACCGAAGAAATATTGTGGGTGGCCTGACTGCCAGCTCTATTTTGTAACCGGAGGCAACAGTAAAAGCCGTCGCCCCACCCAGATGGGTGAGGGCGCCCCCTCATGCCTGGGTGGACTTGGCTCCCCAAGCGGGATTGGGTCGGCCGCGGGACCTACCTCTACCCCAGGTATCTTTGTGGCCACCTGAAAATGAAAAGCCTCTTCCTCCTCAAAAGGAGCGATAGGCAGAGAAGTTCCGAAAGGGCTGAGCAGGCTTCCGTCTCTGAGGGAGTCTACCACCCTTGACCAGGAGGTCCAGGCGCTCCCCAACAGCCTGTGCCCCACAAAGGGGATACTCGTAAACGACTTTTTGGCCGCGGCATCAGCCAACCATTGCCGCAACCAGAGCGAGCGGCGAAGGGCAACAAGCAGGGCCGAAAGCCTGGCACCAAGCCGGACTCCATCGTACATGGCAGAGACAACAAAGGCAATGAAATCCACGCAGGCCTTGAGATCTTTATACTCCTCCGCCCGCTTGCGAGCCTTAGCTCTATCCACAAGATGTCTCACCTTCTTTTTGATGGCCAGAGAGACAATCGCCGTGGCACACACAAGACGAAAAAGGGCACCAGCAAAGGTGAAGGCATGACAGACCAGCTGATCCATGCGCTTGTCAGCCAGGTCATGTAAGGAAGCGGTATCAGGTGATGGCATAAAAGTAGTGTTGGACAACCCCGACACAGGGGAATCCACCTCGGGAGGACGAGACCACAACCGAACCAGCTCCTTATGGAAAGGATACCGCCTATCCAGGCCCTTAGGCATCGACGGTAGTTTGTTAGGCCTTTTCCATTCCTTGAAAATCATATTAGGAAAATGGGCCTGCTCCGGAAAGATCCGCCTTTGTCTTTTGGGCCTAAACAAATCACCTTGCTTCCTCTTAACCGCTCTGGGAGGAACAATGTGTAATGTCTCAAAAACTGAGGTAAGCAACTTCTCCGTATCAGGGAGCCACGCATCCTCATCCGAGAAGAGCCAGACATACTGTCATCGCCAGCAGAATAATCGGGCTCAATGTGCCGTTTCTTACCCGTGGCCTTCTTAGGAGCCGTCCGCGAGATCTGTCTCTTGAGATTGGCCACCCTATGCGCCAATGCCTGCTGGCTTCCCCCTCACTGAGGGCTGAGTGCAGCAGCGGAGGGTCCGGAGAGGCTGCAGGCAGTGAAGGGCTAGGGGCAGGTATGCCCGCCCGGTCATGGTCCACAATGATGCCTTTGGCGCAAGTGGTACAAACAGTGCTGAATCCGCCCAGAGGATTTGCACTGCACAAGGGGCAGAGCTTCACCCGCCCAGATGGGGCCCCCAGCTCACTACCCCAGATGCCTCCATTATGGTGATTAATAATTGGCAATCGAAAGGTTACAAGGCACTAACTGCCCAAACCTATATGATCCCTCTTAATAAAAAATAAGGGGGGTCGGGGGAACTGGGAGGAACCACAACCCTCAATCACTAAGCCCACGACCTATGAAGACACAAAAGTGGAGAAAACCATCAGACCCTTAACCAGCTAAATACATGACGATCAGCATGATCGTTCAAAAGAGGGACTCACGACACCGATAGTGGCCTCAGCAGATGGCATCTCCTGTAGCAGCAGTGGAGCAGAGAGGGCGCAGCAGCACGAGCAGCCAGTAGCTTTCAGTGTGTTCCTTGAGGGGCAGGCCGCGCCACGATGACGCGGAATGCGTCAGCACACGGCTCCCCCCCTCCGCCGGCGATAAAAACGCGCTCGCCCACCTACTTCCCTGGCGCAACTGGTACATTAAGAAATGGCCGCCCCACTAGGACAGAGCACAGCTCCAGCAGCGGGAGCTGCGGCCGCAGTAGGCTCCGCGTATCCCACGCGCCACCTGAACCCTCAATAGCGCCGCGCAAGCTCTGTCCCTGCCCCCCTGTCACAGCGTATGAGACTGAGTCAAGATGGGGGGGGGGGGGGAGATTCCAAGGCCCAAGAGGAACCAGCGAGGGAGGTGAGCATGAAAAGTTTCCAGGGCCAGCCAAGCCAGCCATGAGCAAGTGCAGTAAAAACACACTTTTAGACTCCAGGGCCCTTGTGTGTTTTTACTGCACTTGCTCATAGCTGGCTTGGCTGGCCCTGGAAACTTTTCATGCTCACCTCCCTCGCTGGTTCCTCTTGGGCCTTGGACTGTTTTTACTGCACACACTGCACACAAAAAATAAAGCTTGTGGGCAAAAAGGGGCATACAGGCAATCTACAGCCCTAGCAGGTGGTCCCCCCCCCCGTTAGGCTCACCATATGGTCGGCCTATGGCCGGCTACCCTTCAACAGAGGGTCTGCAGCCCAGAGCCTAGCTCTGCCAACGCCTGACCCCGGCGTTCTCCCTACCGTCACGATCTCATAGCAGCCAGCGGCTGGGAGGCAGGAGTGTGGTCAGACGGGATCAGTGGGAATAGGGCCCGCAGCGGCCGATGGGCTAGGAGGCCCCGCTCAGCTGCCAAAATTCCAAGAGAGAGTATCCAACGATCTTCAGCAGCCAGAGTGCAAGATGAACACTGGGGAATGATAGAGAGACACCTTCCTTTATAGGGGGCCGGAGTAACAACATCTATTGATCTTGCAGTCGAGCTCCCCTTGGGGGCGGAATACCCACGTCATCAATGGGAGGACCTGGACTGGATATAGGGAAAAGTCGAGCACGTAAACACCTACGTCCTTGGCTTTTAACGCCTGGACAAGCCAGCATGTAGGTGTTACGTGCTTGGCAACAAAAGGGTTAAAGAGGAACTTCAAGGGCCCTGGAGTCTAAAAGAGGTCTGAGTTCAACTGCTTGGAGCATCCAGAATTAGGGTGCCCCACGGTGTAAACCCCAATACACTCACCGTGTGTCTGCCCTGTGGTCACATCCCCGCTCACCACTAGCCAGGCGCATGCCCGGGCCTCTAGGAATGGGCGGCATGGGCACGCCATGGCTAGAAGGTCAGTGGGAGATATGGGCGCCTCCATCTTGACTCAGAAGCATCACATACTGAGGAGAGGATAACGTGATAAAGTGGGTTATAGCTATGCTTTGCACAGAGCAGAGCCGGGGTCAGGGAAAGGACAGCAATCCCAGAATGCAGAGCGACACAGTCAGAAGACACTTCCTGTTTGCAGGCTGCCTGATGCTCCATTAGCCGCCATCTTGGAGGTTTAAAGACTCATAACATGCAGTAGATGCAGGTAGGATGATTTTTAATGTGGGAAGTCAGTATGTACAGGGTGTGGGAAACATATAAGATAAACTCTTATTCAGGGTGAAGGTCCACTTTAAGCTCTTGAAAACCCTGATTTAATGCACTGTTACTGTACCTGCTCCAAGAAAGATTCCCTCTCATCCAAAAGCTTCTTCATCCTGATTTCTTCAAGAAGGAAGTTCACAATGAAAATCAGATGTTTTAAATAAGAGAAGAGGAGAGATACAGAAAATATAGTTGGTTTTAGTAGAAACACTCACTACTTAAGAAATACGGCAACACTCAACAAGCAAAAACACAAACATGCTTAGACAACCTTGGTAAAAATAATAGAACGCATGGCAAAATCCAGAGTATAATACAAGCTAGAAAGGCCCATATATGCAGGGTGACCAGTTACATTAGGGAAGATCAATTTTAATTTGGGCTTAATTTTCAAGATCAAATAGTGAACAACATTGTGACATCTATTTATAGCTGAAAAACATATAAAAGTGCTTTTTTTACACCTGGTGCTGGATCGACCCTTAAAAGTAATAATGCAGGCAAAGGTAATTATTAAACTACGTCGTTCTACATTTGGCACCGTCCTAAACTGTTTGCTGCTTTTAAATTGAAGCAGAAATGGTTGATATATTGGGGTTTACATGTCCAGCCAATGACATTCTCTTTTTCATCCTGTACCCCAAACAGCTCAGCAGAGCGGGACAGGATTGCTGGTCCCTTCCTCCTCCAGATTCATCACACTGCTGTCAGCACAGAGAGACGATTAATACACACCACCACAGATTCTGGGGCGAGAAGAAATATTAAGCTGAATATGTAATCCTCAATGTTTCGGACATATTCTTCTTCAGCTTAAAAACAGGAAACAGTTTAGGACAGTGCCAAATGTAGCCCGACACAATGGTGTAACAGTTACCTTTGTAGTACTTTAAATCGGCCCTTTAGCATTATTTATTGAAAAGCACAAACCCTTAAAAAACTATTCCTCAGCATCTAAAACTAATATATGTTACATATGTTATATGACTATATTACTTTATTTTCCGCTACCTCACTGGGCTTCAAATCTAGGATATGGACGCTGCCATCTTGCCTCAGAAGCATCACATACTAAGGAGAGGAGAGGGGGCAAATGTACCAGGGAGTGGGTTATAGCTATGCTTTGCTCAGACAGAGTAGAGCTGGGGTCAGGAAAAGGACAGCAATCCATGCAGAGCAGCACTGTCACAAGACACTTCCTTTTTTGCAGGAAGCCTGAGACACCATGTGCCGCCATCTTGGATGTTTAAAGGCCCATAAAATGCAGTAGATGCAGGTAGGATGATTTTTAATGTAGGCAATCTGTATGTATAGGGTGGGGGAAACATATAAGATAAGCTCTTATTTAGAACGAGGGTCCGCTTTATGGAGACTATTGAAGGGAATGGCATCTTTTACACCTTGAGTGACCACCAGGAAAAAGTCCACTATTTTTCTTTTTCAGTAAAAAGCGCCATTTTGTTTCACTGTCTATTTGGGGTCAGCATCAAGCATAACAAGTGCACTTTTTACCTAAAGTGAACTCTTTACAAATGGCGCTAAATCAACCCCACTATGTTCTCAGGCCCCACTTTCTGATATTCCAACCGGGGGGGGGGGGGGGGTGAATTATAGTACCTCAAGGCATTTCCCGGTGAATGCAGGAGAACAGTCAGCGCACAGTGCCAAAACAAAGGAAAGATGAGCTGTAATTGCCATGCCAGCTTTCTATACCATAAAGTAAGGGCTTGTGCCCGGCACACAATCCAACGTGTAAAAATCCGGGATCAAAATAAGCTTAAAAAACTGCAAACAGAGGGATTCTTTCCCTATACCTACCTGTGGTTTGTCCTCCTGCCAGTTTCCTTTGCTCCCAGTGCCTGCTTAGGGCAGGACTTGCCAACAATCATTCATTGTAAGCATTGGTCAATCTGGCTTGTTGCAAACATGTCCCCGATATTTAAAGTGGACCAAAACCCAGGATTTTGACTATCCTGGGTTTTGATCCACTTACCCGGGGCATCTCAATCGGTCGGATCAACTCACCTCACCGCGGTCCTACAGCGCATGTGCGACCGCTCGTCCAATCAGCACACTTGGATCCTCTTGAGTTATGCATGTCTTAGCTCAGCGGCTCCGAGCGTGCTGGCGGCCGCATCTCACAAAACGCCGGCACACGCCCTGCTAAAGAGAAGCGTGAGATGCCCCGGGATTAAGGTAAGTGTAGCGGGCGTCCTGGGGGGGTTTCACACAGCGGGGCATCCCGATTTTGGATGCCCGCTGGGAGGGAATGGATTGGCCTGGGAATCTTATAGACAAGTTCAGATGACAGATGAGGACAAAGCTTTGCTTGAGATGCAAACAAAAAGTCCCCAGGACCTACCTGCATGTTCCGTGTCTAGGATTCACTCATGCCACTGGAGATCTCAAAACCTCTGCGCAGTTTATTGCTGATCATAGATACATGAGAGCCTGTAGACCTGTCTATTCTGGCAGCTAAAGACGTATACTGCAGCATAACTACACTAAGCATTACACAGATCACTGTCTAATAATACATGAAAACTAAGATGGAATGTTCTGCTGCGGAATCATCCTTCCAATTCAAGGATTGGTTGATGCAGATTAAGGCTCCTCTTTAGTTTACACTAAATAAATATTGATTCGCTTAAAAAGGGACTGTAAACTCACATTCAAAAAATCACCTAAACTTCTCTCCCCCGCCGCAGGTCCTGGCAGGTCTGCAGCTCAGTTTCCAAGAATGGAGATCACGGCATCCCTGCTTGATGCCACCGCCCCTCAAGTCAGAGCGACACTGTACCCCCTCCATTCATTGAGAAAGGGGTGTGCAATGGCACTGTAACTGGCACAGATGGGCGGGGCCACAACCAACAGCGAGCGTAAGTCGTGGCCCAAGGAATTCTGCGGGCATGCTCGCGGCATCCCTAGTTCTCAGAAACCAGGAGGTCTCTGAGTGGCGAACATGCTGGGAGCGTCTGCAGGGGAGAGAAGGTTAATACCTTTTAGTTTTTTATTTGGGTTTACAGCCCCTTTAACTGCCATAGATGTGTGCTACAAATCCCAGTTACACCATTTCTGTGATCAAGAGTAAAAATATTGGCACAGCAGGGCTATGGCAATCATATGTGGGAGAAGGTTTAGAAGAGTGATAGTTATTTAGCAGGTTATAAAATCACTCGGAAATTGTTTTAGCTCCCATCTTTACTGTCACAGTAACAAAGCGAAAAGAATAAATATTACCCCCCCTAAAAATGTTTGCCCCCCCACCCATAAGCTTGGTCCCCAAAACTAATTTGCCCCATCTGCTTGCATGACACCAAATAATTTTCAACACTTACATTTGCTCATGCAACCACACATTAACCATGGCAGGAGTTACAAAAAGGTAACTTTATATGCAGCGATCTGAATTGCCCTGGGGAGGGATACATATGAGCAGGGTGCTGGTCCAGTTTAAGAACTGCTAGTGGTCTGGCTGTGTTGCAGATGCTTCAGCTGCAGGACAAACTCAGCGTGACTTAAAGTGGACCAACACCGAGGGGGTGATCGGCCCGGGAATCTATAAGATTCCCGGGCCGATCACCTCCCTCCCCGTGGGACGTCCGAGATCGGGATGTCCCGCGGGGTGATACCCCCCAGACCCCCTTACCGCCGCCTCCCTCGCGCCCCTCTAGGCGTGCGCGCGCCCGCCGTCTGTGAATGGCCGGCGAGGGCGCGCGCCAAGAGGGACGCGCGGGAGGCGGCGGCGGAGGAGCCGCTTGTCCGCGCCTGTCAAGTCTCTTGTCCGTCGGCGCTGGGAGCGGGGAGAGGTGAGTTTTTTGGGTGATCGGGGGGGTTTCACACAGCGGGGCACCCCGATCGGGGGTGCCCCACCGACGTGGACCAAGACCCAGGATAGTCAAAATTGGGTGTTGGTCCACTTTAAAGGGGTCCTGAAATCTAAGACTCCAGGGTTGACCACTCGCCTTCCCCTGTGTGAACCCCTCCCCCCTCAGGTCCCAGCAAACTCACACCTGTTCCGGCAGCTCCTTCAGGGATGTAAATAATGAGAGCGGCCGCATTCCCAGCAACTCTGGGCACCGTGCCCAGCTATTCAGATATGCTGGGTGCGGGAGTGCGCCTGCGTCTGGGAATGCGCCTGCTCTCGGTACCGATTGGCGAGCCATTTGACAAGCATTACTATGCACAGCAAATGGCTCTGGTTGGATGAGAGCCTGCGCATTCACCGTAGGACCAGGGAAAGAAGGGGTTACTATGAGATCTGGTGGAGTCAAAGTCCCAGGTCGGGTGATGGCGAGACATTTTTTTTACCAAGTGTTTTCCACTGCACGTGAAAATTGCTGAAGTAAAGGTGAGATTTTACTAAATCGGCCCCTTAGTGAGAACTGAAAGGGAATTCCGCTAAACAGATATGTTGTGCCTGCTTATTTATCGCAGGACCATAGGAGTATGTGGTGTTTATTGTTTTTGCCCGGACGGGGCCTTTAATTGGATTTCAATTCCAGTGCAACACAAATAAAAAAAAACAAAAACAAATGCCAAGAATAAAACCGGTTTATTTCCAATATATACAGAGTAGACAAGCACATTAACACAGATAATTACACTGTCCCTTTTACAGTAGCAGACTTTATTGTAACAGACATAGACAGTGTATATATAAGCATTGCTGAATTCATGAAAGTGTATGCAGTGCAATGAGGATAAGCGTCTTTAAATAAAAATCAAAAAGACTCCAGGGCTGTCCGAGTTGCACTCCCTGCGTCAACCACGATTGGGATGCCCCTGCTGTGTTAAACCCCCAGTATCGCCAGATAAACTCACCAGTTTACGGAAACCTTGCCACATCCAGGCACCTCGGCTGCATCCCCCCAGCATGCCTATAGCTGGCATGTCTGACTGGCCGACGCCGGCCCACCCACAGCTGGAAGGGAGCGGGAATGAGGCACTTTTGCTTGGCTCTGCTAGCCCCACAACTGAAACTGGGCTTGCTAACCGAGCGGCCCACGTGGGAACCAGGAGGACATGAATTTCTTGGGCAAGCGCAGGGGTTGGACACCTCCTGTATTTTAAAATCCTATGAAAGTCTTGAGTAATGAGTAAAATTAATAAACCTAAAATGTGTTTGTGAGCTATGAGTAGTCCTGGCATGGCAAGCAGATCTTTCTATGTTTATGCATCATGCACAGTAGGTGCAGCATTAAAGTAACCGTTTATTATTTTAAGCACAGATTAAGAAACTGCCCTCTCTGGAAATAGCAGTCTTCTTAGGCTAAAAGTATACCTTGTCCCAGGTTTCTTTCCCTATTTGCTGTAATGCTATCCTATCACTAGATGGCAATATGGCATCTAAGTATTGACTGCACAATAGCCACAAAATAGTTTTGTTAGGATTGCAGTTCCTCTTCCGACCTAAGCAACATTTTGTGAAGGAAGATGATATAAGATATTCGTACTAAAAATAGCACAAAGCACATTACATCCGAAAAGCCAGACTTACTTATTTTTACAATTATGCATGTAAATAATGCATTGCATATCCATGTAAGTGCATGTATATATACTTTCTGGGTTTGATTGGTCGTTTTCACCCAGCAGTGATGTGTACATTGAGTTTTATGAACATCATTCAGGAGAACAGCAAAGCCAGACACATTAAATGATAAAATTAAATGTCTATATTCACGGGCAACCCTGTTTATTAAAGAACCATTTCAAGCCCATACAATGAATAGCCACCAAGCATAAAAGTGGCATTTTTTTCAATTTTCTGAAGAAGAAATGTAAATATATTTGAATTTAAAATATAATAAAGGAATTTAAACAAAGTAGAATAGAAACAACAGACTGGGAACAGCATGTTTGTCTACTAGATCACAGGGACCATTTATCTATTTCAACAATCATTTGCATTCTATAAATTACAAAACAATTGTACAATGCACTTGTACACACCACATACATACATAAAATAATCTAAATTGTTCCGCATAGAAGAGAAAACATGGAAAGTGAGATCATACTACACACAAATCTCCAGTGATCGGCAAGTCAAATAAATAAGTTCCCCACTATATTACTTTTCGTCAAATAAGCTTTAACATGTTATGAAAGCAAAACAAAAAGTACTTCTGTTCAACAGAGGACCAAGGATAAGTGTGTCACTATTCATTTCAAAAGGGTGAAGGAGCGACCTTTGCAGCAGCCATCAGTAACTTAATTTGATGAGAGTGCAACAAAAAGCCTAATCTCTGCTGTACTAGGCTGAAATTTCTCCTGACACCTACAATAGCCCCCATTGTGGGTCATGTCCCTGATGACCAGAGCCAAGTCAAGAGTAACTACCCTCCGAGAATAGATTTAAAGCTAATGAGAGGCACTCAAGGCGGGGAAAGATTACACCTGTCTTCCCATTAATCTCTACTCAATAGCTCCCTATTGTGGAACATGTGCCTGATAAATAGGGCCCTAAAAGCGGGTCAAAACCAGTGTGGTCAGGCCCTGGAATTTAAAAGGTTCCAGGCCCAGCTGCTAGCCTACCCTTGGGGCATCCTACACCGGTCCTCCGCTGTGTGAACTCCCCACCCCCGGGGCACCGGTGATCCTACCTGATCACCACAGGTCCCGTGACGTGATTCCACCAGCGGCCGCATCCCCGGCTTTTGTTCGTCCAGAAAGCGTGCGAGAGATGTGGTCAGCTGGCTGCACCCTCAACACAGCGGCACTTTTGAGAGAGCCTATGGCTGGACAATAAGCGGTGGACCCAAAATTGGGTTTCCATCTGCTTTAAAGCTAGTTAGCTGGCACAGGATCGCACACCTGCCTGTACAGCATGCCGGGAATGCGGCCAGCTGGCTGCACCTTCGACACAGCGGCACTTTTGAGAGAGCCAATGGCTGGACAATGAGCGGTGGACCTGAGTTTGGGTTTCCATCTGCTTTAAAGCTAGTTAGGTGGCACGGGAGCGCCTGTGTGTCTGTACAGCCTGTTGGGGTTGCAGCCAGCTGGCTGCACTCTTGACACGGCGGCACTTTTGAGAGAGCCAATGGGGTGGACAATGAGCGGTGGAGCCAAGAATGAGTTTCCATCTGCTTTAAAGCTAGTTAGCTGGCATGGGAGCGTGCACGTGCCTGTACAGCATGCCAGGAATGCGGCCAGCTGGCTGCACCCTCAACACAGCGGCACTTTTGAGAGAACCAATGGGTTGGACACAAAATTGGGTTGCCATCTGCTTTAAAGCTAGTTAGAGGCACTCAAAGGGAAAAAGGTTTAACTTAGCTCTCCATTAAGCTCTGCTGCCAGCCTGTCTGAATACGCAGCAAATCCATCATCAGGTTGCCCAAAAAATAATTGACAAAAATAAACATTAACACTTCCTATTTAATCTTTTCCAAAGACCCTAAGTGACTCACAAAAGGATGTTAAAGCGCACCTGCAGGCCAAGTGAAATAAAACAAACCATACTTACCTTACATGAGCTCTCAAGTTTTTTTCAGCTCTATCCTATTCTTTAACCAAACCCTGCCCTTTCTAAACAAGCCACCATCTGCAAAAAGTATAGCTGTTGTCTGAAGCCCACCCCCTGCTAATATCACAGGGTAGAGCAAGCTCTATTTAATGTGTGCAAGGGGACAACTGCTAAAGAACCCGGACTGGAGTGCAGCAAATAGACCAGGAAGGACTGCTTACAGTACATATATAGGTTTTGATTTTACACTTACAGTACCCTGCAAGTGTCTTTTAATCTAACAGCGGAACCCGGAATTAAATTACCATATATACTCGAGTATAGGCCGACCCGAATATAAGCCAAGGCACCTAATTTTACCACAAAAAACTGGAAAAGTTATTGACTCTAGTATAAGCCTAGGGTGCTCAAACTGCTGCCGGCTGCTCAAACTGCTGCCGGCTGCTCAAACTGCTGCCGGCTGCTCAATGCACATGCACAACACTTGCCATCTTCCTCCATAGTGATCAATCAGAAAGGGGATGGTGTTTGGGCCCCTGCAGAACACTGCCATCTTCCTGCATAGTGATCATCAGACAGAGGAATCTGTGTAGAAACCCTGTAGAACAGGGGATGATGGCATCTGGGCCCATGTAGAACACTGTCATCTTCCTCCATGGTGACATATGCTGATCATCTCAGGGACAGATCATAGGGATGGGTCACAGATAAATGCCACATACAGAGGTAGATGACGGATCGGGGTAGAGGTGACGGATGACAATGCCTCCTCCCTGCAGAGGGGCTCCGGTGTCCCTCCCAGCAGCAGTAACGGCCGGCCACCATTTTGAGAGGCTGAAGAGAAGATGAAGGGAGGGGAGGGAGGAGGCAGCAGCCACATCGCCAGGACCAGGCCTGAGCCGCCCGCCGCGTCCTTCTCCGCCCCCAGCCCGTGCGCATAGAGAGGAGGGCGGGCACTTACCGGAGGGAGCATCCGAGCACACAGCGGGGAGGATGGTGAGGCGCGCTGTGGGGCCCCTAAGGATGGCTGTCTCCGTGGCCACAGGCCGTCACTCCGAGACGCTGCTCAGCGCCGGCCTCTCTCCCACCTGTCCCTTCCTCCAGGCAGCCGCCCCCGCCGCGCTGTCAACGAAACAGAGCTCAGTGGCGCGGCCAGCAGGCGGGGCTGCCCGGGGTGGCAGGCGCGGGTGCGCAGCCGCGCGCACCTTAGAGGGAACAGTGGTTGTGACTCGAGTATAAGCCGAGGCGGCTTTTTTCAGCCCAAAAAGTGGGCTGTAAAACTCGGCTTATACTCGAGTATATATGGTAGGATGACAGATGTAATCTTCCCACCTACTATGTAATGGCTTATCCACCCTTTCAATCCCAAAAGGGTTGCTGTAGACCAAGTGATCCTCTTGAATTCCATACTTATCTGGGACATGATTTGAAAGCCAACCTCATTGGCTCACTAACTACTACAGCCATTTTACCCCAAAGGCTAAACTGGGCTAGTGCATTAACACACATTGCGTTATAATTATCATTTTAATTGAATGTTAAAAGAGCAATGGTTATATTTAAATTGGAGCTACACACAAAAAAAAGCAGTTTGATTGCAGAGTGTTAAGAGCAGAGATCGAAAAAAAAATGGGGTTTGTTTGCTACAACATGTTGCACTTTGGCTAAGGAACTCCATAAAAATCGAATTCTGTTGATTTGCGAATGAGAAGCAAATGGGCTGGTCACATTAGTTAAAATTTTTAACAATTAAGATGATATGCTAGAATGCACACAACAGAAAGGAAATAAAAGTGCAAAATAATATTTTGAAACTCCTGAGTACAACTTTCACTGGAATGAATTCCACCCTGGTTATTAAGCGCTTGCAGGAAAATTATACATGTTATTTCTGCACTGGACATGACAAAAAACACAGGTGTGGGGCATAAAAAGACAAAGACGCCATAAATACAAGATAATAGTGCATAAACAGAGGATATTTTGCAGTGCTAAGTGCAGCCTAAACAGTAATTTCCTTTCTTTATGTTTATGAAACCACACAATCTTCTTTGTTTTTGCCCTTTCCTTTCTTTAAAGCTTTATCACCACTGTCCTCCATCCTTATATCTTCCATTGATGATCGATCTACTGATGATCCCAGTGGCAAACCCTCTCCTGTATATTTTTCATTTCGCACAGCCCCTTCATCATCCTCTTCATCGCCGGATTCTTCTCCGTCTGGTCCAGATTCACCATCACTACTGAAGGGTTCACTCTGAGATGTTTTTGGTGTGTCCGAATCAGGTGGAGTTTTTTCATTGGGATTTTGACTCTCAGCACTCAATAGTGCATCAGAAAGGGTGTCTTTTCCCTGATCCAGTAGCAATGTGTCTGTTGTATCAGGAAAAACCCTTTCAGATTTCTGAGCTTCTTTGGGAACAGTATCTAATTTACCAGCATCTGTATTGTCTTCAGTTTTCTCTTGGGGAATAGCCTCTCGATTTACATTCTCTGTTACAGATGTATCAAAGGTGTTTTTATTATTACCTAAAAGACTAGGCTCTAAGATCTCAGAAGACTTACTGGCTTCACATTCTACCACATGCTTCTGCTCTTCTGCAACCTGACTGTCTTGTGAGGACAACTCAGGGGCAGGACCAATCTTGTTCCCTTCTACATCTTGAATACCGCCCTCTGTGTTTACATCTGGGGGTATGGACTCCTTTTCATCAGTCATGCAACTTGTAATGCTATCTGTTTTTCCAGGGTCATCACCTGTGCCCAGTAACTCTGTTTCAACATCTGCAGACTCTTCTGCTGGGTTTTCTTTCTCCTCACACACTTTCTCATTTTCTTCATCTGTGGATATGGTTTCATCAGTAGTACTGTCTCCTGAATCATATTTGCTAGAACTGTCAGTGCTACTTGTGTCAAGTTTATCCTCTTCATATCTATGGATATCCCTCAAATCAGCTGGAACACCATCATCTGTATTATGTTTAACATCAGCGTTTTCCAGTTCCTTATTTGCCATATCCGAATTACCTTCTGTAGAGTCACACCTCACCTTGCCTATGGCATCTTCTTGTTGACTAGAATGATCCTCAGCTTTGCAATCACCCATAGAAAATGCACATTCATTACTAAGTGGACTACTTGCAGCAGAAGCCTGAAAATCATCTAGAGCATCCTGAAAGACTTCAACATCAGATGGGATTCTATCGTTTTGATTTAATGTTGCTTCTGTGTGATCTTTAGAGAGTATTTTCTTTGCATCATCTTTGTTTACGCTTCCATGTGCAAAATTTTCAACACTGGCTTCTTTTTTATCATTTACTGATTTCAAATCATTGGGTTCCCTTGCTTCCAGAGGCTCTAGAGTTGTTACAGAGTTACTGCCGGTCTCAATAAGAGAAGGCTCTACCTTACAACTTGCATTACTATCTTTTTCCTTTGGACTTTGTTCCTTTATTGCATTGCTGACCTCTACAGGTAGTGGTGATTTTACAGAAGCCTCTTGTAATACTTCCTGTGTGTCCTGCTGATTTCTGGACAAGGGACTTTCTTCCTCTGCTGAAATGGATTCCTTCATTGTATCACTGACCTCTACAGATAGTGGTGTTTCTGAGGCAGCCTCTTGTAATACTTCCTGTGTGCCCTGCTCATTTTTGGATGAGGGACTTTCTTTCCCTGCTGACATAGTTTCCTTCATGTTATTGCTGCCCTCTAAAGATTGTCGTGTTTCTGAGGAGGCTTCTTGTAATACATCTTGTGAGTTCTGCTCATTTCTGGATGGGGAACTTTCACCCACTATGGAAATAGTTTCTTTTTTCTCGACCGCCTCTTCTGATGGGCCTGAAAAACCACGGACAGCAAAATGAAATATCTGCAGAAAGTCTATGCTCAAGAGAGACAGAGCTGAACATGAGGAGCCAAAGTATCTGGCCAGGATGAATAGGTAGAAAAGAAACAGGTTGGACAGTGCAGAAGAAAGGTCATCCGCTGCCAGGAAGACTGGATGAGGCTGCAGAAAAGGTTACATTAAGCAGATCATCTGTGTTTCAGAGCTAAAAGCTTAGTAGACTGCTGTAAAGTTGATGGATGAGATTTGCTAGATCATCATGACAACTCTTTAGGCAGTGAAAAGCGGAGGAGAATTAAAAGAAAAATGCTTCAAGCGATCAACTAAAGACTTTTTTTACCTCTCCTGTATATTTATTTTCTCTATAATCCGCTACCTTTTTAGTAGAGGATTAAAAAGTCTGCTAGTCAATACGTGTAATCGGCATAACTAGATCCTGTCCTGGACTTGGTAGTAGACTCTACCAGTGTCCCCAATAAGCCCACCCCCCCGAGCATTCCATTTTGTCGTCTTAGACGGATACTACCCAGACCTCCATTGTTAATCACGCTACTCCCATGTATGTGTGCTAAATACAGCCAGCTTGTTCTGTATGCATGTCTTGAGAAATAAATAATGTAGTTGCCATTCTCTAAAACAAAGTTTGTGTGACAAACTGACATCAGGCTAAACTATGGTCATTCCCATGCCAATGTTAAGCATGCATCACTCATTTGCTAAAAAAAAATTAGATTATTACAAACCACGCCGATTACCGCTGGGTATTCACACAGCAATCCTGGGACTACTTGAAAACCATAAATATTAACCCATGGCACTTGTTTTATAGTCCCATTTAATTTAATACAGTATGTGTACAGCAGGTGTTTTCTATCTATGATCTATGTGAAGCAAGCAGGGTTAGTAGAAAGTTACAAAGATAAGAACAAAACATGCTAGAAAGAGTCAGGTCGAATCTGCCAAAATAACTGCTTACCCATTGAGGTCACCCTTAAGGGTGGATCTGGTCGGCAGTCAGAATTAACATGAGGTTCTGAAGAAGTGTCTCCATTTGGCATATCCTCAGAATCAAGTGCAATGCCATGTTTCTAGAAAAAGAAAATTATGCATAGGACAGTCAATGATATCTCTTAAAAATACAATCATCATAATACAATGGGGGTTTAGAAGAAACCTATCTAGCTCAATAAGGTATTCGTACTGCAAAGATGTAGGTTTTTCCACGTACAAAGATTACAGAAGCATAATTTGGGTATTGGGTATGGGGTATGGGTGACAGTATAGCCTGGATTCCTGCCCTATAATCATTATTAACTCTTTGTAAATACATACAAAGAATAGTAGGCTATCCATGTAACTCAGCCAAAGCATTCACAGGCATGTAAAATGGATTGTCCAGGCTAAATGTAAAATAAGAAGAGCCATTCCTAACCTTCCATGAAGCAGATTCATGCTGCTGAATAAAGCTATTAAACCGGGCCTTCAACATGATTTAATGAAAAGCCCAAACCCATAAAAAAACTATTCCCCATCATCTAAAATTAATATATTTCAAGTTTTTAGTCACTTATTCTTTCCCCCACCGGGCTGCAAATCTGATGGGATACGGGTGCCGCCATCTTGACTAAGAAGCATTACATATATTGAGGAGAGGAGAGCGGGATAAAGTGGAGTTATACCTGTGCTTTGCACAGACAGAGCAGAGCTGGGGTCAGGGAAAGGACAGCAGTCCCAGAATGCAGAGCGACACAGTCAGAAGACACTACCTGAGTGCAGGCTCCCTGATGCCCCATGAGCCG
Source organism: Gastrophryne carolinensis (assembly GCA_027917425.1). Taxonomy (NCBI): domain Eukaryota; kingdom Metazoa; phylum Chordata; class Amphibia; order Anura; family Microhylidae; genus Gastrophryne; species Gastrophryne carolinensis. Next base: position 183,267,854 of record CM051240.1, read on the forward strand.
CCATCGTGGTTGTTTAAAGGCTCATAACATGCAGTAGATGCAGGTAGGATGATTTTTAATGTTAGAAATCTGTATGTACATTGTGTGGGAAACATATAAGATATGCTCTTATTCAGGGTGAAGGTCCGCTTTAAAGAGGAACCTCAGACTTGCTGATGACTTCCTCTCACAACATTCCTCCCTCTCCCACACTACCTTTTGGATGTCTAAAAAGCCAACATCCAGCTGTTAGCACAAGGCGGCCGGAATGCTAAGAGGCGGGGGGGGGGGGGGGACAAACCTCCCCAGACCTTCTTATGTTCCTCTTTAAAGCGGAGATCTAGCCCCTTTCTGCAGCCAACCCCTCCAGGTGTTTTCTTAGCATGACCACTCTTTATCCCAACTGGGAGTTAGCTGAATTTTTCCCCGTCTTTTCTTTGATTGTTAGCTCCGTGCAAATGTCATTGACCGAAAAAAAACAACTGAATTCTGGCTGACAGCTGGTGAGAGTGAGACACACATTTATGCATTAAAAAAAGGCCACCAATAAAAAGGCCACCCCATATCTTCACATACCTTCATAGAATTATTCCTGTCTGTGTCTCACAGAAACATGCAATTCTGTAGAATGGCAGTATGAGAAATCACCAGCAACAATCAATTGATAGATCAGATTAGTAGAAATCAACTGCCTGGTAGGTATGACACTTATGCTTTAAATTTACACTTCAAGGATTTAACCTGGCCCCAACATCACCCACAATCCCACACTACTACACAGAAGTAGCTGAGAACTGACAGACGTCTAGGTCATAGTGGTCAGGGTTTCTTCAACCAGATGATATCAGGTCAATTGTCCCCCCCCCCAAAAAAAAAAAAGATCAGTGAGAGCCACAATGATACGTCATCCTACCACACAGGAAATTAATAATAAAAAAAAAAAAACAATGTTGGCATTTAGCACATACAGTCAATACAAGCAACTACACAACAGAAATGACAGACCTTTCATTTCCTTAGCAGACACATATATTGTGTATGCACTGATGTGCATTTACCAATTAAAATGGACCAAAACAAAAAAACTGAGTTGGCCCTCCTCAAAACATTTTATATAGTATAGCATAGAATATAGTATAACTATAGCTATAGTTTTCAGTTCTAAATTTAATTTATATTTTTTACATTTAAAAGCTGGTGAAAAAAAGGTCAATCTTCTTGTTGTTGACAACAGATTGTGGGAGGCTCTGCTGCCGGACAGCAAAAAAGCAACCCTTGCTAAAGGTCAGACTGGACTGTATTAAAAATGTCAAACGTTTAAGTGTCAAACATGAATATCGTTTGCAAAGTAAAAAAAAAAAAACAGAGTAAGGTATTAAAAAAACATGCAACAACATGTCAAACTGTAACCACACTTATTAATTTTACCTTTAACTTCTCCCTCAGACGGGCCACCTCTTCCCTGAGGGAGTCGCGCTCACTGCGAACAGGTTCAAAAAACTCTTTTTGCCTCTCAAGAGCCTACACTTGGCCAGGTAAGAGAGCACATGAAAGGTAGAAGATGGCAGAAATAGAAACACAAAAGAAGCTCAAGTGAATGGACTCAAAGGAAAAGCAGGAAAACAGAATATAGGTAGAAGCCTGGGGCAAACTATAGTAAAGCATTATCAAATCGTAAACTACCTGTACTGTATATCAAATATGATATGATGAATTTTTAAAACATTTGATCACTGGTGGCTCAGTGCCCCCATGGGGGTGGGCCTGTTGAGCGACCAATAACTGAATGTATTAATAAAAAACATAATGATTGTGTGCAGTGGTGCAGTAAACTACTAAAACAAGAAAAAAAATGCCTCCTTCTCCAAGATGTTGCTGCCTGAGGTGTCCACCTTGTTTGGCCTCATTACAGATGAACCCCTCTATAGTCTGCACTACAGTCATTTTACTTGCAAAAAGAATGTCTCTCTGTTTTAATTATTCACTACTACAGCACCAGGTATCCATGTTGTTTGGGGACCAAAAGCCACTACACATGCGGTCCTAGCCAGTTTAGTTAGGGGAACAGAGTGCTCGGGATACCAAAACATAGTTTCTCTTGGCCCCACAAACTAATCTAAATAGGTATAAGTCTGCTCTAATCAATTAAACGGAAAGAGCAACAGTGCTTTTACACCATGCTGGGACAGTTGACCACTAGTATGTACCCGTTGGGCTAGGGGAAAAAGGAGTTGGCAGCACCAGCCAGTATTTCTATAGGTGCACTGCTCTGTGGGCTAATACCCAAATAAACCCAATGAATTATTGGCCACATACTAACTGCATACTGACCGTGAGCAAGAGTCCATACGGGACTCGAAACGCGTTGGTCTTTGCCTGAGGGGGGCCCTCCTGCTTATCATATTGAAGTAAGCACTCTTTTTGTTGTGTGTTGTCTGTGTTCCCTCCTCTTGTGAGTGGGTGGAAATACTTTGCACAAGGCACTATTTTTGACGGAAGCACTGGCACTTTATTAGGATTAGGATATCAATTTTGGATTATATTTTAAGTTATAGATGTATGTATTTATTGATTAACACAGAATCACTATGAATTGTACAGACATGAGATTACATTGTTAATGAAGGAGTGCGCCCCCTGGTGGCTTACCATGCATATGGTTCAGTATAATTGTTTTTAAATTGGTTTTAAATATGCTACAATAAAATGGATTTATAAATTGATTATATTGAGTGCAATAGTGAGTCTCTGTGGGGCTATTTGGCAGGGGGTTTAGAGGTCACCCCAAAATAATTCATGCTGGGACAGTTGCACAAGGCTAGATTGAAACATAGAAGGTTGACGGCAGAAGGAGACCATACGGTCCATCTAGTCTGCCCTTATGTGTATACTGTATGTACTCTTTATCTTAGGATAGATGTGTGCTTATCCCAGGCATGTTTAAATTCAGTGACTGTTGATTTTTCAACTACCTCTGCTGGAAGTTTGTTCCAAGCATCTACTACTCTTGCTGCTAAATGATTTGAAGTGCCTGTCCACACACTTCCTCCTACCTTACAGTGTAAAAAAAAGCCATTTCAAAGCATCTCAAAATGTCTTGTGTATGTAAATACCTTATGTAGTCTAAAGCAAAGACAATTTTTTTTCGATTCAGAGTCTTGAGCATGCTTGGTTAGCAACAGCTGTGGGACCACTGTGGCTCATGCTGAGAGCACCAAATGACAGAGTGGCTGTTATACCAGGAGGAATGAAATTGAAAGGAGGGAAAACTTATCAGCACTGCTATAAGCATCTACTCAGTGCTGCAGAAAATGGAGGAGAGGCAAATGGGACTGGTCTTTTTAAAGTGAAATGTGTAGCACTCATTGGAAAATACTGAACTGTACCTTCCCCTTACCTACCTTAGCATAGTATTTGCTAAAGAACGCCACTGGGGCAAGTGGCCAGGTTGGGGCGGCACTGATGTAATGGTCAATTCTAGGTGCACTGCCCTGTGGGGTGTGCCCCAAACAATGCACACAAAGGATGGAATGACCTCCTCCCACTCCCAAATCTGAACCCCACAGAGACTGACTACTGCACTCAAAAATATGATGATCTAATATGTTTTATTATACACTTGTTAAAAACATACATAAAAACAAACTCGCTGTGCCATAAGAAATGGCGCCACCAGGGGGAGCCTGTACTCCGGTCTATTGCCTAATGAATGAATAAACCATATAACTAACCTCTCTCTATACCACATGTATATCTACTAAGTTATAAAGTGACAGTGCTTCTCTAAAGAGCTTACATTTCAAGAAAATCATCAAATAAACAATCTTATAAGTGCAAATATGCAGACCACAGTACAGAGTTAAAGTGCAACAAAGCCAAACAGTAACAAGTGAGAAAATGCTTACTGACAATTGAGACAGGATGGCTCCCCCAGGCTGCCGCCAACGCGTTTCGAGCCTTGCTAGGCTCTTGCCCGACAGGATACATCTTTACTGGCCGTGAGCAAGAGCCTAGCAAGGCTCGAAACGCGTTGGCGGCAGCCTGGGGGAGCCATCCTGTCTCAATTGTCAGAGAGAAGCACTGTCACTTTATAACTTAGTAGATATACATGTGGTATAGAGAGAGGTTAGTTATATGGTTTATTCATTCATTAGGCAATAGACAGGAGTACAGGCTCCCCCTGGTGGCGCCATTTCTTATGGCACAGCGAGTTTGTTTTTATGTATGTTTTTAACAAGTGTATAATAAAACATATTAGATCATCATATTTTTGAGTGCAATAGTCAGTCTCTGTGGGGTTCAGATTTGGGAGTGGGAGGAGGCCATTCCATCCTTTGTGTATCTTAGCATAGTAACTGCAAACTGCATAGTACATTTAACAGCCAAGAAGAGTAAAGATTAAGAAGCCTTTTGCTTTGGATGACCACACTGTTACATTATGTTGAACTTTGAGTTTGCCTGCTCATAGGTACTTTCTGCTTCTTTATAAAGCTAATGCTTTCTTGGCTTTTCTACTACAGTCATTAGTCAGTTTATTTTCGTTCAGTGTACTGATGATTTTGCAAATTGGACAGAGATGATAAAATCTGCACAAAGCAATCATACCCCTATCTTTTTATCCTTCCACTCTATGGTTTCCTTAAGGTCAGCAATCTCACGGTCACTGCTCTCGTGTTTCTGTTGCAGTTGGCGGATCTCCTAATGGGCAGCAGTCAGAAAAGTGACAGAAGAGTTAAAGGAAGAATCCAAGTGGGGAAAACAGTTAAGACTAGATGAAAGGAATGAAACCACAGAAAATAAGAAAATAAACATTATCGAGAAGCAAGATGCTTGTGGTCAGTTATAGCACCATTCAACAAGTCTGACCTCTCTTTAAAAAACACTAAATGTAAGACTGACAATTCCAAGGAAAATTGGGATACTGTATATGCTTATGTCTGGGTTCTCCCTTACTGTTAATAGGGATTCTCTTTGCTCCAATGCTTCCTTCATTTCAGCCAACTGGAATCGTAGGACAGTCTGGTCATGTTTCTGCCGTTCACACTCCTGAAAAATACAACATAAGCCATCAGATAGTATAGACTGTAGCTGTAGAGAAATACCCCTCCCCCATTGTTTTTGAGCCATGACAAGATGTGAAGAAACATTCAATCAGATTTTCCAAACTGGTGTGTAGCAGATTCTGGGTTGCAGAATCCGATTATTTTTACCCATGTATACATAAATTTAAAAACTAGGAATTTATCTGGGCAGTAAAAGACAGAAAAAAAAAAAAAAAAAAAAAGTACGTGGACCTCCCCTGTATCTATTGCAATGAATGGAGAAGGCGTGTGGAAGATTCTCATACACCAAAGCCAAGTGGAGTATTCTTTTTTTCTTTTATGCCTGGACAGACCATTTATCCCGGGTGTAGACCTGCTTTTTTTCGCCCAAGTGGGCTCACAAACAGTAAATACACTAAAGTGGTTCTGAATATATCCTGGTGTTCAGGTTGAAACAAAAAAAAATTACATGCCTAAAATAAGAAGATTGAAAGAAGTTGATATAAAGCATCTTAAAGTGGACCAAAACCGAGGATTTTTACTATTTGGTCCCCGATCGGGAGTGCCCCGCTGTGTGAAACCCCCAGGTCGCCTGAAGAAACTCACCTCTTCCCAGTCCTTTGTCGCATGTGCGGCCGCTCGTCCAATCAGCACGATCTGAGCCACTGACGTCAAGCCATCTAAGATGGCTTCTAACGCCAGTGGCTCCAAGTGCGCTGGCGGCCGCATCCCCCGCTTCCAACTAACAGGGAGCGTGCCCGCGTCTGCCGTTCACAAATGGCTGGCACGGGCACAGGCCCTGCTAGAGGGATAGCGGGGATGCAGCCGCTGCCCACGCATACGCCGTTGGACCGGGAAGCAAGGTAAGTGAATGGGGCGACATGGGGGGTTTCACACAGCAGGACATCCCGATTTTGGATGCCCGGGGGGAGGAAATTGATCTATAAGATTGCCGGGCCGCTCGAGCTGGGTTTTGGTCCACTTTAAGATTCTTCAGATGTCCTGCCTGCATCACACATGTGCTATTTAAAAATGTGGACAATACTGGGTATGCCTAGTAAAAGCACATGGCTAAGTGGTTAGCAGTCTTGCCTTGAAGCTATGGAGGTTTATTTTTCAGCATAGACACATTTTTCCTTGGGTAGAATTCTTCTCCTTTGGATACACTAGTCTAGTTCAGCAACGTAAAGACATGGGAGGGTACATGTTGATTCCCTATACAGCACAGGTGTCGAACTCCCTCCTGAAAGGCCAGCAACAGGTTAGGTTTTGTGCATCTCCACATAGGCATGCAGATTAGTAATTCGCAGAGTAATTAGTGCTCATACAGAGCTATGTAGAGATCCACAAAAATACAATTCTGTGATTACTCACCTTGTAGAATTGGTATTATAAGTATGCAGCACGTCCTGCTCCAGATAATGATTCATAACAGATGGGATTACCTCCGCTAGAGGGCGCTTGACTGCAGAGATGGCAAAAAGAGGCCCCTCCCGGTCCCATATATACCTGGGACCTCCCACAAATTCCCCAGTATTGAAAAGCAGCAAGGAGAACCAGGAGAAGCCAATGATAATTAACAACGTTAATAAGGATAACAATTACCATACAGAGGACCCAAGATAAAGCAATCAGGGTGGGGTGGAGCAGGACGTGCTGCATACTTATAATACCAATTCTACAAGGTGAGTAATCACAGAATTGTATTATTCTAAGTATGCAGCACGTCCTGCTCCAGATAATGATTCATAACAGATGGGACATCCAATAGCAGTGTCCGTAAATAGGGTGGGATCCCAAAAGCAACAACGTGCAGTTCACACCACTGCCGCCTGCAGAACCTTGCGGCCAAAAACAGCATCCGCTGAGGCCCGAACATCAACCTTGTAAAACTTGGAAAAGGTATGAACAGAAGACCAAGTAGCAGCCTTACAAACTTGTACAACAGAAGCCTGGTGCTGGAAGGCCCAGGAGGCCCCAACAGCACGTGTAGAATGAGCAGTAACACGGAAAGCAGGATCCTTTCCCCTAGCAGAATAGGCCCTAAAAATAGCCTGACAAATCCATTTGCTAATAGTAGACTTAGCAGGAGCCAGGCCCTTCTTGGGACCCGAGGGAACCACAAACAAGGCATCAGTCTATCTAAAAGGTGCAGTAGCCACCAAGTAGAACTTCAAATTCCTGACCACATCCAGGGAATGTAAGGCCCTCTCCTTGGAATTACCAGGATTAGGGCACAAGGAAGGAAGCACAATGTCCTGATTGAGATGGAAGGCAGAGAAAACCTTAGGCAAGAAATCAGGTTTAAAGCGGAAAACCACCTTGTCCTGGTGTGTCTCAAAGTAGGGGGGCTGAATAGAAAGGACCGCCAACTCCGAAACACGCCTGACCAAGGTGATAGCCACCAAAAAGGCAACTTTAAGAGTAAGAATAGACAGAGCAGCCTCATGCACAGGCTCAAATGGAGGGCCCTGAAGGGCAGACAAAACCAAATTCAAGTCCCAAACTGGCAACAGAGGTTTGCAAGGGGGACGCACATGAGCAACCCCCCTGGAAGAAAGTCTTGACCAGAGGATGTTGAGCAGAAGATCTCTGGAAGAAAACAGCCAAGGCAGAAACGTGACCCTTGAGCGTGCTGAGCTGAAGTCCCAGATCCAAACCATGCTGAAGGAACTCCAGAATCCTAGGAATGGAAAACACAGGGAAGGACCCTAGACTCACACCAGTCAATGTAGGTCCGCCAGATCCTATAGTAGATGGTAGAAGAGGATTTCTTCCTAGCCCTGATTAGAGTATTAACCACAGAATCAGAAAGCCCCTCATCCCTTAAGATGGAGGTTTCAGCAGCCAGGCTGTCAAAGCCAGCATTTGTAAATTGGGATGGCATAGCCGCCCTTGAGTGTGAAGGTCCGGGACCAGGGGCAGAGCGTACTGATCTACTGCCAGCTGAACGATATCTGCTAACCACACCTGTCTTGGCCAACGGGGGGCCACCAGGATTGCTGGCACCCTTTCCTGAGCCAGCTTGCGCAGAACTTTGCCCAGCAGGAGGAATGGAGGAAAAAGATACAGGAGACGGAACCCCTGCCAGGGTAGAGTCAGAGCATCCACCGCAAGGGCCAGGGGATCCTGGGACAGAGAGACAAAGGACTGGGAGCTTGTGATTGTGGCGGGACACAAACAGATCCACTTCCGGTACCCCCCAACGGTGACACAAGGATAGGAAGAACTCACTGCTGAGAGACCATTCCCCCAGGCGAGAAGTCCCCTGCTCAGAAAATCTGCCTCCAGATTCTCCACCCCCGAATGTACACTGCTGAGATGCAAGGGACATTGTCCTCCGCCCAGGACAGAATCATGGACACCTCCTTGAAGGCCCTCTTGCTCCGAGTCCCTCCCTGATGATTGATGTAGGCAACCGCCGTCTGGTCATCTGAGCGAACTTGGACCGGCCGGCCCCGAAGGTGAAGAGTGAGTTGGGCCAGAACCAACCGAACCGCCCTCAGTTCCAGGATGTTGATAGGAGCATGGGCCTCCTGAGGGCCCCACAGCCCCTGGAATTGTAGGCTTTTCCAGAAGCCCCCCAACCTGACAGGCTGGCATCCGTGGTGACTGTCTCTCAACAGGGGGCCAGGAAGGATCTGCCCCCCAACAGGTTCCTCGAGTCCAGCCACCACAAGAGGGACCGCCGAGCCAGAGGGGACAGAACAAAGGCCCGATCCAGCGACAGGGGACTCTTGTCCCAGACCGACAATGTAGCTGAAGAGGTCTCATGTGGAACTGTGCATAGGGAACCGCCTCGAAGCAGGACACCATCTGTCCCACCAGCTGAATCCCCTGCTGAATGGAAGGGTGAGGGCAGGACAGAAGGGAATGAACTTGAGCTTGCAGAGAGCCCACCTTCTGCTGAGGAAGAAAAATCCTGGCCTGAACAGTATCCAGATTCATGCCCAGGAAGGAAGTCACCAGAGTCCGAGACAGGGAAGATTTGGGGTGATTGATCACCCAGCCGAACGATTCCAGAACCGTCACCACCCGCCTGCTACCGTATCCAATACCGCCTGCTGTGAAGATTGAGAAGTGATGAGAAGGTCATCTAGATAGGGGAGAATGCGAATGCCCTGAGCCCTGAGGAGAGCCATGACACCCGCCAGCACCTTGGTGAAGACCCTGGGGGCCGAAGTGAGACCAAAGGGCAGTGCCACAAATTGGTAGCGCTGGTCCGCCAGCGCGAACCTGAGGAATCTCTGATGCCCTTGGAAGACTGGAACATGAAGGTAAGCATCTTTGATGTCTATGGAGGTCATGAAGTCTATAAAGGGGAGCCCCGTGGGGGTCTTCTTAGCAGCGTTATCAGCTGCCCACTGGCGCAGCCAAACAGAGCAGCGTATAGCAACCACCAAGGCACAGGTTCTACTACACATCCTAATGGTGTCATCTAAGGCAGAAAGGACATATGCAATGAACATCTCACACTGTGACAAGGCCCTGAATTCGGCACCAGAAGTATCATCAGGGGCGCCTTTCAACAGACCCTTCAGGAGAGTCCTAACAGCAACAGCAGTAATAGCAGAAGCACAGACAGGGTGCAAGGCAGACCCCACACAGGCAAAGGCATGGGAAGCCAGCTGGTCAATGCGCCGGTCCTCACTATTCTTGAGGGTAGTGGAATCAGGGGAATGGACCACAGATGTGTTGGACAGCCCCAATACTGGTGCATCCACTTCTGGGGGGGGGGGTTGACCAACATTTAACCACATCAGTGGGAAAAGGGTACCTTTTATCCAAGCCCTTAGGGATTCCGGGAAGCTGGCCAGGACGCACCCATTCTTTGAGAACAAAATTATTGAAATGGGCCTGTTCTGGAAATTCCAAACGTGGTTTAGCAGTACTGAAAAGTTCCCCCTGTTACTTGGGAGCCACAGCAGGGAGGGAGATAGAAAGCACATAAAAAATCTGAGTTAACAGTCTATTGGTGTCATCAGCATCCCAATGATCAGAGCCATAGTCAGCACCACTGAAATGCTGATCATCAGATAACTCTGAATCTGAGAACAATTCCCCCTCCTCAAGTGGGGTATAGTCCGACAAATCAAGGAAATTCTCAGTCTCCATAGGAAAGGCAGATGCACCCGGTGCCACATGCTGCCTTTTAGCCGGGACCTTACGGGCCGCAGAGCTAGCAATAAACCTCTCAATGTTAGCCAACCTGGAAGACACGTCAGGCTGAGACTCCCCACTAGTATTTAGCTCACTGGGAGTCATAATCAAGCGAGGGGGAGAGGGTGAGGACATAGTGGGCGCAGACCCAGTCACAGATAGCCCAGAATGCAGCGCAAGCGCCTGCTGGGCGCAGGGTACACAGACCCGCGCATCATCGCTCACAGGGAATGCCCCACACACCACACACAGCCGGGCTTGTCCCAAGCACAATATCCTGTGAAGCCTCCATATGGTGATTAAAGTGGTACAACTGGCCAATAGGAATTACGCCGTACAAGCAACCCGGGATGCCCCAAATGTCTGCCAGGGAAGTGGGAGGATTAAACAGTGTAGGCCTCTAATAAAGTTAATATAACTAATAGAGGAGACAGGACCAGGAGAAACCTCTTAAAACAGTTATCCCGCCTGAAAAAAATAATGACACCTCATAAGCACACCGAAATGACAATTGAATAAAAGCCAAGCCCGCAGGGGCACTCACGGGCCGCGGTGGGGAGCCACCAATCACACCAGGAGAGGACCAAAATGGCGCTGGAGGAACCTCAAGGGGCGGGCCGCAGGAGGATACGACGCGGAGCGCGCCAACAGACAAGCCACGCCCCCTCCAAGAAGCGCGCAGACAGGCTGGGACGTAATAGCCAATGGGCGCGCAGGGACTCTTGATGATGATGCCGCCGCTGACCCCGGACGCCACAAGGCTCGCGTGTCAGCGGCGGCAAATTCAAAAATGACCAAAGTGAAGACAGAGCGCGGAGCCCTGAAAATAGAAGTGCAATCACACACATGCACATGGCAATAAACGCACCCCCCCCCCCGAACGGGACAACGAGAGAGGGGGGAGAGTGGATGTCAATTAAGAGACCCACCAATGACCTGGGCAGGGAGGGGCAAGAGCGGACGGGGCATCCCAAATCAGGTTCACCATAACTTGCACCGCCTACCCTTTGGTGGGGGATTGCGGTCGGAGCCAGGCTCCGCAAAAATACCATTTTGTGAATACTCACCTGTAAAATGGGTATTATAAGTATGTCACACACCCCGCTTCAGATAGTCATTACACTTGGGTTATACCGACCTGTAGAGGGCGATCTTGCAGAGATGTCATGAAAAAAAGTGAGCCCCTCCCAGTCCATAAATACCTGGTACCTCCCACTCATTCCCCAGTATTAAGACAGCAGTAAAGGGACCAGGAAGAGCCAAAATAACCATTAACAGTAAAAAAGGTTCACCATAGAAAGGATCCAGAATACCAAAGGGCGGGGTGAAGTGGGGTGTGTGACATACTTATAATACCCATTTTACAGGTGAGTATTCACAAAATGGTATTATTCTAAGTATGTCACACACCCCGCTTCAGATAGTCATTACACTTGAGACATCCAATATCAGTGTCCATAAAGGGCGGGGATCCAAAACCAGGCAACAATGCACAACTTAAACCACTGCAGCTTGCAGAACTTTGCGGCCAAAAACAGCATCCGCTGAGGCCCGCACATCAACCTTGTAAAACTCGGAAGACGTGTGAACTGAAGACCAAGTAGCCGCCTTACAAACTTGCTCAACAGAGGCCTGGTGCTGGAAAGCCCAGGACGCCCCAACAGCACGAGTGGAATGAGCAGTAACACGAAAAGGGGGAACCTTCCCCTTGGCAGAATAGGCCCCAACAATGGCCTGGCGAATCCATTTACTAATAGAAGACTTGGCGGGACCCAAACCTTTCCTAGGCCCAGAGGGCACCACAAATAGGGCGTCAGTCCTACGAAAAGAGGAAGTAGCCACCAAATAGTACTTCACACAGCGAACCACATCCAGAGAATGCAAAACCCTCTCCTTGTCATTGCTGGGCTTAGGACACAAGGAGGGTAGAACAATGTCCTGATTAAGATGAAAGGCAGAGACCACCTTAGGAAGGAAATCTGGCTTGAAGCGGAAAACATTGTCCTGATGCCTCTCAAAGTAAGGAGCCTTAATGGACAAAGCCGCCAACTCCGATACACGCCGAACGGAAGTGATGGCAACCAAAAACGCGACCTTCTGAGTAAGCGTAGAAAGAGCAATATCCTGCAAAGGTTCAAAAGGAGGACCCTGAAAAGCAGAGAGAACCAAATTCAAATCCCAAACTGGGAGCAAAGGCTTCCTAGGAGGCCGCACATGCGTAACCCCCTGGAAAAAGGTCTTAACCAGAGGATGAAGAGCAAAAGACTTTTGAAAGAAAACAGCCAGGGCAGAAACATGCCCTTTCAGCGTACTAAGCTGCAAACCTAGGTCCAGACCACGTTGCAGAAATTCCAAAACCCTAGGGATAGAAAACGCCCTGCAAGGCAAGGCCCGGACCTCACACCAAATCCTATAGTAGATGGCAGAGGAAGACTTCTTTCTAGCCCTAACCAGAGTCTGAATGACAGCATCAGAAAGACCTTCCTCCTTCAAGATGGAGGTTTCAGCAGCCAGCGTTGGTAAATTGGGCTAGAGCAGTGGACCCTGAGTGAGCAGATGCGGCAGAAGGGGCAGATATAACTGATCCTCTGCCAACCTTACCACGTCTGCGAACCAAACCTGTCTTGGCCATCTTGGAGCCAACAGGATTGCTGATGCGCCCTCTAGAGCCAGCTTGCGCACCGCTTTGCCCACCATGGGAAACGAAGGGAACAGGTACAGAAACCCCATATCCCTCCAGTTCAGAGACATGGCATCCATTGCCAGAGCCAGCGGATCCCGCGAGAGAGACACAAGTGCCGGAAGCTTGTGATTGTGACGAGAGGCAAAGAGGTCCACCTCCGGAGTCCCCCACCGAACCAACCTTATGGCTCTCAGCTCCAGAACATTGATGGGATCGTGAGCCTCCTGAGGCCCCCACAGTCCCTGAAACTGAAGATCCTTCCAAAATCCCCCCCAACCTGACAGGCTGGCATCCGTGGTGACCGTCTCCCAACGAGGGGTCAGAAAGGATCTGCCCCTCAGATTGCTCGGTTTCAGCCACCACCGAAGGGAAAGCCGCACCCGGGGGGACATCAGAAAAGACTGATCCAATGACGGCGGGGACCCGTCCCAGGCCGCCAAGAGATGGAGCTGGAGCGTCCTTGTGTGAAACTGGGCAAAGGGAACCGCCTCGAACGATGCCACCATCAATCCCACCAGTCGCATCCCCAGCCGGATGGACGGGCGAGGGATGAATAGGAGACGGCGAGTCAATTCCTGAATCAGAAGAACCTTGGGCCGGGGGAGGAACACCCTGGACTGAGAAGTATCCAGAGACATTCCCAGGAACGCCACCACCCTGGAGGGAGAGAGGCAGGACTTGGGATAGTTGATCACCCAGCCGAATCTCTCCAGGGTGGCTACCACAGTCCTGGTATCTAGCTCTGCCTGGCTGAGAGAGGAAGCCACAATAAGAAGATCGTCCAGATAAGGGACGATGCGGATACCCTGGGCTCTGAGGAGGGCCATCACCCCCGCCAGCACCTTGGTGAAAACCCTTGGAGCCGAGGTAAGGCCAAACGGAAGAGCCACAAACTGAAAATGCCAATCTTCCACCACGAACCTGAGAAATCTCTGATGTGCCGGGAAGATTGGAACGTGCAGATAAGCATCCTTGATGTCTATGGACGACGGATTTATGGCAGAGCGCAGAGTTTCCATGCGGAACTTCCTGGGATGGATAAATCTGTTGAGAAACTTCTTGGGCACCGTGAACAGATTGGAATAGCATCCCAGGCCCCTGTCCGAGGGAGGCACCGGGCAGACGACAGCCATGTCCAGGAGATCTTTTACTGCCGCCCGGAGCCCCTGCGCGGCCAGAGGATCCAAGGGCACCCGAGACCTGAAGAATCTGGGAGGAGGCCGGATCTCGAACTCCAGCTTGTAACCAGAAGACTTCGCAAATCCATCTGTCCGAGACCTCTTGGTCCCAGACCTGGGAGAAGTGTTGCAGCCATCCCCCCACCCGCGAGGGTGAGGGCGCCCCCTCATTGCTGAGCCGGCTTAGCAGTGGCTTTGGGCTTGGAGCCGCAGCTGTGACCTGGACGGGCACGTCCTCTTCCCCTGTGCCAGGAATCACCTCTGGAGGGGAAGACAGCCGATCCTCGTCCAGCTCTGGCCCCAGGAAAGGAAGGGGTAAATGAAGCCACCCCCCGAAAGGGACGGCGTTGCTTCTTTCACTGAGGCTTTCACTGAACCCTCCCTTGGCGACCGAATCCAATTTGTCTCCAAAGAGCCGCAAGCCCAGAAAGGGCAGAGCCGTAAGAGACTTTTTGGACACAAAATCAGCCACCCACTGGCGCAACCAAACCGACCGCCAAATTGCCACCAGCAAGGCCGAAGTTCTACTACACATCACCATGGTGTCATCCAGGGCGGCTAGCACAAAAGACAAAAACAATTCACACTGCTTAAGGGCGGTGAACTCATCACTAGCCGGGTCAAGGCTGGAGGTAAACAGGTCCCTGACAACCAACCTAGAGGCCACTATAAGAAGCGCAGAAGCACAAACAGGCCGTAAGGCCGACACGGCGCTGGCAACCATGACAAGCCATCTGGTCAATGCGTTTGTCCTCACCGTCCTTGAGAGTAGAACAGTCAGGAGAATGCAAGACGGAGGTGCTAGACAGCCCCAAACAGGGGCTTCCACCTCGGGAGGGGACGACCAGTGCTTCACCGCGTCCACCGGAAAGGGATATCTCTTATCCCAACCCGGAGGGACACCCGGAAGCCTAGTAGGCCTCTCCCATTCCTTGAGGATAATGCCATCAAAATGCCTTTGATTCGGGAATTCTAAGCGCGGCTTAGCCTCCTCAAAGAACTCCCCCTTCTGCGGAAGAGTCACTTCGGGAGGAGAGATTGCCAGAACCTCAAACATATGAGCCAGGACCTTAGGGGTATCCCAAGAATCCCCCTGACCCCGCTCAGCATCAGTGTCAACAAACTGCTGATCGTCAGAACCATCAGACTCCTCAAAAAGCTCCCCTTCCTCTAGCGGGGGGTAATCAGACCGGTCCAGCGAATCAAACTCCTCAAAATCAGAAGCCTGTGTGGCTGGGGACAAGTGCTTTCTCTTAGCCGGGACCTTTCTGGCCACAGCGCTATAAAATAATTTTTCAAGATTGGACAATCTGGCACACACCTCAGATTGCGACTCCCCACTCGTGACAACATCACACGGGGTACGGGTCAGGCGGGGAGGGGTAGGAGAAGGGACCGGCTGCGCAGAACCAGACGCAAGGGATCCGGACTGCCGCGTAATAGTCTGCTGCGCACACATCAAAACATCATTCCCTGTAAGGGATGCCCCACACCCCAAACACTGCCGGGGTTGCCCCGAGGGGAGCCCGAGCCCGGTATCCTGGGAAGCCTCCATATGGTGATTTTATAGTTACTCACAATACCCAAGGGAATTACGCGATATAAGCAACCCGGGATGCCCCTTCTGTGTCCCGAGTGGGAGGATTTTATGGGGAATTCTAAGATTAAACCAGGGACCCTAGGACCGGGAGGACCCTTTAGGTTCCGACAAGGGTCCACCTGGAAGACAGAATACAGGGCCAATCAGCACCTCAATCATGCCCAAGCACACACAATGCAGACATACTGACAATGCAAAAAAACATATGAATTGTATATATACATATGCAGGTCAAAGCCATGGCTGTTCATATAATAACAAAACGCTTAAAGTATAATGCAGAGATCGCAGGCAGTGCCTGTAATAATGAGGCCGCAGGGGCCACTCACGCGTTCAGCCGGAGACCGGAGAGGGAGAGGCCGGCGCAGTTCGCACGACGCGCCTCCCCTGACGACAACGTCGCTCCCGGCCAGTGGCCGGGCTCCGCAGCGGCGCCAAGAGCATGGGGGGCGGGCCGTCGGCGAGCGCCCGACCCCCCTTCACCAACCGTACCCGAGGGGAAGAAGCTCCCCCGCCGAATGTCACAACGCCCGGAGCTGCGGCACAGCCAGCGCCGGCTGAAAAGAAAAGTGTGCCCAGTAAACACACGCACCCGCACAGCTGT
The DNA here is from genome assembly GCA_027917425.1 of Gastrophryne carolinensis. Taxonomy (NCBI): domain Eukaryota; kingdom Metazoa; phylum Chordata; class Amphibia; order Anura; family Microhylidae; genus Gastrophryne; species Gastrophryne carolinensis. Next base: position 183,284,100 of record CM051240.1, read on the forward strand.
GACAACACACGTTAGTTTAAAAGGAAAATGCACCCAGTGAACACACGCACCCACACACACAGCTGAACAAACACACATTTAGAGAGAAAGGGGACCCTACGCGCCCCCCCCCCCTCTAAGGAGCAAGGGCTATCCGGACGAGGGGGAATCCATGCTGGAAAGTGGAAGGGCAAGAGACAGGGCATCCCTAACCGGCATCACCAGCCCGGCAAAACCGCCTACCCCTTAGTATGGGGTCTCACAGTGGAGCATAGCTCCTAAGCACCATTAGGTGCTGTCTACCCTTGCCCGGACCAGCAGCCTAGGCTGGGAGGCAAGGCGAAAACTAAGACATCGGGTCCAGGCAGAAATAGACTAACACGCGGGCCGGGAGTTACCCCGGCTACCTGCAAGGAGGAGACATCATCTGACTTGCTCGCCGTCTGCAGAGATGAAAGACTGGGGAATGAGTGGGAGGTACCAGGTATTTATGGACCGGGAGGGGCTCACTTTTTTTCATGACATGTCTGCAAGATAACCCAAGTGTAATGACTATCTGAAGGGGGGTGTGTGACATACTTAGAATAAGAGCACCTGTGATAGGTGCTGCCTACCATCACCCGACCAGCGCAGCCAAAGCTGGGAGGCATAAGTAATAAGTGGAACGGGTGGAAATAGTCCTACAGGGCCGCGGGCTGTTAAGCCCCGCTCACCTGCGATAAGAGAAGCCATCTTCTTGACCTTCGCAGCCGACTGCAGAGAAGAAACTGGGGAATTTGTGGGAGGTCCCGGGTATATATGGGACCAGGAGGGGCCTCTTTTTGCCATCTCTGCAGTCAAGCGCCCTCTAGCGGAGGTAATCCCATCTGTTATGAATCATTATCTGGAGCAGGACGTGCTGCATACTTAGAATAAACCGCCTGTTGCTACCCCTTCAGGAGTGAGTTTGACACCTCTGCTATACAGTTTAAAGTGTCACCTGGACCTTAGATTCTCAGAATGTAAAGTATCAGTCTGAATAGTAATAAATACTGCTGAAATATAAAATGAAAAACCCACAAGGCAGAAAAGGGAGGATTTTTCCTTGCTTTTGGCCTTCTTATTGGAACCCTATTGGCCACCTCCTGTTGTATAGGGCACAAGTGCGTCACAAGCCATTTGGCCCTTTTCAGGGCATCTTTAACTGGAGGGCAGTAGTAGTTTAAGAAGAACAACATTCTTTTATTTACTTTAGTTTTGCTTAAAGGATGAACAGAACCCTCCTCAAGACCCTTAGGTGGTTGGTCTACTTTATGGGAGATTAGGATGCAGCTCTGCGTGAAACCACGAGGATTGCCTCATCCACTCACCCCTTCCCCGAGCCCTTGCCACATCCTCGGCATACCTAGAGCTAAGGGCACACTCTCAATAAGCTTTCCTGTATGGCCACCGAAGGCAAGACCACTGCTAGAGGAGGAGGCCGGGATGTGGCCAACTTTGTTTGCTCCATACAGATTTGCATGCTGCGCTGGCGTCAACATGAAAAGGAAATCTAACTGCAACGTGGCCATCGCATGTGTCTTGGGAACAAGGACAATTTATGGGCAATCCCAGGGGATACACACAGCGGAGCATCCCAAATAGGAACAAAACCAAAGAAAGTCAATTTACTGGGTGGTGTTTCTCATTAAAGCCCATCACGATTTATTTTTTGTGCTTTCGGCACTTGATTTATTTGCTTTAATAAAAACATATTGCATATCATGCATGCAATGTGGTATGCCTATAGCCTTATTCATGAACACCAGAACAGTAAACATTACATTCTGTGAGGTGCACTTAGCAGTGTTTGAATGATACGCCGTTACTCACTTTATGTTTGTCATCATACCGACGCCGAGCTTCTGCTAGTTCTTCTTCCAGCTCTAAGAGAACGTCCCGCATCATGTCCACCTGATATTGTAAAGAGGTTTTCTCATTGTCCAGTTGGGCATTTGTTACCATAGACCGCTTATACTTCTCCTCTACTTCTGCTAGAGAGTCCTGGAATTAAAAGATCAACTGGTAATAAAACAGACATTGAAACATAAAAAATATTAAATGGTTAATAACGTTAGCAATCCAATAGTAAACTGATGGTCAAACACACAATCGTTATTTGCACACCTTTGGTATTTAGACAAATGGTTAGGAGACACTTGAGTCATGCCCTGGTACAGTATTGGTGGCACACAAAGCAATACCTTCATCTCCTTTAACCCTTGTATGTATCTGCCTTCTACATCCTCAATTTGATCCTTTAACTCACTGATCTCCTGACGGGGAGAGAATGGAAAGGAATGAAGCAGCAAAGGAAGGTGTAAAAGAAAACAGAACAGACAAGCATTTTGCCTAGACAAGCATTTTATTACGGATGAAACAGAACGTCACACACATCTCCAGCCAACGGCAGCAAACCAGTAGACGCCCGTGCAGCAGCTGTTTGCAGCTGGATTAGAAAACTGCCAGCACAGGGGACCTACACCGCCCAGTGACTCCTGCAGTCTGCCTCATCAACAAATGGAGAAAAGCGAGAGGAACATCCTTAGAATATCCAATAAAGCCATTCCTTCTGTGAAAGTGGATTGTAGTTATAACATCCATCATAGGCTTTTTCTGCATTCACCTTAGTGTCTTTATGCCTATTTGGTGGAGCATAATAAATAGCTCCACATGGCTGGGTGTGGTCCTAAAAGCCTGGCCTCCCATTGGACCCTGAGCTAGTGCTTTGGGTAAACTAAGTGTCCCACTCGGACCATTTTACAGCGTAATGTGTAGGGGTGTGAACTGGCAAGAATAGTGATACACTTATGGACGATACAATATATCCCGATTCTGTCTGAAAAACTATATATATCACAATTTTAATTACATTTTTCTTTTATTAAAAAAAATGACATAGGGTCCCCCTTCCTGGGGGGACTCCATTATTTATTGGAATTTTAAGGGTTAAAAACCCTTAAAAAAAAAAAATTAAAAAAAAAAAAAACACGACATGGGGTCCCCCCTACCCAGCATAACCAGCCTGGGACCAGCTATGGGGGCTTGTAGAACAGGGCTCAGGGGCCAGCTCTAGGGCCTATGGCCGTGGGCTCTTCTGCCCCCCTTGGGCTTTGGGGAGTCAGGTAATTGGGGAGCTGAGGGGTTAATGGCAAGTCACCCGCTAGCCGCAGGTGACTTGCCAGCACCCAGCCCAGTGAACTGGTTTAGGGATCTCATGGACCCCTTACCAGTTCACAAAGGGTTAACAGTAAAAAAAAAAAACACACCACACATCAGAAAAAATGTCTTTATTAAAAAAAATTCAGATTGTCAGCTCCTGTGTCCTTCGCCGATCTGATGACAGATGCAGTGATTGCTGGAGGGGGGAGGCAGGGGATCAGATGATCTCCTGCACCTCTCCATCCAGTGATCATAGCATCTGACTGAATCGCTGATCCGGGATGACGCCCGCGGGGGTGACGTCATAGTCGTGAAGATGGCGACGCCCATCGGAAAGGCAGGGCCAGGCACTCTCCTGAAGACAGAAGAGCCCTGGGGGGGGGGGGGGGGGGGGGAATCGGAGGCCTACCAGGTGAAGAGGAGAGCCGGCCAGATCAAACGAGGGGCCAGGTGATTCTTTTTTACTGTAGCGGGGGAGTCAGAATCGATACTAGGGGGAAAAAATCGATTTAAGTATCGTGGAGTGAAATATTGCGATACTTGACCAAATAGATTTTTTCTGAAACCCCTAGTAATGAGTGTGGCTTATCCATGGGCTTCTAATGAACAAATATCGTCAGGATTCTACTGTATCTAGGTGTAAGGTCTGTGTAAGAAGTTTTAGCTCTGCCCTTAGATATATGGTTAAAGCACAACTTTCTGGTCTGTAAAGGATGTTGGTGATTGACCTAACACTCCGTCAATCCAAACATTCCACTATCACCATTCGGCCAATAAGCTGGAGTAAGGCCCCAGCTATGAATTGGCCAGATGTTCTGGATTTGGAGGGACATTCTTCCCACCAAGGTCATGTGCGACATTTAGGTGCCTCCAAACATTTTGGTGGAACAATGGGACAAAATGCCTCAAAATAGTACTGTCCCAATGACAGTTGGACATCAGGTCAGTTTAGCTTTGTTGTACCTACTTTTCTCAGCTAAAGAAAGAAAAGGAAAGGAAACGCACCCATTACAGGACAGGCTGATGGCATACAAACAGTTTACAAGGAGGAACACCTTTTTCGGAATAAAGTATAAACATGCAGATTTTCCATAGTTGTGTAATACCTGTCCCTAAAGTCAAAATGACTCAGTAGCTGGATAATACCCCCAGCGGGGTAATATTGCCATATATTGCTTATATTGCTTGCCTCAGCCCACATTCCCAGCTTCCCTGCTACGTGCCCGGCAGACTCAAACACCTGTGGGGGCGAGTGCAAACAGCAAAGGTAGCAGGGGATGCTGCAAGTGGTATACAGCTCACTCTATGCTGCAGCACCTCACGGCATTCCTGCCACCCTTGCGGTAGATCAGTCGGGCCAGGCAGTGCATGCACTGTGGGATCAAGGCCCAAGGCAAGTATATTCCATATGGCATAACATGGCATCCTGAATCTGGTGTGGGATAGCTAGAAGGAAAGGGGGACAGGTGAGGGGAACTTTTAGCTTGGGAGACAGGTGAGGGGTAGCTTATGGAGCGGCTTGGTCTCAGCACCTGGAGATCTCCATAGCAAAACTCAAACAGGTGCAGGGGGATTTAAAGTTTGACATTACATTTTGTGTTGTAGCACCTCTCAAAACTTAGCGCACAGCCACTCATTTATTCAAGTATTTATAAATCAATCCTAAATGCCACTACTCTTATCCCTTTTTCTGTTAGAGTGTAAAGAAGCCAATCTGCCAGTCAAAATAAATCTCTTTGAAGAGTACCAACATTCAAAAACTCATATTTACCCCCTCTGGTGTAGGGGGTACAGCAAAGTAATTAGGGCATAGTGAGTAGGAGGGCCAGATAAGGTAAACCTTTGTCAAGCATCAAAGTATTCCATATGGAGTCTATATTTTTCAGCACCCCCCCCGAATAGCTAGAATAATAGGATGACAAAAGGCCGTCTCACTGCCTGTCTATGCCAGTCCTTAGCATCAAAGTACAGTATTACAAAACATTACAATGTAATAGGGTAAACATGCCTGCTGAGACTGGTTGAGCATTCTCAACCCACAGAGCAGAACATGAACAAAAGAGAAAGAAACCCATTATTTCAGTGTAAAACAACCTTGTATTCGGTTAAAATAAAAATAAATGTCATGGGCTGGAAAAAGCATGAACAAACAGGTTCTAGAACAATTAGATTATATAGCAGGAAATCAGAGAGGCAATGTTTGCTGTACACTGTATAAAGCCCTTACAGCAAAGGGATAGGAAGCTCTGCTCCAGTTCCACACAGACATGACATCCAGAAAAACTAGATTGCAAATCTAGAGTAAGCAATCAGCATTGTTTATGGTGTCTGCTTTTTATCCTAGATTGTCAGTTTGTCAGACCAAAAAGCTACTGCATGCAAACATCATAACTTTCTCTCTTACCCATTGATTTATTTATTGTTAGGTAAACCTCCAATGGGGACTATGCGGCCCAGAAATGTGAAAAATCCCCCAAACGACACCACAGAAGAGAACAAATGGCGCCTGTTTTATAGCACAGTCCACATGAAACAGCCAATAGATATAGTCAGGAAAATACAATTCTGTGAAATACTCACCTGTAGAATTGATATTATTTGTATACAGTATGTCCTGCTCCAGATATAGTACTTACACTTGGGTTATCCTCCGCCAGATGGCGCTGCACTGCAGAGACATGCAAAACAGGCTCCTCCCGGCCCCTCAAATACCCGGGGAACTCCCACAAATCCCCAGCATTGAAAAGCAGTGAACAAGAGGCCGGGAGAATTAACCACCAAAACTGGTAACTATAACAATGAAAACAATCACCATACAGGGGATCCAGAATAATGCAAAAACCAGGGTGGGGTGGAGCAGGACGTACTGTATACAAATAATATCAATTCTACAGGTGAGTATTTCACAGAATTGTATTATTCTTAGTATACAGTACGTCCTGCTCCAGATATAGTACTTATACTTGGGATATCCAATAGCAGTGTCCATAAAGTAGGGTGGGATACCAACAAAAAAAGGCAACAGCAGACAGTTTAAACCACTGCCGCCTGCAAAACCTTGCGGCCAAAAACAGCAAGAGCTAAGGCCCTAACATCAACTTCAAACCTTTGAAAAAAATTATGAACAGAAGACCAAGTAGCGGCCTAGCAAACTTGTTCAACAGAAACCTGGTGCTGAAAAGCCCAAGAGGCACCAATAGCATGAGTAGAATAAGAAGGTGAAAAGCAAGCTTCTTCCCCCTTAGTGGGATAGGCCTGAGTCCCAGCCTGACGAATCCCTTCACTAATAGTAGACTTGGCAGAAGCCAAAACCCCTTTCCTAGGACCAGAAGGAACCATCCCATCTAAGTAATGACCAGGCCCCACACCGCCTAGCCCCCGAGATCATACGAGATCGGGCGCATTCAGGATGGAGTGTCCATAGGCCCAAAGGAGCATCAATTTTTCCTAAAGACACAGTGACTACCAAGGAACACTTCCAACACCTGTCCAAGGAATGCAGAACCCTTTCCTCAGCGTTGCTAGGAATAGGGCACAAGAAGGAAGAAAAATATCTTGAATCAATGAACAGAAGACACACCTTAGGCAGAAAGTCCGGCTTAAAGGCGGACCACCACCTTATCCTGGTGTACCTCAAAGAATGGGGGCTAGATAGACAGAGCCGCCAGCTCATACACATGTCTGACCGAAGTAACAGTCACCAGAAGACAACCTTGAGGGTAAGAACAGCCAGACAGCATCCTGAATAGGTCCAAAGGGAACATCCTGCAAGGCAGACAGAACCAAGTTCAAATCCCAACAGGGACCATAGGATTACGTGGGGGACCCACACGAGTAACCCCCTGAGAGAAAGTGTTAACCAAAGAAGGCTGAGCAGAAGACTTCTAAAGGAATACAGACAGGTCAGAAACTGACCCTTCAGCGTACTGAGTTGGAGACCCGACTCCAACCATGCTGTATTAACTCTAGAACCCTGGGGACAGAGAACACCCAACAGGGAAGAGACCTAGACTCACACCAATCAATATGGGTACGCCATACCCTATAATAGATGGAAGAAGAAGACGTTTGCTCCTAGTCTTCCCATAGTCTCAAACACCGAGACAGATAAGCCTGATCTCCATCAAGATGGATGTTTTAGCAGCCAGGCCGTCAAGGCCAGAGTCTGTAGATTGGAGTGACGTAAGGGGCCCTGAGAGAGCAGATCTGGCACTCCTGGCAGAACGTACTGATCTACTGCCCTCTGTACCACGTCTGCGAACCACACTCTTCTTGGCCACCCAGGGGCCACCAGAATCACTGGCCCCCCTTCCAGAGCAATCTTGCGCCGGACCCTGCCTAGCAGGGGGAATGGAGAAAAGACATACATAACAGAATGTCCTGCCATGACGTTACTAAGGCCTCCGTGACCACGGCCAGAGGATCCAGGGACAGGGAAACAAGGGCCGAGAGCTTGTGATCGTGACGGGACACAAACAGATCCACAACTGGTTGGTCCCCATAGTGACACAGGAATTGGCACACCCTGTTGCAGAGACACCCCCCCCGGAGCGAATATCGCTGTCATGCAGGGAACATTGTCCTCCACCCAGATCAGGATCAGAGACACTTCCTGGAGGACCCTCCTGCTCCGGGTCCCTCCCTGATTAATGTAGGCCACTGCCGTCAGATAAACCAAGCGCCCCCGAACAGGCAGGTCCTGAAGAGGAGTAGTCAATCGAGTTAGAACTAACCTGAATGCTCACTGTTTCAAACATTGATAGGTGTATGGGCCTCCTAAGGGCCCCACCTCCCCTGGAACCGCAGGGAGTTCCAGAAGAACCCCCCCCCCAACCTGATAGATTGGCATCCATGGTGACCATCTCCCAGGAAGGGGCAAGAAGGGAACTGCCCCCAGACAGATTCCTTGAGTTCATTCACTACAAGAGGGACCTACTTACCAGTGGGCAAGGCACACAGACCCTGCTCCAGGGATGCTGGGTCCTTGTCCCGTACAAACAATAGAAGAAGTTGCAGAAGACCCCAAGGGGGGACTAAACATAAGGGGCCCCTTTGGAGTCCGCCACCAATGGGCCCACCAGCTGCATCCCCTGCCTGGTGGGGGGACAGGGACAGCTATGAGGGACAGAGCCCGTGCAACCAGATTGTCCACTTTATTGCTGAGGAAGGAAGATCCTTGCCTGAACTGTATCCAGATTCATTCCTAGGAATGGAGTTACCAATGAAGGGGACAATGAGGACTTGGGGTGTTTGATCACCCATCCAAATGACTCCCAAATAGACACCACCAGCGAGTATCCAACTTAGCCTGACGTAGAGACTGGGAAGTGATGATGACGTCCAGGTAGGTCATCACGCGGATGCCCCTTGGTCTCATCAGAGACATCACCCCCGTCAGCACCTCGGTGAGCACTCTGGGAGCTGAAGAGAGGCCAGATGACAAGGCCACAAATTAGCAGTGTTGGACTTCCAACGCGAATCCGAGGAACCTTGGTGTCCTGAAGACACAGGGATGTGAAAAATAAGCATCTTTGATCTCCACAGACGGCAAGAAGCCCCCGAGGTGCAAGGAGCTGATGGCCGAGCGCAGAGTTTCCATGCAGAAACCGCCTGTAATTAACGAATTGCTGAAAATCTGTGAACCCAGAATGGGCCAGACTGACCCATCCTTTTGGGGAACTGTGGAAAGGATGGTGTAGCGGCCCCTGCCTCTGCCTGTTAAGGCCAATCTGCAAGAGACCCCCAGACCCCGCAGGCCTGGCATGGCCCGCACCAGCACCTGAACAGAGGCAGGGACCAGGAGTACCCGGGACCTGATAATCTTGGGGGAGGCCGCACAGCAAACTATCTAGTAGCCAGAGGACACTATCTCCTGAATCCACCAGTCTGAGGCGTGATGCCTCCTGACGTGAGCAAGGTGCCGCAGCCGTCCCCTCACCCAGACGGGCGAGGGCGCCCCATCATGCTTGAGGGGACTTGGGGGAAGATTTGGGCTTAGCACCCCCCGGAGGAGCCAGGACATTGTCTGCTGCTCCTGGGACAGGAATCTGCGCGAGCCCCAGCGAAGGACACCCCTGGTTCCTGTTTAAAGTGGACCAACACCCAGGATTTTGACTATCCTGGGTATCAGTCCACTTCCCCGGGGCACCCCGATCGGGGGTGCCCCGCTGTGTGAAACCCCCCAGAAAGCCCCCAAAAAACTTACCTCACCGCCGACGGACAAGCTGATTGACAGCGACGGACAAGCAGCTTGCCCGTCGGCGCCTCCCGCGCGCACGTCTAGAGGAGCGCGAGTGAGGCGGCGGCGGAAGCAGCGGCTGGAGAGGTAAGGTTTTTCGGGGGTTTTGGGGGGTTTACACCCCGCGGGACATCCCGATCTCGGATGTCCCGCGGTGTGTGAGGTGATCGGCCCGGGAATCTTATAGATTCCCGGGCCGATCACCTCAGGGTGTTGGTCCACTTTAACACCATGGTAGGGGGTAGAAGGGGTGCCCTGGCCCCGAAGGGGCCGAGACAGCCGCCTGCGTAGGGGTAACTTACCCTTCTTACCAAACAGGTCTAGACGGGCCCCAAACAGATGTTGCCCTTTAAAAGGCATCCCGGTAAGAGCCTTCTTTGCCGCATCGTCAGCACCCCACTGTCGCAGCCAGACCAAGCAACGTATAGCCACCACAAGGGCAGAAGTTCTTGCACACATTCTGATGGTGTCATCCAATGCTAATAGGATAAATTTTACAAACACCTCACAACTGGAGAGTGCATTAAACACATCCCAAGGGAAATCATCAGGGGGACGATCAAGCATCTTTCTGATGAGGGTTCTATCGGCCACGGCAGTAATGGCAGAGGCACAGACCGGGCGCAGCACCGTCCCTGCACATGCAAAGGCGTGGGAGGCCAACAGGTCAATGCGCCGATCCTCAGCATCCCGAAGGATAGTATAAGCAGGGATTGAAATAAAAGGGGGGTTAGGTAGCCCTATGATCGGGGCATCGACCTCGGGGGGGGGATAACCAACATTTAACCACCTCAGGGGGAAAAGGATACTTCTCATCCCAATCCCCTGGGACCCCAGGCAATTTACTGGGGCACTCCCATTCCTTGAGCACAAGGGTATGGAAATGTGCCTGCTCCAGAAATTCCAAACGTGATGTTGCTCTATGGAAACGCTCCCCTCTTTGCCTGGGAGCCTCACCAGGGGGAGAGATGGAGAGAACCTCAAAGATCTGGATCAACAATCTGTCAGTGTCATCCTGGGACCCAGGGGTCAGGGCCAGAGACTTCATGACCAGTCGGACTCTCATCAGATGAGCCTGAGTCAGAAAAAGAGCTCTCCTTCATCAGAAGGGGTATAGCCACACAGATTCATAAACTCCTCAGATCCCATAGGGAAAACAGTAACATTAGGCGTCAAGTGCCGCTTCTTACCAGGGCCCTTACGCACTAAAGACCTCGCAATGATCTGTTCAGCCGTAGGCAGTCTATGAGACAATTCAGGCTGAGAATCCCCACTTGTGTGCGACTCAGCAGGAGTGAGATTTAAGCCTGGGGAAGTGGGTGAAGTAAGACGAGGTGCAGCCACTGGCCAGCCAGAATGCAAGGCCAGCGCTTGCTCAGCACAGGGTACACAGACCCGTGCCCTGTCAGCGTCAGCATGGGGTTGTCCACACGCCATGCACAGCCGGTCTTGTCCCAAGGGAACCCGGGTCACATTATCCTGAGATGCCTCCATATGGTGATTTTTAGGCACAATATGCCAGTAGGGATTGACGCTATAAAGCAACCCTGGATGCCCCAATGACCCACTAGTGAAGTGGGAGAATTTTCCAAGCCCAACTATCAATTACACCGGGCCGGGAGAAGCCAATGGATTCGCCCGTCTGACACAATGAGAAGAAAAGGGTGTCCGAACCGAAACACTACAATGAGTATAAAAGCCGCCCGCGAGGGCACTTACGGACCACGGCAGGCAAGAATGTCACACGCGCGCGAACTGACAAAATTGCGCCGAGTAACTCGAAGGGCGGGCCAGAGCGCGCCATGATGCGGAGCGCGCCAGGCCGGGACCCCGCCCTCCCGATGGGCGCGAGGTCCAACAAGCAGCCAATGAGGACGCAGAGGCATCTGAGGTAACGCCGCCGCCCAGCGCGGAACATCCAAGGGAGGAAAAAGCGCGCGCGGCGGCGGCAGTTACACGAGGTGGACCTCATGTGGCTATGATACTGCCTCTGCGCAAAGCTAAAGCGCGTCTGACACCACAAGTACAAGTCCAAAAGACATTACAAAGGCCATATGCATGAAATCACAATACAGTGACACCAACCCCCCCCCCCCCCCCTTTCTTTCCCCCCGAGCTACGGGGGGGAACGCGGGAGGATGGCGGCCCTTTGTACAGGGCCCACCGCTACACGGGGCAATAATGCGGGAGGGGCATCCCATAGAGGCACACCATCCGCCTATACCGCCTACCCTTTGGTGGGGGACTGCGGTGGAGCAGCGCTCCATAAGCACGCAAGGTGCTGCCTACCTTCACCCGACCAGCGCAGCCCAGGCTGGGAGGCACATCACAAAGAGGACGGGTGGGAACAGTCCAACAGGGCCGCAGGCTCTAATAGCCCCGCTCACCTGCGAGAGAGTGATACTTCATGTCTTCGCAGTCAGCACTGCAGAGAAATCTGGGGATTTGTGGGAGGTCCCCGGGTATTTGAGGGGCCGGGAGGAGCCTGTTTTGCATGTCTCTGCAGTGCAGCGCCATCTGGCGGAGGATAACCCAAGTGTAAGTACTATATCTGGAGCAGGACGTACTGTATACTAAGAATACATTGACTCCGATGGTTGCAACTATACACACAGCAAGCAAGCAACACCCTGTACATACAGATTGCTCACATTAAAATCATTCTACCTGCATCTACTGCATGTTATGAGCCTTTAAACATGCATTATGGCGGCTCATGGAGCATCAGAGAGACAGCAAACAGGATGTGTCTTCTGACTGTGCCGCTATGCATTCTGGGATTGCTGTCCTTTTCCAGACCCTAGCTCTGCTTTGTCTGTGCAAAGCACAGCTATAACCCACCTCCTGCTTCTAAGGTAAGATGACGGTGCCGTATCCTAGAGTCCTGAACAGAGTTGCAGCCCAGTAGGGTAAAGAATAATAAGTGACTAAAAACTTAAAACATTAATTTTAGATGCTGGGGAATAGTGTTTTTAAGGGTTTGGAATGATTATTAAATTATGCTGAAGGTCCAGTTCAACCTGCAACACTTATAGACATTGACCTGAAAAAAGAATGCTGCCAGTTAATGGCAGTAAAATGCTAGAAGTGGTTAGGCCTCCCAATTTGATTGACTACACCACATACGTCAAACTCAAGGCCCCAGAACCAGATGAGATTTGACAGCTGCCAGACGGTGGAATCCCTTCTAGCTGGCCCAGTCTTTCCAAAGCTGCTGACACTGGCAGCACATCTTTGCGCCCATTTGTGGTGCCGCCTTGTGATGCGCCACTATATTGCACTCAACTGTGGCGCACAGTACTGCCTCCAATAGTGCCCCCAGACCTGGTGCATATAGAAGCGGCAGGTGCATAGATTTTTATTGTTCCAGGAGAGAACAGGGTTTTATCTGCAACTGTTCTGTGTCCTAACCAGCAACTAGCTCCCAACACCCAAGAGGGGCCCACCTAGCCCACCCTACTTACTGTCACAGCAGAGGGTGCTACAGCTGCTGCATGGGGAAATTGCTAGCAATTGGCATTTGGGGGTGGGGAAAAAGGATTCATTTTTTTTTTAATTTCAAAATGATCATGGGTAAAGAAATTTGGTGCATGCATCTGTTCTGGCCAAAATAATTGCGCATCCCTATGGGGCACAGTATTCGTCGCGGCCCTTTGAAGGCGACCCAAACACTGATATGGCTCTATTAGACCACTGGCATTTTTAAACACATAGCTGCATAGCATGCAGGGATGCCATGTAGTATTACTGTAGGATTACACAAGAATATTTCCTGACTATCTACCTTAAGGAATAAAAAAAAAAAAACAATAAGATGAAAAAAGGCACTGAACATACATCTGAGGGGGGGGGGGGTCTGCAAAAGTAAAACAAGCAAGTACAAAACTTAAAAGTACAAAATACTTTCCCCCTTCACCTGAGTGAACCTTGCCGTGTGCCATCTGGTAGGACCAGCAGGATCTCACCACTGGCTGAGAACCCCTTGACTAGATGTACTGTAGTAGCTGTACAAATAACACCACCTTGCTAAGGCTTCATTGAAACAGCCACGAGACACAGTTACACTGTTCATGTAATTGTAACACTGCATGTATGTATAAACATCATAGCCCTGAGTTCTATAAACACTACCTGTGCACAGAACACAAAACTATCCATTTCATTAAATGGTCAGTGGTCTATATGCACAACCGATGCATTCACCTCAGTCTCCAAATATATACACCTGTTTTAACCAATGACTCTAAAAACAAGCTACACCTCAACCATTCCACAATAGGACCAGCATATAGAAGACACTGTGTGACTACTGTAATTATTAAATATGGTGGCCAGTAAAAAAGTATATGTATTGAAGTTACCTTTATTTCCCTGATAGATGCCTCTGTATCTACAGATATTGAGGTGTCTCCACTACCTCTTCTTGAGGAAGTTCCACCAAGGGATGCAAGAGTTGCAGCAGACAAGCTGGATACAGGACGACTAGACTAAAAAAAAAAAAAAAAAGAAAAAGAAAAAGATTTTTGTTAATCCACAAAGAATCTCTTTCACTAGATGTGTATTTGAGGACTTTTGGCGTTCATGGTTGAACATACTGAAGAGACACCAAAATGTTCCCTGCGAATAAATCCTCTTCTACTGGCCACATTCTTCAGTCATATCAAGCAGCGAGGCTGCTTTCACACCAGTCTAATTGCGGAGCTATCTCGCTTTCAGGGCTAGCGCTCTATACTAACATGGAGGTGGTTGCTAGCACTGCACTCTTAGGATGCTGCTGGCAGGGCATTTGCAGAACGAGTATTCATTAAAACACTTCCGCATCAGCGCTGGTGTGAAACCATATTGAAGAAAGTCTACTGAGAGTAATAACTATTCACCAAAACACATTTTAAAAGGACAAGGCACTAGAGAAAGATAGATGTGTCTTGTTTTAGGAGATTTTACAGAAAGTAACCTTTTTTCTCTCAATTTGGGGACACAAGCATTCATGGTAATGTCCCAAAGCAGTCCCAAGAAAGGTGGGCCACCGTCAGCAGTTTGAATTTTTACAATTTAACCAGCTGCACCAACTGCTAGAACCAGATATCTAGCAACACTAAAAAAAAAGGAACATCGGCCTCCACTTCAGGGAGGCCAATTTTTTTTCCCTGGGGCATCCTGATTTAGGATGCAACACTGAACAAAATCCCATTGCTGACCTAGTGTACTCACCTTGTCAGAGAAGCCACAGTGACATTCATGGCTTTTCTCCAGCTGATTGGCATACCCGCACCAGCCATTTCTGAATAGATGGCTTGTGTGCCCCTAGCTGTAGGGGAGCTGTCAGCGCACCTTTCGACTTTACAGAGCCCCTCTATCAAGGGCAGCTGTATAGAGCAATGGTCGCCAACTGGATTAGATCCCACACATGCAACGTGGGAATGACTGGAGAGGCACAAAACCCAAGATTGTGAAAATCCTGAGTGTTTTTCCTCTTCAATAGCAGAAGAAGCAAATATGCACCCTTGCAAAACAGCATGCTGGAGCCTTAGTATCAGCAAATCTCTTTTCTGGCCAAGCTGATCAAAACTTAAACAAGGACATTTATTCACAGAGCATCCTCAGCAGCTGGATCAAAAAGAGCACCCCTCTTAGGACCGCACGGACAAGAATTTGGTCCTACAAACAGGTCCTTAAAGCCTGCTTACTTGAACAGTTCCCTTAACGGACGTCTCCACAGAACAGTTGTCAGCTAAAAATAAACACATACATAGAAAAGTTCTCTTTTCCTGATGTGTTGTACGCATCTCGTGTCTACTGGCAGCTGGACACCCACTCCCAAATCGTTCCCTTTCACCCACTCCCAAATTTTTCCCTTTCACCCACTCCCAAATCTTTCCCTTTCCCTCTCTTTGCCCCACTATTTCCGTCACTCTTGCCCCCCACTCCTAGTCTTCCGATCTTCTTACTCAGGTACGTGGTCTTTTGCCACACGCACCCCATACCTTGCTTTTCAAGATAATGTTTACAATTTGTGTATATGTTGACACCCCTTTGGGTGTAATTATATGCTCCAGAAAATGTAAAGTTCGCTGCAATGTAATATACTTCTCCTATATTCTCAATAAAAATATTGATGAAGAAAAGTTCTCTTTTCCATTAGAGTGTCCTTGGCTGCAGGAATGTAAAGCAAGAGAAAGGAGAGAAGGAGGTTCCTGAAGTTTCCATAAAAAGGGACCTAACTGATCCATGGAGGGCACGGCAGAAACCACCAGACCTTCTTTCTCCTACTTAAACAGCCCACAGATAGGCATTGATTGGGGTCATAGAATAAAAAAAGAAAAAGTGCCACAAAACTGAAAAACCAATCAACCTTTATTGTAGAAAATAAATCTAACAAAGAAACATCCTGCAAAATACTTCTAATGAGTATTAATGTTTAAAGGAAAACGCCTCACCCTGTCTCCAAAGTCTTTGTCGGGTCTTTCTTCCACCTGCAATAAAACAAAATACAGCTTAATCTTTGTAGAAACAATTTCTATGCACAGAGGGATTCCAGAAGTCTAGAAGTGATGATCGATCACCTGTACAGTGCAAATTATTATAATAAATTCTCCTTAAAAACAGAATTAGGTACATAAACGCAAATAGCCATAACAGAGTTAAGGGGTTGATTCTACACCATGAGAATGCTTTTCTCGCTTTTATTGTGAGAAAACAATTTTCTCTCTGTGCAATTCAGCACCATAATAAGCTATGTAGTTTTTTTTTTTTTTTTTTTTTAATGGCAAAGCTAAATAAGGTGCTGAACTGCACCGGGGAAAGAAAATCATAAGAAAATTTGTTTTCTGACAAAACAATTCTAGCAGAATCGACCCTTGTTTAGTAGCAGAAAACACAAAGTATTTTGAATGGCGTCACTCTGCACCCACATGCGCACTCACTCTGCTCATGGCAGGAACAGACACATCATCTAAAGGACTCAGCGATGCAACACTGGCGCTGCTGGACCCCCGTCGAAACATAGATGGACCAGTTGGCTCAGAAGACTGCATTGGTAAAACATTTTAGTAGTTATTGTACAGTCTTGCTCATATAGCTCATAATCTAGGGGGGTAGTTAGTTCAGTGATGAGCCAAGTTAAATTTTGTTTTCATTTATTGTGCATGATTACACGAAGTAGAGCAGGACCCGAAGGTTAAAAATAACAGAACAACTCAGGACTTTTCTCTGGAGTCTCGAGGACATCTAATATCTTGCAAAGCTGACCTACACCAAGTTTGTCTAAGGGAGGGTCATATGTCCACTGTGAGCCTAATCACCGCTCTGCTGCCATAAACCCTGTAGTGAGGTGATACTCACCTATTTTTCTCTAGGAGGGACGGGAAACTACCTAAACAAAAGTAGTAAGCTTTAGACTCCTTTCATACGAGGGGCGTCACGATAGCGATATCCTCAAAAATTGCTATCGTTGCCACAAGCTACTATGTTAAAAGGCCCATAGTCTTCTATGAGTAGCACTTTCCTAGGGACCGACAGCGATTCGCGATCACATCCCCACAATCACCCTAGTGTGAATGGAGTCTTAGAGTTTGACACTACTAATGGGGGCTTAAAGCACTACATAAAAAGGGAAAAAATAATATTGGAATAGGTGTTCCAAACCAAAAGTAAGGGGGTTCAGGTAGGTATCAGATTCATATTATAGTCCTGATATTCTTCAAAACCTAAATATTAGCTTTTGGAGGATTAAGCCTTTAAAAGCATTTATCATAAACACATTCGGGCAGAGTAATACAAACTAGCTGTTGCTCACCAGCCTTCATGCTGCTCTAAAAACACAAACATGTCACACGTACAGCAGTGTGATACAGTACAGAGCAATACAACGCATTTCAGCAAAAAGAACATTGCAAGAGCTACAGTAGCAATCTTCTTTTGGCCCGGTAAATCACTTTGTTTAAAGTGGACCAAAACCCGGGATTTCCTCGATACCAGGTTTTGTTCACCACCCCCCCCCCCCCCCCCCCCCCCCCCCGGGGCAACCTGGTTTTGGGTGCCCCATTGTGTGATACCCCGCCATATTCCCAGCAATCTTACCTCTCCTCGAGCCTTTGGTGCAGGTAGAGCCTTTGGATGGAATCCTAGCTGCACTTGTGTGCAGCATCACTCTGCTTCTCTTCCACGCACAGCCATTCAGCTGAGTACAGCCAAGAAGGGAGGCGGGTGATGCCCATCGCTGCATGTGCCCTGGGCCCGGGGAAAAGGTAAGATTTGCGGCCGTCTCAGACTCCAGAGTAGGTTTTGGTCAACTTTCTGTTATAAAGTTTTGAATATATTCACAAAAGGAATGAGTGAGACAATAATGCCCTACAGTCTATAACCACATGACTGTTTTGCCCTTTTGCTAACAGAACCTTTTTGGTTTGATTAAGGAAACTGCTGACCCTAACTTCCCCTGCTAATGGAGACATATTTTTGGATTTTTAAATTTTACTAGAACAGTTAAAGGCCATGGTAGGTACAGATAGTTAGGTTTGGGGGGAAATGTTATTGTGGCAAGCACAGCTACTCAATTATATTTGACAGTATGGTACAATTTTTATATGATTTTATCATAAACATATATACGTTATTTTAGGTACAGTGTGCAAAAAATAGTTTCTAGTAAAAAAAAAAAAAAAAAAACCCAGTTAGCCTTACCAGTAACTGTATTTCTAATAGTCCTCCAGGACAGCTAGCCACTCACTTCCTCCCCCAAAAAAGGAAACACAAACTGACAGAGTATTAAAGTCTGACCCATGATCAGCAGCAGCGCCCATTGTCCAATGCCCCCACCCTGCCATCTGCCAGGAGGGAACCCCATAAATTGAAGCTCTTGTATAGGGAGACTGGCAGCTGGCCAGGACCTATACTGGATATGTGGGGGGGAGAATGCAGGAAAGAAAAAATAGTGTCCACAATGTCCCCCCCCCCCCCTCCCTCAAATAGGGCTACAGCGCATACCCAACTTAGCTGAGGCTCTGTAATAAAAAATAGGGGGAACACATGGGCACAAGAAGGATCCGGAACCACCATCAAATCGCAATCCACGAACATACTCTATCACATTTCCTGTTTAGTGTAAGGAAGGGAGTGGCTAGCCATCCTGGAGGACACCTGGGGAAAAAAGTGTTGTTAGAACTGTATAGACCGTCATAAATGGATACCAGTTATTGCTAGTTTCTGCTACAGATAAACAAAGCAAACAAAAGATAAATTTCTTTAGATCATGGTTGCTGACCAAAGAAAACTAATACATGGCATGATTGGTAGATAACATGCCATGTGATATACAGTACAGTAAGCCACATCACAAGCTTCTTATTTTGATTACCTCCTGACCCACACACTGTATGATCTCAAAGAGACCCCATCCTTAGGAGTAACACGACAGACAACAGAAGGACAGAATTAAAGCTTTTCTCACCACAGGGCTGGCACGGGCAGAGCTGGTACGGGAGGAGGCACGAGATCCTGAGCCTAGGTAACAGCTGTACTCGGAAGTCTTTCAAAGAAAAGCAAAGGCAGCAGAAAAGAACAGACAGAAAATAGTAAGCAGAACAAGCAGAGTGAAAATCGTGTTTCACATCCCATTGGATAGAAAGCTAGATTAATGTCATAATATTTATCCACCAGCAAGCAGAGATCTAGATCTGGACTCTCCACCCCTCTTGAAAAAGACCGCAGCCTAAGGGACATACTAAAAATAACTGACTTTACAAGTAGCTACCAGCAATACCGATAGATTTACTAGATCGAATCAACCGATTACTGCTGCAGGAGGCTGTGCTTCATACACACATACTGGAGGCAAGATATACAAGCATGGTAATGTACTAATTAGAAATTGCGCACATTTAGCCAAGCAAAGATTTGTAAATGCAACTATCAAACAAAGATTCATAATAATACAATTTAGTTTCCCTGTCCAGGCTAAAAATGAAAAAAAAAAAAAACAAGCAACAATATGTATCTTTTCCCCTCGCAGCTTTTCTGTCCTAGTCCAGCTGAATTAAATGTATTCCGGTCCTGAGGACAACTGTCCCCAGCGAGCACTGTGACAAACCCCAACCTTTACTTTGTAAAGCGCTACGGAAGATGATGGCGCTATATAAATAAACAATAATAATAACCTCCGCTCCATCACATTGTCTGGCCTTGCCAACACTCACTTACTTACATCACAAGGGCTGGGTTAATAAGTGGGTGTGGCCAGTCAATGTGACCAACTCGGGCAACACTGAACAAAATTTTGGGCCTGCATGCAGCAAGACTCAATCTGGGAGCTATGAAACCAAACTAAGATACAAAGGCTGCAGGGGAAAAAGATACAATTATGTGAGTACTCTACTACTACTCTACCCTGTAGAATTGGTTTTACAAGTATACTGCATGTCCTGTTCCAGACAAGGTGGCGCTGGACTGCAGAAACAGACTTGTGGCCCCTCCCGGCCCTATATAAAGCCAGGAACCTCCCACAAATACCCAATGTTACAAAACAGTTAAGAAGCCGGGAGAACAAAAGAAAAATTGAACAATCACCATACAGAGGTAACCAAAAATAATGATAACAAGGGAGGGGTGGAACAGGACGTGCAGTATACTTGTAAAACCAATTCTACAGGCGAGTACTCACAGAATTGTATTTTTCCAAGTATACAGCACGTCCTGTTCCAGAAATTTCTTACATATGGGACATCCAATAGCAGTGTCCGTAAGGTAGGGTGGGATCCCCAAAAGCAACAACGAACAGGTTAAACCACTGCCGCCTGCAGAACTTTGCGGACAAAAACAGCATCAGCTGAGGCCCGAACATCAACCTTGTAAAACTTAGAAAAAGAACACAACAAAAACAGAAGACCAGGTAGCAGCCTTGCAAACTTGTTCTACAGAAGCTTGGTGCTGAAAAGCCCAAGAGGCACCAATAGCACAAGTAGAATGAGCAGAAAGGCGGAAGGGAGGCTCCTTCCCCTTAGCAGAATAGGCTTGTACCACTGCCTGACGAATCCACTTACTGATAGTGGACTTAGCCGGAGGCAAACCCTTCCTAGATCCAGAAGGGAGAACAAAAAGAGCATCAGTATTCCTGAATGATTCAGTAGCTACCAGATAAAACTTCAAAGTCCTAACCACATCCAGAGAATGTAAGACCCTCTCCTTAGGATTACCAGGATTAGAACACAGAGAAGGAAAAACAATGTCCTGGTTGAGATGAAAAGCAGACACAACCTTAGGCAGAAAATCTGGCTTATACCGAAACACCACCTTGTCCTGGTGTCGCTCAAAGTAAGGAGGTTTGATGGAAAGCGCAGCCAACGCAGAAACACGCCTAACAGAAGTGATAGCCACCAAAAAGGCTACCTTAAGCATCAAAATAGGCAAGGCATCCTCACGTATAGGCTCAAAAGGAGAACCTTGCATGGCAGATAAGACCAGATTCAAATCCCAGACTGGTAACAAAGGCTTACGTGGCGGGCGCACGTGAGTAATCCCCTGGAAAAAAGTCTTAACCAAACGGTGGTTGGCAAAATACCTTTGGAAAAAATAAGCCAAGGCTGAAACATGGCCCTTGAGGGTACTAAGTTGAAGGCCTGAATCCAAACCATGCTGCAAGAATTCCAGAATCCTGGGAATAGAAAACACCCTACAGGGAAAAAGACTTAGACTCACACTAGGCAATGTAAGTATGCCAGACCCTGTAGTAGATAAAGGATGATGACTTCTTCCCAGCCATAATCATGGTATCAACAACAGAGGCAGGCAACCCCTTTTCCATCAAGATGCAGGTTTCAGCAGCCAAGCAGTCAAAGCCAGCGTTTGTAAATTGGGATGGCACAGCTGCCCCTGAGTGAGCATATCTGGATCCTTGGGCAGGGCGTACTGATCTACTGCCAACTGCACGATGTCTGCGAACCATACCATTCTTGCCCAACAGGGGGCCACCAGGATGGCTGGCACCCCTTCCTGGGCTATCTTGCGCAGCACCCTGCCCAGCATAGGAAACGGAGGGAACACATAGAGGAGCCGAAAGCTCTTCCAAGACAATGATAGTGCATCCATAGCTAAGGCCAGATGATCGGAAGCAGAGGGTGGTTATCAATGGTACACACTCAGATTGGGTCACTGTTACTAGTGGAGTACCACAAGGGTCAGTTCTGGGACCAATTCTCTTCAATATATATATGACATTGGGTATGGATTAAACAGTAAAGTCTCAATCTTTGCAGAGGATACTAAGCTGAGTAAAGTAATTAAAACAAAAGAGGACAGAAGGCAGCTACAAACAGATTTAGATAAATTGGAAGCATGGGCAGTTAAATGGCAAATGAAGTTTAACACAGATAAATGTAAGGTTATGCACATGGGAAGGAGAAATCTGTGTCATGATTACACACTAAATAAAGAAACACTTGGTAAAACAAGAATGGAAAAGGACCTAGGGTTTTAGTTGACAATAAGCTCAACTGTAGTAATCAATGCCAGGCAGCTGCTGCCAAGGCAAATAGGATCATGGGGTGCATCAGGAGGGGCATAGGTGCTCATGACCAGAGCATCATTTTACCCCTGTACAAGTCACTGGTCAGACCCCATATGGAATACTGTGTACAGTTCTGGGCACCTGTGCTTAAGAAGGACATATCAGAACTGGAGCACGTTCAAAGAAGGGCAACAAAGTTAATAAAAGGAGTGCGGGGGCTAGAGTACCCGGAAAGATTGTCCAAGTTAGGTTTATTTAGTCTAGAAAAAAGACGATTGAGGGGTGATCTAATAACTATGTATAAATATATTCGGGGTCAATACAAAGATCTGTCCCACAATCTATTTATACCCCGGAGTGTAACCATAACCCGGGGGCATTCACTAAGGTTAGAGGAAAGGTGCTTTCTCCACCGACATAGAAGGGGATTCTTCTCTGTAAGAGCAGTGAGACTATGGAACTCGCTGCCAGAGGAGGTAGTAATGATGGATACAGTAAAAACGTTCAAAAGGGGCCTTGATGCCTTCCTGGCATGTAATAACATTTCCAGCTATGGCTACTAGATCACTGGAAGGAGTTAAACAGACTGAACTGGATGGACTAAAGTCTTTATTCAGCCTTACATACATACTATGTTACTATGATCCTGGGACAGAGAGACAAAGACTGGAAGCAAACAGATCCACATCCGGCTGACCCCAGCGGTGGCACAGAGAGCGAAACACCCTGCTGCTGAGGGACCATTCTCCCAGACGAGAAGTCCCCCTGCTCAGGGCATCCACCTCCAGATTTTCCACCCCCGGGATGTACACTGCGAGATGCAAGGAACATTCTCCTCCGCCCAAGACAGTATCAGGAACACTTCCTTGAGGGCCCTCTTGCTCCGGGTCTCTCCCTGATGATGGATGTAGGCAACCGCCGTCTGGTTGTCCGAGCGGATCTGAACAACGCGACCCCGAAAATGTGGGGTCAATTGGGCGAGAACCAACCTTACCGCCCTCAGTTCCAGAATGTTGATAGGAGTACGGGCCTCCTTGGGGCCCCACTGACCCTGGAATTTCAAGGACTTCCAGAAGCCCCCCCCCAACCTGTCAGACTGGCATCTGTGGTGACAGTCTCCCAGCAAGGGGACAGAAAGGATCTGCCCACCAAGAGGTTCCTTGAGTCCAGCCACCACGAGAGGGACCGTCTGGCCAGGGGGGACAGAACAAACACCTGATCCAGGGACACAGGGTCCCCGATCCCACACTGATAGGAGGTGTAGCTGAAGAGTTCTCATGGGAAATTGAGCGTAGGGTACCACCTCGAAGCAAGACACCATCAGGCCCACCAATTTCATCCCCTGTCATGCCCAGGAAGGACCTCACCAGTGACGGGGACAGAAAAGACTTGGGATGGTTGATCACCCAGCCAAAGGACTCGAGTGTGGACACCAACATCTGGGTATCCAGCTTGGCCTGATGGAAGGACTGGGACATGATCAGAATGTTGTCCAGATAAGGAAGAATGCGAACGCCCTGGGACCATAACAGAGCCATCACGCCCGCCAGAACCTTGGTGAACACCCTGGGAGCCGAGGTGATGCCGAAAGGTAAGGCCACAAATTGGTAGTGCTGGTCCCCAGCGCGAACCTGAGAAATTTCTGATGACTAGGGAAGACTGGTACATGAAGGTAAGAATCCTTGATGTCTACAGAAGTCATGAAGTCGCCTGGGTGCAGGGCGCAGACCACAGGGTCTCCATGAGAAAATGTTTGAACCTGACAAACTTGTTGAGACGTTTCAGATCCAGGATGGGCCTGAGGGACCCATCCTTTTTGTGTACTGTGAAAAGATTAGAGTAGAAGCCCCTGCCTCTTTCCCTGAAAGGCACCGGACAGATAACTCCCAACTCCAGAAGATTTTGGACCGCAAGGCGCAGGCCTTGAGCTGACAGGCGGTTTTGAGCCATCCGGGATCTGATGAATCTTGCGGGCGGCCAGGCTGCAAACTCTATCTTGCACCCGGAGAATACCACCTCTTGAATTCAATGGCCTGAGACGCGCAGCCTCCAGATGTGAGCAAAGAGCCGCAACCGCCCCCCCACCCGGATGGGTGAGGGCGCCTCTTCATGCCTGAGGGGGCTTGGGTGAGGACTTGGGCTTGAAGCCCCAAGAGAGACCGGGACGGCCACGTCCTCTACCCCGGTCCCAAGTGCCTCTACGTGACCCTGCGAATGGGGCCCCTCTTCCCGCCCTAGGAGCACGGAAGGAGGGGAATGCAGAGCTAGCCCCCCGAAAGGACCGCAGCTGCTTCCTGCGTTGAGGCAGCCTACCATCCCTGGCAAACAGATCCAAACGCTCTCCAAAGAGCCCCAGCCCCGTAAAAATTCTTAGCAGCATTATCCGCCGCCCACTGATGCAGCCAAACAGAACGGCGGATAGGAACCAGTAGAGCCGAGGTCCTACCACACATCCTGACCGCATCATCCATAGCAGAGAGAATGAAAGCCACAAAGTCATAGCAAAGCAGGAGGGATCTATAATCCTCTCCCCTATCGGCTGCCAAGGTATTATCCAGAATAGACTTGAGTAGCCCCTTAACAGCAATGGCCGTGATAGCAGAAGCGCACACAGGGCGCAAGGTCGTCCCCGCACAGGCAAAGGCATGACAAGCCAGCTGATCCACACAGCGGTCCTCAGCATCCCTCAGGGTAGAGGTATCTGGGGAATGCATGACCGAGGTATTGGACAACCCGAGGACGGGCGCATCCACCTCAGGGGGAAATGACCAGCGTTTAACCACATCAGCAGAGCAAAACGCGCCCCACATGATCACGCCATCCAATTACGGCACCGCAGCAGCTGAGGCAATGTCGCCGCCGCCCGCGGAGCGATGTACAAGCGTGTAGCGGTGAGCGTATCTAGTACACACAGCCATAATAATAAAAATAAGTGACCACCGCCACAATCCCCCCCTCCCGGATGAGCTCCCCAGGGGGAGAGCGAGGCAAGAGAGAGCAGCAGTGGCGTAAAGGCCATAGATAATAGTAGGTGGAGAAGGGGGGGGGGGGCACATAAGGGGATTGGTAAGGAAGACCCATAAGGCAGGAAGGGGGCATCCCACAAGGCTCACCATAAGCCTAGACCGCCTACCCATGTCAATGCAGGGATTTGCGGTAGGAGCAGCGCACCTCAGCACCTCGACCCTGGCGCTGTCCTACCTTCCCCCGAACCAGTCAGCCGAGGCTGGGAGGCAGTGGGTCCGGAACGGGTGGGAATAGTCCTGCAGGGCCGCAGGCTGATAAGCCCCGCTCACCTGCGCAGTATAGAGAGCCACCTTCTATCTTCGCAGTCCAGACTGCAGATAAGAACTGGGAATTTGTGGGAGGTTCCTGGCTTTATATAGGGCCGGGAGGGGCCACATGTCTTTTCTTTTTGCAGTCCAGCGCCACCTTGTGGCGGATATCCCATGTGTAAGGAGTTTCTGGAACAGGACGTGCTGTATACTTGGAAAAGGAGAGTATTAAAGTGATTCAGCAGACCAACAATCAGCAACTCACCCGATCATTAGAACGGAGCCCCCGCCACAGCCACCACATTCCACGCCATCTGGGACCTGAACATGTGGGCGGGTTTGATGGTGGGTCGGGATTGCAACTCACTATCAATCACCATCGTGCAGCCACACCCTCTATATTCATTGCAATGTAGTAGGCCGAGGCATGACACGCCCCCCTCCATTGTAGTGAATGGTGGGGGGTATGGCCACTCCCCTGTGACAGTTGGCAGGGGTGTGGTCCAGGGCGGAAGCATCGGTTAATGGAGCTTGCAGCCCTGGACAGCATAGGGTGGCAGGGCTCAGTTCCAGAGAACACATTCACAGGACAAACGGCAAGTACCCTTTTTGTTTTTATTGTCTGCTGAATTACTTTATTTTTTTTACTTTACAGGAGCCACTGTGAATTTGCTACCTACTACTTAAAATAAAATAACTTACTTCAAAAACCTTATTCTAGGCAGAATTTAAAAACAACATTCATGCATAACAAATATAATGCTTGGGGGGAGGTGTGCACTAGTACCAGGCACAGCCCATGTATAATAAAATGAAAGCAGACTTAGAGGTTACATTCAAGAGCCTTTAAAATGGTATGGGGCAGCATTGTGATATCTAGAGTGCTGCCTCTGACACATTTATGTAGAAAATGGCTGTGGAACCACTTTAAAAGCATCTGTTAAAGTGGACCAACACCCAGGATTTTCACTATCCTGGGTGCCCCGCTGTGAGAAACCCCTCAGATCGCCCTAAAAAACTCACCTCACCCCGCTCCTACGTGAGCGCTCGTCCAATCAGAGCGCTCAGAGCCGCTGTGGTATGTACAGACAAGCGACGGACAACCACAGCGGCTCTGAGCACGCTGAAGGCCACATCTCGCGCTCCCTCTAACAGGGAGCACGTCCGCGCCTGCCATTCACAAACGGCCGGCGCGGGTGTGCGCCCCGCTATAGAGAAGCGGAAGAGATGCGGCCGCGGCTCGCACATGTGCCGTTGGAACGGGGATAAGGTAAGGTTTCTGGGCATCCTGCGGGGTTTCACACAGCGGGGCATCCCGACTTCGGATGCCCCGCGGGGAGGGATCTGATCGGCCCGGGTTGATCCCCTCTGGGTGTTGGTCCACTTTAAGCTATGGAGTGCATTCCTGGAGTTTAAAAAAAAAAACTCCAGGGCCAGTCCCTGGCCTGCAGCTGGGGAATCTTAAATCAGGATGCCGCACTGTGTGAAAACCCAGGGTCGCCAGGTAAATTACTATTCCCAGGGCTTCCATGGCACTTCTGCTGCCACATCCCTAGCCACCCTGTAGCTGAGGTGCACTCCCACACCCAGCTTTTTAGATAGACTGAGGGCAGGAGGGCTTCCACATCAGCTGGGATTCTTGAGATCAGCAATCTTAAAAATGCCAGGTAGACACCAGGCCATCATCAAGCCAGCCAAAATTTGGATTTGTTGTTTAAAGCGGACCAAACTATACACCCCCCACAAACAAATTTTAGATCGCCTCTTGACTGATCTCAAATGTTCCAGGTGACGTGAAAAGCCCAATGGCAGCATCCTCATGCTCCCCCTCATTGGAGTCGCACTCCTGTCCCCAGCCTATATGAAAAGCTGAGCGCGAAAAGCACCTCAGCCAAGAGATGGCGGGGAGGTGGTCGCAAAAGGGGAGTTTTGTGGGTGACCCCAGGGGTTTCGCACAAACGCATTCCAAATGGAAGGGGTAAGCAAGTGGTTGGGCCTGAAGTATTTTAGGCCCCTTTGAGGTTTGAAGATCCACCACAGAAAATAAAGCAAAGAAGAAAAAAAAAATTCTCACAGGCCGGGAACTGGAAGAACGACGGCTGCCACTGCTGAGCCCCTCATCATACAGAGACCCCTAACAGCAAGAAGCAGAGTGCAGACAGTCAGATGGAATACGAAAAAAAGCAGAATACAGATAAGAGGTGAGGAAGTGAAGGGTGAAGGGGAGTGAAGTAACTTGACAACCAAAATAACAATAAAGATGACAGACATGAAGTAAAAGACTTAATAACCCACCCGCTGTGATCTGGAAGGCAGAGAGTTGCAGTTCAGAAGTGAAGGCTGAAGGAAAAGGAGATTTAATATGAGCTTTTACTTTTCCAGAAGTTACAGCACATTAACACTAGGACCGTCTAGCCAGCAAGACAATGCAAAAAGTCTTTAGCGATAACTTATTCTTTGCTTTGCATAGAGCGAGTAATGACTGGTTTATCTTTGCCACCTAATACCTCCTAGTACTGGGAGAGATTTTGCCTTACTTCCCATATGACCACTGGAAACAGGAAGGTAATTTAACTAAAAATCCCTTGGTATTTCCAGCACAAAATAGTGGTGACCAGAACATATTTTGGGGGAGGTTTTGATCTAGTGATGACCTTGCAGTTTCCCCACCTCTCGTGTTCTCCCAAAACTAAGGCTGCATCTAATAGTAACATTGCTTATGGCATCATCAGCACAGAATAGTGGTGACTAAGACATATTTTGGGGGAGGCTTTGCTCTATTGATGACCCTGCAGTTTCCACACCTCTCATCCTTTCCCGGTCCTAAGGCTGCATCTAATAGTAACAGTGCTTATAATTATAATAAGTGAATAAACACTATATTAGTGACTACACACACACAAATTACACTCAGTGGACAGACACACCAGTGAATAAACACCATATCAGTGACAACACACAGGTGATTAACACACTAAGGGGCCATGAAGTGCACACGTGCCCAGAGCGGTGGGCTGCCCTAAATTTGGCGTCCGGGGAGCTTTAGGGGGTTAGGTACCTTGCTCAAGGGCACTTCAGTCATGTCCCATGGCTGGGAATTGAGCCTGCAAACTTCTGGTAACAAGGCTGGTTACCTACCTCTAGGCCATGACTGCCCACAATGGGGCCACAGACTACAACTACAATATTTATTTTACCTCTATCCAAGAGCATTATAACAGCTTTGGATGAAATTGGCACACAAGGACACAAGGAAACAACTAATTCTATTTTACTAGTCAGTGGTTGGCTGCAACAGGTAACAGTTTTTACTGCTTTTGTTCTAAAGAGGAAGTCCAAGTAACAATCCAACCACCACTCCCCATCTCTCTCTGTGCCAAGCCCAATTTTGCCAACAACATTAAAAAAAAAAAAAAAAACTTACTGGTCATCAGTGTGACAGTACTGATCTGTAACCCAAGTCCAACAGTCAAGCCTACGGCTGCCATGCAAATTCCCGACCCCACTGCCATCAGAGTGAGATTTCGGCCACCAGGTGAGTTGTTTAATTTTAACACCCAGTAACTTTTATTTACCCAGAGCTGCTGCAGGGGCCAAAAAGGTGAAAACATGCCTAGATAGGGACTTGGCAGTTTTTTACTTTATGGAATTAAGAGAAAAGGGAAATCTACAGTAATGTAGAATTCAAGGCAAAATCTTCTACTTGAATTACGTGCATTACAGCTTCCTCGGTACCCTGAATCGGGAGATGCTTTTTAGTGAAGTTCATATGGGCCACAACAGGATGACTAAAAGAGTTGAAATGTGTCGGCGCCTCAATGTGACAATTCATAAAAAGATAAATGGAATGCATAATCTCTGGAGGTCTATTAATAAGCATGGATGGTTTAATAACCTGTGACTCAAAACCTTAATATACATTTATAAAAAAAAAAAGTGTTATAATGCAAGGCGGCAACACAAAGCAAGAAAGAGTGGGAGGAAGAGAGATGTATGTTTAAAGAAGAAAAGGTGGGGGAGGGGGTAAATAAAAATATCATTGAACAGACCCGACTTCCATCCAGAGACTGCTGCTGCTGTGACTTGGATGTGAGAGGAGCACTGGCCACACTGAGGTCAGAGTAATAAGCGCTCTGCATACAGGGAGACAGGAAACCCATGAAAGATGGAAGCTATTCACACACACAAGGACATACCGACACCTTTGACCTCTTTACTGTAGAGCACACCGACAAACATTCACTACATAGCAAAGCATCGCATGTATATTATTACCATTTCCTTTCTTGGGCAAGTAGATAAATGTAGCGCACTTTCCTAAAAACACAAAGTATTTACAAGGCACATGCAAATCCAGAACAAAATTACCACTGGAGGTCCCCCCTTCCAGGTGCAGGATTGCGGGCCGTGGGATGGCGATGCACTGCATCTTGAATGGGGCTGGCCCTAGTTGCTGGGTCCCCTGTGTTGACACTAAATCGGACACTATTAAAAGTAGTATATAAAAAGCCCCCCTGACCTGGTTTGGGGGGGGGGGGAATAGTACTGGAGTGTAAAAGTAGTTAAAGTGGAACAAAGGACTGGCTGCTGGGTTTCCCAAATCGGGATACCCCTCAGTGAGTATACACCCCCTCCCGCCTCCGTTGCAGATATAGATCTGTGGCCACATGCTGAGCATCTTTGGGCTTTGTGTACGCTCCCCTACCAACCATTCAGATAGGCTGACGATTTCACTCCCAATTGGCATAAACAGAGCCTTAGACACTCTGTGGGACCAGGAAAAGGCAAGTTGGCTACAGCGATCGGGGGGGGGGGGGGGGGGTCAAAGCGCGGGGCACCCCTACCGGGGAAAGGACCGAAACCCAGTCTAGTCAAAATCCTGGGTTTTGGTCCACTTTAAATAGAGGCTCAGTAAAGATAAGAGGTTGCAGGGAGAGTGATAAAAATATGATTTGCCCGTCTACTCATTAGGAATCAAGGTAAATCTGTGGTCCTCAATCTCTGTGTGTTATGTAAATCAGGATTGCTCAACCTTTTTAAAGAGTGCAGGCCACTTAAGAGTTTTGGAATGAATAGGTTCAGAATTTTTAAGGTTTCATTTTTAAATGACCTAATAAAGACTTTGTACAACATTCGGGATACCCACTGTGTCCACAAATTCCATTAGAATTTTTACACTTATATGTCCTTATACCCTATTACCAACTTTTCACAATTCCACATGCAATAACCATGCTGATTAACTTACCTCTCTAAATATAGGAGTTCTATATTTATATCCCGCCCCAAAATCAGTCTTAAATAGTAACTGTATTTTCAATACTCAACCCATATAAATACATAATAAAATATAGAAAAAACTATTATCTTGTTCTAGTGCTAGAGCTTTCACCAAGTCATCCAAGCCACCGCTGCCACCTCCATTTGGCAATTTTCTTTTTATTTGGGTTCATGGAAGCCCAGAAACTATTGGGATATAGCCCAAAAAAGTATGAAGAGAAGTTTTGCATGGATCCGCCCGCTCATTAGGAATCATGGTAATACTATGGCTCTTGGTCTGTATGTGCCATGTATATACTTTCTGTTCCCACTCAGTCAAGTGAAATGTAGTATACCAATGTGGTGCATGAAGAAACCTGCAATAAATGTGTGTTGGGGATAAAAGCCAATATGTAATCTAAGACACAACAAGAGAAATGCCAATGCATCATTCAGCAAAGGGCTCTGAGGGGAGTGCTGGCTGCCACATCCCCTGCGACAGTGTGCTCCTGCCCCAGGCTATCTGAATGGTCCAAATAGTAAACAATCAGAGCCCTTGCTAAAAGTCCAAAGGCTCTGATTGGATGAGAGCCCACACATGCGCCGTTGGACTGGAGAAAAGTTTTATTTATGGGTGCCCTGGGGGGTTTCACAAAGCAGGGAATCCCGATTCGCGATGCCCTGGGGGAAGGCCAGCAGCTGGCTCTGGAATATTTTAGACTCCAGGCCGGCCGCTGGTGGGTTTTGTTCCTCTTAAAATGCTATCCACTAGGTTTGTTCATGGTTATTTAGGGGCTACATTACTATTAAGTTTAGGCAATGAAAGGGAATCACAAAGATAAAGCTCCCATGCACAAGCTCTACACACAGGATATGCCAAAGCAGTCAGCACATAACCAACCATTGCCTCATCTCTGGGTGGCCCCCGGGAGGACTGTATGGTCTCTCCACTGCCTGTAGAGCTCTAAGGATAAAATAAAGACACCACATCTAAAATTTACCAATGCAAGCAACACACGGGAAGGTGGGAATTGACAAATCTGTGCCATGAAGGGTGTTTGTTTTACGGGGATAATAAATGCATTTGTACCAAGTGAGCGCTGCATTTAATAGAGTCTAAACCTTTTCACCGTGGAGCTCTATTCAATAGGAGAAAGGGAAACCGATGCACACACACGTAGCAGCCAAACCCTCGCCAATAGGAGCCTTACTGCAGTGTGCCGCTGTCTCCTGATCTCCATCCTACAGAAATATGACTCATTTTGACTTTTGCCAAAGAAAAATGCAGGGTGGTGGTCAAAAGGGACCAAATAGGCACGTTCTTTAATTTTAGGGCCACTTTAAATATATTGTTGAAATATTTAAAGTGGACCAAAACCCAGGATTTTGACCTTTTCCCCGGAGCACCCTTATCGCGGGTGCCCCCCAGATTGCCCGAACTCATCTCTTCTCAGGCCAATGGCACATGCATGGCCACTTGTTCAATCAGCGCGCTCGGAGCCGCCGGCGTCATGCCATGTAAGACGGCATCTAAGGCCAGCGGCCCAGAGCAGCCTGGTGGCCACATCCCCCGCTTCCCTCTAACGCCGGAACATTCACCAAGGGCTGGTGCGGGCACGTGCCCTGCTAGAGGGATAGCGGGGAAGCGGACACAGCTCACGCATGTGCCGTTGGCCTGGGAACCAAGGCAAGA
This sequence comes from Gastrophryne carolinensis, assembly GCA_027917425.1. Lineage (NCBI taxonomy): Eukaryota > Metazoa > Chordata > Amphibia > Anura > Microhylidae > Gastrophryne > Gastrophryne carolinensis. The sequence continues at coordinate 183,316,223 of CM051240.1, forward strand.
GAACAGGGCGCCCTGGGGGGGGGGGGTTACACAGTGGGGCATCCCGGTTTTGGATGCCCCGGGGGGGAGGGAATCAGCATGGGTTTTGCTCCACTTTAACCATATGAATGTCACCAGGTCAGGAAGAGAAAATAAATCTTCCCTACAACAGTTTCAATTAAAACATTTCTTTGGGTCAAAACTTGGAAATGCCCAATCCGGGACTATTTTATATGACTGAATCCAGAACTATTGTATATGATTGAATCCAGAACTATTTCATATGATTGGATTAGATCGGATTCTTCTCTTCTCCAGTGTTACTATTACATTACTATTGGAATGATCAGATGCACACAAGATCTAACATAAACCCAGCTATAGGCACAGAATTTAGGTGATCCCTATACCCCCCTCCCCCCCCGTATATTATCAGGATGTACCCTACACACTGTGGGGCCCATCATACAGTGTAAGAGCACAGATCAACTGACCCTGCTGGACTTCCTATGCTGAGATGCTCCAAGTAATTCATCCTCATAACCATTGGTCTGTTAAAAAAAAGAGAAAGGAAAAGACAGACTAAAGCAATGTCATTTTAGCATGTAACAGAGAGATGCCCCACTTGTGCCCCAAGCTGGAGTAGTATGTCGGCCCCACAGACATATAACGATACAAATGAGTTACTATTTTTCTGTATAGCTCATTGTATGTGTAGCCATTGAATGTTCAATAAGTTCCCATAATAAACAGGAAACGTTGGGAATCAAAAATCAGTCGTGTATAAATGACAATGTAAAATAACGTGCTGCAAATATTTTTAAGAACAAGCTGTCGAGTAGAATGGCAGCATGGGAAGGATCAGAGAAAACACAGATCATTACTTTTTGACAACTGAGGTTAATTTTACTTTGGTCACATTGACTTAAAGAGGTCCTATACCCAGAAAGGAGGCTTTTTATCCCCCGCCCAGTGCCCCAAACAGCCTGGGTATCTTTTTTTTCTACTAAAACCTTTGCACAATATTCATAAAAACACTGGGTGCAGCCTGATGGTTAAATGATGGCCATATGGCTTCAGGCAGTAGCACGCCCTGGTGCTCTCCAGCAATAAAAGTTATTAGTCACACACAGAGCATTGTGGAACGAGAGAGGGGGTGTGGCCAGGGCTTCACAGCATGTCTCACAGCAGCCCTAGGAGGTTGGAGAAGGAAGGGGTAGGCCAGATCAATTATAACAACTGCATTCAATCTGAAAACATTACAAGCTTAACTGCCACATAAACATCAGTAGAAACGCACACAGAAAATCCCCATTAGACTGACTGGTTTTACCGACCGAGAGAGGGGGCATAGCCGGAGCTGCTCACATTGTGTCGAGGCTAAAGCAGACAGCAGCGCCTCCTCACACAGCAGCTCTGACAGGCTGGTGAGGGAAGGAAGGGGTAAACCTTATTCATAATAACTACAATAAATCTGAAAGCATTACAAAATAAACTGCTATATACATCTCAGTAAAAGTGCACACAGAAAGGCTTTCCCATATATTTTTGCTCCTGTGCTATATGCTTGCCTAAAAAATTCCTTCTTCCCCTCTCTAGCCTGTCAGATGCACTGTGTGAGGGGGTGCTGCTCTCTGCTTTAGCCCCGACATAATGTGAGCAGCAAAGGGGGGTGGGAGCAGCTCAATCACTATACACAATTATCAACATTATTATTCAGGGCCTGGGAACTAATTTACCGCCCAGTTTAACCCTCTCATCAACTAAATATCAAGCAACAAACATGTCTAGCTATGTGGAAAGACAGAGATTTGGTTGCATATATCTGTATATATATCTATATTTAATGTGAGCAGCTCTAGCTACGCCCCCTCCCACATTCCATGCTGTGATTCATGGGAATTTATCATCCCTGGGGAGCACCAGGAGACGCTGCTTTTATAAATAATGTAGAAGTAAAAGAAAGGCTGTTTTGGAGCATTGGGCTGGGGATAGAAGTTGACATAAGCCACTTTTCTGGGTATATATCACAGTACTGTCTAAGTAATTCTTGTGGTTCAAGGAAGCAGCCGTGATGGAATTACTATGGGTTGCCCTCCTATTGTCTTCTATTGAGTTGTAGGAAACAATTCCCCCTTTCATTAGAAGTCAATGGGGCAGCAGTCGCAGAAATACTATCATGGCTGGTCCTATGAACCACGAGAGTTGGACTTGACTGTCCCTTTAAAGAAACAGCTGAGCCCTATCCACATCTTAGTTTTGTAGCTATGACAGCCAAAATACGCTAAGCAATGTTGAAAAGCTGTACAGGGTACAGCAATTAGCATATTAGGATAATATAGATAATCGCATGCATTTTTTCCACACAGCACACAATCAGCATATAGAAACAGCATACTAACCCTAAGACTGCTCCTGCTAGTCACAGACATAAGGTCATCTTCATCAGAAGCCTGAAGGCAGAGGTAAGGATAAGAAAGTCAGAGAAGCTAGAAAGTTCTTCGGAGACAATTCTTCGGAAGGACGATTTCCATTACAAACATTAAACCAATCTTTGTTTAAAAAAAAAAAAAAAAATATGTGCTTTGCAGTTCTGCTCACAAAACTGCTGTCCCAGCTCCAGTGCCCGAGAGTGTTTTTTTTTCTTCAGCCAGAATTCTAATGAGTTGTCGCATTTTCCCTTCTGTGCAAGATTAAACCACTCTAAGCAACCTGCACTCCTTGCCAGAGACGGCTCCTTGTTCCTGTAAAGAATGCAAATGGGCTGCACTGCCTGCAATACCTACAAATCCCCTGTCACAGGCCATTACAAGCAGACCTTTGTGCCAGATTAACAAGGCAGCTGAATGAAGCCATTTCAGGATTCGCTGGGAACCTGCTCATGTGCAAATACTATAGATTATTTTACACTTAATATGTATTACCATGGTCACTGCTGACCCCCCAAAAATTCGGAGGTTAAAAAGCAATCACATACAGCGGTCTCTCTGTCCATTTACTTTAGTCTCTGGCTACAAAACAGGGGCTAGAACTCTGCAACCACAGGAAGCAGGAAGAATCAGGCTGTGGATGGAGGGAGGTATGGTTTGATTTTACACGTGGCCTACAGGAACAGTCTTTACAGGACAGTCTGGGCAACAACAACAACAAGGCAGGAGGGAGTCTACCTGAAGCCTGTCCTCCATTTCTGCAGTGGGCTGTAAATGCTGTAGCAGGTCTCCAGTTTGCCCCTCCTTTGCTTACCTTTTCACACTCAAAATGTGGTCACACAGCCACCCCATCCCTCAGTGCCACCAGCGTGAGCCTCACTGCTTGAACCCCCTGTGCACCCACTGAATGCCTATCTGATTGGCTGGCATGGGTATGCACCTGCGGAAGGCCTATCTGATTGGCTGGCATGGGTAGGCACCTGCGGAAGGCCTATCTGATTGGCTGGCATGGGTATGCACCTGCGGAAGGCCTATCCGATTGGCTGGCATGGGTATGCACCTGTGGAAGGCCTATCTGATTGGCTGGCATGGGTAGGCACCTGCGGAAGGCCTATCTGATTGGCTGGCATGGGTAGGCACCTGCGGAAGGCCTATCTGATTGTCTGGCATGGGTAGGCACCTGCGGAAGGCCTGATTGGCTGGCATGGGTATGCACCTGTGGAAGGCCTATCTGATTGGCTGGCATGGGTAGGCACCTGCGGAAGGCCTATCTGATTGACTGGCATGGGTATGCACCTGCGGAAGGCCTATCTGATTGGCTGGCATGGGTAGGCACCTGCGGTAGGCCTATCTGATTGACTGGCATGGGTATGCACCTGTGGAAGGCCTATCTGATTGGCTGTCATGGGTATGCACCTGTGGAAGGCCTATCTGATTGGCTGTCATGGGTATGCAGAGCTGGAGGGCAGTGGTTGATGGGATGATTGAAACTCTCTATTAAAAAAAGAGGAACACCAAGGATTTTCACAATCCTGATTTTAGATGCCCTACTGTGGAAAATTCAAATCAACCAAATACTCTAATGGGATGGCGATGTATGACCGAAATGCGCAAGTAAGCGCATCTGCGAGGGAAGCTGGGGATGCTGGCTGCTCATGCGCCATAGGATCATCAATGAGGTTGTGTATAAGAGTAGGAGATCTACGGGATTTCACACAATGGAGACTTTATACTCCAGGGAGGCCAACGCTCTTTAATTTAGCATTCTATGGCGCTCATTCCTATGCACAACAAAGAACATTGGCTGCATAAGCGACCTCACCTTCACCCTGGGATTGCAGAAGAGGTAAGCACATTCTGTGAGCTAGGGGGTTTCAAACAGCAGGGCCTCCCAAATTGGGATGCCTTGAGGCAAAGACCAAAACCTGGGTTAGTGAAAATCTCAAGTTTTGTTCCCCTTTAAGGCCAAGAAAGCAGACTTTGCCAGTAGATCCCAGTTTAGAACCAGCCTGCTAATAAAAATCAGCACCTAAATACTGACTTTATTCCCTAAGCAATGTTTCTGCACCAGAGCATACTCCACTTATTTCAGCATATGACCAAGAAAAACAATCCAAGAGAAGCAGCGAGCACCCCTGTATTTGTATGTATTTGGAGTTTGTAGCTGGGAGCAGCTTACCTAAGGTTGCCCTGCCCTCCTCATGTGCTGCACGCAAGGTTATAGGGCAACCTCAGGAAAGCTGCTCTCAGCTACAAACACAAAGAAAAATACAGTGGCGCTTGCCGCTTCTCATGGACTGTTTTTCTTGGTCATTCGCTGAAATAAGTGGAGTATGCAGACATATTGCATAAGGAATAAAGTCCATATTTAGGGCACCGGTTCTTTACTACACATGATCTGGGAATGTCCGACTATCTCTGTATTCTGGGATGAGGTGTCCAACTTTATCTCTATCTCCCTGGGCCTCCCTGTGAGGAAAACAGCGCCCCTTTGTCTCCTAAGTGTGGTAGAACCCATGCTAGATGATGGCCCGCAGATAATCCTGTTACGTTTACTAATGTTTTATGCGAGGAAATGCCTTCTCTTACATTGGAAACATCCAAAAAAACCGAGCCTCTCAGGTTGGAAGAGTTTGATTAACGACAAACTGGTTTTGTACAAGATGACCTACCAGGCTAGAGGATGCCCAGACAAGTTTGAGCGTGTATGGGGGGCGTGGCTCAATGCCCCCAACTCTACTAATGGCTAGGGGCCACCGGTGGCCCACTTCCCAGGGCTGGAATCTCTCCTTTATAGCCTGAGCTCCATCCAAGCAGGTGAGAACGAGAGTGAATGAGGTGTGTATGAAGCGGGTGTGTGTGTACCGTTGTTATTGTTGTTGCGGTTATGATTATAGTTGTATTGTAGTGTAATGGTGGTATAATTGCAACTGTAACTGTGTTGCATTGTATTGCTTTGTTGTACAACTTGAAAAGCATAAATAAAAATTTATAAAAAAAAAAAAAAAAGTCCATATTTAGGTAAGCTGCTCCCTTTATTTATTGCATTGCATGTCCCAAAAGGGGGAATCTCAGAGATTATTTTATTTTGGAGAAAAATTAGTCAGAAAAGGAGAGCAAGTTCTATAGTGTTTATCAGGGAAGTGCTGGTAAATAAAAGATGCAGCCCCTGTCAGTTAGCATTGGGCAAGCAGAAAGCAGGTGGACTTCAACTTTTTCCTGGAATATCCCTTTAAGTATACAAATTCTAATGTGAGTTAATGTGTACCTTTATAACAAGCCATGCAATTATAGACCAATGATGTTAAAAAAGCCACGTTCCAGAGAGTTAATAAAAGGGTAATGAGACTGCTGGGAAAGCAGCTACAGCATTCAATGCATATTAGGTTCACAGGTACTTTTTAATAATTTAAATGATACATGGATGTAAACTGACCTGGAGATTCCTCCGTGGTCTGTGTGAGTATCGCTCACTGTCTTCCTGGAAATGCATTGCAGGGACAAGAGAAACACATGAAGCGCCACAAAGCCGGGACAAAGGCGTCAGCGGGATAAGGAGGGTAGAGGAGATTAAGGAAAGGAATAAAGAAACAGAAAACGCATGGGAAGCCAGCAGCAAAATGATATAACATAGGTAATATGGTGAAAAGGAAATGCACAATCCTCCTATGCACTATAACTAAATATAGCCTAAATAAGACATTCAAAAGTTTCTTGGCCTTTTAAATTCAAATGAATAATTGTTGAGGGTTGGGAAAGCCACAGCCTTCCTAAGGCCTAGTGGTGGCGTCAAGGTTATGCAAGGACATATGTATAAGGATAAAAGTGTAAGTAAAAAAAGAGTCCAGCTCAATTATAGACATACAAAGGAAGTGGTAAGTACCTGTTGGGAAATATCAATATGCACAGTCACCTAAAGCTCACCCAAAATTGAATTTGTGAAAGTTTTTTTTTATTTTTATTACAGCACATCACACACTAAAATAGTATAAAGTTATATTTCACTACTGTAAATGTGTCCACATAATTTTTTCTTCACAGAAAAATGCATAGGAGCTCTAAGCGTCTATCATGCGTCACTGTGAGCCTAATGCAGAACTGACAGAATCTAGCTATTGTAAAAGAAAAGAGGAGGGGGTAACGGGCAACTTCACCCCATAAAATATAAACTTATAATATTCAAGGTATGGAAAAGAATTGCCAGCAGGAATGTCCATAAAACCTTACATCTATTAGAATCAGTTAAAGTGATACTGCTGGCAAAAGGTAATTGTTACCCCCTTGCATCGGGCTACACCTGGCACTATCCTAAACGGTTTAGCATTTTTAATTTGAAGCAGACATGGCAGAGATATCAGGGTTTACAGGTTCAGCCAATGACATTCTTTTTCATCACATCCCCCAATCAGTTCAACAGAGTGGGACAGGATTGCTGGTCAATCCCTCCTCCTGCCCCTCCGCCTCCAGATTCACCACATTGCTGATTATTATGCAGCAACACAAAACTAAGGGCCACGCCCACTTTCATTCCTTTTTCAATTAAAAAAAGGGAAAACAGTTTAGGACAGTGCTAAATGTAGCCCAACGCAATGGTATAACAATTACCTTTGTCTGCAGTAGCACTTTAAAATGTAGCCACATCCAGAACGTCAGGCGCAGATCAAAGCAGGATAACAGGTCAACGTGTTTCCAGTCCTACTGGACCCTTACTCGTGACCATATAATTATTATTTTATAATATATTAAAAAGTTATATTTTGTGGGGTAAAGTTGGCAGATATCCCCTCCTCTTCACTATGTGGGATTGCTGTTCTAGCATACGGGCACTCCCAGTTGTGTTCCATTCCATAGCCAGAATTGTCTACTCTGGGTCATACACAAGGGGGAGCACGGCTTTTGAACTTTAAATTCTGTATAAATGGACTCTTACACCCAGCACATTCATTAAATGCAACACGGGCCTTGTTAGAAAGAAAAGCCTACCATCCACTGCTCAATGTCACCCCACTTGGCATCCAAACCATAATATTTCTGAAGAAAGAAGAAAAGAGGAAAGGTGAGAGGTCAGAAAGTAGCAACGTGCTAAAGTAAAGTAAGCCATGAAACACATAACTTCTTCATCACACACAACTTGTCGCGGGCAATAACAGAGTGGCTCCATAGATTTATTCTGGTCACTTTGTGCTGGTGCAGGCTGAAGGCACCACAAGAAAAAGCTTAAATTCATTCAAATAGTGCTCAGGTTTTACGCCTGGATAGGACAATCCAGAAGAGCTACCTTTTTTTTTTTCCTGAAGCACATCAGTGGAAGTCCAGCGCTGCAACAACCTGCTCCATCCAGACCGCACCTTCCGCAACCAGACGCCCTCTGAGAAGCAATGCTGCCCCTGCCATTCTAATGAATAGAGTGGGTGTGCTACAGGCACTGGCTGCTCGTGGACAGGGGATGGATGGTGCAAGTATTTGATCATCTGTTAAGTGTTAGACAGCCACAGATTTGCTGTGGGAAGAAAAAATTGAATATCCCATTTTCTTTGTTTTTTTTTTTTTTACATGCCTGGACTGTTACTTTAAAGAAAGTGCCTAAGTCAATGTATGTATGTAAGCAGTGTGTGTGCTTTGAGGCTGACCAGAAGTGCGCCATCAGCACCTGTTTCTGCCCAGAAGACTCTTTTGGACAGTGGAGGGTAATCAAAAAGATTTGTTTAGGCGTCATGGCTGTCTCTGGATACCTGTGCAATAAGCCTTAACCTGAGACGTACTGATACGTACTAACATTTCTCAAGTTTTATCAATCCATATTAAAATCAAGCGCATGTAATTAGATAAAAAGTTTTGACAAAAACATACACCAATTCAAGGGAACGGTTCCAACAATATTTATAGTAATCATTATGCTCCTCCTGTGCATTTGATATTAAACATGAGATGAAAATATGTATCCTACTACTACAATCAGAGAGTAACAATGATATAATAAAGCAACATCTTAAAATGGACCAACACCCAGGATTTTCACTATCCTGGGTTTTGGTCCACTTCTTCGGGGGACCCCCCGATCGGGGGTGCCCTGCTGCGTGAAACCCCCCAGATCGCCGTAAAAAACTCACCTCACCCCGCTCCTACGCGAGCGCTCGTCCAAACAGAGCGCTCAGAGCCGCTGTGGTATGTACGGACAAGCGACGGACAACCACAGCGGCTCTGAGCACGCTGGAGGCCGCATCTCGAGCTTCCCTCTAACAGGGACCCTGCTAGAGAGAAGCCCAAGATGTGGCCGCGGCTCGCGCATGCGCCGTTGGACCGGGGATAAGGTAAGGTTTCTGGGCGTCCTGCGGGGTTTCACACAGCGGGGCATCCCGATTTCAGATGCCCCACGGGAAGGGATCTGATTGGCCCAGGAATCTTATAGAATCCCGGGCTGATCCCCCCTGGGTGTTGGTCCACTTTAAACACAAGGGGTGAACAAAAAGGCAATAAAAATCATGCAGCAGCCATTTGTAGAATTTAAGGATTTCAAAGCATGACTGCGTGAATACCGCCTCTTGATATTTCTTGCCTGCCATAAAGGAAGTTATACAGGTGAAGTGCAGGATTTTTCTAATAAGAAAGATTTCATTTTTTCCATAAATTTGTAAATAACAAAATACTAGGAGTTGAGCAAAATTATTCAGTGAGGCAGAGAAAGACGGATATTTTTCTCTTTACCTCATAGAGAACCATTATTTATAACTTAAAAAGAACATACCCTTACCCCAATGGGAAAATGTTGTCCCCTACCATTAGAACCGCCCTATGGCAGCTGCAGGAGACTTCTGGAAAATGTTTTGTACTTTTTTGTGTGTGGATTAAGAAATCTTACTGCATAAGTATCCTGAAGCAGTCACAAAGCACTTCCAATGTGAGCTTCGCCCACCATGGACTTTAAAGTCATTCAGCAGCCAATTAAAAAAATGAAAAAAGGATACCCCTCTCTTTTCCCACACAGCGGATTGGCGATAGTCTGGCGATCAGCAAGTCACATGATAGATCCGAGTCCTCGCCACAGAACTAGCTTCCCGCACCGCCACGGGCCTTACACGCCATTCACTGGCATTTCATCCCCCTCCCCACATCCTCTCCATTCACCACAATGGAGGGGGTGTGTGAGGCTTTGGCACAATACCCTCTATTGCAGAATGGAGAGGGTGTGGCCACTAGCCTGTGACTGATGGCGAGCCGCAAATCTGACACGCCATCAATCCCGCCCCCCCTTTTGGCGACCTGGATAATGTGGGATCACATGCTGGGGAGCAGGCTTGGATATAGCAATCTGCTGAGTTACTGATCGCCAGAGTAGCTCCAATCAGCAATGGGGGAGCAAAAGGTAAAGTACCCTTTTGTTTTTTTTTATTTTTGGCTGCTAAATCACTTTAATTCAGGTTAATTTTAAATAGTTAACTACACTAACAATAAATACAAACAATATAAATGCAGGAGCACCTGTAATATATCAGTAACAATATAATGTTACAGTTGTGCAATGTTCAAATTCTAAAGGGACAGCCTCAGAACACACAGTTAAAAGGTGAAATTATAGTTATGGGATCCTTCCATGAGCAAACCATTAAACTCAGATTAGGAAAAGAAGTCACGGAGATAAGACGTTTAAATTTAAACACATTCCAATGTGGTCTGGCAGTCATGCAGGGAACCACACACACACAAATGCACTCAACTTTACCTTCTGAACCTGGTAGATCTGTGTATAGGAAGCAAACAGGAGACACGAGTCAGAAATAAGCAGCAAAGGGTGCAGAGAAATAAAGAATACAATGATTTATGTGCTGGGCTCGTGTACAAAGCATATGGCTGACTTGATAAATATTTTTTATAAAAGTTTTTTCCTGCAAGAACAGTAAATGTATTATCTACAACCCAGTATGTGAGAGAACAACAGATTTCTCAATGTTACTCGAGAGGAAGCAAACAAACCCCCAGAGTCTGATCTCTTAGCACCAGGAAGACTTTTACCAAGAAGGGGGTTAGAGACAATAAACCTTCCTTGTTGTGCACCTGCTTTCTCTGAGCAGCATGGAGACATTTATATTTGCAGCCTGGAGGTGGTGGGGGTGCGGACATCCCCCAGGCCGCATACATTTGGGATTGGCAGCGTCAAAAGTACAGCTTAGGTCAGGCTGGCACTTAACAAACCTAGAGTACAGCACCATGTGTGAATAGAGATGAAGCGGCTGTCCTGTCTCCTATTACAAGTAACCAGAGCTAAAGGCTGAAAAGTAGGCATGGTATAAGTGCCAAGAAACCCATTTCTAGTGCTGCAGTAAAGTAAAGGTAAACACAATACTGTAAGCCCTCTCCTAAATGTATTGCCTATACCTAATGCTGGCATGTCCTCCCTATATTCACAACTCGAGATTGGGATTGCTGCCAGTAATTGAGCCGAAAAACAAAACAGCGCTTGCCCAGCCTGCAAGTTGTCATCCAACTGTAAAATTGGGTGCCATTACTCTGCATAAACAAAGGTGACCCAACCACCCAGACAGGTCTGTGCAGTGCAGTCCCGTCCCATCACAGAAGGAAAACAGACTTTAATCTCAGGACAGCAGGTAAACACCGGCAGCTTAGATCTCTCCTCACTTCTTTGTGTTTATACTCAGATTTTTGCTAATGATTTAAGCTGATCAGAGTGAGAGGGAAGGAGAATAAGCCATGCCTGCTTTAGCCCTAATACTGTAAGAAGTGAAAATGTCTCAGGGATCAGCCTTAGCTACACTGTAGTAAGCATACCATACAGGGTAGAAATGACAGTAACCACAGAAAAGGACAGTTAAGCCATCTGTTCATTAGAATATTTTATTGTATGAAGGGGTAGTAGTGGACATACACGCCAAAAAAAAAAATACCTTTACTCTCCCTCTTTGCTTGTCTAGCGGTTTCAATACTAATTTGGCAAATAGATCATGCCCTGCATTTAGGGCTGCGTTGATGGGGTTAACAGGGCAATTGCCTCAGGCCCCCATCGCCAAAGAGGCCCCTTGCCTTCAGGAAGCACCAAGGTTCAGCGACATGTGGCTGCCGTGTCTCTAGTGAGGGAATCCTTCACGGATTCTTGGTGTCAGTACAAACTATTACTCAGTATCACAGGAGGGCAGGTGTTCATGGCTTTTAACCCCCCCCCCCCGTGCTTTACATGTCATGTGCCAGTAAAGTGAGGCTGCTACTGCCATCAGATTGTCTCTCCTCGCTGCGGGGTGGTGGCCGATAAGCATCATGGCAAAATCTAGTCCGGGGGGGGGGCATCCTGTGAATAAATGGCCATACCTGACCTTGATATGCAACCTTGCCCCCTGTAAGGCAGCCCAGTCTATTCCTGGTAGCTGAGGCAAGCAGCACTATACTGCTGATCAGTGGTGCCTTGACCTGCCCATCCCACTGTCACCCATGGCTTCCTTTTCAGAACGCGAGTGGCGCACATGATTTTTGGGGCAGAATCTCGTCACCAGGTGAGTACTAAAATATCAAATCTGAAGGTATAAGCTGCAAGCAAGTCAAGGTAAGTATCATCTACGATGAGGATGTGTTCACGTCTACACGCAGCACTTAAAGACATTCTGCAGGTAGTCATATAAAAATAATGCTATACTTCCCACTTACCAGATCACATAATCCCAGTCCTCGGCAGCAATCGTCAAGCCGAACCTGTGAGGATGGCATAGAACGGCCAATGTTGAATGGACAAGAGCAGCTTGACGATGGTGGAGGCATGGGACTGGAATCGAGTGATCCGGCAAGTGTCGGAGCGCTGGTCTATCAGCGATCATCTGTGGGGGATTGAAGGAGAGTATAGATTTTTTAATCTTACTGCCTAAAGAAATATGTTAAACTGTGCTAGCCACCAACGTTATAGCAGCCCACTGTGTGCAAACGGCTACACATGCGTGTAGTCTGAAGCTGGTTAGGTACATCACGCTAAACCACTGAAGGTCAGGAATGAATGGGGCCCTAGATATTTTTCTGTTATTATTCATGTGACAGTAGAAAAACAATTGTACACCTTTTGTAGTTTTGTGTATACATGTTTGCCTGTAAGTTACAGATTTGTATTATGCCTGAAGAAAAAGCTTAAGGTGCTTTGAAAGCTCTTCTTTTCAATCTATTAAGTTAGCCAATACATGGTATTACCTCAGCCTTGGTTTTCCCATTATGCTACATGTGTACTTACATACTGCATGTGCTACTTGTTTATAAGAGCAAAACGCATTAGACAGGTCAGTTACACACTGAAACAGTGATTAATACTGAATCTGTTTCGACTTCTGATTATTACTGATATAGCCTCCCAAATAAACATAAGTAATATAATTATTTTTGGTAGTAGCATTTCTTTGCAGCTTAATGGCCGCACAGAGATTCATATTATATCCTCCTGTGCAGCTTGACTTGGCTCGTGCTACCTCCTACTTTCTCCTTATCAGAGCGCCTGATAAGAAAGTGCAGAAATATTGGTATGACAAATCCTCCCTGCAGGAATTTCAGTAAAGCATTAACATTTGCTTCACAATCTGACACTTCGAATTATGAAAAGGAGCCACAATATGCTGACAGGAGCCATCATTTACCATATTTTTCACCCTATAAGAACCCCCCCCCCCCCCAAAGTGTGTGTGTGTGTGTGTGTGTGTGTGTGTGTGTGTTTGTGTGTGTGTGTGTTTGTGTGTGGCTTATTTGGTAATAAACACAGACACACACACAGACATACATTATCGGGGTCAATATCCTCAAAAAAGCAGTTCAGCCACAGCCACAACCATGCAATAAAACTAAAATATATAGAAGGCAACAACCGCCACTGATTCAGTGGGAACACAACAGAGTGGTGTCCCGGAACGGAAGAGGACGAGAAAGGAAATTTACTGGTGAGTACACAATTTTCCCTTTTCTCATCTCTTCCATTCTGGGGTACCACCAGTAGCAACTCGTGGGACGTCCCAAAGCAATACCCTCAATAAAGGTGGGATGGTGAAAGAACAGCCGACTGAGTCAACATAAACAAGAACAACGGCAAAGACACCTCAAGCTTAGACCCCCAGGGAGGGTTTACCATCCCCTGAAACACCTTACGTCCCAGAGCAGAATCGGCAAATGCCCCTGACATTAAGTCTGTAAAACTTGGTGAAGGTGTGGAGAGACGACCAGATGGCCGCCTTGTACTTCCACCGAAGCGTGGTGTTGGAAGCTCAAGACACGTCAACCGCCCTCGTGGAGTGAGCGGTGACTTGGAAGGACACCTCCTTCCCCTTGCAGGTGTAGGCTTGTATGACCGCCTGCATAATCCATCTGCTGAGAGCGGACCAGGCAGCCGCCAGCCCCCTCCTTGGCCCTTCCGGGATCATAAACGAGTCATCCATCTTACATACCTCTTAAGTAGCACCCAAGTAATACTTTAATGCCCTGACCACATTGAGGGAAAACAGAAGTCTCTCCTCGTGGGGAAGGTAGCACTATCTCTGGATTAAGACGAAAGGGAGAGACAACCTTGGGCAAGAAATACTGCTTCACATGAAATCAAATGGAGCCCCTGGAAGGGCTAATAGGACCAGATTATTATTATTATTATCATTGTTTATTTATATAGCGCCATCAACTTCCGTAGTGCTTTGAAAGGTATGAATACAGACAGGGAAAAACATACAAAGAACGTACAAAGAAAACAATACAAAATTAGATGCCACAGGTTAAAACCAAGTGTTGTGCGCACAGGAGACAATAGGGAGGAGTGCCCTGCCCTTGCGAGCTTACAGTCTAAAGGATGGGGGTGGAGACAAAGGGCGGGGTCACAAGTGGTGGAGCTTGAGTATGGCTGCATGTGCCATTGAAGGTTACAGGAGCTGCTTACGCCAGGTCATATGCTTGTCTATAGAAGTGAGTTTTGAGGGCGCTTTTAAAGGCTTGGAGTGATGGAGAGTGGCGGATCGAGCGGGGAAGTGCATTCCAGAGAAGTGGGGAGGCACGGGAGAAGTCTTGAAGGCGGGAGTGCGAGGAAGTAACCCAGGAAGAGGACAGGAGAATGTCAGAGGCAGAGCGGAGGTTGCGCTTGGGTTGGTAATGCTGGATCAGAGATGAAATGTAGGAAGGGGCCTGGTTAGAGAGAGCTTTGTAGGTTAGCATTAGAAGTTTGAACTGAACTCTATGGGAGACAGGTAACCAGTGGAGGGATTGACAGAGGGGAGTAGCACTGGAGAAGTGAGAGGAGAGATGGATGAGGCGAGCAGCAGAGTTTAGAATAGATTGGAGGGGAGCTAGTCTATTTGTTGGCAAACCACAGAGGAGGGTGTTGCAGTAATCCAGTTGGGATATGACTAGGGCATGCACTAACATTTTAGTGGTGACAGGTGAGAGGAAGGGACGGATGCGGGAGATATTTTTGAGTTGGAGATGACAGGAGATTGAGATCTGAGGGCGAGAGTATCGATCGCAGCGGAGAACCAACATGTGCAACGCCCTGCATGAAAGTGCGGACTAACCTATGCTCCAAGATTATCCAATGGACAAGGCAGTGACCTGGCCCCTAAGGGTGCTGGGCAGTAAGCCAGCGTCCTGGCCTTGCTGGAGAAATGCCAAAATGTAGGCCATCAAGAACTTACTACAGGAGTGGCCCTTAGATTCGCACCAAGACACAAAGGCCCTCCAAGTCCTGTAGTAAATTCTAGAGGATGACCGTTTTCGTGCTCAAACCAAGGTATGAGTAGCCGTGGAGGACAAACCCCTGTCTTGTAATAAGCTGGTTTCAACAGCAAACCCGCTAAAGCCAAAGCTGGACAATTGGGGTGCCTCAGAGGACCCTGTTGCAGAAAATATGTGCTTTTGGGGAGTCGCCAAGGGGGCTCCACTGCCAGGCTGACCATATCCGTGAACCGCACTCTTCTGGGCCAGTGTGGGGCGATTAGGATGATAGGAATCTGCTCGCAGTTGAGCTTCTTTGGCATGCGACCCAGAAAAGGCAGTGGTAGAAATGCATAGAGAGGCTGTATCCTTACCAGGGAATGGACAGCGTATCGACCTCCATGGCCAGGGGGTTTCGCACCCTGGACATGAACCTCTGAACCTTCCCGACTGCTGAGATGCAAAGAGGTCCACCTCCGAAGCTGAGGGCTTGAAACACGTCCCGGTGAAGGGAACATTCCCCTGGTCCATTGTCTTCCTGCTCAAATAATCAGCCTGCAGATTCCCCACCCCTGCAATGTGAACCGCTGAGATGCACGGAACGTGAAATTCCACTCACCTCATGCAACTCACTTCTTGGAACGCCTACCAGCTCCTGGTACACCGTGGAATTGTCCGATCCCCTGCCAGGGACTGCTGGTCCAGCAACCAATGAAGGGATCGCCGGGCACTATCCATCAAGGTTAAGCGACGGTCCAACGTCTGCACAGTCCTGCACCATTTCAATAGGAGCAGCATTTCTAGAGACCTGGAGTGGAACTGAGCATACAGAACTGCCTCAAGCCAAGGAGACACATGGCCTGGAATGTTCGTCTGTCAGCATTGACCGCACCACCTTCTGAAAAGCAGTGCCCTTCTGTACCGGAAGAAGGACTCGAGCCCGCCGAGTATCCAATGTCATACTTAAATAGGTCGCCACCATGGAGGGAGCCACCTGGGACTTGGGGTAGTTTACCACCCATGCGAAACATTCCAGCATAAACGGGACCGTCCAAACATCCTGCAGCGACTCTGCCAGAGATGGGGCTGGGATGAGCAAGTGGTCCAGGTACAGGATGATGCGTACACCCTGCCTCTGCAGGGTACAACTCCCCGGTACAGCAAAGCTCTATTGTGCGGTCGCGAGCTGCCGTTCGTTCTACAAAGCGGGAAGGCTTGGACGCCACAAACCTGTGTGAAGGCCTGGTTCAGAACTCAATCTTTTATCTGGAAGAAACAACCTCCCGGACCCAGGCATCGGATATCCTTTCCCTCGAAGGGCCCTATCGGACCAGGGATAACCCAGGAGCTTCAGCCATGCTGGAGTCGATCCTCAGCTCAGGAGAACCTAAAAAGAAGTGCAGGAGGTGCCAAGTGACGATCTGTAGATGCAGCAGGGACCTCCAGGCACCACAGAAGATGGAGGTGCCTTGTGCTGCTAGTGAGGAGGAGGGGGTGGAGCACCAAAACGGTCATCCCGCGTGGGACAAAGCCATGCCCCCACCTATGTTGCAGTCGTGGCCAGCCCGTCCCCTTTCCGAACTAGCCAATCGGCAGACCGGTGGTCATGCCCCCCTTGCGCTCTGAATGAAATCTGACCAGCATGGCCGCCCAGTAGTATCAAACACAATGACACCGGGGAGCCTGGCCCTTAGCGCAGAAACCCTGGGGAAGCATGTCTCTCGCAGGGTGTCATGGAGCCACGGGGGGTAGAAGAATAGGGGATAGAGCGAACAGAGCTCAGTGGGTGGCACACAGCGGGGCCACCATGAAATGCCCTGAAATCAGGTACCCTGTTGCAGGGTCCTCTGCCAGACGTGCCCCAGCATGGGGACCCATGCTCGCTCAAGACACCAACGCTACTGGCTTGGGAACCAACTAACTGGGGTCCCTAGGAATGCTGCAGCTGGTGAGCGGCTGGTAACAGAAGTCGAAACCCCTGCTCTTGGTCAGTGTGCGCAAAACAAAAACAAAAAATTCCAGACACCTTCACAGGTCATTGCAATTGCACCTTAACAGGCCATTGAGGAGATCAGGCCGGCCCTATATAGGATGGGAGGAGCTAGTTTTTTTGTCTATCTTGCATTCCCAGCTTACAGCTGAGATTAACCCACACATTGCTACTAGTGGTGCTCCGGAATAGAAGAGTTGAGAAACAAGTGTTCTATGAATAATGCACTGAACAGTGGGCATGACCATTGTGTTGAAAGTGTTAACTGTGTTGCCATCCATCGTATAAGGCTAATTCAGAACTGTAAGAATTTTTTTTTGTAAATTCTATATGATTTTTTTCTTTCAACAGCAATTCAACATCATTTATAACTTTGCAAATGTTTAAACCGGACCTTCAGCATGATTTAATGAAAAGCCCAAACCCTTAAAAAAACTATTCCCCAGCTAAAATTAAGATATTTTAAGGTTTTAGTCAGTTAGGACTTTAGGATATGGGCACCGCCATCTTGACTCAGAAGCATCCCACATACTGAGCATTTGAGAGCGGGATGAAGTAAAGGGGGTGGGATTCTAACTGTGCTTTGCACAGGCATAGCAGAGCTGGGGTCAGGGAAAGGACAGCAACCCCAGAATGTAGAGCAGCACAGTCAGAAGACACTTCCTGTTTGCAGGCTGCCTGATGCTCCATGAGCCGCCATCTTGGAGGTAGGATGATTGTTAGAAATCTGTATGTACAGAGTGTGGGAAACATATAAGATAGGCTTTTATTCAGGCTGAAGGTCTGCTTTAAATTCACACAGCTAAAATGGTGCTGAATCGCACTAAGACAAAAAAAAAAATCATACTAAATAATTATAAAAAATGTGTTCTCACAAAAAAAAGACAATACTCATGGTGATGAATCAGCCCTTATACTGTATATGGCAGTAAAGTCCCACTGCCTGACGTGCAACTAAGACAATTACTTATTCTAGCCCATCGAACCTGACACTAAACATATGGCAGGGAGGAACTAGTCTCTCAGTACAGAGACAGGCAGCCAATCATGACCTGCATGTATTCAGGTTAGCACCTAAAATGTAGGTAAAGATTTGCTTAAAGTGGACCAAAAACCTTTAAGACTCCAGGGCTGGCACATTCTCTCTCCCCAGGGCAACCCAAATTTCTGTGTGAACCGCCCCCCCCCAAATCCCCAGTAAAAAGGACATGATCCAATGCCTCATACATGGGCCTTGGCCGCACTATGCTGTACCTATAGCCAGGCGTGTGCACACTCCAGGTATTTATGAATGGGAGGCGCAGGTACGATCCCTGCTAGAGGCTAGCGGGGATGCAGCTGTCTCAGCTCCATCCGGTCCTTAGCTGATGATTTACCCAAAAGGCTGAACGGAGCCAAGTATTCTAATTGGCTGCGTGCCCGCCCATGCACCTTAGGCCTGGGGATAGTAAAAATACAGGGCTTTGGTCCAATTTAAAGATGGTACTATAGTGCGATTGGGGATGCACCAATGTCCAATTCACCTGTGAATCTGTGTAGAGATCTGAAAAACATGACCTGTCAATAGGCGTTCAGGAAAAAGGTTTAGGAACACTGTGCTACAGAACCTATAGCTGACTGTCCTTTTAAGCTTGGTTAACATTTCTGTGATAGCAATTTCCAAGCAAAGAACTATCAAAATTGCTGTGCAGCAGTTAAGTGATTTTAATTAAACTGGAATGGCAATAGCCATCTATTGTCTGTTAATCTCTGCTGGAGAGGCGTATGCCAATCATTGTGCAAATCATCTCTGAGAACGGCCCATACACCGATATGGGCAGGGTCTCACTGGCAATCGCAGTGCAATCGCAATCAAATCAGCCATAAACAGACGGGGTAGTAATTTAAGATAACCTACAGTAAACATTGTAGGAAGTCTAGAGACAAACAGTATATATACAAGTATTAGCACCTCTTTTTCAGGCCCCAGATCAGCAGGTAGAGACCCATCCCCAATGCCTTCTTTGCCAGTTCTTCGATGCAGATCTCACAAAGGGGGGGGGGGGGCACCATTAATCACTAGGCCCACCATGCCTTGGGGTAACATCCCCACCAAACCAATAGCATGTACAGCAGAATGCAGCTTAGCATTCGGGCAGTTGAGTGTGAGTGGGAGGGGGGAGTGTTTTCAGACAAGGTTTATATTCAGTTAAATACTAGTTATTATGTGACATTTGTATACCAAATACCCTTTACCTCTATATTCCCTCCGTAAACAAATAGTAAGGAAAAACCCCAAAAGAGAAGAAAATTACAGGGCACTCTGGCGTACTGTATAATAGGAGCATTTTACCTCTTTCTGCTGTCGTTCTAGTTCTTTCATACGAATTTCTCGTGCTTCAGCTCGGGCTGCCCTTTTTGCTGCCAATCGGGCCTCGGCCTACAAAAAGAAGATCGACACAGTTAACCTAGAGCCTACAAAAACACATTCAAACCTGCAACACATGTAAAAAAAAAATTTGTGCACACCAAAGTAATGAACAAAAAAAAAGGCTGCAGAAATGCTCAAATCAGACAGCGAAACTCGCCCCCTATTTCAATAGTAACAACATTTAAAAATATTTCCACATATTTTTTTCCCTTTAAATTAGTGCAAACCCAGAGTATCAAGTCAAGTGTGTGGCATTCAATAGCACATAAATCTCGGTGTTTCTTAACATAAAAAAAAAAATTGAATAAAAGCATCTCTCTATTTTATGTAATGGAGAGGACCAGAAAACTTGTTACACTCAATAGGGCTGATTTAGCACCGTGAGATTTTTTTCTCACCGTGCAGAAACTGACAATTAGCTTACCGGTAATGGAGTAACCCCTCCAACCTAGAAGAGGAAACACAAACTGGACAACATTAAACCCCGATCCTTCTGGGGGCAGGACTAGAGGTAGTACTGCAAACCACAGTGGAGTGCAGCGTATCGGTGCATCACCCGGCAGCACCACTCACTGGCATAAAGATGTGCCATCAGTGCTGGGAACTTTAAAGTGGTTGGGCCAGTTAAAGACAATTCTGTGAGTACTCACCTGTAGAATTGCTTTTACCATGCATGGCATGGCCTGCTTCACAAATGTATAACATCGGGGTAATGCGCCACAAGGTGGCGCAGTGTACTGCAGAAGAGTTGTGGCTCCTCCCGGTACCATATAAAAACGGAATCACCATAGACTTATCCAGTGTTGACAAGCAGTTTTTCAAGAAACCGGGAGCTAATAAAAGGCAAAAAAAGGTGACAAAAAAAGCCCAACTAACTTGGAACCATCACCATAAAGAGGTAACCAAGAATAACGATAACAAGGGTGGGGTGAAGCAGGCCGTGCCATGCATGGTAAAAGCAATTCTACAGGTGAGTACTCACAGAATTGTGATGCTGCGGCCAAAAGCAGCATCAGCTGAGGCCTTGCCATCAACCTAGTAAAACTTGGAAAAAGTATGAACAGAAGACCAAGTAGCGGCCTTACAAACTTGTTCAACAGAAGCTTGGTGCTGAAAAGCCCACCAACAGGCACCAACAGCACGAGTGGAATAAGCAGTAACCCTAAAAGGAGGAACCTTTCCCCTGGGAGAATAGGCCTGCTCCACCGCCTGACGGATCCACTTGCTGATAGTGGATTTAGCCGGAGGCAAACCTTCCTAGGTCCAGCAGGAAGAACAAAAAGTGTCAGATTTCCTGAAAGACTCAGTAGCAACCAAATAAAACTTCAGAGCCCTGACAACATCCAGAGTGAAGAGTCCGCTCCTTGGAATTAGCAGGGTTAGGACACAAAGAAGGCACAACAATGTCCTGATTGAGATGAAAAGCAGACACAACCTTAGGCAAGAACTCCGGCTTGAGCCAAAACACCACCTTATCCTGATGCCTTTCAAAATAAGGAGGTTTTATGGAAAGCGCCGCCAGCTCAGAAACTCGCCTGACAGAAGTAATGGCCACCAAAAAGGCCACCTTAAGAGTCAGAATGGGCAAAGCAGCCCCACGGATAGGCTCAAAGGGAGGACCCTGCATAGCAGACAACACCATATTCAGGTCCCAAACCGGTAGCAAAGGCTTACGTGGAGGACGCACATGAGTAACTCCCTGGAAAAAAGTCTTCACCAACCGGTGATTGGCAAAGGACCTTTGGAAAAAAATTGCCAAAGCTGACACCTGTCCCTTGAGGGTACTAAGTTGAAGGCCCGAATCCAAACCATGTTGTAAAAATTCCAGAATCCTAGGGATAGAAAACACCCGACAAGGCAGAGACTTAGACTCACACCAGGCAATGTAAGCATGCCATATCCTGTAGTAGATAAAGGACGAGGACTTCTTCCTAGCTCTAATCATGGTATCAACAACAGAAGCTGGCAAGCCCTTATCCATCAAGATGGAGGTTTCAGCAGCCAAGCCGTTAAAGCCAGCGTTTGTAAATTTGGATGGCACAGTATTCCCTGAGTGAGCAGATCTGGAACCCGGGGCAGGGCATACTGATCTACTGCCAACTGCACGATGTCTGCGAACCACACCCTCCTTGGCCAACAGGGGGCCACCAGAATGGCTGGTACCCCTTCCTGGGCTATCTTGCGCAGCACCCTGCCCAGCAGAGGGAATTGAGGGAACACAGAGGAGCCGAAACTCTATCCAAGGCATTGCTAGTGCATCCGTGGCGAAGGCCAGAGAGTCCTGTGACAGGGAGACAAACCTGGGAAGCTTGTGATTGTGGCGGGACGCAAACAGGTCCACATCAGGCTGACTCCAGTGGTGACACAGGGAGTGAAACACCTTGTTGCTGAGGGACCGTTCCCCCAGCCGAGACGTCCCCCTGCTCAGGGAGTCTGCCTCCTGGTTCTCCAACCCCCGAATGTAAACTGTCGAGATGCAAGGGACATTCTCTTCCGCCCAAGACAGTATTAGGGACACTTCCTTGAGGGCTCGCTTGTTCCGAGTCCCTCCCTGATTGATGTAGGCAACCGCCGTCTGGTTGTCCGAGCGGATCTGAACAGCCCGACCCCAAAGGTGTGAGGTCAGCTGAGGTCAGCTGAGAAAGAACCAACCTGATCGCTCTCAGTTCCAGGACATTGATGGGAGAATGGGCCTCCTGGGGGCCCCACTGAACCTGGAACTGCAGAGACTTCCAAAAGCCCCCCCAACCGGTCAGACTGGCATCTGTGGTGACAGTCTCCCAACACTGGGGCAGAAATATCCTGCCCACTAGAAGGTTCCTTGAGTCCAGCCACCACGAGAGGGACTGTCTGGCCAGGGAGGACAGAGCAAATTCCTGATCCAGGGACACAGGGTCCCGATTCCAGACAGGTGGTGCAGCTGAAGAGGTCTCATGTGGAACTGAGCAAAGGGGACCGCCTCGAAGCAGGACACCATGAGGCCCACTCACTGCATCCCTTGCCGGTTGGAGGGATGGGGGCACAAGAGCAGAGCCCGTGCCTGCTTCTGAAGTCCCTCCACCTTCAGCTGAGGCAGGAATACCTTGACCTGAGAGGTATCCAGAGTCATGCCCAGAAAGCACCTCACCAAAGACGAAAACAGTGAAGACTTGGGGTAGTTGATCACCCAGCCAAAGGACTCGAGAGTGGAGGTCATGACCTGAGTATCCGTATCGGCCTGATGAAGAGACTGAGCCGCAATCAAAATGTCGTCCAAGTAAGGAAGGATGCAAATGCCCGGATTCCACAGCAGAGCCATCACGCCCGCAAGCACCTTGGTGAACACCCGAGGCGCCGAGGTAATACCGAACGGTAAGGCCACAAACTGGTAATGCTGATCCTCTAGAGCAAACCTGAGAACTCTCTGATGACCTGGAAAGATTGGCACGTGAAGATAAGCATCCTTGATATCCACGGAGGTCATGAAGTTGCCCGGGTGAAGGGTACTGACAGCCGAGTGTAGCGTCTCCATGCGAAAGTGCTTGAACCTGACAAACTTGTTGAGACCCTTCAAGTCCAAGATGGGCCTCAAGGACCTGTCCTTTTTGGGGACCGTGGAAAGATCGGAGTAGAACCCCTGACCCCGTTCCTGGGAAGG